>JARJLE010000051.1:0-600000 GCA_029289555.1 Mycena latifolia | reverse complement strand
TAGGCTTGGTGCTACGCGGTACCCAGCCTTGAAGTCGGATCGGCGCCATGAGAATTGAGTGAAAGGGAAGGTGTATTGTCGTTTTCAGAAAAGATCATCATCGGAAGATGATGAAAATGCCCAATAGAACGTCGCAATATGGTCATGCGTGCGGGACATGTGGCCATGCCGACCGTTGATGTTCATAACCTCCGGTGTGAACCGGTTGAATTCTCCGAAGATCAATGTTCCATTAATGCACTTGAAAAGAATAACAATGCTCAATCTATTAAAGGGTTTTTGCCTCTTGGAGATTCTTCCGTACGACGTCGCTGGGACGAGGTTTTGTGAGGAGCTGTAAAGGAGAACTGGGAAAAGAACGACTCACTCTGAAATAATTGATAGCATCCCTTGTGAGTATGACGAGCTACCACGTCATGTGTGAAACGTACCGAGGCACTGTAGAAAGACCCTCATCATTCCAGTATCCGTCACGGTTGCCGTACTGGCCGTGGGATGAGTCAGCGTGCTGACGCTGCAGATTCCCAACCTACTGTATGTAAACATCTTTCTCATTGACATGTCCAGCTTTTTGCGCGAGCCTTAGAAATCTTTTCCTGAAATAGTCGTGTCCTGCTACCGCGTCACCACGTGTGCCTTTGAAGTCCTACAATGGCATGATTCAGGACGGGATACTGCGGCTAAGCGCAGGGAATGTAAGGACAAAAGGAAATGAGACAGACCGGGAAGAAGTTGGCTATATCCGATGTCAGGACCTTCTTCTCGAAGAGATCATGTTTGGTGAAGTACAAGATCTCAAAAATTAACGTGAATCATCTGCCGAAGATTTTCCAGCACAAGATTTCACGCACTATAGGGGTCTTTTGGAACCATTGGGACGCGCAAATGGAATCCCAGATAGTCATGGAAACTTGCATTTGGTTCTGTGGAGCGGGATCATCATCTTTCTGGGTGACAAGGTAATTCAGCTCACCTGAGTCTTACGCAGACAGGCTGGCGGTGAAAATGATACTCGTGACATCGCTGAAGGTATGAATCCACTTGCACCGTTCTGATTTCATGCTACCGACCTAGAGAACACCATCGGTAAATGCAAGAACAATTTGAGTTCGCTCACATCTACGACTGACATCTCAATTCCATTCAAGTTGAGTTTAGTCTCTGTGACATCGATGGTTCCCATGCGAAGATGCAGAATGTCTTGTGGCGTAGGGAGGTAGGATGGGGAAAAGAATCGGGAGAGTGCAGCGAACAAGTACGGAAAACTGTCGTTGTCATCAGCAGTGAATAGGCAGCAAGCGATGTCAACTCACTTTTCCCAGCACGCAACCTCGTTCCCGCGGCTAACGGCTCGCTGTACAGTTGGGTCACCCCAGAGAGTGGTGAGTGTGTGGAAATACTCTGTGGGGAATGGATCTCCATCGTGAAGGTCTGGCGCTTGAGCAATAATCTCCGCTGCAGGGCGGAGTGCCTCGGGCAAATGCAGTCCAAGGTCTGGAAGAGAGTCCAGGATGTATCGCAGATACATCAGATTGTTGAACACAGTCTGACGGTATGCTTCAAGCTCCGCCTCAGAGAAGTGCACCCCCGCAACAAGGCGCATCTGCTTCAAGATCGTAGACTTCCCTGAATCGCTTGACCCAAGGAGGAGAACCTACCACCTGTAAGCAGCGTCAGAACCGAGAAGAAAAAGAGTTATTTACCTTGGCTCTCATCTCGGCTGGAGGATTCGCCTAACTCTTGTAAGCGTCAATTTCTGGGGGGAAAATAATCTATGTACCGTGGTTGGGGGCTTCACATGGGTTTTTTGCCTCTTCAGCGCATTCTTTCGTGTCTTGATAGGTTTGGACGCCGACACAGGTTGCGAAGTGGATTCAGCACGATCAGGCGGGGGTTCGCTGGAATCACGTCTGAATTGTGTACATCGATAAGATGAAGCAAACACACGCTGGTACAATGGTATCGACCACGCGGGACTCGTAATCCGAGGGAAGGACCTCTTGGAGTTTCCCAGTAGTGGCCATCGTCCATGACCGGTGCAGAAGGTCCTGCGCCTTCGGCCTGTGGATGCAAATAAGGATTTAATCATCCACACTCCTAGCATGCTGCGGCTCACTGTCGCAAGAGGTCCAATACATGGCGCAGAGACAGATACCAGCCCTCGTCCATCGCAGCTCGCGAGGATTGATCTGGAAGCCACGTCTGGATACCGGCTAGGAGCACCTTGCAGAATATATCGACGCCTTCGATGTCCGACTGAACCCGAGTTGTGGAATCGTCCGCTCCGGGTGAATCGACGCCGAGATCCTTGAGGAGGAGTTCAGCGCGGGCAAGGAGCTTCTGCACAACGGATCGAAATATTGTCTCCGTCTGCCCCCAGAAAGACAGCAGTTCTAGGATTCCGCCAAGGTAGCGAATCGCAATGGGGCCTGAAAAACTTGATGTTCCTCTACAGCCGAAATTGAAGTCAGATTCGGGTGGACAATGCGGTGGGTCTCACTCACTCGCAGTCCGAAGCTACCAGAAGTTGCTCGATTATGTTGAGGCCTGATCCCTCAGCAGACACAGAGGAAAGGCTCTGAGGTGGGATGTCCTCGACCAGGGAGGAAAGATCCCGATCAGCGAGGCACGCGGCTGCAAACCTGCGGAAGAAATGGCACTGCGATCCACCAGTTTCGTCGGTCCTGTCCCAGAGACAAGCAATCTCAGCTTGCTCGGCCCCCGCGCTGCTGATATCTTCAGATGACAAAAAGATACGCCTGAGTCCCGGATACCATGTAGTCAGCGTCACCAAGCTCTTGAAGGCCTCCAGTTGGGTGCTGGAGGATTCAGTGCTGTCTGTTCGTCAGAGTCATACACCTCCTGGACCATCAGAGCACTCACGGCAGCGCATAATGCATCAGTCTTCCACAATCCTTCTCCACCTTGCACGGAACATTGTTTCGCAGCTCGTTCAAAGCCAGTTCACACTGGCTGCCGTCATCGAAAGCAATCCTAATGCGCTCGGCGACGGCCGCCGGTCCCAGGCTGAGATTATGTGCAGCGCGATTAGCGTGTCTCTCAGCTGTGACCGCGAGAGTAGAGTATACTCCGTACAAGATTCTTCCCGGACCAATGCAACCTTCAGGACCTTTGATGAGGGCCCCAGGTGGGCAAGAAGACACATGGAGAGCGACGAGAGGTACCAGAGCCTGCGTAGATCCAGACTCGAGCACGTCGTGAACCTGATTCATGTGCCAGGCTTGATGTCGAGTCTGAGGGAGGAACACGATAACAAGCAAGCGTCCTACGGTGGTGGTTGATAGGTGTAGAAGGAGCGATTAATTAACGCACAGCCGCAAAAGAAGTGATTAAGTCAGATGTGGTAGATGATAGCACAGCCTACTATCGCCTAGGCAGTGTCGCGGAAAGAAGACAAGGCCACGTGACAAAATTAGACGCGGAAAGCGGCTGAAAAGAGAGTTTTAGCTGTCGAAAAATCCGAGTGAAAGGGGAGACGATATATCGGTGAGCATGGCTGGGCCGCGGTGACGATGAGAAGGAAGAGAGAATAAAAGACATGGAGGGGAAGGGGACCAGAATGAACAGGAAATGACAGGGGATGACTTCATAAAACGTGAAGTTGACTTGACGACAAAAAAATGAAGCGACCGAGAGGAGTTTTATAGAGTCCGTTGTGGGACGAGGCTGAGTAGACTCGTTACCAGTCTGCCTATGAATGGCAAAAAGTGTGGCAAGCACTTTGCCGGAGCTCGCCTCATTTTTTTTGCTCCTCGTAGGCAGACTGGTCATGAGTCTAGAGGCTGAGGGCCCGGGCCTGGTTTTGTCAGACAAAGGAATTGTGAACCTAGAGGAATACAGGGGAATGCAGTCCTAGAATACGAGTTCCACGAAGGAGTGAAGATGAGTGCAGCCAAGGCAAGGTACTCGGGCCGACGTGTTGATGACGGAAAACACGACCGTGCCAAGCGTGGGGCTCTTCCGACCTATCACTGCGACCACGAGATGCCGGATGCGATTTCTGGTACTGGTGCTTGTCATGCCCTGAAAAGCTCTGGATATGGTACTCATCGCCAACTCTCTTGGTCAACTCGTATGTCGTGCCCGTCAATTAGCCTTCACTGGCGGCGGCGGTAAAGCCGGTTAAAGGTACGAGTATTCCTCCGATTACCAGGACCACTGGGAGCTTACTCCGCGGAAGTTGCCAACCCTGTTGCGATGCCACCAAAAACTGCGGCCAAGCCGGACAAAGGTGAGTAAACTCCTCTCACTCTTTGGGACGGCGGTGGCCGAGCGCGTTCAAGCTGCCACACCTGCCGTCGCAACCAACGCGGCGGCGGCTCCGGTTAAAGGTACCACACGCTCGTCTTACCAATACCACCGTTAGTGATTACCCCGCTCACAACTGCACAACTCCCGCAACAAAAGCCGCGTCCGCGGCAGTTAAAACCGGTTAAAGGTGGGCACAATTTCTCCTACTGCTCAGACAGTTAGCGATTGACTAACTCGCTCCTAGCTTCCACTGCGCGAAAAGTAGCTGCGTCGGGGGCGGTCAAGTCGGCGAAAGGTGAGCGAATTCGTCCTGCGTCTGCGACAACTTACAATAGGGGAAGTCAGAGTGGCCGATTCTGGGTCGATTCCGGGTCGATTCTGACTTTGATTCTGGTCCGATTCTGAGCTCAGAATCGGACCAGAATCGAATCCAACTTTGACCGCCCCGGTTCCGCCTTCAATTCTGGATCGATTCACGCATCGATTCTTCCCCCATCAAAAATCAGATGTGATAAATGATTCAAAACTGTCGATTCTGGATCAATTCTCGACTTGGAATCGGATCATAATCGAATTCATAATTGATTCAGAATTGACATGGAATCGTCCACTCTGACTTCCCCTAATTAATCACGCTCCCACGCGGTGACGCCCGTCAAATCCAGCGCAGTGGCAAAACCGAGCACCGCCTCAGCCAGCTGCGCAAGTTCCAGCGCCGTCCCATCCGTGAGTCCGCGCATCCGAGGCCGCGTTGCTCTACTCTCTCTTGGACTCTCACTTATAATTTGGAAGCAGGCCGCCTCCTGTGCTCGCCCCCAAGAAACGCACCTTCATGAAGTTCGGCGCGCTGGAGGCTCGCGCCGTGGCCAAGACGCAGTTTCACGCGACGTGCTGGGCCTTCGCGGCGTCGAGCACACGTGCCGGCGAGGGCGGGACGTCCGCGCTGCAGCCCGAGCGCATCTGGCAGAAGGGGTTCATGTGGTCCGGTGCGTCTGCGTCTGTGTCCTGCTTTCAGTTCTCTTCGCGTCTTTGAGGGGCTGACTAATGGATTAATGGCAAGGGGGTTCTACGTGACGCCGGATGAGCGCAACGCGCAGCTGTTCAGCGCGCCGTTCCTCGTGAGTGCGTGCCAGGACAAGGGCGGTGTCGTCGTTATCGGTGCGTCTGCGTGTCGTTCTTCCGTACACTGCATCACGATATTGACGAAGGTTGTGCCAGAGTTCGGCTTTGACCCATCGAGCCTGAAGTATTTTATGCGCCTTGACCGCGCCATTGGCAGAGCGAACTAATTGATGTCTCTAGGGTGGACGAGGTTGCGTCGGCGGCAGTGAACAAGGTGCGCCGCACGTGATGTATATGCGTGTGTGCTCACCCAGCCACAGCTCCGCTCCCAGCAGGGCCAGCGCGGCAGCGCCTTCCAGTGCTTCCTCAAGACGCAGGCCGCGGCCAGACGACGGCATCGGCGCGGACGCCACCTGCAGCTCCGCCACGGGGATGCCCATGGCGGGCCACTTCCTCTTGCTTTTCTTCTTTTTCTTCGGTTTCTTCTTGGGCTCCGAGGATGACGAGTCGGAGGCAGAAGAGGTGGAGGAGCCAGGGTCAGGACTTGGTGCGCCGTGCGGGTAAGGAGCGGAAGGAGAGGGGTCCGTCTGCGCGCTTTCTGAATCAAACTCGCCAACCTACACACCCAAATTAATATCAGTGCATTCTAATCACACTGGAGCAACGTACGCAATATGAGATGGGGATGCGCTGGCAGAGACGCCACAGGGACACAGCGTGCGGCACTGGCACACAATCGCTTGACGAGAGCGGAGTCAGATCCGATTCGCCCTCAGAGTAGCCTCCCGCCCCATCCATCCCCTCCTCCTCACAGCTGTTCCGTCCTTCAGTCTCCCTCGATTCCTCCTGCCCCGCTGCGTCCATACCCTCCTCCTTGCACCCGCTGCATCCTTCATTCTCCTTCGGTTCCTCCTTCCCCGCCTCGTCCCTCTCCGGCTCCTCCTGCTCACTGGCCTTCGCCTTCTCCATCTTGTCATCCCCTTCCTGGCCTCGTTGGTCTCGCAGGCGCTGCTCCTCCTCCCGCGCGCACCGCGCCTTCCTCCTCGCTTTCTTTGCACAGTTGCGCGCGCGCTATTCGATAAGGTGGTCGTGCTCGTCGAACACTTGCTGTCGCAGCGCGCGCTGTTGACGCCTGAAATCCCGTGCCTCCATCAGCTCCATCCACCGCTCCCCACGAGCGACTCTGGCCGCCCGCACGCGCGCTTGCTCCGCCGCCGCTTCTCGGAGCGCGCGCCCCGCCTCCGAGTTCTCGCGCGCTGCGCGGTTGCGCTCTATCGCGTCATTGTCCTGCGCACACCGTGTGGCCGCGTCAGTGCGCGCGCGTTGCAGCCGGGGGTCATCGGCGTGCTTGCAGGACTCCACCTCTTCGCAAACCTCGAGGCGAGGGAGGGGGTGGTCCTCGAGGAAGTCAGCGATGTCATGCGTCAGAATGATGGGATAGCCGAGGCGGAATACATCCTGGAGGCGCGCAAACTCGAACTCGAGGGTGACCTCGTCGCCGATTTCCCGCCATCCGGTTACGGATGTGGACGGAGATGGCATACTGCTCTTCCTCGGTCAGTGGGGGGATGCTGGGACCAGCCTCGGCCGAGGATTGCAGGCGCTGGCATTGCTTCTCCTTCCCCCTCCCCTTCTCCACGTCCTTCCCCGCCTCCTTCCCCTTCCCCTGGCCGCGCTCGAGCGCCGCAGCATCAAAATGCTGCTGCAGCTGCAGCGCGATGCTGTCAGGCTCGTCAACACCCATCGGCACCGCGTCCCCAAACGCGAACGGCAGCGGGTGTGCGGTGCGCACGTGCTCCGCCATTTGAAGCAAGCACGCAGTTTCCGCATCTGCGGCCTCTTGTTCGCGCTGCAGGAGCGCCAGACTGGCCGCCTCCAACACCTGCCGCACAAACACCTTCGCTCACTCGTCTTTCTGCAACTGCGCGTGTTCGTCGCCCGAGGGCTCGCGCGCCTTTTGTTTGCCGGCGCGCTTGGCTTGGCGTGCTCGAGCTGCTTCGGCATCCTCTTCCTCGTCAGAACTATCCGTCGCCGTATCCTCATCCGCTTGCGGTTCTGTGGACAGAGTCAACCCCGCAAAAGCAGCGATGAACTCGGGTTCTTCGGCCGTCAAGAAAAGAGTGTTGCGCGCTGGTGAGCCATCCTCCTCCTTGTCGCTCTCCTCGATTAGCAAGAGAGGTACGCCCGCACTCTGGCGCTCTGCAGAGGAACGAGGAAGATGAGCGGGAGAGGCCACGGGCGGAGCGAGTGTAGGCGGGACGGGGCGAGAGGGCGAAGGAGGGCGTACGGCGGGGGTAGGTGGAAATGAAAAGAAAGGGCCGTCGTCGCTGTTGCTTGCACCGTCACACAGGAGTAACGTCTCCACTTCTATCAACTCGGCGCGCGAGCCAGGACTGAGGGGAGTCACGGGAGTGCAAGGGATTGGGCGCACTGAAGTGTGTGCAATGAGCAATAATAGTTTGCAGGCAGTTCGAGGACGTACGGGGGGGGATGTGGCTATGGCTGCGGCTGCTGCTGCTCCCACGGCGTCGGCGGCGGCGATGGGACGATGCGCTGAGCGTTTGGTGCGCACGGCGTCGCGGTGTGCGGGGTGTCAGCGCCGCATGCGCCGGAGAGCCCCAGGGCGGCAGAGGGAATGGGAGGGTTAGTGCAGCTGGCAGCACCAGCCCCAATGCGCGGGTGATGGAGCACTGGCTGCGCCGCCACCAGTCCCTCCGCTCTTCTGCGCTGCTTCCCTGGATGCTCAAGATGCCATCGATGGCCTCCCATGCATGCTGCTGGTGTTGTGGGTCGGTGCTGCGAGCTGCGTGGTGCAGATTTTGTTGCGCTTGAAGCGCGTTTTGGATGAAACTGTGCGCTTGCGCGTAGGTCCCAGCATAGAACAGGATTCGCTCGAGATCGTGGGTCTCGACCGAGCGAGATCTGCGCAGCAATGCGCGCAAGTCGGCAGAAAAGGCCTTGTAGTCGTGCCTGCGGTACGGCATGCTTCCCCGCCGAGTCGAGATGGGCGCTTGCTTTGCAATTGGGCACTAGGCAAAGGACGAAATATGGAGCAGAGGGTCGAAAAAGAGTGCAAAACGTGACCAGGGAAGACGTGCGAGACAGCGAAGGCACCCATCAGACGCGGCTTCCTTCAATCGCCTACAAAGGTGAGTCCTCCTCCTTGTGAAGTTGGTTATGTAATGGACGACAACGGCCCATTACTCACTTTTGTCGTTCGCCGGCCATAACAAACATTCTGTAAGGAGGAACGAGGAAACAAGCGGATGCGCAAGCTGCATGCTGAGTCTGAGACTCTGAGGAGATGTCCGCGCATCACATTAGACTGCCCCAAGAATCCCGAACGGCGAGGATGCTGTCTGCGCGCAAGAGAGCTCAAGTCCAGCCGCCAGAATCCAGAGGTATACCCCAAAGGTAGAAGAAACTTGGACACTTGAGCGCCATGCATGGTGTCCGCGTCGCGTGAGTTCGCAGGAGAACATAGTGGTAGAGAACACAGCCATGATCGCGTATCACGAGTGTTACGATCATCCCTCCACGGGATTTGCCGGGACCCTTATTCCTGGGGAAAATCAGGAGCAGATGATACCATACTAGCACTGCTTTTGTCTTGAGACAATCTGCCGTGGGATGGCACATATAACTAGTGTCTAATAAATCAAATTTCTCTCCCAATGGCACGATAATCCCGAGATGAATTCGAGGAAACGACACCCCACATGCAGGAAGCCTCGACAAGGGAAACAAAGTCAAGTCTAGACACTGCGGGGATCGAAAAATTTTACCCCAGGAAATTGGGCCTAGAACTATGATGTTCCCTTTCCTGGACAAAATTTTACCTACAGAAATTTGATGGTATGATCTAGCCTGTTTCCTGTGAGATTTCGACAAGAAACATGCAAAGTCTTTCTCACAACAAAGCTGCCAGAAACAGCCCAACTTTTGCCGCAGTTTTTCCTAAGGACAAAGACAGAATTTTGATGTGGGAAAAATTGCAAACAATGGGCACTTCTTTGTTTTCCAAGGGAAAACAGTTTACCCCCGGAAAAAGATAGGCTTTGTCCGATGGAAAATCCGTCAGAACAATCAATCTTTTACCTTCGAGTTTTTCTTGGGTAAGATATCATAGCTTACTGAGGGAAACTATGGATGAAAAAGCTGAGATTTTTCCATCAATTTCCCCCCAGAAAAAGTTTGGCCAGGAAATTGAACATCATAGTTCTAGGCCATTTTTCCTCAGGTAAGATTTTTCGATCGCTGCAGTGAGAAGTGCTAGATGAGACGCAACACCCCAAACTTCGAACAACGCTTCCTGGGCCTTACAACCACAAGTCACAAGGACCATGGACTGCGTTGCTATTGCTTTCCCTCCGACTTGTCTCACGAGCATCACCGCAATGCACCAGGTGCGCGTGAGAAATGTATGACCTAAGCGAATTCCGCCTGAGGGTATCGTCGAGCAAAGTTCAACATTTTTGACCGACGGAAACCGTCGGCGAACGTCGATGCCATCAATGTACAAAGATAACCACATAGCGAGTGCCGAGTGATCCGGGTCTCTGAAGTTGCGTTTTTTCGCGGATTGACATGGACGGAGCGAAGGAGGGTCTTTATTAGCTGACCTTGATTTGTCCAGTCGTTGGTAGACAGAATATGATGTGGTCCGTAACTATTTGCTCTGGGCGATTTCCATACCGACTGTTGGGAAATCACCATTGACCAATTGGCAGGCTGCAGTTCTAGCTTGCCCGTAAGTGCGAGATGTTAGCAAGTAACTAGCTGCGATACAAATGTTTAATGAGCTCGAGCTTCACTTGGGATCATACAGAGAGCAGGAGACAAAAGTCTACCCAGATTGTAAGTTTGAGAAGTCCGTACTTCGCAAGAATATTTCCAAAATGTGGGCGGCCAGATTCCGAAACATCTCGAGGTGCGAGAGTGGTCGGACTGGAAAATAGAGGACCTGACAGTCGGGTTCAATTCCGCACTGTCATTCCTCACTTCTGATGCATTTTTCAGGACGTGTCAAACGACGAGAGGGCCCTTCGGAAGCGCTTGTTGATTGACGCGTATCCTGGACTTCTCACCGGCCTTCACGGCGTGCGTCTCAGACTCGACGCTCGCCTCCGGTTATACATTCCATCTGTCAACATCCCAATTCCCTCCAAATCGAATTTCATGGCCGTCGTCGTATTGTGGACAGTCGATGGCAAGATGAACGCGCTGTCTTTTTGCAGCAATCATCTCGACGATAGCGCGACTTTCGATAGTTTCTCCTTGTTGGCAAAGGCTGCGTTGAAGTGCTTGATTTCTGGCGAGTTCCGCGCTTTCCAGGCATATGTAGGCTTGGTGTTGCGCGGTACCCAGCCTTGAAGTCGGATCGGCGCCATGAGAATTGAGTGAAAGGGAAGGTGTATTGTCGTTTTCAGAAAAGATCATCATCGGAAGATGATGAAAATGCCCAATAGAACGTCGCAATATGGTCATGCGTGCGGGACATGTGGCCATGCCGACCGTTGATGTTCATAACCTCCGGTGTGAACCGGTTGAATTCTCCGAAGATCAATGTTCCATTAATGCACTTGAAAAGAATAACAATGCTCAATCTATTAAAGGGTTTTTGCCTCTTGGAGATTCTTCCGTACGACGTCGCTGGGACGAGGTTTTGTGAGGAGCTGTAAAGGAGAACTGGGAAAAGAACGACTCACTCTGAAATAATTGATAGCATCCCTTGTGAGTATGACGAACTACCACGTCATGTGTGAAACGTACCGAGGCGCTGTAGAAAGACCCTCATCATTCCAGTATCCGTCGCGGTTGCCGTACTGGCCGTGGGATGAGTCAGCGCGCTGACGCTGCAGATTCCCAACCTACTGTATGTAAACTTCTTTCTCATTGACACGTCCAGCTTTGTTCGCGAGCCTTAGAAATCTCTTCCTGAAATAGTCGTGTCCTGCTACCGCGTCACCACGTGCGCCATTGAAGTTCTACAATGGCATAATTCAGGACGGGATATGTAAGGACAAAAGGAAATGAGACAGACCGGGAAGAAGGTGGCTATATCCGACGTCAGGACCTTCTTCTTGAAGAGATCATGTTTGGTAAAGCACAAGATCTCAAAATTTAACGTGAATCATCCGCCGAAGATTTTCTACCACAAGATTTCACGCACTATGGGGGCCTTTTGGAGCCATCGGGCCGCGCAAATGGAATCCCAGACATCCATGGAATCTTGCATTTGGTTCTGTAGAGCGGGATCATCATCTTTCCTAGGTGGCATGATAATGTCACCGCACCTGATGCTTGTCCTCGATAAGACACATATCATACGCAGTCAAGCTCACGGTAAAAATAATACTCGCGACGTCGTTGAAGGTATGGATCCACTTCCGACGTTCAGATTTCGCGCCACCGACCTAACAAACAACATTGGTGCTTTGGCAGACAAGTGAATATGAGTTCACTCACATCTACGACCGACATCTCAATTCCATTCAAGTTGAGTGTCGTCTCCGTAACACCACTGGTTCGCACCCAGAGATGAAGAATGTCTTGTAGCGTAGGGACATAGGACGGGGAAAAGATTCGGGAGAGTGCAGCGAACAAGTACGGAAAACTGTTGTTGTCATCAGCAGTGAATAGGCAGCAAGCGATATCAACTCACTTTTCCCAGCACGGAATCTCGTTCCCGCGGCTAACGGCGCGCTGTACAGTCGCGTCATCCCAGAGAGCGGTGAGTGCCTGGAGACACTCTGTGGGGAATGGTTCCCCATCGCGGAGATCTGGCGCGTGAGCAATAGTGCCCGCTGCGGAGCGGAGTGTCTCGGGCAAATGCAGTCCAAGGGCTGGAAGAGAGTCCAGGACGTGTCGCAGATACATCAGGTTGTCGAACACAGTCTGGCGGTATGATTCAAGCTCCTGCTCAGAGAAGTGCACCCCCGCAACAAGGTGCATCTGCTTCAAGATCGTAGACTTCCCTGAATCGCCTGACCCAAGGAGGAGAACCTACCACCTGTAAGCAGCGTTAGAACCGAGAAGAAAAAGAGCTGTTTACCTTGGCTCTCATCTCGGCTGGAGGGTTCGCCTAACTCTTGTAAGCGTCAATTTCTGGGGGGAAAATAATCTATGTACCGTGGTTGGGGGCTTCACATGGGTTTTTTGCCTCTTCAGCGCATTCTTTCGTGTCTTGATAGGTTTGGACGCCGACACAGGTTGCGAAGTGGATTCGGCACGATCAGGCGGGCGTTCGCTGGAATCGCGTCTGAATTGTGTACATCGATAGGATGAAGCAAACACACGCTGGTA
Organism: Mycena latifolia; assembly: GCA_029289555.1. NCBI lineage: Eukaryota > Fungi > Basidiomycota > Agaricomycetes > Agaricales > Mycenaceae > Mycena > Mycena latifolia. Next base: position 587,361 of record JARJLE010000051.1, on the reverse strand, counting down.
CAATGATATCGACCAGGCGGGACTCATAATCCGAGGGAAGGACCTCTTGGAATTTCCCAGTGGTGGCCATCGTCCATGACCGGGGAAGAAGGTCCTGCGCCTTCGGCCTGTGGATGCAAATAAGAATCTCATCATCCACGTTCTGAGGACGCTGCGGCTCACTGTCGCAAGAGGTCCAATACATGGCGCAGAGACGGATACCAGCCCTCGTCTATCGTTGCTCGCGAAGATTGATCTGGAAGCCACGTCTGGATACCGGCTAAGAGTACCTCGCAGAATATATCGATGCCTTCGATGTCCGACTGAACCCGAGTTGTGGAATCGTCCGCTCCGGGTGAATCGACGCCGAGATCCTTGAGGAGGAGTTCAGCGCGGGCAAGGAGCTTCTGCACAACGGATCGAAATAGGGTCCCCGTCTGCCCCCAGAAAGACGGCAGTTCTAGGATACCGCCAAGGTAGCGAATCGCGATGTGGCCCGAAAAACTTGATGTTCCTCTACAGACGAAATTGAAGTTAGATTCGGGTGGATAACGTGGTGGGGCTCGCTCACTCGCAGTCCGAAGATACCAGAAGCTGCTCGATTATACTGAGGCCTGATTCCTCAGCGGCCACAGAGGAGAAGCTCTGAGGCGGGATGTCCTCGACCAGAGAGGAAAGATCCCGATCAGCGAGGCACGCGGCTGCAAACCTGCAGAAGAAATGCCACTGCGCTCCACCAGATTCGTCGGTCCTCTCCCAGAGACCAGCAATCTCAGTTTCCTCGGCCCCCGCGTTGCTGATATCTTCAGACGACAGAAAGATGCGCCTGAGTCCCGGATACCGGGTAGTCAGCGTCACCAAACTCTTGAAGGCCTCCAGTTGGGTGCTGGAGGATTCAGTGCTGTCTGTTCGTCAGAGCCATACACCTCCCTGGACCATCAGAGCACTCACCGCAGCGCATAATGCATCAGTCTTCCGCAATCCTTCTCCACCTTGCGCGGGACATTGTTTGGCAGCTCGTTCAAAGCCAATTCGCGCTGGCCGCCGTAACCGAAAGCAATTCTAATGCGCTCGGCGACGGCCGCCGGTCCCAAGCCGAGAATATGTGCAGCTCGATTCGCGTGTCGCTCAGCGGTGACGGCCAGGGTAGAGTATACTCCGTACAAGATTCTTCCCGGACCAATGTAACCTTCAGGACCTTTGACGAGGGCCCCAGGTGGGCGAGAAGACACCTGGAGAGCGACGAGAGGTACCAGAGCCTGCGTAGATCCAGACTCGAGCACGTCGTGAACCTGATTCATGTGCCAGATTTGATGTTGATTGAGTTTGAGGGAAGACGAACGCGATACCAAGCAAGCGTCCGACGGTTGAGTTGGTGGGGGTAGAAAGAGCGATTGCTTGACGCACAGCCGCTAAAGAAGTGATGATTGCCTTGCACAGCCTACGATGACAGCTAGGCAGTGCCGGCACGCCCCGGACAAGGATGGAAAAATAGGCGTTGACAGAGTCGTAGGGGCTGGAGAGAGAACAACAATCCAAATGAGAAGACGCTAAAGTGCCGTGAAATGTTGACTGCGTGATCCAGCCTCCCGAGCGCGGACACTGCGACCTACATTCTGTCATCCCCTTGGTCGTTCCAACGCGTCGCCGCAGAGAGACAAGACGACGCGGGACGCAACTTGAGCGCAAGGGAAGGGACGAAGGCGGGGTGGGAGAGAGATGGTGGTGGTACAAAGTCAAGGAGTGATTCAAACTCCGCCGGATCCGCCGTTCGAGATGGTCCGTGCGCACGAGAGTTCATGGCACAAACTCTGCAACCGCAACTGCTCAAAAGTTGTATGAAGCTCACAATACGGAAACACACCATAGTTTACGTTCGAGTAGCAGACCGAGGTTCGCGCAGATATTGCCGGATTCGGCAGATGTCGGCAGATCACTCTGGTTCACCGTGACTGCCACCACATTCTTGCTTATGATTTCGGTCTGGAATGGCGACCCGAGAAATTGAACGCTCGCCTCACTGCCTAGGTCCCGGAATGTATCGGGACTGGACAGATCCCTGGGAATTCGGGCTGGGCTAGTTTCTGAGACGCCTAAGATGAATTCCATTCTGTCGGAGCGAAGTTCGCCGCGTAACTGGACTTTGCAGCTAACATTTTGAACTGAGCTGGCAGCAAGCTGTTCCGGTTAATTTTAACTCTCGCTGTCCCTTGACTGGAGTTGCCGTGAACGGCGAGCGACCAGTGAACAGCAAATCGCATGACTGGATGTCTTCACGTTGGTTCAAGGCTTGGTACGTATACTCTTCTAACTGTCGCGCGCGCGCGATGTGCTTTGATTTTCCCCTCTCCTAAGCCCAAGTCGGCCTGCTTTTCCTCGACCGAATCGTTATGGCTGATCTTTCTATCCCGGAGGAGGGGAGGGGGTATATTATACTCGCGTGGTCCACAGCCTGAACTACGAGTTTACCGAAAACAAACATGCAGGTATGTACGGGTGGTTATCCATACATGGATCTCCAAGATGTTAACGGAACACACACCATTCCAGGGGGTCGATCACACAAGACGCTGACAATCTGAGACTGGCCGCTCTTAAAAGCTGGACCTCCAGATAAAACCTCGTGGGACCTGCCACCAGCCAAATGTACTGGTGTGCGGACAGAGTTCTCTCCTTCCAGGTGTAAATCCCCGGAGTCCACCAGTCACGAAAGTTGTCGCATGTCTGTCCCTTTGCAGCATGCATGTGCAGCTCCAACAACGAAATATTTCGCCCAAAGGCTGGCAAACCAGTTGCCAAAAATTTTGGAGGTACGAGGCCATTAAATGGCTTCCGCCGGCGGCTCCACCAAAAGCAGGGCTGTTGCGTCATAAATTTTGAGGACATTGAATGCCAATTTTGCAAGCACTGGTGTAATTTCCCTCCGTGCAAGTACAGCTCGGAAGAAGCTCATCACGCCTGTGAACTGGTGATTGAACTCGGGGATCTCGTGTAGAGCGCCTTCAGGAAAGGCTCGCAGACTTGCATCAGCTCTTGGTGATCGCAGAGGAACATTGCATGTGCGGGGTCCTCAACAGCTTCACGACAGAATCTGCAGAGTCGCCACTCGCGCGGGACAGTCTTCTTGCCTCGTTCGGTCCATCGCCGCCGCTCCACTGCTAGACTATGGCTCGAGAGAACCATTCGCGTCAATGCACGGCGATGGTCGGGAGTCTTGACTCTCAGGTAATGCCTAAAGTCTAGAGATTTCTTGACGAGTTTGCCTGTCTCGCTGTCCTTCTCAAGGCGACCTGTGAGCAATTCCTTGGTCCTCGATAACGGCTCAATCTCGTTATCAATCCAAGCTTCCATGGATTTCTTGACAGCCTTCATGGACCGCCGCCTCCACAGTGGAAATCTTCAAGTCCTCAACGATGTCGAGGTCCACAGGGACATGGAGTCGAGAGAGCACAATGCGAAGATCAGTGATCCAAGATATCTTTTTAGCACGGCCATGAGTAACTGATTCCTGGAGGGCATTCCAAACAGGTCGGTCGAAGTCTTCGAGGCCCAGAAGATAGCATAGATTTTTAAGTGCCCGGTAAACGCGGCGGTATTTGATGGGCCATATCCCCTTTTCCGAGAATAACACGGCTTTGAGACAGCGAGAGCCGACACCGAGCATCCGCCGCAGGAATTTGCATTGGACCTTTTCGAGGAGTTTCAAGCTTTTCTCTTGGATATCGAGGCAGACTTCGCAGCCCGCAATGAGATATGGGTCCACACGGGCCATGTGAAGCGTCCGGAAGTCCCATGTTGGGAGAACTCCAACAAAACGGTCTAAGCCGAGGATAACATTCGCAGCTGTGGTCCCTTTTTTAGCCTTTATCTTGTACTGCCCTCGCCAGATGAATTTTGTCCCAGTCTCGAACCATATTCCAAGGTAGCACGCCTTCTGTACTTGTGTGATTTTTTTGCCGCCCAGGTGGAAGGAGGGATAGCTCTTCTGGCGAGGTCCAAAAATCTGGTACAGACATTTTGGGATTTGACGTTTCACAGCCGTTATCATCAGCCCAAAAGTTGGTGCACCCTGTCCCACTATCGGCCCCGTAGTAACGGCTTGCTAGCATCATTGAGCCGACCACGGGAGAGGGTGTATCCAGCTAGCCGATCATTTCCTCCGGCGTTCTTCGCCCGACCAGCCCAGTCAGTCCCGTCGTTGCTTTCGATGTGATGGATCGGCCACTGATGCAGGCTTAGGTGACTATCCAAAATCCTACTCCCGCGGCCGCACAGCAGCTCTTCACCCTCCCTGGCTGTAAGCTCCTCCTTTGTCCAGCTGCTGGGAGATGTTCTCACTTTTTCCTTCCGATCAGTCACTTGAACTGCCAGGGCCCGGGTGGGCGTTTGCAAACTGTCCAGAGCACCTAAGTGAATAAATGGTATCCCCAAGAGTGAGTTATATGTGCCAAGTTGAACCGGTCCAAAACAAATGTGGCAGACCAACCGCGGTCCCTAGGATGTTTCGACTGTATGATGGCTTCTCTCTGACTTCCCAAGGACGCCTGCACTCATCCGGCTTCGATTTCCACAACGTCCGCGCTGTAAGAGTTTAATTTGGATCTAATTTGGCGAGCAACACCAGCCATCGTTCGTGGATTTGGCAACCCTAACTAGTTTGATCTCGTCATTATCTGGGTGGCTGGCAAAGCTGTGGTAAAATTCGGCATGAGAAAGAATAGGCCATCGTAATGTCCAGAATGTTGGGCGAAAAGTTTTCATGTCCCTTGGAAATAAGGGGCACTTAGGCTATGGAACAAAACCAATAAATGAGGTTCAAAACACTAACGGTGTAGACAGTCGCAGCAACGCAATAGTTCGTTGTCAGACATTCTTCGTATGGCTGTACCAATTCCGGCGTTAGTTCCGGCGACGGAGGAGCAGGGGAGGAATTGGAGAGGAACGATTTCGGGGACTCCCGATAAAATGGGTGAAAATAGGCACCATGGCAATAAAGGCTGGATATTTCTTCAGCAATCACTCTCACATAATAGCGCAGCAGCTACCTGAGATGCATAACACATGTGATGAAAATTTCACACTGCTGCCCCGTCGTGTAGACAGGGTATCCACAGTTTCAACCCCAATCTTTTCCAGTCTCCCAAACGGAATGTCGCACGGGTCACAATAATTCCATGGGGATCACGCCGAAGCCTGCCGAGCATGTGGCGATGACTAATCTCTTAAGCTCGTGTTCTTCGACCATCACCATCGATTTGCAGAACTCGCGATTGACAAACTGGCAGGAATGGAAGCCGTACGGACCATCGCTAATCCCGATGAACCTAGCTTTCCGCCTGAATTGGAGCGCGAAATCTTCGAAATCGCCGCACTCTCGCGTCCTTCAGGGATTCCTGCGCTCATGCTGATAGCATGGCGGATAAAGGATTGGTGGGCCCATAACCCTAACATTTTTCTTCGTTGCTGATATCTCCCCCAGCGTCGAACCTCTCTTGTACCGAGTCATCATACTGGTAGAAAAGGAGCGTCAAATCTGCGGCTTCCCTGTCGTCCCACTCGACATTTTACTCCGGGAAATTGCCAGAAAACCACTTTCTTTCTTCGCCGAAGTCAAAAACCTGTTCATACTATACCAGATCAAGCCGTCTTCAATGGACACCATTCTCACCGCATGCCCAGGTATTATAAACCTGCTCTCGTATCATCCGCTCGCCTCCAGCCGAAAGGCTTTGGGTACCGTTTATGGCCTGCGTCGTCTGGTCGTCGACATCACCAATCTCTTTCCTGACGCACCCGAGGGGCCGCCGCTTGCAGATCTGATCCCCAACCTCACACACCTGGAACTACTTGACCGCGACGTCGATGAAAACACCTCCCAAGCTTTTTTCACCAGCATTTCTCACATCTCGACTCTAACACATCTCTCCTTCAACGAGGAATCTCTCTGTATCACCTTGCGCCCTCTACTCCAATCCAGGTTCACTCAACTTCGGTGTATCGTCGCCGTGACTGAGAATGCAAACCTTGAAGATGCCACAAAGGTTACCCGTCCGCTTTCAGATGACAACCGATTTGTCTGTATTGGGCAGACAAATTACTGGGAGGACTGGCTGCGGGGCGTGGTCAACGGCGAAGATTACTGGGCGCTCGCAGAGGCGTTCATTACGGCAAGACGCGCCGGAAGGGTCGATCGTGCGTCCTCCTTCCTCAATCGGCCCTGACTTGAAGCTATGATAGGGTCCAGGTATAGTGTCTCCGAACACGACGTCCCGTGGAGGATTTGACTTGCATCCAACGGGTGCGATGTCGAAGTAGCGAGTTTGCTGCCCGTAGACAGAAATGGGGGTCGGCTGTCCAGTGAATGGGATCCAAGGGTGAAGGAGAAAAGCGGTGGGGTGGTCCCAGGAAGTCGTAGAGGTGTAGAATAAAAGTGAGGTGGAAATAGGAGATATGCCGTGTGGGCGTCAAGTACGGGTGTAGGTCGCAAGGGCTCGATGGGCTCGATAATCTGTTGCTCGGGTGCTCGGTATTCACTGGCGGGCGGCGTACTCACGTTGGAGTACTTTAGTCACTGGCCGCGTTGATGCTCGTGGTTCGGGTTTAAGAGGGTAATGGTTGTCTCACGCACGGCTTGCGCAGCTGTATACTAATCTACTCCATTTCTTCCGACTCATCAACACCACTGCTCATTTTATGTCTTCTCGGGTATCAAGGCTCATCTATTTACGGAGTGCGGTTCCTTGGCGTTGGCGACCACATGAGCTATGAAAATCACTAGATTCTGGGCGAAAATACACAGTTATTTCCTACTTAGTTTGTTGCTCAGCCGTTTCATGGCCCCAGCCACCATTCCGTAGTACGAAACGGCTGGGCAACATACTCGGGCCATGTGAAAGTAAACTGAAGTACGAACCTAGATCACTGGAGCCCGCCTCGCGCGCATTGCACGGCCACGTCTACGCCTGCGTGTCACGCCGCACGCGCAGATCCCTAAGTTCCGAAAGCAGCGCGTCAATGTGCAAGCTGGGTGGCGGCATCCTTCATCGTACACACGAGAAGAGCCATGAATCCGACGGATTCGTGCTGTCAAGCAGCATTGCGTCGAGGTTGTTCGAAGTCGTGCTGGCGTGTTCGCGGTGGGTTTACGCGCTGAGGCTTTGCGGTAGCGCGGGCGCACTAGAGAACGAACAGAAAAGACGAGTTAGCGCCGGCAGTAGCGGACCTGGCAGGGGAGGTAGGACTGGCGAGGCGAAGCGGGAAAGAAGGGAAAGACAGGAATAAGATTGAAAAGCGCACGAGCACGGAGGCACGAGCAATTCAGAGGACAGCCTGGGGAGAGCGGAGGGAATTCGTGGATGTATTTGGGAGAGATACGATGGGCGAGGTGCAAGTCGATGACTCGCCTTCGTAACAAGACAGAACTCATCATCCGTTATTTCACAACTCGGAACGCAATCTGGGGGGGGGAGTAAATTATACATAGTTATGAAAGCGTAAATGTTCTCGTTCCTATTCTTGTTTTTAAAAATTTGTAACACCTGACGTTGTGGTAACTTTGCTCCAGGATATCAGATTTAAAATACTTGAACCTGCGCTTCGAGGTCAGTCTTCCGCATCGAGTAATGGGATGCTTATTCCAACGCAGATTTCGTCGGCTTTGTCGCATGTCCGATACTCGTTGTGCATAGGTAACGACAGTGCTAAGTGTCCCGAGTTTCCGTGGATCTATGGAATGGATTCTGTAAAGCTTCTCTGGGAACCGGCTGGACAGACGGCAGAATCAATACACAGACAATACAGCGCGCCATAACAAGAGATATGAATCATCCACTGATGTGGAGCGTCCGAACTAGCGCGGGCCCGCGACCTGGGAAAGACTGGAGGATAACCTTTGTGTCCTCCGCAGCCTTTATGTCTTTCTTGCTCGTCCCGGTAAACGCATCGCTGAGCCCGCCGGCAGCGACGACCGCCATCAGGTGCATCGGGTCCGCCGGGTCGAAGGGGTCTTGCGGCGGAGCGCTGGCATGGTGCGCGACAGCCGCAATGACGACTATAATAGTGGCGAGGGCGATGACCGACCCGGGGATGAGCACCCATATTGAGCTGGAGCCGTGGCGCGTCCAGCCCAGGGTCTCGGTAAATATTGTCCCGTTCGTAGCGACCGTCATGCCGGCGGGAACCCCTTCTACGAACGTAGCGTTCTTGCCGGAGAGACAGGCCCGTAGGATCTGGCAGGGCTCGTTGTTAGTTCTGGGGACGATGGGAAGTGAAAGAAAGTGGCTCACGGATCCGCTGTATTCAGCGACGCCTTGGATGTACGCTTCCTGTGGAAAATGAGGATGGGATCGGTGCGAAGGACATGACCGACCGTCGACCTGAGCGAGGTATTCGCTGTATTGTAATCGTTGACATCGGTTACTAACGACTTTATTTGAGACCCCATGACGTTCGTGAATGCTGCCTGCGCATTGAAGACCGTGTTTGACATCGCAGTGATGGCGGCGAGACCAGCGGGACCGTCCGGGTCCCAGACCCCCCCGTCTAGGACCGTGGTGCTAATTGTCCCTGAGATCGAGTGCGAATCCGAATAGTCGACGTTGACCTTTGTGATCTTGGGGGAGACCGTACACACAATCGGAGGCTGCTGGTAGATACCCGACCAAACGAAAATGAGCGCTGGGACTACGGTGACTGCAGGACCCTGTAAGACGGGACAAGAACGCACTGTAGTTGGCTGCAGCTCCGCAGGGAAGCATTAACACATAGTTCGGCGTCGTTGTGAACGCCCAGGTGAAATTCGCTGTGCGAGGGTGGTCAGTAGGACCCAGGGAGTGGGACATGGTCTTACACAAGAAACCTTTGACAACGGGACAGTTGGAACTGATCTCTGAATACCTCACGACTCCTGGGGCACTCCCGGTGAAATTAAAGTTATTCCAGTCCTTCACAGTATCCGCCCGGAAGTCAAGTGAAGGTGTGGTCTCGATGTTCAAGTCCTTGAATTCACAAGTTACGTCCGCTGAGAACCCTGGGCGGTCGCGAGTCCATTAATATTCTGTTCAATGCAAGTATTCGAAGCGCCTACCTTGCTGCGTCATTGTGTAGTTCGATGAAAAGCCACGAGGGACGTCATCTAAGCCCCGGAGTGAAGGGATCACGGTCATATGTGGGAACCATGTGCTCGCATTAACGTTGCGGAGCGTAGCAGGGAGAATGCCAGCTATCAGTCGGTTAGGGCGGTGTTTCCCGGACGATGGTATACTGACCTGCGGAGACATTGAAAGTTTGATCCATCAACGTAAATGAGGCTGGGTATCCCATGTTGTGCTTGGCAAGCGCATACCCGCTATCCGTACCGCCGACGAAGAACGCCGACTCCAGACCTGCCGAACGGATATGAGAAGGTGCGAGACGGAATCTGCTTGCGCCGTACTGCTGTTCACGATGCAGTTCGCGAATGTCTCTGGGCTGCTGCTGTACATCTGGCGCAGGGCCCGACTCGACAGATCGAGCTCGGTGCCGCCCACCGCGGTCTGGATCACAATTTCCACCGGTGTGAGAAATGTGGACCACCTGAGCGTGAGTCAGTGGCGAGGAGGTGATGTCGAACAATAACGAACGAACGCTGAGGTTTGAACTCCCGTCAAGGCCACTACGCTGATGGACATTGCGCTCCACTTCCACTTCTTCGGGTCCAACACTAGAGATCGCGAGGAAATTCCGATGGTAGAAACGAAGGTGGCTAGCGACATCGGCTGCCGGAGGTAGAGCGCAACCGACTGACGAACACCGAAGGAGAATAGGCTGGAGACTGGGTCAGAGTCCTTTTGCATCTCATTGTCAGTTCAAGCTCACAAGGTTGAATAGGCCGCAAGGCCTGTCGAGACAAGTGTGGAGAGCAAGGTCAGGATCCGGGGGTTGGCTTTGGCCCAGGAAGCGGTCGAGTACGGAAGAGGAATGGACCCTCTAGATTGCACGAGCGCAAAGAAGCCCCACGCCAAGACTTGTATGATGACCTGAGCGCAGATGACGAGGGCCGGCCAACCCAGAAGCATCCAGAGGAAGGCTCGCGGGGCGAAGCTACTAAATTTAGAATGTCAGAAACGACCGCGTGAGGGCTGGTAGGCATACTGGTTGCGCTGTAGACGGGCGGAAGTGTCATACGCCAACGATTTTTCGGATTCAGCCGCTCTCAGATCGAAGCGTGACTCGACGAATTCAGATCCCACCGCTGTCCGGTCATTCTCGTTCGGTTGGGTGAACTCGAGCGGGTACGTGTGTTCAGGGTCGCTCAGATGGACGGATCTGTAGCCTGACATGGGCGATGAGGGATCACTCTGAAGGCGGGCGGCTCAGTGCCACTGGGTCTTTATATTCGCGCCGCATAAGCGCCCAACTTATGCCGTTCGGCACTCCACTCACTTGGCGCCACCTCATGGAACATCACGACCGAATCGGGAGCTAGATCGAGCTAAGAGGGGCGGTTGAGTGTGAGGCTGTGCCGTTGCCTACACCGTTGGTTTTCGCGGAGATATTGCGTTCGACATCCCCTTTACTCGCCATTTGCAAGAACTTTCGTGAAAAGTGCGACATTAACCTATGAGTGATGAGATATTCCTTTCCACCGCGCATGCATACCTAGCGAGATAAATGAACAATTATGCCATACGTACGATTGTTCCTCAAACATTTTACAGTATTAATTATTTTGGGATCGCCAGCTAAATACGATCTCCCACGTTTGATGCACCAGCGAGCTTCGGAGGTGTTCGTGCCCCTTGCGGGGTTTTCTTCTTTCCTCTCACTCTATTTTACACATAGCCGAGGGGCTTTTTTGCATCGCACATGCACCAGTCACAAATTCCTTCAGCCACGCGGCTCGCCCTTCCACTGATGCCGTTATTCAATGAGCAATGTCTCTGGAAGCTATTGCACAGCCCTTCAGCGGGTCTTTGTACCTGTGTCAGAGCATTGATTGATGTTCTTGAGAATGTGACAGGCATTTTTAGATAGCATTTGCGCTATACGTACCCTTTGCCCATTTGCACAGACTTCAATGGAATATTCAGTGAGCACGAGCACGCGCATATCCCACCACATCCTCGACTTGAATATTGGCCTCCCGGGATGGTCGATGGGCCCCGAGTCCAGCCGGTATGTGAGTACGTGGGAGGGCAACGTATGGATTAGGCTTAATTCTTCCTGTCAGATCTAGTTACCTGGTCTCCAGGTTGCATTTAGTTAGATGGTCGTACGCACGTTCACAAAGGTCTCCGCGAGGACCGCCTTCGAGGATCGAGCTCTCTTGACACACACAGAACCGTACACAGCCCTGCGTTACAAACCTCTCCGATCTCGCAGCACACGCAGTTCCGATGGCAACAGACAGGCGCCTCTCGAGTGTTTTATACTGCACCCTTCACCGCCCTTTCTCTTCCGTTCACAGATGCGTTGGAACTGGGATTCTTTGTATCCCCCTCGCACATGTACTCAAACCCATCCCTGCCCCTGAATTTGTAGGTCTCCTTATGCTGCTATTTGTGCTTGATGAGCGTCCAGGGCACCGTCTTACGCAAGCACCGAAGCCATCGAGGCGCCGCAACCGACGCTGGGCCACGGAGAAGGTTGTTGACCGTACTGCAGCCGAATCAGTTATTCCTGAATCAGCCCTGGAAAAGGCGTCCGCTGTATGGCGTCCCAGCTGACTTGCTCCATCACATTTCCACCGCTTCTGTCTAGGGGATTCAGATGCTATACAGATTACCTTTCCTTGATGTTGAGTGCATCGGAGGGCACTCTGAGATATCACATTTGTTTCTACCTCAATTTTATTCCTATCAAGTAGGTAAGACACGCGCGACACGTGCATGATACCTTCACGCCAATCTGGCCCCACTTGATACCTCACTGCTACTTGCGAGGGAGCTTGCCGCCGTCGGTGAGCGCCTAGACGCAGGCAGCACTGTCGTGTGCGCGCCGTCGATGTGGGGAGTGAGGATGACGGGGGGAATCGGCGGTGGTGGTGGTACGGGAAGAAAGAGAAGTGATCAGCTCAAATTGGCAATCAACCACGGAGCGCCGCTGCCGAGTGCTGACAGTGTTGTAACTCAGCACGAATTCACCGGTGAGTCTGAATTTGACAGTGCCGTTGTTAACACATTCCCGTTTCTTAGCCCGCTAATGCAATCGAATCTCAGTTCGTTTTCTACCAGAGCGAAACAGACGAAAGAACGAAGCGCGATGTATGACACTCGTTCCGCAGATAAGCTGATTGAGTAAGAGCCACGAGGTCCTTGTTCAGACCAAGGCGCTGCTCTCCGTCCGAATTCTCGATTATTATTATTATTATTATTCGATGAACTCACCCAACACCGCCACTTGAATTCCCCTGCAAATAACTCAATTGAAGTCCGCAAGGAAATATTAATATTGAGGAGCATCGGCGGCTTGTGCTGGTCTCCGTACCCTGCCGCGCGCCTGTACAATGCATCCTCGCAGCGACTCTGACGCTCGAGATCTGATTCGGCGCTTGGTATGTACTATGGCTGAGGCTTAACCACTCGCAATGCGGAGGGTAGCAAGCAGCATGGTGTAATGCGCACCAGGGTGTCCTTGCTGCTCCACGAGACAACCGATACATTCGCCCCGAGGTCCGTGTTCGAGTCACGGTGCTGCTCTTCTGGTTGCGAGTCCCACAAGTCCAGCGTTGTTGGAAGAATTTCGAGTCTTCGGCCGAGGAAGGGAGTCGGGGAAAAATTGGGCGAACCGGAGTGAAGCCAGATGTACAGCGCTCGAGAGCAAGGAAGTACAGTTTGAACATACATTGTGTCTGATACAATTCGCCTCGGGTTCACATAAAAGAAAAACCACGAGCAGCATGACACAATCTTGAAGACTGGAGCCAATAATTACCAAGAGCGGAGCATGCCTGGAGAAGACGCCAATCGACATACAGGACGAGCGTAATTTAGCAGGAGGAAAGTGTCTGAAATAATGGCGAATCTTTTCGGTGTGGGCGCGTGTCCCAATGCGAGGTAACCGTGAGGAATGGAAGTCAATGAAGGTAGAGCAAGGGCGCGAAGCCTGTAGTCCTGAGGCCGCAGTTCCCCAGAGACTGGAGACTCACTTGTGCATCTTGAACATATTTGCACAGAGGAACTGATGAATAGGTTCGACCAGCACGGTGGCAACCGCCTGCGGGATCAGTGAAAACTAGATCTCCAGAGTCGTAGTGAGCGCGAAAGACAAGCCCGAAAGGCCAGCCGCGCATGCTGTTCGGCGATCAAATTTAAAGGCTTATGGACCAAACAAGGCCACGTAGACCGCCTCTTCCTCCTCGTTCGCTTTTCGAACGCGCGCGGGGGCGCCATTGACAATGTGAGCCAACACTGTTCTCAGTCAACGAGGTTGCCCTGGCGGCCGTGAACAAGGTGCGCCGCACCTGATATATATGGGCGGCTCACCCGCCCGCAGTTCCGCTCCCAGCAGGGCCAGCTCGGCGGCGCCTTCCAGTGCTTCCTCAAGAAGGAAACTGCAGCGGACGCCGACCCGCCTGCGGCGACGGCATCGGCGCGGACGACAACCCCGCCATGGGCATCCCCGCGATCGCCCTCCCACGGCGGCGCAGCTCGTGGCAATGACGACGAAGGGGGCGCTGTCGCCCATGGCGAAGCGCGAGGCGGCGTCCGCGGCGTTGGCTGCAGTGCGGCGGGGCTACTTACAGCGACGTAACACGCGTTCATCGAGGACGCGGGCGACGCGTCGGTGGGCATCCCCCCGCTCGCGGAGCCGTTCAGCCAAGTGGTGTTAGTCGCATACAAGGGTGCGCTCCCACATCTCCGTCGCCGCGAGGACGCTCACGATGGATACGCCGACCGCGATGAAGCAGCTTGAGCGGCCTCGCACTGGCAGCGGTATGGCTCTCGTGCGAATTCTGCCGATACAATAATGGAATCGAAGGAAAGTCATCCAGCAGGCTCATAGCTCCGCTGTATCCGGTGAAGGAAAGTCTTGAAGCATGAAGAAAGCATTGGAGATGGTGGCGGTGAGCTTTTGATTGGTCGTGCTTACCATCACCGGCGCTCGGCCCGCATCTCTTTCTTTCCCCGCCATCTGGACTTTGGCGAACTCGGCCTCTCGTTCTGCCCTGGATTCGTCATTTACGGAATCTTTATACTCTCGTGGCCTCTTCCTCGCCCTCAGTGTTCTCTTTATGCTTGACGAACTCGTCTTCTCGTCCTGCGTCACCAAGGCTTCAACGAACCTCTATGATCCTTGCAATCATCCTGGCTCTTCATTCTTCTGCAAGTGCGGGCTGGGCTCGATTACTCTTCCGCTTGCTTGGCATTCGGTCCGTCCAAATTCGGACCCATCGGCGATTTCCTGAGTCCATCTTTGTGCGCTGCCTGGACCCTCTCTGTCTACGGCTCAGGCGGACCTGTCGTTGGAGCAAAGGTTGTAGAAGAAACCTACAACATGGAGCTCGTCTTAGGCGGCGTAGATCCGATCCCCCGCATTTCCGGCGGATATCGACCGGGCGTGCGCCTGAAGATGCTATTAGGGCGATGTGCGGTGGTTTCACGCCTGGTGCGCCGGGAAGTATCGAGGACATCGAACGAACCATAACTGAAGAGGTCCTGGACGATTCGAGATATGCGCGGCACGATGTCCCTCGTGGCTTCACGATATCATGCGTGGTACGTGTCGAAAACCATGTCTCAAGTCCGCTCCTAAGAGCAGTCCGGGTGGCAGGACGAAACCGAGCACATTCTGGTCCACCGGCGCAATGACTGGGTGAAGCGAATCAGCGACATCTTTCTTCCCAACGCCGCCTTCATTCGAGTGTTGGTCCTCCATCTGCATCTCATCCGTGGACCCCTCTCGGAGGAGGAGTTACCATACGTTCGACGACTCCTCGAAGCTTCGGATCACGTCGGACACCTCGCCGTAGTCTGGAGCATCTCGCGCCTCCACCGCGAATGTGGCGCCCTCCAGCTCGAAAGCCTCTATCTCATATGGGACAGAGAGCATGAGATGCAGCCTCCGTCTTTAACCAACTTGCAACATCCCGGGACGCTCAAAGACCTCACCATGAACGCTCCGGCCGATCTTCAGAACCTGATATCTTGGCGCTCATCGGGTGAACTCTACGTCCCCGACACAACGCACTGCGTGAATCTCACCTATGTGACTTACGCAGCCGACACCCCACCCACCAGTTCCCTTGGATACTTGTGCGAAGACATACCCAACATCAAAGGAGTTATGTTTGTTCGGGTGGACATTCCAGAGAAGTTCATGAACGAAGCGGAGGACAGCGAATTCGAACTGATGAAGCACGAAGAGAGCTGCTATCCGAATTTCTCCACGGCTTATTTGCCTCACTCATGGCAGTTGCTGAACGAATGGTTAGCAAAGACGAAAGGACGGCCGAGTGTCTTACAGCATCCACCGCCTCATGAGGTGGAACCTTGGGATAGCAGGCAAGAGGCGACTACCCTGGCAACCCAGTATCATAGCCTCGTTCGCTCACATGTATTCCATCCCATGTGGCCATGAACTGCGTGGGAAAATCAATCTATGCATACTACGAAAGACAGCGCGGTTCTACATTTGAACGCATATTAGCATTCTGAACCATTAAGCCTTTTCGTCTGTCAAATTGACAGCATGAAACTGCCAACTAAACACAAATGCATGAGTTTCCGATACAGCACACAAAAACTGATACATACTATTGGCACGCGCGAATCATCCGAGCACGACAGCCAAACCTTCGCTCGCTAACGTTTGCAAGCGCGTTCGCATCTCGGGGACAGCCTCGACGCGACCGGCCTCGTCGTTCTTGAGGTCCAGGCGGAAGGATGCCAGCGTCGCCACCCCCGGGCGGGTATCATTCCGTCTGGAAGCCAGCATTTCCGTGAGGGGCAGGGCCGAGATAGTAGAGGGGAATCCCCTGAGCATCAGCGCTCGGAGTCCGGGCAAAAACGTGTCGTCCTGAGTAAGGCGCGCGATCAGAGGCTCCCAGGCGGCGCCGTCGTAATACGGCCACTCGGTGGTTTGTATTTCGACGGCCTCGAGAGATGGTACGAATTCCAACGAGAGAAGTGCCGCCTCCGGGCTCATTCCCGTGAGGCGGATGGAGCGCGGCGCCCAGGCGGACTGGAGCCCGGTTTGGAGCAGCCGGAACGAGTTTTCGCTGGCGAGCGACATCAGCGCGAGCATTTGGAGTGCCGGTACGTTGAGGTAGGTGAGTAGCAAGCCATATGGGTCATGGAAAAACTCGAGCGTGTGCAGGCTAGGGAGGACAACGGGGCCCACGGGTGCGGACGGCGGGAGGAGAGGGGGAGGTGGGGGGCCTTTGAGAGTCACTCGCAAAACCTCCAGGTTTGGAGTTTCCTGTAATATTTCGACGCATTCGAGAAGAAGCTGATTTTCGAGCTCCATATGTGTCAACTGGCTCCACGGCAGCGAAATCCAGCGGAGCGAAGCGCCCGAGAGGTGGACCTCGCGGAGGCAAGGGGCATCGCTAAATGCGTACAACAGCACCGGTTGCTCCCTTTCGTGTCTGACGATGTTCACGACCAGTTTCGTCAAGCACGGGAGGCGTCCGCGAATATGCGGGGTTGGGAAATAAAAGGGGTGGTTCAGCGTAACGCCGAGCGTCTGAAGATTACGCGTGTGGTAGGAGAGGCAGCGGAATATTTCCCCGGTCCATGGGGAGTCGAAGACATGGACTTCCAAAGGATAGGGACCCGCGCGCGGGAGCCAGCACCGGAGCAGTTGAAGGAGGGTCTCGCTCCCCCACCTCGTATCATCCGACGGATAGATCCACAAAGAGGCCCACAGTGCACCGACCGAGAGGCAGATGGCCCGCCAGTCTCTGCATACGCTGGCCAATACAAGCGGCCCCAGATTGTTTGCAGGATAGACGCCGCCCAGCTGGGGCTTCGCTGCGTAGTAGGTGAATATCTGGGTGGTGATTTCGGGGGTCAGGGTGAGAACGGGATATCGGATGGAATCAAGGCTTTCCAAAACCCGACGCCGCTCAACAGCCAATGTCGCGTCCAGAACACCCATTTGATCGAGTGCTGCCAGCCGTGTGCGAAGAGAAGCGGGGGATTCTATTGAAGAGTCGACAGCGGAATCCATAGTCCGAACAGACAGCGAAGTTTACGAAGGGAAGAACACGATTGAAGCGAGAGATAGTGGGAAAAGGTGGGCGGTGTGCGCGAGATGGTGGGAGCGATAAGACAAGCACTGCGAGCCACGTGAAAGGCCTGATGCTATACCTGATGGTAGTGATGTGAGACCTGATGCCATCAATGGCCCGCACGCCCACGCGCTGAAGCCAATGGCGGAGGGTTTACAGCCTTGGTTCCGTGTTGATTGAAAACCTTTCGTTCGAGGCTCGACCGCTCCATGTAAGGGGAAATTGTTCAAAGCCCATCTTAACCTTGTTCGAATGGCTGCTCTCTTTGGATTGCCTAAGGTAATTTAACAGCGATCATTCTGCTCCGAAGTCGTTCATTTCTGCACTTCAAAAAGGCCGCTCAACTACAGAGCACTACTTGTACATTTGGAATTCTACATGGGTAGTTTATTTATCTCCCTCTCAGTTGAAGTTGAATAACGGGCCTAGACATCGAGACCAGTAAGCCACTCATCGAGAATACTGTTTAGCTCTGCAGGCTGCGACTCGTGCACCCAATGGTCCGCCTCGAGCTCGCGCCGGGTAAAGCCGCCTTTCGCGTACTTGCTGTGACTCGCATCCCAAAGGGTGGGCACGCAGACGAGATCGCGAGTGCAGGCGACAAAGAGGAGGGGTTGCCGAAGCGTGTGGGCCTCCGGGGGTACGGCTGAAAGGAAGGTGAACAACGTCGGAGTGCGTTGTAGAAATAAGGCTCACTGGCGTCGTCCGCGACCTGCGCCTCGAGGATTGCTTTGTACCAGCAGAGCGGGCCGGTGAGACCGCCCTTGAGGAGCGCGGTGCGTTCGTGTTCCAGGAGCTTCGAAGGGTCAATGCAATGAAGGAGGGGCCTCTGTGGAATGGGGCACCTCTGGTGTCATGTACGACGCGTGGGTCGTCCGCTTATCGCTCTCCACCCAAGCGCGCGCCCCGCCCTCAACACACATATTGTCCCGCCAAGTCTGCGGGTCCTCAGGGTATACGATGCACAAGAAAGAATCGATCTGTAATCAAACGAACTGAGCCCGTTGTCAACACGCGACCAAACGAACCGCGCACGTTTCGCTCGATGACCTCGGCCGCATCTGGCTGGACGAAGAAGCGCATGTATGCGAAATTCTCATATCCGGTGCGCTGCGTCATGAGCCCCGGCTGCATGATGGCGTCCTTGTACCCGCCGGCCGGGGGGCTGTATCCAACCGTGACGTACGCGCACGCCGCGACGCGGGCGGGGTGGCGCGTTACCAGGCTCGACACCAGGTACGAACCCCTGTCCGTCTGTTGAGGCGGATCCCACGAGCCTCAAACAAAAAAGGAAAAGACGCACCGGTCGTGCCCGACGGCGATGACGCGCGCGATGTCCTCTGCGTCGAGGATGTCCACGGCGTCCTGCGCGAGGCCGCCGCCCGTGTAGTGCGCAGGGTCCGTGGGCTTGTCCGTGCCCCCATACCCCAGCAAGTCCGGCACGATGAGCCCGTAGCCGCGGGGCTGGAAAAACGCCACCTGCGCGCGCCAGAGGTGCGAGTTGCACGGGAACCCGTGCGCGAGGAATAGCACGGGCTTCCCGGCGGATGGCGGAGAAAAGTAGTACGCGTAGGTGAACCCGCGCTGGGTCTTTGTCTGTTTATAGAGGCTCGGATCCATGGCGAAGGGATCGTGGGGGAGATACTCGTACGAGGTTGATTTATAAAGAAGGAACCGGCTTTCAGGCGTCCCGCACCCGGCTGCCAGTGAGTCATAAAATACCAGGGAGAGCGGCACGACCCGCGGCGAGACTGAGAATCAGAGTAATTATGATTAGTCCGCTTTTTCTTTTGACGATGGTTTACCACACACGAAGCTTTCTTTACGACATCCCACGTAGTTTTTGTACTTCGAAGACATCATGCCGTACCCGGCTGAATAAAGGAATAATAGGGCGAGCGGCATGCTCGCGGCCAGACTGGGAATCTGAGCAATTATGATTCGTTCGCGCTTTCTTTCGACGATTTTTAAACCACGCACGAAGCTTTCTGTACGGCATGCCACGAAACCTTGCTATTTCGAAGTCATCATGTGTGGTGATATCCTGACGTCGGTGCCTCGGTGTCGGGAGTCCAGCCCGAGCTTGATTTTTGTTGGAATTACCCTACTAGCCTAGCATTAAATCGGACTCGGAATTTGCAACTAAGGTGTCTGTCCTTGGCCCTAGTGATCGAGAAACTGAGGAAGGTTTCGATAGTTCCAGTTGAGAGAAAGGACTGAAGGAATTGGATCATTGTCCACATAGGCGGTATGTTTTATTTGCGCCGGAAAGCCTGGGATCAAACGAAATTCGAGCAGAGCCTAGGATTGTTTGATGAAATGAATAGACTTAGATTCACTACATGTACTACCATTTCTGAATCTTGACATCGTGTTTAACTGTCCAAGTATTGAAGACGGCAGGATGCATCTGCGAGGCGAGAGGCCAGATTATTACGGATGAGATGTCGCTATGCCCCGGAAGGATTCGGAGACGCTTAATTCTGTCGATATTTAAAACGAACAAGCCCCAAGCCCGCCGACTAGCACCGGAAATTGGATGCTCAGCCATGACGGGGCAATCAGCCTGAATGAGTACGCCCAGGCGCCAGCACCAAGAAGATGCGCATCAGACATTGCAGAGACAAGGCGTGCCTTGACGAATACCAGGAGATGAGCGATATGCGGTATACCAGAAGCTTTGTTGCCCGGAATATCCATGGCTTCGCGAAAATATCCGTGGGACTGTCATCGAACACTCGACTGACTTTGATTTCAACCGAAGTCTGCTTGTCGCAAACCGAGAAAGTCAAAGCTCGTGGTTTGGGATATCCCCTGCGCACTGATATATTCGGAATCATCACAGATTAGGGAGTTACAGCGGCGGAAGTGATGCCTTGGATCGTCGCGGAGTGGGGAGCTACAGTTGGTGCCTGAGTCGGACTCTCCCGCCAGAGGTCGCTTTCGACAGCCTCGTCTGCGCGAGAGCATAAGTAATCGTTCTTGGCATTGACTCTCTGGAGGAACGTGAGATTAGCTTGAGCGCCAAGGGGAAGTGAGCCACGTACAACCCAGGAAGGACATTTACTCTGAGCCGGTTCCTAACAGCTCCTCTCAATTCGGCAAACCGAGCAAGAGCGTCAAGCCATATGCCCAGAAATCCTCCCTCCTTGCGGAGAACTTCGTCCTTGCCTCCACAACACAATTGCCACAGAGACCAACGGCGTCCCAGCTGAAGTTAGTGGAAAGAATCTGATCGAAGCCGGGGAAATCGTGGGTGGCCAACCACGCGAGTCGGTTTGTCGAACACTGCATCACATCGAGACATTTCGCTGATCGATGGAAGAGAGAGCCGTGGATCGATTTGCACCAGCCGTCCGTAGATCCTTCCACAGCCGCCAAACATCGTTTCTTTTCCGCGATGCCGATGGGGGCATCCAGGAGCTCGGCAGCCCGATAACAGGCGCATGCATAGTATACACCGGGTAGAATGGGTAAGATGTCGTCTTTTTCCAATGCGAGGTTCAGGGCAATGAAATCGGAACATCCGTCTGTTACAAAGCCCGGAGGTGGCTCCCGTGCCAAGAAGGCCGATAAGGTAGACGGATAGATGCACTTCAGAATGGATATCATGCGGCTACGAATGTGGTCCACCTCATATTTGCGGCTGAGGCGCAACAAGCCCGCAAGGGTATTCATCCCATCGACGGGGGAGTTTGTGAAATATCTAACGGATGTGGTAAGCTTTTCGATGCACTGTCAAGAAATGACGAGGATGGGTACCCAGCGTCATGGGTGGCAAGCAAGAACAGTCGTAGATCATCTGAAGAGTCGGGGAGGATGACAAGGGGAAACCCCTCGTACGTTTCCCCGGTTGGTGGCTGCGGTATCGCGAACATGTCCCGGAAGATGGGAGACTGCGCGGCCAAGACGCCGCGGTAGACACGGAAGAGTGTCTTCTCGGCCTGGAGGACGACCGTTCCATCTTCGAACCAGACCTCATTAGAGCGAACGAGTTCCGGACGCGGCGATCCGGCGGTTTGCTCGACGTGCATGGAAGTTCGGGAAGAGAGGGCAATCGGAGTTGTATTGTTCTGTGGTCACCCACGTGATGCCGGCATCTCGGCACCCAGATCTCGGGTCACGCACACTTGAACACTGGAGGCCATTTGAGAAGGAGTGGTCCATAGTCAGACAGTTTTGCGTGCTCCCAATTTCTGAGCAATGAAGGCAAATTTGTAGCACTGCTCTCAATTATTTGCTTGAGGGACGAATGTCAAAGGTTAGATCTACGAGGTATGTTGAAGCGTCTACGAGAGACTAAATCAGCCCTGACGACGATGCTTTGCGTCTGCATCCCCTCGGTGCCTGAGGTGCCTGGATGATGGGCCTTAGAACGCAATAAGGCAGCTCGTGTGCGTGCAGTGCGCTCCCGCGACGCAGGCGATGTACAGTAGCCGCTAGAAGTCGACGTGTGCGATATGAATTGAACTAGGCGGGCGGAAATTAAAACCCTGGTGCCCCCGCCAACGGGAAGACCACGGCGCAACCGCGGCATACGTCCATTGACATCGCCTCATCTGAGCACCCGTATGCAAACAGCCCGGAGTTTTCAATGAAAGCCGCTGAGATGGATTTGTATTATTTAAGTTCCCTGGTACCGCTCAGCGATCATTATGGCGCCGCTGTGAAAATTGACGCGCGCTAGTATGGGACCGATGGGAAGTTCCATTTATGGCTAGATGAAAAACAACACCACACCGTCCCCCACGGACCTCGCTTCCTTCCTACCTCCACCACCTCTAACGCGGGTCGATGCTCGCTGCTGAGTATCTAGACTCGTCCCTCCACCGAGATGAAGTGGTGACTCTGCTGACCTCTCGGGCATGAACGAACCCCGGTGTATTACTGGCTGAGGCTGACGGCGGATGCGCCACCAGGGCGCAGCCTGTCGCTACGCATTGAATTCGATCCATGTCCTAGGATGCACCAGGAGGTCGACTAGCTCAAGGATCCAGGAACGAACGGCCTTCCCTCTTGTGAAGGTATATAACCTAGAGTGAACCAACCTACGCTCACCACCCCTCGCCTGCAATGAGACTCGTTCACCCCACCGTCCTTCTTCCTCTCGTTCTCCTCTGCCCTTTGATCCTCGGGGCCGCTACTCCAGATGTACCGACTGGAACTAGCGAGGCCCTTCAACCGAAGAAGGCGACGAACGCGGAACGATTTCGCCGCGGCTTGGGGCCGCTGCCGCCCACCAGGCGAGATCGCAATAAACGTGAGCAAAATAGAAAGATGGTCATCCAATAATACTGACCGCACCCCGTATCGTGCAGTAAGCCCCCGTGCCTCCCCCGTGCCGTGTACCCGCCTCTCCAAGTAAGTTCTTCCGTGACTACATCACACTCGTCCTACAGCTGACGCACACCCAAGCAACGTCGGCACGCTCCAGGTCCGCCGTGTCTCTGACGGCGAGAAGCTTGGTTACGTCAGCGACCGGTTCAACGCCGACAACGCGTACAGGGTGCACCGGCGCCCGGGTGCAGCACTACTCGTCACTGTGCCCCCTGTCGCGCCATTCGGCACCGCGATCAACCTCATCGCGGCGAGAGCACCGGACTCGGGGCACCCGTTCCTCGGCGCGGTGTCGAATGGCCAGGGCGATCTGGGCGAGGGAGAAGTTGGGTGAGAACTCCGCGTTCACCTCTGCAGTGCTGTGCCCATCTCTAACGATAATCAAGGGCGGCGTATCTCTCTGGGACGAGTTCAGGTTCGCTGGCGTTCTCTCTCATCTATGCTCAAGAGTGCTGATTGACCCCCGTAGTGCACGGAAACAGCCCTCCATCCTCAAGCGCAGGGACCAGTCTGACGCTGCCTAACCACGGCGGCGCCGAGAGCCAGCTCTGGACGCTGAACTGCCAGACGCGCCAAGTCACCGCGCAGTGGACGAATGCCGACGGGAGTGAGTGTCGTCTCTGCGTCGTTGGCTGTGTACTGACATGATCCTCAGGCCGTCCCCCGACAACGATATTCTACGACCCCGCCAGCAAGACCCTCGGCCTCACAGGGGATCTCCCCGCATTCAAGGCAGGGGTATCCCGCCGTGCGTTTGAGGTGGTGCGTGCCAGTCTCTCTCACGCATATACTACTGTTGACTGAAAAAAATCACGGCAGACTCTGACCTTCCTGGAGCAGTAAACGGGTATCTCTTTAGACATTTGTCAACATGATTTGTGCTACTTAGAAGTGATTTTTAATTTGTAACGTTACCTTTAATTTTGGCTGATTCATGACTCGCCTCGATCTCAAGGCCCATCCCCCGTCCCTGTCATGCCAATCCCACCCGAGGTCCCGAATACACGTAACCGCTTGCGCAAGCGTACTAGTATCTAGCTACTTGGAAGTAGACTTGGCTCTGTGGCCTCCACAGCTCCCATCACCCCGTTTATGCGCCCGCGTAAAGCAGAGCAGTCATTGAAATCATACATCACTGAGTCACTACTAGTAACCAAGAAAGTTACCGCCGCTCTAATTCTAGCAGAGCCTACTGGTATCGATCTATGCAGAGCTGGCTCTGTGCTCCCCCAGCCCCCGCCACCCCGTTTATGCGCCCGCGTAAAGCAAAACAGTCATTGAGAATAGGCATCCCTGATTCACTACCAGTACCCATGGAAGTTACCACTGTCCTAATTCCAGCAGAGCGCAAAATTCGCGCAGATCAAAGTCTCACCCCCGTTTGTGCACGCCGCGTAAATGTAATGAGTCACGTCGAGACTTGAGACTGGTGGACCCTGCTGGGCTACCATCCGGTCATTATCGAGCCGGTATCCACCACAACACCGATTCTCTTACGTCCGGGGATCATAGGCGCTGATCAACGACAATCGATCAACAAGGTGAAGCCCGTGCTCACCGAGCCCGTCTATGCAGCCTATACGGGCTAAATTATACCTGCATTTATCCCAATCACCGCCGCTTCCACACGCGCCGATCTCGGAGTTGAGGATCGGAGCGTCAGATTTGTCCCTCACATGGTGCTTCGAACTTAAATATAAGCACCTCTATAAGCGCCCAGAGGTGCGGATTCTCGCATGCACGTAAATACAATTCTGTTCGCGAGACTCCAGAGGATGGTCCATCGCCTGTGTAGCGCGTAGCGAATGAAAGTGCGCAAGACACATCCGTGGTCATCCTCGGCGGTAACTTCGCCCGGATAGACGGATCGTCTCTCCGACGGCGTCGGTTACGGCGTCCAAATTGATCCTACGGACCTTCAATTCCATCTGGCCAGCTGGTTGAATACCGATGATGACGTTAAGAGACGTTAAGAATGATTTCGTATGACCGATGACTGGATGACGCTGCCGCTATTAGGTGGTGTGTCCGCAAAGGTTCCGTAGCCTCGCCCTTTGAGATGACATGCTGTTATTAGGAGGGCGTCCACCATTCCCGGAATTCGCACATCACTACGGCCGTTCAACGGAGTTTAGGATGTGGTATTTGAGGGGGTGGTCTGTACAGAAAACATTTTTCTAGTTTGGTTCATGCATTATTTGAGGGCCGGGGAGAGAGATTGGGCATGCCGCTTGTACTTATGCTCCTAAATGGGGGGAATTGCAGTGTCTTCCACTGAAGGAGGTGACTCATAGCAGGCGGGTAGTCATAAAGGATGGCGATAGGCACTCTATTAGGGATAGTTATGTCTATCCCTTGGTATATACACCGCTGGGGAGAGGTCTTGGCCGGGCTTGGCTTCCGGTAGAATAATTAAATTCTGCAATTTCGCTTGAGAGACAAATTTATATCCCGAGGTGCGTCGACTGGATACCTCAGCGACTACTCCCCGAAATATTCTCATCGCCGCAGCGATCCCAAGCAATGAAGCATGATCCAGGATGTGCGGACGTTCAACATGCACGTGATCTGTGATGTTGGAATCTTCGGACCTGAACAACTTGTCAGCTGAGAAAATATCTGACACAGGGGAGGTTGAAGAGCTGAGGATGAACAGGAGATCCCATCGGAATCTAAAATTAGCCAGGCAAAGCCAAGGTTGAAAGGTGTCAAGCCAAGGCCCTGCAGAAGCCATGCGTTTTGCTTCGCAAACCCAAGGATCTATGGGGACCGGCCGCGGCTCATAGGACGTTTGTGTTACTTAGATACAATTTAATTACATTAATCCGCTGATCCACTGCTCGCCCTGAAACGTTTCCATCTGTACATGATTCTGTCGAATAGATTTGTCTGCGCAGCGAATGAATCGACGGCGGCACCACGAGCGCGTACAGCCGCACGACCGATGGCGTCTGTTTCGGCCTGTTTCCAATGCTCCGGCGGCGCATGCTCGACTCTACAAGTAATCGAGATCGTTCCTGGTGGCGTGCGTAGCGCACGTATCCCAAATGGCGCGTTTCATCCGTTATCACCGGCCTAGTAGTAGGCGGACCGTGCAAACAGTTGCATGCGGCAGCGAATTTTGACCGCTGCCAAGAGCCGTGCGCCAAGTAATCGTTTGTAATTCGTAAGTCGTACACGATGACTAACGTCCTCCTATGCCCTCTTTATGGTCCATGCAGATTCTAACTGACCGACCACCGCCGCCTGCCGGTGTGTTATTTGATCTCCAGATACAATAATGTGGCGACCTGCAGACTTCCTTATATCGAGGAAGCAAAGACCCGAAGTTGCGTCGCGCGGGCTCGCCGTTGCCGATGGAGCCGGCCAGTTCCCGGAGAGTGATTACTGGCCGGCTGCTGGTCCATTATTGAGATCTCAGGGCGGTCGATGACCTTGAAGGCACTGAGGCATGTAATTTCTATGGGAAATTACGGATGGGTCCGGATCAGCGTACTTGCGCTACGGGCGTTGATCTCCAATCTCAAGCGTATATGAAGACATGCAGCAAATTGTAGTGCAGTTCGTCGCTCTAGACTTCTAGGTAACCTCATGCTGGCACGCTCTCAGCGAAACACTTTAAATGAACACAAAAGCACACATAGTAAGTATCAACTCGGCTTACACTCGAACCTAGTTGGTTGAGGTGGCCAACAATTGATTCAGTATAAGCTGCTTTGTCTCGGGTGTGCGAGCTGAAATGCTGCACTTGAATGCCTCCGGATGACAAGATCCATGTTCAGCAAAAGAAAGCGACCGCCGGCGAACAGATGTTATGATGCTCTCGTCTAATCAATCCAGGACTGAGTTTCGGAACTACAGGGATCTTATTCCCGGCCGAATCAACCTGGTTCGTGATCCTGAATGTGGCCAGAATAGAGGCGGCGAAAATAAACATGAAGTTCTCAGCCAAATATTGGCCAGGGCAGGCTCTGGGTTAGGAGATGAATCAGATGCTAGCGGATACAATGGGGGAGCGTGAAGCGACCTCCTTCCAAAGCCAAAGGCGTAAGTATCAGGATCAACGAATGAATCTCCACTGAGATATCTCTCAGGTGAAAACCCGGTCAAGTAATCTCCTTCGCCTGCGATGCCGCTGTAACAAACCGATCAGAGTGCTTCGAGGTTCAAACAAATGGCCTACCAAACATTGGGAAGAATGATGGAGCCCTTGGGGATTAGATTGCCTGAGCGGAGCTCAGATGTAATACCTGCAGAGAGCCAAACTGTCTTTACCCTTGTAGATATCATCCTTGTCCGCATGGCGAGCAATTGCTGGTGACAGAAGATATTTAGTCGATGCATATTTCAGGGAGATTATACAATGTTACCTAGCGGTAGGGTCACATGCCATCTCAACGTCTCCTTGATCACAGCGTTCAGATACGGAAGCGAAGGACGAATCTCCATAGTCGGCAGTCTCGAGTTATTTAACAGCAAGTCCAATTCCTGCTGTGCCTGGGTTTGTACATCCGGATGGACCACCATGGCCAGCAAGAAACTCGTCAACGTCACAGAGGTCTTAACCTGACGTTTAATAATGTTACTCTATTTGAGCAAAATGCCACTTACGGATTCTCCTCCGGCTGCAGCGAGAATAAACACATAAAGAAACTTGGTTTAAGTCGCTGGATTTGCTCACCCTCATACATCGTACCCGCCGTCCATTTCAGGACATTCTCGAAATCTAAACCTTCGACATCGTTTCTATTGGACAAGAGATGAGAAACCAAGGATGGTTTAGCGATGCCATTCTGTGATAAATGTCAAAATTCATCCTCGGCAATGAGAGGAGACTGGCCATTTGAGTTTTCACATATTGGAAGGGCCGTTCCACAGTCGAGTCAATCTTCGCTTTGCCATGGGCTGCGAAGGTATGTGGGGAGAATGGTACCCAGGCAGGGATATATTTCACTGTGCAGTAACAATTGAGCCTCCGAATTGACGGACCACAAACCGACAACATACGCCAAGGCAAGAAATCAAGAAGGTAAGCCCGTATTGGATTGATTGGCTGACCATTTCGAAAGTCTGTTCTGACTCTTTGATGTGCTGTGGCAAATTAGACAAAATGACCACTGCATGGTGTGACGAGGGACTTACCACATAGAAATACGGATCCACCCTCAGAAGCATTCCGCCGAAGGGCCCACTATGGGCCCCTCGATATGGAGCCCCCCGGAATAGAACACGAAAACTTGGTGCCATTGTCATGCAGCAAATTGCGAAGGACGGAGGTCAACCCATTCTCCGTACGAGCTCGGCAGGTGGAGAAGAAGAAGGGTCGAAATGGACGATTGACAGATCACTTTCCTTGCCGCCCGACGCAGTGTTGTGTTGCCCGTATGAGATACGCCTTGGTATTATTTTAACGCGAACCGCGCGGGACGCAAGACCCAAAATAAGGTGTCCCATCCTCAGGGCTTGTGGAGCTTCGAAGTTCGGACTAGGGTGGTCAATCCTCTTCCAGGAAGTGAAAGGACCCCGTGACAGCGACTCCAGACTGTTGCTTCACATTCATTGCGTGGGAACTTGGGCTTGAAGTAAACGTCACCAGGCCAGAGGAGAGATCGACTGAATTTCAGCGCCCACGACCCACCGTCGCCCACAGCATGTCAATGCCTCAGAATTCCAGACTGATTACACACGGCGGCCTGCGGCCCGCTACAGTAGGAGTACACCGCGTGAGTGGATCACGATATTCATCGAAGTGTACGCTGAAACGGAAGCGTGAGCCGAAGAGTCGTAGAAAGCTGAAATGCAGGCAACTCGTAGCAGCACTCCTAACTCCGGCAAATTCCAGAAAAACGCGAATCACTGAGATACGACAATGGGACTCCTGAACACAGAAAACTTCACATAGGTGAAGGTGTAGGGCTATTCGGGACCAGAACTTTGGGACAGGGTCGCCGTGGTTCCTTCTGGTCTTCTAGCCGGACCTGGACCCACAGTGACGAGGCGATTCGCCAGATATTCGGAGCGGGTCTAATTGTTTCCAACTGGGCGAGACAGCATTGAAGAGCCGATGGCTTAGGATTTGAAAGCATCGCGAGCCACAGAGGTGGTGGTCGGAAGAAGAGGGATATCAAAAATGATCCACATTTCGCCCATCGGTCACGTGTAGTGATGTTCTGGCTTTGGCTTGGCCTGAAAGCCATGGCTTTGGCTTTCCAAAATCCGAGGCCAGGCCACATGGCTTTGGCTTGGCTTTAGCTAACTTTGGCCTGAAAGCCAGAAAGCCATGGCTTTTGGCGGGGTTTCATGACAACTTCTGGCTTTGGCCTGACAAAATCCCGGGCCAAGCCAAAGCCAACTCAGTTATAGGCCGGCCAAAGCCAAGGCCAAGCCAGAAAGCCGTGGCTTTTTGGCCCGAGGCCAAAGCCAGAACATCACTAGTCACGTGTCGACGGCCCACCGGGTACCGCCACTGATTTGGACCAAGTCTTCAATATCATTCTCAGTCTGAACTTCAACGTTCAATTTTCAAGTACTAACCTTAGGCGTGTGCTAACGTGATGAAACGCATCCCGCCTCCTCACCAGCAAAGCAGCTATCATGGTGCACTTGTCTTTCGCAAGTACGTACTAGTACTAGTAGTTCCGATGACACTCGCTATCGAGCTTGAGGCAAGGACCATGCGTGCGGGTAGAGCCCCGGAGCTCAAGGCTATAATTTGCTTGCTGTTCCCACTTCCTACCGGCTTATTCATTCAGCTCCGCATTTCCCGGCGATGACCAGGCCACGGAGGGGCGGACGGGCTGGGTCGGTGATATCTGTAGCCATGTGCAGAAAAGGTTGGGAGATAGTTTGAATGGCGGGTGGATGGGAGAAGTCATATTTTCAAACGGTTTTACCCCGCTCCGCCCCTAAACAACGGTCAAGAGCGCAAGGGCAGCCCTGTGGACCTTTATACCAATCCCGATTACCGTCCTCGGCTTTATTGTTGGTCCAGACTCCCCTGCCGTTGAGACCACCGCACTCGTCGACGGAGGGAGCAGGACACTATGTGTGACACTTATCGCTCCTTCCACATTTGCCAAAAAAGGAGCGTCTCGATTTCATTCCAACAAAAGTAAATTATACTCGGCGTGCCCGTGGAGCTCGGATATAAATTGAGCTGCCCGCTGGCGTGAAAAAAATGATGTACCGGCCGGCGGCGGTCGAGTAGAATCCGAAAACCCGTGCGATGTAAAACGTTGCCAACTAAGCTCAATCGGGGACCACATAGTCGTCGAGTACTAAACCTAGCCGACGCTACTGACGGACGATATTGATACTTATGACACCTACAGTGGTGGGCCCTTTGCGGATGTTCCCTAATACTTGGGTGTCATCTCACCAACGTGTGGCACCATTGCGGATGCTGCGCATAATAGTGTGGTGTCAGCATTGCGAAGCCATCATTCGGAATGGCGAAACGGAATATTCGGTATTCGCCCCAGTTGGACGCCGTGGACTCGGAGACGCCTAGGGCGCTTATCTTATTTGAAGTTTGGGTTTGGGTTTGGGTTTCGAAGTTGAGGCCACGAGGCTGTAGACGGCGCCGTGATTGGAATGCAACCACGACGTCGATTTTCATGTTGGCATAGGCTGGATCGCTCGGCCGGCACGGGCTCCAAATATGTCGTTGAATCATCGGCTGGGAATATGTAATCCAGAAATAGGACAATAAGCTTTGTGGTTAGTATCGGTCCTTTTCAAAGGCCGACCGATGGGCGTTCGCTCACAGCAGGCCACGTCCATGGTTCTGCGCAAGCGCACAAACGACGGGGCGAGGGCTGACGGGTGAGGCGGAGTCCAGACTTATCTCCATGCACTAAGATGTGCATTTACGTGTATTAGGTGAAATGAGAACTCTGGGGGCGGTGGGAACATCTGGTGGCAACCTACCTGGGATCCTGGGGACCCTGAAGTCAGGTAATGATAACGTTCGAACTTAAAATCCCATCCAATAGAAATTCCGTTGAAGGATGTCTCAGGAAGTCTCAATCACAAACGGTATAGTCTGTAACACCGAGAAATTAACGCAGGCGGTAGCCGCCTCGGGGCGGCGCTGAACACGCGGAAATTTTTGATGTTCGGTGGGACCCTGGATGCTGTCCACGAGGAACAAAGGAGGGATCACGGCCGAACTTTGGACGAGGATCGTAATTACTCGGCTCGGAACTTCTCACTGACAGAGACGTCAAGCACGAAAGTTTGAACCTGAGGTTCACAGTACGCGGAGGGGTGTGCAGCTATTCAGCGCTCCAGGAAGTCGCAACCACCGCTAGAGATTAGATGTCAGGCGCATGCGATCGATGCCGTGGAACGGTGCCCGAATAGACACTCAGGATCTCGGAGATAGGCACAGTCCCACTAACCACTCGCCCCAGCGTCCGTTCTGTTAGCTTCATGATTACATTGTTTATGGAGCAGTCTAACGCGGCACGCAAATGGATCTGCGCTGTTCTCATGGCGACTAGCGAGTGTAACCCCACCCCATTTGAATTTACACATAGAAAGAAACTGACATCGACTAACTCGCACTAGGACATCCAGTAACTCGCACTAGGACAGGGTCCGAGAATCGCTCCAGCACAATTGTTGACATTGGCCTCCGCATTGTAAGACTCATACGGGATACCGCATGGACACAAGTGCCACCCGCGCCTACAGCGTCTCCCCCCACGGCTTTCTAAATTATCGTTAAGAAGTGCTACGGATCTTCAGTACTTTAGATACATAACACATTGTATTGTTAGTTGCGTGCCTGCCGAGTTACTAGGCAGCTTATGCTAAGCCCATCGTGGGGGCGGGTGCCTTGACTCCATCGAACATGGTATTGGGAGAGGGAGCTGCACCTCGTGGGCTGCCGGGATTCGGTTAACACCGCGATTGATTCAGTGAGTAATTAGAAAATTACCGGCCACAGATTTGTTCCGGAGAACGCGGTTACGGCGGTTCAATGTCCCAGCTGCTGACGCAGAAATACAAAACTCTGGGGCACTCAATTCAATTGAACTTCCTCACAGGGATTACGTCCCTCATGTAACCAAACTGCTGGGCGTCGGCGGTCGCCCGGAATCCGCACAATATCCGCAGCTCTCAAATTCTTTATGAGCCGTAAAACAATCCCCGGAATGGCAAGGGGCGTCATACGACTTCAAAAACGACTACTACAGCGGCAAAGTCAGTCAAGAGACGGAACTGTTGCACTCTCCTAATAACAGTGCGTCAGCTCGCTCGGATGAAACCCCGAACGTAATGGGGTTCGGTATTCATCCTTGAGTCACTGAAGATCCGTCGGATTGTTTAAACTTGACTTGGGAGGCCGTAACCGATGCCGTCGGGCGCAGATCAGCGCTGCCGCAGAGGTTTATTTTAAACCATGCGCGCTTAGCATTTAGAGTCATAATGTTGGATACGAATCGGTGGGGCGGGCTTGTATAGCGCGGGCATCGGCTCCATGAAACGGGAATTGAGGATGCACGCGGAAGGCGGGCATTGTGTCTCTAATTCCCCACCAAATCATACTTCGCTGCAGGGCAAGCTCGGGCTCGGGGGGCACGGCCGGCTGTGTGACTAATTACGGGGTGCGCCGGGGGATGTGGGGCGGAGGGGAATACTCTGATGATTTCCAGCCACTTCCACCTCCATTTGCGAAATATTAGATACGGGAGAGGACGTGGCATTGGAAGAGCGAGACAATCTGAATTGCCGGAACTCACGCCGATGTGGCGCTGTTTCGCTGAGTTGAGCGGTTTGATGGCCGAGGCCGGGTCAGCCGATGCGAGCTGCGGCTAGTCTCGGCTAGGCACAGGCTCGACCGGGTCCGGAGGGTGCCCGAAGCTTGCAACAGTTGGCCGCTCCTCGGCTATCAAACCGCTCAACGCAGTGACCCAGTGTTTGTTATCGATCCGTATATGGGAACCCCATCACGCTCATGATACCTCGCGTCGATTGGGCTGCTCCTAGTACTGTCACACGAATACCCAGCCGTTCCTATGTGTGTCATTTATCTTGAAGAAACGGAGAAAAGTTATATTACTGCTCTAGGGCTCTGTTTTTTTATTCTGGTTTATAAACATGTTTATAAACAGGTGTTTATAAACCGGTTTTTATATGTTCAGGCCAGAACACTCTGTTTTTAATTCAATGTGGCTGTGCTCGGCAAGGCGAATAGTGCATGAAGTCCTCAGCTTTTGGGTTTCCTCCGACCTAAGTCTGGTGGTTATAACGAATTATTCGGTCAGTTTGGCCTAGAATCTGCCTGGAATGGACCAGATGGTATCCATTTACCCAAGGATAGGAATTACTTGTCCGATTAAGGGGCATACTCGTGGTTGAATCCATAAATGATGAATTCCGTGTGCTGGCCCAGGTCCTCTGAGGGCAAGAGCGCGAAAATCACCCAAAACCGCGCTGTTCAGGTGTTTCTCATGGATTTTGCGTAACTGTTTTTAAACACGTTTATAAACACCCTGTTTATAAACGAGGAATTAAAACTGTTTATAATTGGCTGGGGAATTATAAACAGAGCCCTATACTGCTCACGCCCAGTGGCCGACCCGATTGTACTTCCCGATTCTCCCTCTGGGACGATAGTGCTGCGCGCACATCGTGTCCCGTATCGCTGCCTCGAGCGTCCGCTGGTGGGGACGTATCAGTTTAATCCATCTCAACGTCCGGTGTGATAATGGATAAACAGGCTCGACTTCTCCAATTACTGACCGCCCTGGGGTATGAGGGCACCGCCGTTCGTTCTACTTTTAGTGTGTGATACCTACTACCAAGGTAATGTTCCAGATGTCTTTCATGTCAACTTCATACATTTTCGTCAAGCTCATAAGTTTCGCCTAAGTTGTCAAGATTCCCAAGCGCGTCGCCGAGATGCCGATACCAAAGAGCAACAGTTCCTCCTGCTTTTGGCAGACCTCAATGCAAGTCGAGTAAGCACTGGGCCGGTGTATCCCATACTCATCCGGTCAACTGAGGTCTGATTCGATGACGGAACTGTAGGCTGAGCAAACCCTGTTTCGGGTGTACCACGGCGTCTTGGCTGCGCAGTCGCCCATCTTCCGCGACATGTTCGCTATACCGCAACCATCTGCGGCCGAGACATTACGATAGATGTCCTCTCCTCGTGCTCCATGACTCCTACCAAGATCTAAAGCTCTTTTTACTTGCCACCCATGATGCTGGGTACGCCCTCCATGCTTCCTTTGCACGTGGATTAAACGCTGGCCATATACATGCCTCAGCTATTTCAGACACTCCCCCGTCGATGGGATAAATACATTATCCAGTGTATTGGGCCTTGTCCGTATGATTTCCAGAGTTCAATGATCCTTTCACCCTGTCGGCCTTCTTGAAACGAAAGCCGCCCTTGGGATATAACCCGGGCGACAAGGACGAAGATTTCACTGCTTTGACCCTTGCCTTAAACCACCAGGATTGTACTTCCCGGGATATACTGTGAAGGCTCTCGATCTATTTCTAACGGTCTCGGAAACTTATGCGCACAATTTGTGCCTCGTGGTACACGCTTCCTTATTCCTGTCCTGTCCCGCCTGTGAAAGTCCAGGAGCCTGCGATGACCAAAGACTCCGGTGGACTGTATAACACGCCGATATTTTCTCCGAGGGTTTCGACTGGAGAGCCGCTGGCCTCTGTACGCCATGCAATACGGCCGGCATTGCCGACTGGCACACCGAACAGGCGGAGCTGTGGAATGCATTGCCTGGTTTATTCGGGTTGCCGCCGTGGGAGGAGCTCCTGGAAGGTCAGTCGACGGTATGTACTCCTCCCCCTACTCTCGCCGCCAGTTGTGCTGAGCGAACACCCGTAGGTCTCGACATTCGAGGCACAGCGGGCCCCCAACTTTTCATGTGCCGGTTTCACAGAAAAAAATAGTAAGGCGCTGTCACAAGTCATGGTTGGACCCCTGGTCGCTCTCGAACCCCAACCACGTCGGGAGGCGATTGGATCTCATCTCTTCGCTGTAACTGTACACACCTATTCACACGAGAACTCCATTCGTTACGCTGGGACGGCAAACCACGAATATGGCATCCACAAAGCTAGACTGCGGACGCAAGTACAATTATGTTGCGCCGTTCCAGAACAGGGGGTGCGGATCGAGATCCTCTTGTTCTTCTATTTCTGTCAAATTTCTGAAGCGAGACGCCTCGGCGGCGCTATATATAGCCGCGCGGGAAAACACGCGAACTGAATACCAACGAAAACTACAAGCGTACGGACAAAGCGGCGACGTCAACGGAGTATGGCCCGCCGCCTCCGATGGTGCCAACTATAGAATTAGTTAGCATAACGATTGAATTACCGTACTATTCGCCAGGCCCTCAAAGTGAGGCGGTGGGAAAGGATTCCGCAGCTAATTTCTGCGCACAGGTACCGAGTTGCCCGTGA
Organism: Mycena latifolia; assembly: GCA_029289555.1. Taxonomy (NCBI): domain Eukaryota; kingdom Fungi; phylum Basidiomycota; class Agaricomycetes; order Agaricales; family Mycenaceae; genus Mycena; species Mycena latifolia. Next base: position 552,383 of record JARJLE010000051.1, on the reverse strand, counting down.
AACGGGACCCAAACTCCGTCGCGCAAATGAACTAATTGTAGCGGTGAGAAAGATGCATAACATACGGTACAGACTAGCGGAGACTTGCTGTCTAAATGAGTCCCCGAGAATGCGACATATTGAGTAGGTTCAAAGGCGGTCGACGTGCGCTCGACTAAATGCTGAACATAGGTAATTTAGGCCAAACTCATTGGTGAATCAAGCGAAAGGACGCTCAACAGGATTATCCTCGAGATTCGCTGACCCATTATCTCCGGGAGAGTATGGTAATCGTGTTTCCGTTATCCTGTCCTCGCCCGACGTCGCGATCGCACTGACTCACTGCCGCACAATCTCCAACGTGAGTGAACATTTGATTCCCCACATGAGGTGCAAGGGACTATCGCCGGATCGGAATTTATGTAAAGGTGCTACAGGTGATGGAAATTTGTCCAACGCCTAGATACTTGAACAGTTGTTGCGTTGCGATGACCGCCATGCGTCAATAAATGGAGTATTGGATCCTGGTGAGAAACGAATGCAATGTAAGCACCCTAGTTCCTTCCCCGCCGAATGGTGAAAATAAATGTGGCGTAGACCCCCACGACCGCGAAGCTCGAAGCGAGGGGCGTCGACCCAAGTACAACTACGGGGCTCGAAATGAATGGAGCCAGGAATACCAGTATGATGGCGAACAAGGGGCCAGCGCTGACGGGCGCTGGCTAGGCGCGAGCAGTAAATTCTGATGTCTCGGCGTTTGTCGTGGCTCCAACTTGGTGTGCAGCATGGTACTTTCGGCGCGAGGTAAAGAGCGCCCACTCTGGTCCCGGGATCTACTGGCGGATTGCCACCCACACAGTCGCACATGCAACGCGTTCTGGCACAATGTGCAACATTGACAGATATGCATGGTCCGTGGAATTTGGAACTTGATTAGTCTATCAGTATCGTCTCTATCACTTTTGTCTCATTGACCGCGGCGTTTAGGTAGTACCCCATCCCACTTCTGGTCGACGAAGTGGAGTGTAATTTCTAAATCTCTATAAGAGTTAGCTCCAATTGGGCGCCGGAGCTTCTATAATGTGGGGTTAGCCGCCTAACCAAAAGGATGCACCTTGGTTACCCGAAGATCTTCGAACCAACGCCGCCGAGGCATTCTTGTTACCCTAATATAGTTTCATATTTAATTATGGGGTCCTGATGGTGCAATTCGCCCATTTCGAGGGATGTTTGGCACTGCTTGGCGCGTCGCGCCGACGCGTGCGAGTCACGGGAGCAAGTTCGCACTACATCCAACACTACATCCAAGAAATGAGAAGGCCTGGAAAGAGTCCCTGTGTACCTCGCGGGGAAAGAAAGGGACCCTCGTTCGGATCTCGCGACGCATCAACGGCGTTCCGGTCCCTGCGTTTAAACTTTATATAAAGACAAGAATCTCCGTTGGCAATTTCAACACAAGCGGCCGGTGTACCGTACATCTCCCGGCCGCGCGCAATTGTTTTATGTAGCAGTCTAGAAGTACATGTACATTAGCTATCGATTATGAGACTACAGGTGTATGTACAGTCGGAAAAGCAAGCGATGCGGGACAACAAAACAGGATGTATGGTATAGCGATTGGGACGTGATATAATGCGGGACATGCTGGTACAGTATTAGCAATACATTTAATTTTGCACGCGATCTCGATCTCGGTCAAGTGCGAATGAAAGTGAAAGTCAAACTGCGCTGCTGAGGGCGCTGTACGCCCGCTCTACGCGCGCGGAGAAGTACTCTGTCGTGGGGGTAGCTGGGTAAGACAGGCAGCCTGCAGACAATGACAAAGTGGACAGAAGCGCACCTATGACGGGGCTGTTCCCCGCGAAGATGCGCATCGTTGCCAAGATCGTCTCGAGGCACGCGGAAATGTCCCGATGCTGCTGCGTGAGGCGCCCCACGGCGCCGAAGGTCTGCATGCTCGACAGCTCCGCGATGAATACCTCGCACACGGTTGTCCACAGGATCTGTATCAACTAATTCAGCGCTCATCCAACGGCCAGCCAAGCCAATGCCCACGCACCCCCATTATTGGATCGATATGTTGCCACTGCGCGAACGGGGTGTCGTTAATTATGTGCACCACAGCCCGTGCTGCGGCCGTATATTTGGCGCGCGAGACGTCGGACGTGTGTATGCGGTGTGCATGCAGGCGTATTATCGCCGCGTGTGTGAGTGTCTGCGTTATGACGATGTTGCGCTGCGGCGGCGCTGGGGACCACACCGGCAGCGGCACGCTGAGCGCAAACTGCTCGAGGATAACGTCCAGCGCGTCGAACGCCTCGGCGTCTGCATGGTCTGCAGCGGTCAGTTTGCGAGAACGAGCAGAAACAGGGAGCGAAGTACCTGAATATCGCGTCGAGAAAGTGATGGCGCGCTCCAGCAGTATGGAGGCCTTGGCGAGAAGCGCGAGCGGAGAGAACCCATCCACGTTGAGGCCGCCCAGGAATCGTGCGACGGTGCCCCCGCTTCCACCGACGAGCGCGTCAAACAGCTGCTGGTACTCCGGCATTGGTGCTGCGTTCCGTGCTTCATAGGACGGGAAACCACTGACCGGGGCGCCGTACTGGTCTAGCTCGAGCGGCCACGGCGTGTCGATGGGCGTGTCGTGGTAGGGGATCGCCGAGGGCGACCCGTGCGCGGCGACCCAGTAGTTATTCACGACGACGACGGTCCAGAACGCGTTTATTCGCTCGCCCTCCGCAAGCGCGTCCACGGGCGGCGGGAGCGGCGTCTCGAGCACGCCGAACGCGGGCTGCAGCGTGAGTGCCGGCGACTTGATGAGGTGCAGGCCCGCGCTGATCGCGAGTGAGACGGCCGCACTGGAGTGGTAGATGCCCTCCACTGGCCGCCCGAGGGTGAGGTAGTAGAACGAGAGCAGGACTTCGGCTTGGATGCCGTGCATCACGCGCTGCGGGTGCTGCCCGCCGAGGTCTTGGTGTATATTTTGTAAGGTACAGACAAGGAAGGCGTCCTCATTGTAGACAGGATGTCGAGGAGCCGGGGATAAGCGGGAGCCCCACATGTATACTGCGCTAAGGAGGGCCGGGGACGGGCGGCTGTAGTGGCCAAACGGGAAGGAGAGAAGTGCGGAGTGACGGAAGGCGGACGGATCCAGGAAGAATCCGACCTGCAGGAAATTGCTGAAAAATGCGTCGACCCTATAATCAGAAAGCACGTTAGCTCACGTACAAAGTGCAGCACCCAGCTATCCAATTGCTTACAGTCCTTCAATCACATCCGCTGGTGGTTCCTGGGCCAAGATGAGACATGTGCGAGTATTGCAGGGGAAATAATTACTTACCTCCAGCACCAGAGTAGATGAACTTGCAGAAGAAGTCGGCGTCGTTACACGACTTGTGGCTGAAACAAAATGCATTAGCTCCGCCGAGCGCGAGCTCGTACGCGACATACGAGAATGAGAGATGGGGCTTTGCACCGGCCATGAATCGACGAACTGGGGCATCTCCAAAGCCATAAACGAGGCATCCCCGCCGTCGTACGGCTCGTGTAAGACGATCGCTGCGTCATTGGTCGTCTCCAGCTCCCCAATCCGTGTCTGGAGCTTCTTTATTGTCTCCTCTAATTGCTGCGTGCGGCTCCGGCCCTCCATCGGGTACTCGCAGTCATCAGCAGTCCCTGGCGAGCGTAGACACTGGGAGCAGACCGGCTTGTGCCCGTCGCATTTCTGAAAAGGCGTCTAATTAGCATGGGAGAAAGCGGACATAACGCGTCGACTTGCTATTTTGCGCCGTCTACAGCCGCGGGGCACGATCAGGGAGATTAACGACGAGACAAACGCGCTCGGCGTACCGGCAATTCATGCATGCCTTCCCCCTTGGTAAGTTGCTGCGCGGCGACTGCGACGTCGGGCTCGACGTGAAAAAGTTCTGAGTCATGATGAGGGCGGGAGGGCGTAAGATCGACAGGCACAGCTGGTTAGCGCACACTTATATGCGCACACCAGACTATCACGGGGATATGAGAAGGTTCTGGCGCATTACGAATCGGCGAGTCGAGTCGGGCTATCATTACTGCGCGGCGGTGAGCAAGAACTGTGTTTTACGGCGTGGAAAACGGCACGACGCGTCGACGGGCCTTTCCGATTGCCGCCGGTCTCTCCCCAACCAATCGTATCCCCGGAAGACATCACCAGATCCGCATCTCGAGCGCCGCTGACATCGGGCATCGCATTCAGGACGCGGAGACTAAAAAAAATCGGACTGACTCACGACGTAGTGCTGACTGCACCGTGCGGTCCAGGCGTACTCAGCAAACCCGACCTGAGTCATCGCGTCACGTGTCGGCTATAAGGGCTCAGTTCAGCCTGCCATTCGGGAGCGACAAAAGTACGATGTCACCCGTTTAGTGCGATGCGATAAATGGCTCGCACTTATAGAGCAGTGGGGAAACCGGGAGATCGTGCTCCGAGGCTGGAATTCGGAATATAGCATAGACGCCCAACAAGCGCCCCTAAGTTTCCTATTTTAACCGTCTTCTTTAGAAGATGTGGTGGGAGGAAAACTCCACATGGGGTAAATGCATAGGGACCGAGGTGTAGAACGTGGCCCACCTTCCACCTTGACCCACAATCGCCCGACCGTTAATTTCGTGCGTACTCGGAACCGACTTGCGAGTCTTGGCCACCGGAGAGTGCGCAGCCTTGGCTCGTGACCCACCCCCAGCCCGACTGTTGATTCCGTCAGTCCTCGGAAATCCAGTGTAGTGGAACAGACAAATCCGAATACCTCGTCTCCACGTTAACGTTGAAACACTCGTAGTCACTAGTACTTGGAACAAACTTGGAATGGCGTTGTCATTTACTTCTGAATTCGGAATCGGATGGTATCGCATCACCGCCCGCTCACCAATCTGATTGCCCGCGCTGATAGAGTTGCCATCGGGGTTCGTCAGCATTGCGTCAGCGTCGCCGATTCCTCACCGGAGCGGCGCCCTCCGAGCCAGTCGTCTTTAGAAGCTTCAGAAAAAGACAACAATACCCCGGAGATACTTAATGTACGAGGTTTAAAATACACACAATATCCGAGGATTTATGCAGGTGTCGTCCAACGTCTCTGAACGCGGGTCGCGAGGGGAAGGACGACGAGGAACATGGGCAGAACCTGTACATTTGCAAGCACGATGTCAGCCGGCATCCATGAATTTCTGCACCTCAGTAAGCCGCGCCGCGGCACCTGCCCAGACTGCCGCGCCAAAGTTGTTCCACAGAGGTCGCACCTCGGCACGGTACTGTTCATCACTGTCAAACCCCACAAAATCAGCACCACGGCGATCTCGATTTACGAGATGTCCACGATTTGCAGATCGAGATGTCCACGCGAGGTGCAGATCATATATGTTATAATTCTATCTGGGGCGGAGGCATAAATTGGGAAATCGGGAATCCGCATGGCGAACGTGGGAGGACGTACATGGATCCGGGTACTGGCGCGCATTGGGTTGCACTCCATGTTGGGTTGCTCCCGAAGGAGTGCGTGGTGATCAGCATGAAGGACGCGACGCCAAGAGGAGAAATGCAGCGTTCTGGCGTCGCCGCGCAATCTGAGATGGTAACCCAAGAGAGATATAGCCGATGGAAAGACCACCAGAGCCCTGCGATCTCGTCAATTGCATTGTACACGCGCCACGCACTCGTGGAGGCTGAACGCTGATTTCCCGGGGCCGGTTTTTGAGCTTTAACCCCCAATTGCAAGATCAGCGATTGCGGGACTTATTGAGTATCGGTGGGGACCGGCAATCCAGTGCTATTTCAAACTCCGCCCGGAGCTCGATCCGGACGATTCTGATGGTTTTGACATTGGGCAGCATATGTGGGATCAACCAGTGGGAATTTGGGCATACAGTACTGGAACAAAGTGAATGTTATAACCATACAAAGGAAATGTCCAGCTTTTTTTTTTGGCCAGAGTTACCACTGTTCGCCGGGTCGAAATAACTCGAGGGGAATTAATCTTTTTCGAGATCTGGCCTGGACATTTCCTCCAGAGATGGCTTAAAGTAGATGCTGTGGCGAGATCTCGGCCAACAGGTGGCCCGTTTGGCTCATATTTCCCCTCCAAAATGAGGCCAAATCAATGTACACGTGACTTAATTACTGTGCCCGGGGTGTCAAAACTGTCGACCATGGCCCAGAAAACTGAGGCTTTGATATCTGTGATGCACAGGTATCATTCAGATTCAAGTGAGGGTGATTTGGGGCTTGAGGATGAACCAATAGATGAAGTTAACAGTGACATCGATATGGAACTGAGTTATTAAAATTGTTCAGAGCAGCAAAACTCAACTAATGATGATTATAATACATTTGGCTTCCTAGAATACCCTCATTTGAACTTAGTTTGAGGCCAGAGGAAGAGAAACTGTCCAAAACCGTTGCTTGGCGGAGACCAAACAAGAACAAATATAACAGCCAAGAACGGACAATTGCCGGTCCCCAGTATCGGTGGCCTGCAACGTGTAAATCGCGCTCACGCGCGCACCGGCGTCAATTCGAGATAAGCGCCCAGAGCCAGAGAGCGTTAGCGCCGAGAGCTGATAGAGGATTACTGAGGAAGATCACCTGCAAAACGAGACGCGGACACTGATGCCGCTGATATCCGTGTTCATGGGCGGGCGTTGGAGCGCGCGCGCGAGGTGGTGGTAGTAGCATGAAAGATGAAAGACGGGAGACGACAGGCGCGCAGAGGCTGTGCCGTGGCTGTGCTTCCGCTTTTGGACACTCAACTCCCGTGCCCCACTCTATCCTGCCCATTCACCAAGTAGTATATCGCTGGATCTCTCCCCGCTTATTTGCATCTGCTGCGTATAACTGGGCAATACTGGTTATAATTACGGACGGGTCAAACTTAAACCAGGGTCAAATTTAAACGACCTTCCAAATAATATGCAAACGCCTAAAGCCTACATCCGACTCGCGTCAAGTCGGAATCGGCTTATCGGAGCTGAGTATATATACGTTCATTCGGATCCATCTTCCTTCCTGCCGCTTCGGCAGCGCGTCTGACGTCATAGCAGGCGATTGCAAGTTCAATGTGGTCTCCGCGATACCGTGAAACAGCTCGAAAAATAGTAGAAAATGACGTGTTGGATTCGGTCGATAAGCACTGAGATGATTCCCGTTCTACTTCGAATGGTTGCAACGATTCCGCACCTGTGGAAGATTCTAAAACTGGAAAAGAAGAGAGGAAAACATAAAACGTCGCCTCCGGGCTCAGGTCCATGTATGCCGAGTGGTATTCCTAAACATCGACTCAAAAACGCCTGCCCGTTGTGCTAGCTGTCAACATCGGCGACCTACAGACGCCGTCTTCTATTTATGGCCATCTCGTATTTATAGCCTTACCATCCAGCAACTCAAGGTCTTTAGAGATCTGGAATTTGGTCAAGGCGACGAAAGGCTACGCCCGACTTTCGCAAGCTTCGCTAAATATGACACGATGGAAAGGATCGCAACCAGGCAATCCAGCCCCCATCATAGTAGACTTGAACGCGGAACTATAGAGAGGAAGTAGGGTAACTATGGATTACGATCCTGTGAAAGTTGAGCCCGAGCCCGAGCTCCACTAGCTCGCTCTAGTTCGGCCTTCCTTCGGGCACCCGAAGAGGCGCACTGGTCGGACGTGCGCGCGCGAAGTCGGACCCCGCGGAACCAATGCACGGGGTATGCTAGAATCCCGCAGAAGACAGAGTTTTGATCCGCCGAGAGCGGTAGCCATCTCTCGAAATGGGTGTATATTTTCAGCAGGGTTCCACGCCTACTGTACGAAATAATTAACTTCGAATACGCCACCTTCAGGGTCGGCTAGCTAGAGTGCAGGGATGCAAACCAAAGATGCCAACCCGCCGAAGAGCCTGATGCATCCAATATGTGAGGCACCCGGGCCCCCGAGTACCCTCATCGTGAGTCTCCCTCCGGCGTAGAGAAGTAAGAAAAAGGGGGACTCCCGGAAAAACGGGATTCCTGAGGGGAGACTGGATATCTCTAACTCGGCTATTCCGCAGTTGATGGTCATCGCTCTTCCTGGGGTTATTCCGAGGCACCGACGCACCACTCGCGAGTGTATTATAGTCAGTTATGCACTCTACGTGCGACAGGTTGAACCCTTCCAAGGAACATCTGGGACTCGAAGTGCTGAGGTTTGGAGCGCTGACATATTTCCCCCGAGTTATTTCTCCATCCTGAAAGATTGACGACGCACAATATGTGCCGCGCGGAAAATTAGCAAGAGGGCCAGAAATGTCTGGGACTCTTTACCTTTGACATACGTAGCGGATTTGCCAGTTGACTTCTGTGATATCGTACATGCACAAATGGATTTCCGAAAAACATGTCGAAGGTGCCCATGATATGACAGGAACACGTACGTTATCCCTCAACCTCAGCCATACATCATTCACTGCAGCTGACAAACGGTTAAATGCAAATCATCCCCGCAATTTCCGTTTGAGCTCACCCTGTTCGACCTCAAGGAAATCCAACTCTTCAAGAGTTCTACGGGTTGCTGGAAGATATGATAGGCTGGTCTTCTCCGGGGGTGAAACAAATCACGCACTAGATTAAACGATACACGTTGGGCGGCGAAGCGTTTAACTGAACCTTGATAACCTGGTGAATTCAAGACTATGGGCCCGGTCTGAAGCATCACCGGTATCCGAGTAAGAGGCATCCAGCCTGTTCTAACAAATCCTGGGCAGGATCCTGATAGGGTGAATAAAAAACGTCAACATTCGCGAAGTGGAATTCCAATACGCAACGGTAGCATTCGACCAATTTATAAGACTGCGAGTGCGCTTCGAAAACTGAGAACGATGGATGAATAGTGTGGGCGGCATATTATGGGGCGGGCGTCAATACTTAATTAATGGACGTTCAGCACAGCTTGAGACGACGGGACGACGGGGGGACTTCCTGGCTACGATGGGTTACGCAGGTTTCGGAAGCTGCGCCTAGGGCGGCGGAAGGTAAGGTAGCCCATAATGTTGTCCTTTCCATATGGAAGGTTGCGAGGCCGGTGATAACGCACTGGTCACAGAGAGCTATTGAGCTGCAGTCGAAGTCCCCGCAGAAGATTTCTTCAAATACTGGGAGCCCGTGAATTCGTGTCCAACGGAGGCGCTGTACATTACAGTCTGTCGGAGCGCCGGGGGATTCGAATAGGATATTGTGTATGCGTGACGACCAAATGTTTGAGTAAGTTGACGCAGCCGCTACGCATCTCTCTTTGTCCGAAAGGCTAATTTCGGCAGCGAACAGACTGCTCATGACACACCGACAGCATTCACAGTAGATGGTCGAGAGGATCTTGCGTTCCAGGCCGAGGTTCAAGGCCGTGAAGTCTTTGTCCTCGTCCAGGTATCCAGCGGGTGGCTTCCGTTGCATAAAAGACCGCGACCACCGATGTGTTCGACATCGTACTTGCGGCTGAGGCGAAGCAGGCCTGAAAGAGTTTGTACTCCATCCACGGGGGTGTTTATGAGATATCTACAGTGGTGAGTTCTCAAATGCGCGAGAACAGAGTGGCATGGGTCGTACCCAGCATCATGGGCGGAAAGTAAGAAGAGTGCCAGATCTTTGGGGGAGTCCTGAAGTATGATCAGAGGACATCCTTCGTACGTATCCCCTGCAGACGGTTGGGGTATAGTGACCATGTCCCGGAAGATGGGCGACTGCCAAGACGCCACGGTACACCAAAATAGGGTCCCCTCAGCCTGGAGGACTACAGTGCCATCGTCGAACCAGACCTCGGTTGGCCGGATGAGTGTGGGATGCGCTGGCCCAGTGGCTTGCTCGACTTCCATGGATGTTTGGGAAGCGCAGGAGGAACTGTTGCTCTTTGGTCGCCGCGTGGTGTCGGCATCTCGGCGACGCGTTTGGGAATCTTGACAACTTAGTCGAAACTTTATGAGCTTGACGAAAATGTATGGAGTTGACATGAAAGACATTTGGCACATTACCGTGGTAGTAGGTATCACAGGGCACCAAGCACACTAAAAGTAGAACGCACAGCGGTGCCCTCATACTCTCGGGCGGTCAGTAATTGGAAGAAGCCGAGCCTGTTTATCCATTATCACACCGGACGTTGAGACGGGTTAAACTGATACGTCTCCACCAGCGGACGCTCGAGGCAGCGGTACGGCACACGATGTGCGCGCAGCACTCTCGTCCCGGAGGGAGAATCGGGAAGTACATCCGGGCGGCCGCTGGGCGTGAGCAGTAATAAATTTTTTCTCCGTTTCTTCAAGATAAATGACACATATAGGAACGGCTGGGTATTCGTGTGACAGTGCTGGTAAGGAGCCACCTAATCGACGTGAGTTATCATGCGAATGATGGGGATTCCATATACGGATCGATAACAAACACTGCGTCACTGCATTCAGCGGTTTGATAGCCGAAGGGCGGCCAGCTGTGGTGAGCTTCAGCCACCCTCCGGCCCCGGTCGAGCTTGTGCCTAGCCGAGGCTAGCCGCAGCTCGCACGAGCTGACCCGGCCTCGGCCATCAAGCCGCTCACGGGCGTGAAACAGCGCCACATCGGCGTGAATTTCGGCAGCTCAGATTGTCTCGCGTTTCCAATGCCACGACCTCTCCCGTACCTAGAAGTGGCTGTAATTATCAGAGTATTTTCCTCCGCTCCAGGTCCCGCGGCGCACCCCGTAATTAGTCACACAGCCGACGCCGTGCCCCCCGAGCCCGAGCTTGCCCTGAAGCGAAGTATGATTTGGTGGGGGATGGGAAGCACGAGGCACGCCTTCGGCGTGCATCCTCAATTGCCGCCCCGCCCCACCGATTCGTACCCAACATTATGACTCTAAAGTGCTAAGCGCGCATGGTTTAAATATAAACCTCTCAGCCAGCGCTGATCTGCGCCCGACGGCATCGGTTACGGCTTCCCATGTCAAGTTTAAACAATCCGACGGATCTTTATTGGCCCCAGGATGAATACCGCGGTCATTACGTTTGTACGAAATTCCGAATGGCGGGTTTCATCCGACCTACATGACGCACTGTTATTAGGAGAGCATGCGCAACAGTTCCGTGCGACGACTGACTTTGCCGTAGTTACTCGGGACGCATCCGTACCTGTATTCGGTTTTGAAGTCGTACAATGACCCTTTACTTATTGATGGCTCACAAGGAAATTCCGATTGCGGAAGTTGTGCGGAGTCCGATTGATCGCCGACGCCCGGTAATCCGGTTGCGCGAGGGATATAATCTTTTGTGAGGAAGTTCAATTGAATTCTCTGCCCCAAAGTTTTGTATCTCTGTCTCACCATTGAAGTGCCGTAACCGCGTTTCCCGGAACAAATGTGAGGTCGGCGATTTTCTAATTACTCACTGAATTAATGGCGGTGTTCACTGACTCCTCGGTGCCCACGGACAGGCACCAGAACGAATTTGCAACGTTCGCCCATCTAGCGACAGCATACATTCAGGCGCCTCACATCTCGTCCCCAGCGGTGAGTATGCCTTCCTGGAGGCTGGGTGGCGCGAGTTGCACCATACCCGCGGACGCGGAGCGTATCACCAGGCTGTGTGGTAATTCAAGCTTCTCCACTGGCCATGTCTCTCAGTAAGAAGTTCCGAGCCGCTGAATCACGATCCAGGTACGCATGGGTTAGGACCTCACAACGCATACTGTGGAGTTGCGTCCCTTTTTGTTTGCTGGTCGAGTGAAGAAGTCGAACTCATGTTTCGATACTAATCACGGCGGTGTCTAGGACACTTACGCCGATGCCTACACGTTCGGCTTCGCGCCACAATTTCCAAAATCAAACTCAAAGTCTCAAACAAGACCAATGATCAGAAAAGCGACATACGCGTCTCCAAGTCCACGGGCGTGCGACCAGTAGTCTTCAGTCCATCTGGGGTGAATACCGATTATTACGTTACACAATTAATGGCGGCTTCCTGATGCTGACACCGTCCTATTAGGCGAGCATCCGCAACCTTTCCGCATGTTGGCGATATGTCACTCAATGATTAGTCATCAGGAAAACCCCAAATTACTATGAGCTACTGTATAGACCCACATAGACACTATAGACACTATAGACGCTATAGACATGTTGCTATATTGTCTATATGTGTCTATGTATGTCTATGAAACACCTCATAGACGCCATAGCAATTTAGATTTTTCCTGATGCTAGGGAGGTGCATGCAAATGATCGGGCTGTAGTTGTGATGGGGATGAGTACTATCGGCCAGTACTGAGTGAGGTTTAGTACTGGAGTGGGTGGTCCCCAATCGAGCCTAGTTCACAAACTTCCGCATGGCGCGGGTTTTCGGATCCTGGACCACCGCTGACAAATCATTTTTTTCCTCTCGAATCAGCCGGCAGGTCAGTTCAATAGCCGGGCCCCACGGCCGCCCCCGGTATTCAATTTACTTGTGTTGGAATGCAATCGAGACGCTACTAGGTCATGTCTCTAATGCAGAGTGAAAGCAGGGCTGAGAGTTTATGTCACATATAGTATCTTGCTCGCGGCGTCAGCGCCGCGAGCCCAGGCTCCTCCTATGCTGGCGAGTCCAGACAACTCACAAAGTCGAGGGCGGAAATCAGCATTTTGGTCTCAGAGGATCCATTCTACAATGAGCCATTGGGTGTTCCTTGCGCTTCTCACCGAGGGGGAGCGGGGTATAATGGTCTGCCCGGAGGAGCTCCGGCACACCAGTTTGTCAAAACATCACCCCGGTTTTTCTGTTTCTCGCATCCCAATATCACCGACCCAACCCGCCCGTCCATCCGTGGGTCGTGGCCTGTTCATCACCGGGACATGCGGAGCTGACTAAGTAAGCGAGGAGATAGGTGGGACCTCCAGAAGATTAGCGCAGCGTTAATTCTGGGGAATCTAAACGCAGGCATGATCTTCGCTTTATAGATCCTCGACAGACAGCATCCGAACTTTGGAATACAGAAAGCCTGCGCCGTGTCGGCCCATAGCTGCGGCGCTGTTTGAAGAGGTGGGCCAACCTCTTTGAGACCCATGGCGTGCCTGGCGCTTCGCTCATTAACCTCATCACATATCGAAGCTTAGTTCATGAAGGTTGAAGACATGGTTCAAATTAATGGCGGTGCTATGCACCCGGATCATTTTCGAGGTTCCTCTTTGCTCCGTACCACCATCTTCCTCAAACGGAGGCCCTTGTCTATGGCTCGCGCTTTCAAATGAACCATCGTTAAAGCCCAATCGGAAGCGAATGAAACAAGGGCACCCGTTCCGGCGAAGTCAACCAGAACGACAACGAATTTCTTATAATACTGATCATGAGCATCCCTAGGCCATGTGGGCTGTTCTTGAACCTGGAAGCAACGATACGGTCAATCGCGGTAGCCCAGTGCTCGTTTGGGCTAACTGACGGGGCCGCTGCCATTGAACAGGAGATGTGGTCTACCTAGAGGTCCTCGGCAACTCATTCGTGGTGCTTTATAGTATGGATGCTATTGATTCATTCGAACGGCGTGCATGGAACTATTCGCGTCGGCCGGCTGTCAACAATTAGGGAGCTCATGGGCCGTGATATGGTACGGATGACACTTGTGCAGATGAATCGCATTGTGATGTTCAAATAGGCGATTGGCCTCAACAATCGCGACAGGATCTGATGGTAGTGGTAGCAGCGAAAGCTTGCTGCACTCATCTTGGGGCCCCTCCGTATAAAGCGGGACATTCCAACCTAAGAGCGTTTAGCTGCTATTCTATTTGCGGAGCTCCAGGAACGCCCTGGTCAGTTGAGTATACTGTGAGAATGATTTCGATATCGATCCGACATCGCGAGTGCTGCAGCCAGGCTCATCTTCGAAATCGGATATAATTTATCCATCGAGAGAATGAATGATGAGTTCGTCGTCAAACCATCGAACGGTCATTTGTGCCTAATTTACATCGGATTATTGGAGCCCACCCCAAGCCGAAGACATCTATAACAGCTGCTTCAACATGCTGCCATCTTTTTCCTGTGAATGTAATCGTCGCTAGACAACGCAGCGGATGAAGCTCGTAGCTCAGTGTCTAGAAACTCATCGCTAAAATGCATGGTGTCACGATCACTCAAAATTATTGACCTGTTCCCGTCGAAGATCGCTCCTGGTGCCAAACAGCCGTTAAGAGTATTTGAAAAAAGTCATAGAAAGTAGACACAGTCTGCATTGTAGGTAAATCAAGCGGCCAATTTGTTGGGCGCTGCAGTGAGAATTTCGACGCCGGTTTCCGTTATTCTGGCAATATGGGTGAGCAACGTCGGTGCGACTCGGGAAAATTCAACAGAGCACGTACAACAGCGTCTCCTCAAACTGGGCGCTTCTCTTTCCATCCACTGTCGTTGCCGTCCAATTGTCCGGCCAATGGACAACGTCCCAGTTTGAGCCGAGATTGATCATCTGAAGTATCTATGGAGTCAGTATGTCGCAACGACAATTTAGGTTCCATTACTTACCGGTTCGATTGTAAACACCATTCCGGGCTTCATCGTCCCAACGGCCTTATTCTGCACGAATATTTATTTATCATTGGGGTAATTTTGCGAGACGATAGATACCTTTGCGTAATGTGGGATATCCGGTGCGTCATGGAACATACTGTTGATCCCGTGCCCGGTGTATGTCCGAACAGACGTGCACCCATTTGAACGAGCAATCGGTTCGCTAAAATAAAAATGTCAATGAATGGAGCAGAGCGACTAGAATCAGGGTCGACTTGCATGATTTTTCCAATGTCACGGAACAAAGCCCCGGGTTTACAAATCTCGATAGCCTTGTCCAGGCATTCACGCGTTGTGCAGATGAGTTTTGCAGATTCCTCGTCGATTTGACCGACGGGATATGTCCCGTTGAGATCGCCGTGGAAACCTATGCTTCAAGTTGAGATGGATGTTGTCCATAATAATAATAATGATAATAACCCGCCTTGATAGTATACGCTGACATCTGTGCGCGCTGGTCAGATTTACATTAATCACATCGAAGAGGCACAAACTCGCCTAGATTGATAATGTCTCCTTCTCTCAGCTTCCTTTGGTCGGGTATACCGTGGCAAATGACCTCGTTGATTGATCTGAACAGATAGAGGGAGCTCACCAACCCAAAAAACAAAATATCGGGGGAGTGGACTGACGTGCACACGGATTTCGGGAATTTGCGGTAGTTTAAGTCCGAGGGATATGCGTTCCTTTCGATGGTCGCGTTGTGCACAATCTCGTCTATTTCGTCGGTGGTGATCCCTGGTCGTACGGCTGCGGCAGCGAGGTCGAGGACTTCACGCGACATCTGGAGATTTTTTTTTTTGTATAGTAAGACGCACGAAGACAGCGGAAGGTCAAGGAGATGCACCCGGCAGACGGTCCTCATCTTCTCAATCTCCTCGGCGTTTAATATGCGCGGATGACCTTCCGGGCGCCTTGCCGACTTTGGAATCCCTGTGAATTTAACGAGACGGAAAGGTTCAGAGGATTGTTACGACGCGAAAGTCAGGCTAAGTAAGTGGCCTCTACCGTCTATCACATGGTCCGGGAGCTGTATATGATCCGGGATCTTGCGTTTGGGAGAGAGGGGATACACTGGTCGCATTAGGCCGGTGAAGTTATAGTTTGGGAACGGATTATACGTTCCATCTGGGCATACAGTTTCAGGCGACGAACCTAGCACTGAATGGTTAGATAAATAAATACCCTTGCCGGCCGCGTTTGGATCGAGCTTCGCGAGGTTGTGAAGAACCTTGTGGTTTTTCTGCAGGGAAGGTCAACAGCATGAAGGCGATGTTTGTCGGAAAGACGCGCCCCTGGACGGATATCAACCACGGATCCTAGAATTCGGCGACCGACTCACATCCTGCCTTGAAGCAGTCTTGACCACAGAAAAAGGATCCCCGTATTCCGATCCTGACGATGATGATCATTTGTACTGGAGGAGGGACTGTATACAAGGGATGCCTTTACTTGTTACAAGTGGGACATTCCAATCGAGAGGGAGGGTTCCCGTTGGGACATTCAGAATTTTGGCAAGTGGTCATTTGGCACAAAAGCAAGACGGAATTTTGTTGACTCGTTGATCATTTGATGGAAGTCGACGGCCCCGAACAAGGGGCAGCCGCCATTTAAACCGGCGACTAAGGGTCGGTTAGTTAGTCCGACCGCCAGGGCGGAAAAATAATTTTAACCTTGAAATTCGGGCGAATTTTAAAGCAGGGATGACCAGATTTGCGTTCCAGCCAATTATAAGTGCGTTTTTAAACATGTTCTGCGGCATGGAACTTGGTTTTCTACCTGCTGATGGTATGCATCCATGTATGGCAACTGCCAATCACTGGCGTATCAGCAGCGACGCGATTAAATGTAATCGGAATGGGTTCGAAACTGGATGGGTGTGTATTCACGGACCTCAATTCCAGTTAACTGTTGAATTCAACTATTAGTATCACCTCCTATGGAGAGCGCTGTTACTTATTGGACCTGCGAGGCATACGCCTCCTCGGGGAGCTCCTCACGAGCTGTCAAACGGGCGCGGAGGGATTGAAAATAGTGATTCCAACTTGATTTCATTTGTAGAACATGTCGTAGGGCTCTACGACCAAATAGTATCATATTCTGGTTGATCTGCAGTGGACGTAGTTCTCTGAGGGGGAATCTAATCACGTGGAATATTACCATGTATAGGAAGTCAGATGACCCTCGTGGTGGCCTGGGGGCAGATACGGGAATATTGCGGGTGCCCTCATAATCACAGAATGTCATCTCGTTCGAACGTCCAGACTGCGGAACCGTTGGGGATGCGCCGTCTAATAACGGTAGCTTCATCTAGTCATTGACCATACGGACTTGTTCCTAACGTCATAATCGGTATTCACCCAAGATCCGCGCGATCATTTGAACGCCGTGACCGACGCCATCGGAGAGACAATCCAGGATAATCCATCTATCCGGGCTAAGTTACCGTCAAGGAACGGCTAGGACTACATAGGCAGTCCATCACTGAGTCTCGCGACGCCGAATGATACCTTCCGTACACGCGAAGATCCGCCCTTCCGTGCTACCGCACAGGCATTTATATTTGGTTTATATTCCTGTTGGAAGCAGAGTGGAAGACCCATGTATAAAAGTTGGCGCTCTGATCCCATGGCTCCGAGATCGACGCGCGTGGAAGCGGTGGTGATTGGGATGAACGCAGATACATTTTAGCACTCATATAGGCTGCATAGACGGGCACGGTGAGCACGGGCTTCAGAACGGCGTTGAACAGCGCCTGGGGTATGATCCCCGGAAAATATGAGAAATCGGCGTTCGTGGTGGATACCTCCGGCTTCAATAAGGGCCGGGTAGCGATTGGGTGGCGGTCTCAAATCTCGACGTGACCGCGGCCGCGCATAAACGGGGTGTGTGGGGCACATCACATAGTCAATGTGCTGGCGACGCATGTGCGTAAATTATTGGCTCCGCTGGAGTTAGAACGGTGGGATCTTCGTTACTTACTATTAGTAGTGAGTGAATCAGTGATGGATGATCTTAATGACTCCGTTGCTTTACGCTGCCGCATCAACGAGGTGTGGGCGGAGGGACCATGTACCTCGTGGAGCATCCTAGTAACAGAGCTGACGCGGTTATGCCCGAGAGGCTAGCAGTCACTTCATCTCGGCTTCGTCCCCCAAGCAAATAATTCAACAGGTTTGACCAAGACTTCAAATTCCGAATGCTCGTGTCCCAATGATGTGCCTTCTCCAATTCTATTCAGCATTGAAGCCAAGGGAAGGGGTTCTGAACCGAATTGCAACTTCAGGTGCACGAGATGCCGAAATCAGGTGCAGTACCACAGGACCATACAACTCCCCTTGCCTCTTCCCAAACTTCCATCCACACAGAGCAAACCGCGACATCGACGCGCCCTGAACTCAGGCGCTCGACTCATAGTGGTTCGAACATGGACCCTTCGTACTTCAGGCCGAGAAAACGCTCTTAGCAGTCACGGGTTTGCCACCACAGCCAAACCACAGGTAATCGCGTGTAGACGCTGGTTTCCTCTCCCAGATCGAAAGCTCTTCCTCTACAGAATAATATTAATGGCGCCGGGGGGCTGGGAAATGTCCGCGGAGCTCAAACCCCCTACTTCAAACACAAGACGTGACTCAGGCAATGCAAACCGCCGACCCCTCTCTGCTGCGGATCTGCGGCGAGGCATGTGTAGCTTCCGTCCTGGTCAAGGTGGAGTGCGGCCGACTCGCAAGCCCCGTGTCCCTTTACGCCGACGAGCCTTCAAGGTCTGCTCCTACTCTTGAACGCTCCTGTTCGTGAGTTCCTTGTACTCGAATCCGCCGCGCCCCACACCAAGGACAAAACTCAGGTGATGTGGTCTCCGCCCGGCGGGCCCTCTCTGGTGCGAGTCCTGACCAGACATGTAGCCTTCTTGAGCCCTCCATGGCCGAAGAGCGCAGCTCGGCGGACTGACCCATCCGAATCCATGCCGCGCGAATTTATCCCCGACTCACGAACTTGCCCCTATTCTTAATCCGTTGCCCCACGCATAGAACATAACTCAGGTGGGGTGATCAAAAAATAGGGATCCGTCGTTGGTACGGCTCACCAGCCAGGCATGTAGCTCCTTACTTATGCGAGATGGGGTTTAGCAAAGCGTGGCTTGGCTGGCGGCCGTATCCTACAATTTTGCATTCACTACGTTCTTGCCCCCAGGCCTACTCGAGCTTAGTCCCTATCCCCAAATTGAACTTATCGTCGAACGCAGGATATCATTCAGGTGATGCATTGTGCTCACCTCTTTGGTGCGGTTCTTGTGTGAGTTGGAGGCATGTACTGTTTTAGCTTGATGCTAAAAGCACATTCTCTCGCTTCTAGAGCGACCGTTCAACACCGAAAAAATGAACAGCTCGAACATCATGGGTGCTGTAAGTTCTGCATCACTTAGGTGTTTTACACGCCATTTTCTGTCTGGTAATAATACCCTTGGGTCTTGATGGATCCCTTCCAGAACTGCCCCTATCTTCGAACTACCCCTCGTACGAAACTGGAACTTACTGGAGTCAAATGATCTCTAGTCTACAGGCCATTCTCATGACTCTATCACTTCACGGTTTACCCCAACTTCAACAAGCGCGCGAAACGAACAGATACCACGTGAGCACTCCACCTTGGCGTGAGACTGCCTTTGCTGCGGCACAGCCTCCCCACACCGCTCTTCCTCTACCTCCACTGGCATGACGCAGCACACATCCACCGAGACGAGCAAGCTGCTCGCATCCACCGCATCCCCGCGTCCGCCGCCGGTCAACCACGCTATGCGCCCCACCGAGGGCTCCGGCGGCGGCATGCTCGGCACTGTCCGGTACGCCTACTAGATCGCATGAGGACCCGCTCGATTCTTATCGCGACTTGCGTGCTAGGAACGTTTGTCTTCTCGTACACGGTATCCCTCCTCCTTGACCCCACATGCAGCGGGCTCACGGCGCACACAGGGTTGGGCGAACAGGCGCGCGGGACGATCCTCGGCGCGATCGACGACTGGGAGAATAACGGCGAAAGGAAGCACCATGACGTCGCGGCAACGGGACAGGCGGAGATCAGCGAGGCATATCGCAGGCTGTGGGGCACTGCGGGGCCCCAGGCGGAGACACAGGCTACTGGTACGCATTGCATCCTCTCCGCTCGGGCGCGCGCTGAGTGGGTCTCTTTCTATCGAGCAGGCGCACAGACGACGGGGTACGACGCCGCACCGCCTTCGTACAATGCCACGACGAGCAGTGGCGCTGGGACCGGGGGCAGGCTCCGCCCGGATGTGAAGCACACCGACAGCTGAGGGTGTGCGCCGTGCGGACGCTCTTGGACGTTATCGCAGATGCGGGGACGTGGTGCGCAATGTATTTCCATTGGTTACGTGTATTAATCTTGGTTACTCCTCGGGATGCTGAGCCTTGACTCGAAATTCTCTGCCTACTTATTTTCTCCCATGCTGTGAATGCAGGACTCGCCAGCGAATCTCAACCGTCCATCACCACGTTCTTCTGCACTATGGACGCGCTCTTTGGGTGACTAACTACATCCACGACACCACAGCCTCAAGCTGTGTATCCCGGAGGTGGGTCATCCGAAAGACCCAACGCCCACGCGGACTCCATTAGCGCCTCCAGCTCCCGTATGCGCGCGACCAGCTCCTCGTTGCGGCGCCGCGCATCGTCCAGCTCGGCGCTTGGTACCTGCGGCGAAGTAGCCCCTATCCTCGCGGATAGGACGCGGAGAATTCGGCCGCCGCGTGCAGCGTCTGAGATGCGGTCATTGTGTCTCGGCAGGTCCTCGAGGTCGACGATCCTCTCCTGCGCCGCGCGTAATTCTCGCTGGAGGTACTGGCGGCGAATCGAGCTCGCTGTGAGGCTGCGAGCATCCGGTTGGGTAGCGGCTGCATTCCCAACCACGGCCCGGGTGCTTCCCTGTGGGACATTGGTTGGCGCGACGTGCAACATCGACACCGGCCGATAGGTTTTCATGAATGGCGACACTGCGCCAGTTTCCGCAGCGTCTTCGACTTTGGCGGTCCCCTTTCGACGCCGCTTGAACCAGAGGGCCCATAAGCAGAGCGCGACCATTATTAAGGCGCTAGAGACTACTGAGCCAATTATTATTTCTCGTGTCCTGTGTTGAGGTAAAATGAGGAGCATGCAGGGGACTCAGGGCAGGAGCAATATTAACCTCAATGACGCGGAGGCATTTGACGGTATCGTTGAGGGTGAGGATGGTGCAGAGTTATTCCTTGTGCATCGTGTCTATGTCAGTCAGGCATGAGTGCTCGAGCGCGTATTCACCTGCGGGAGAGGATTACTTGTCCCGGTGTCCACCCCGGCCGAAACGACATTACTACAGAACATGAGCTTCTCACCCAGATGTTTGCATACAAGGCAAGAAGTACATACCTAATGCTCATGAAATCCAGAATAGCGAGCGAAGGTCCTCCGCCAATTCGCCCGTTTTGGACTGTGATGTTGTGCATCTGCAGGGGAAGGTCGCTGGATGTGAAGACAGTTGTGTTGGATACGAATCTAGGCCTCGTCCCCGTCGGTGTATGAGAGAAGTTCCCCTCCTCGACCCCATCAATGAGGAAGGTCATATCGGATACTCCACTGTACGCATGCATAAGAGAAATTATGTCCATGCAGCCGGACGGATGGACATACGGAGGACTAGTCAATGAATTGCTGAGGATGCAGATCACAGATATTCTGGGGAGAGGTCGATAAACCTTAGCCTGGTGCACTCCAACGTACCCAGAAAAGTTGCAACGCGGTGAGAGGTTTCCCGCCTTTGGCCTGATTAATCCCAGGATCCTAGGTGTCGGGTCGGAATACTTCTAGTGAAAGAATGAAATGCATCACTGACAAACAGTCCACCGGTGAACGTGCGGTCCAGGGCCAAGCTGGAGTTTGGTGTTCGGCAGCCAGAGCAGCCCCCAATGTCTTTGGACAGCCCGGCGTTCGAAGGCTTAAATTGGATCCCCCCCGGTCGTCCAGCGCTGGGAGTTGAAGATCGTGGTCAGTGCGCAGAAATGGCAGATGCCACATACGCATGTCGTCGCTCAGCTGGAGCGACGTTGCAGGGACCGGCCTGAAGTGCCTGCACATTGAGATCACCAAGATGAATGGGAAAGCATGAAGGATACCTTTGGAGCTTCATCACGTTTGTGCAGTTTTCTCTCCTGGAGTTTGCCCGTACCTGATGATTGAGACCGTATTCCAAATTAATGCAGATTCGCCAAGGAACGGTGCTGTCCAGCCCAGCAATGAGAAGGGAGGGGGAGGGGCGGAGGTGGGAAGGCATCCCCAGGTATATATGTATCGACAGATGAGCACTTGTCGAGTTCCATGGAGATGATCATCGAGGTGATGTTCGCAGCCTATAAGGGACCGAGTCAATACGAGAAGCAAGTTGCTCTCCGCTCGATCTCTGCCGTCGCGGCCTCCGCCTATCGACCACTGCCTCCGTCCCTATTCTCGCACAATTTATTTTTGCGCGATAAACACTGATGCTCAAATTAACGAGGGATACAGTCGTCTTCCTGGCGAATGTGCCTGATCCGTCTTATCTAAAAGCTCCATCGTAAGTGCGAGCTTCCGCGGGCTGGCCAGTAACTCAGGCCTATATGAACTGTAGGCATCATGGCAGTCTGAACATTCCTTCTGCGGTCAGATCGCATTGTCTTTCTGATACATATACCGCAGACAGGGGAGGCTATTATTGCACAACCATCAACAAGGGCAAAATTGGGAGTGGCTAATGGACATAGCGCGGAATTTATCAACGAAACACTCACTGACTAGAAAGACCATAGGTTCACCTACATACTATGAAGAATGAGAACGAGGATCCAATGGGCGAGTGCTGGATACAACTCTTGGAAAATCGGTGGATGATCCTCTGGGAAGATCCTGGCCAAGAGCTGAATGTAATTGTGCAACCATCAGTGCATGATCCTCTTCCTGAATTGGAAACTATCAGTCAAAAGCCGTCGACGTTCCGGGACATATACCCCGGGATCGAAGCTCCCCACGCTGGACACACATGAGTGAAATCTGCCCTTCACCCGCGCACCTTCCTGGGCTCGACTGCTGCCCTTCTTCGCAAAGGGCAATTGATTTGGAGTTAATTCTTCACGTATCGCGTACGAAGGGGCAAGTGAAACTGGCGCCGATGGCGCCAGTGTGGCGGCAATCAAATTTCTGTGTGCCCTTGGCACTCGCAATGTTAATGGACAATACCTTTTAACACTGCGCACTGTACAGTAAATTCGCGAGCCTCAAAGGCCCGGATTGTCGGTTCAACCTCGAAAATTACCATCCATCTTGGCGCCAAATGGCGCCACTGTACCTCTTTGGCCGGCGCCAGAGTGGGGCGGGCGCCACTTTTATTGCTTGAGTCGGCGCCAGTGTGACGGGTTGGCGCCAATATCGGCGCCAAATTGACGCCTCGATTTGACTGAAATCCGGCACAAAGTCTGTGCGTGGGGATTCAAAGTGACACATGAGTCTGCATGACAGCAACTCCACTTCTGACGTCCACCTCCTCCCCTCTGCGAGTCCAGCCTCTGTGGGTGCCACTTTTCAAGCTGAAGTTCCATTCATGACTCGGTGCATTGCTTGCTTCTGACCTCACCCTTCACTCGGACCATTTCAAGAAAATTCACAGAAATTTCGCATCCACATTGAATATAATGGCTTCAATCTTTCCGCCAGGACACACCCCCGAATGCACCCAGGAGCAATCAGCTCAAAAAGAATTAATCATCACGGGCTTGTATCCCTCATTTACTCAGAGCAGTCGCTTGGAATGCCATACAGTAGACTCAATACTAATTGATGATGGACTTGTGAATTGCAATAAATTGGGTGGCACCAAAACATTTGCAGCACGGCGCCAGTGTGACAAAAGTGATGCCAACTTAGCTGGTGCCAGTTGTTGCCAGTGTTGGTGCCGAGGTGCTACTTTAACCATGCCCTCCCTTGTAAGGGATACGGGACGTTCTGTATCCGCGATTCCGGCTCCGGTGATCCGGAGCCACCATGACTGATTAGATTAGATACCTCTGCGCCGCACCACGTAGTTGAACACGTAGTTCGCGGCGTAGTTTGCGTAGCCAGTCGGCAGACGCCTGTGCCGTAGTTTCCGTAGTTTCCGTAGTTTCCACAGTATTGTTAGACCCATTAGTGTAGTTCTCATTTAGTATATAAGTAGTTCTAGCTACATAGATTCTTTAGCTTTTCTTGAATCCTACACCTCACCCACTCATTTATAGTGTGACTACTTGGATTCTTGACGACTCTAGCGGGGTCCCAAACCTCCGAAATATCGGGACCTCACATCCCTCCAGGAGAGTAACTGCAGATCTGCCAACCGCTGGCCGCCGCGTGTTCTAGAAAAAAGGCTAACGCTCAATATCATGATGGCCATAAATTTTCCCACATAACCGACGACGCCTGTAGAATATTTCTGTAATCCCCTGCGACTGAACGACGAAGGACTCGGAGGGAGTTCAGAACGGGTCTCGACCGTCTCGTCCGGGGTTTGACCAACGTCCGTCAGCTGATTTTCCTGTTCTTCGTCAGGAGAATAAAATAAGATGTCGGGCATGCGAGGTACGGACTCATTGAGGTCGTAGTCATGCTACCGGGATCGAATCACCCAAGGTAAGTAAACGGTAAAGCACCGTTGAATAATTTAGCCTCATTTATGGCTCACTGCTTTGTAGCGAGTTCACAATCCAAACCTTTAAACATGCTCGAGAGAAATTGTACTTTTTCTGAGGCTCAACTGAGCCTTGTAAGACCGACTCCGTTGCGGCATCTTCCGGCGGAACTTCCCGCGTGATATATCACGGACTCGCGGTCTCACGGCGACCGTCTTTCTTTCGCACAGCCATTACGTTTCCTCTCAAGCTTTCAAGCTTCAAACCTTCAAGGACTGCAATTCCGGGACTGGCCTTCTATCTCGGCCTACGTACCTAGTTTGACCGCCAGCAATCAATCCGTCTTGGAGCGCGAATGTAATGCGGACTCGTAGCGACTGGCATGTCATCAAGAAGGCAATTTGCATCAAGAACACTTGGACTTGATGAGGACACTTGGCCTGGCGCCACAGATGAAAGCGCTCAGGACATCGCCGGAGCCTTTAGAGTCCTGATGAAGGCGCTTACCGTGGGATTCCATGAGAGTCTCGGATGCTACGCCGCTCCATTTATATGCCGTTGGTCTATGATATTGGAAATAGTTCTCAAACTTGCCTGTCGTAAACTTCACTGAAGTGCAAACGTTAGCCGACCTATAGCTGCTTGGGCACTCCGAGATCTCTCAAACTCGTCGCAGACGCTGTTCTTCCATGCTATCTCCGCCGTGAGCTTCGCTGTCTTCGGCAGAATCTCGGGCCTCATGTCACTCCATTTATACGCCGCGAGCCTCTGATGCTGAGGATCGTTCTCGAATATTCCCCGCACATGAATCTACAGACTCACGCCCGTGTGCCAGGCAGTATTCTGCAGAAAGCAGCGGTAGCTGCCGGGGCACTCCGAGACGTGTCAAACTCATCGCAGCTGCCCTTCCTGCATACTATCTCCGCAGTGAGCTTCGCGATATTCGGCATGGTCCAGGTATGTGGCTGTTGATACTGCATTTCATTGACCATCCGACGAACAGATATCATGATTAGTCGTTCAAAATACAAAAGCAGGAGTACGTGCAACTAGTAGAGCAAATCCACGACCTTCTATGGGTTGTCATCGATCTGGGCGTCGGCTCGCAGACCACAGTTCTCCTTCCGCCTTCGATGTTGCACAGTGTTGGGAGTTTTGCCCAGTTTGTGGTCTTGTTGTGGTGGCTATCTCACTGCTGACTCGGTGCAGAGCCCTACAAAAGATCCACTCCTTCTTGGAGGGCCAACATGCGATGGGAACGCTGAAGAGGCTATTGCGAACAAGCAACACGCAGCAGCTGGAGGAATGCAAGGCAGGGCTCCGAGCTTCACTTGAAGGGTTTGCTGTGCGTACTTCAGGTCTGATTCTCCACTCGAAGCTGATCTTTTTTGTGTATCTCCCCTTAAGTTTCACTCTGCCATGGCGGCAACAGCTGGGTTGGCAAAAGCCTATATTGATGAAGAGGCCCGACATACTGAGCTTCTCGCACTGGTGTCCGCACTATCAGCAAGCACGGCGTCCTCTGGCGAGTTTTCATCCGTAAGCCTTGACTACCAGCACTCCACCGGATCGAATTGATTGGTTCCCATTCCACCAGATCAAAGGAGGTCCTTCCGTCTTCGCAAACAGGTACAATTCGCGGAAACTCATTCACTTGCCTCACCGCTCACGCGCTTACAGTTCCAATTCGGTTTTATCATTGCTACCAGCGACCCCAAAAATATTCCACGGGCGCGAAGGGGAAGTTCAAGAAGTTGTAGGCATCTTGCTCCAGGAGTCGGCCCGGGTATCAATCCTGGGGAGCGGCGGAATCGGTAAAACGAGTCTTGCTACCGCCGTGCTACATCACCCCCAGATCGCAGACAGATTCCAACAGCGACATTTTGTCGCTTGTGAAGCTGCGACCACACAGATCGATCTTGTGCATGCGGTTGCCGCTCACCTGCAGTTGGATCCGCGGCAAAACGTCGTCGTCAGCTCTCTTGCGGCAGGGCCCCCAACACTTTTGGTTCTGGACAATCTCGAGACCGCCTGGGAACCGATTTCTTCTCGTGCCCGCGTCGAGGAATTTCTATCCCTCCTAACGGACATCCCTGCTCTGGCACTATTGGTTGGTCTCTGCCCGAAACACGAGATGTCGAAGTCCCCTGACATTCTTTATCAGATTACTATGCGCGGCGTTGAGCGACCCGGGAAAGTACGCTGGAGTCGACCTTTTCTTGCTCCTCTGAAGCCGTTGTCATATGAGGCCGCCCGCCAAACTTTCCTCGATATTACAGACGAACCCGAGAGCAGCTCAGACATCGATGAACTTTTGGCTTTGATGGATAATCTCCCGTTGGCAGTGAGCCTTATCGCCAATATCGTGTCGTACGAGGGCAGCGAGACTGTCCTCAAGCGCTGGAAGGAGGAACACACACAGCTCCTCTCAGAGGGCCACGATAAACGGTCCAACCTCGATATGTCTATCAGGATGTCACTCTCGAGCCCTCGTATGGCGGCGTTCCCCGGCGCTCAGGACCTCCTCAGCATTATCTCCATGCTCCCTGACGGCATCTCCGACGTCGATTTGATGCAATGCAGGCTTCCCATCCATGACATCGAGAACTGCAAGGTCACCCTAATTCGTACTTCCTTGGCATATATGGATCGGGACAGCCGTATCAAGGCATTGGTACCTGTGCGAGAATACGTTCAACGGGCGCACCCACCCACCCCGAACCTAGTTCGACCGTTGCGAGATCAGTTGTACAAGCTTCTGATGCTCTGGAAGTCATTCCGGCAAGTGTCTGCACCGGATTGCGTCTCCCGGATTTCTGCAAACTTGGGGAATCTTCAAAGCGTTCTCGTCTGGGAGTCAAGGTACAACAATAGTGAGGACGCCTCATCGGTTATCCGCCGGTATGGCATGTCGTTATCATGGCAATATTAATGAGGTTGATCTTTGGCAATCCAGGATCCTGACGCTCGATTCATTTATGCGTGCGACTGCTCGAGGGCTCACACCTCTCCGGAACTATATTCCGGAACTACTGGAGCGGTGTAGTGACCACCAGCTCCACGCCGAATATTTGTCGGTGATATTCGAGACTCAGCATCAGTATGAAGCCAAAGAGATGTCAGCCGAACTAGAAACCAAGGGAATTCGAGAGTTCCAGTTAGCGAACGATGCAGTGGGGGAAGGTACTGGACGTCCATTCCCTCTAAGATGTTGAATGCTCATTTCCCCGCCAGTGCAGTTCTACAATGTCCTAACAACTTATCATTTATTTCACACCGACAACCGTGTCTTAGGGGAATTGTATTGCAACCGCGCCCTCAAACTCTCCAAAGAGATCGGTGATTTCGTCGGCCTGGGGAAAGCTCTGATGCACATCTCGGAGCTTCAGAGACTCATGGGCAATTTCCACATTGGAGTAAAATACGCTCAGCAAGCGCACGAGGCGTTTGGACAAGCGGGCCATCTGTATGCCCAGGCCCACGCCATACATGCAGAATTAAATTGTGCCTATCGCCTCAGCGATTTTAAGCGCAGTGCTCAGCTGTGCGCTCAAGCCCGGGACCTCCTCGCCCTTTGCGGGATGCAGAACAGCAGCTTCGCCATGTCCCTCATGAGCTCAGAGGCCGAGTCCTTGCGTTTGAAGACCGAGTATGCCAAGGCGCGAGTCATTGAAGCCGAGGTTATGCAGAAATCGTCCAAAGGGAATGCGCCACTCGAATATGCCTGGGCGTTGATGAATTTGGCGACCCTTGACTGCGAAATGGGAATGGACGACGATATAGTTCGTCAAAACTTGGACATGGCCCGACCACTCTTGGTGGAGCTCAAGGCCCCGGAAGCGACGTTCTGGTGCGGCGCCGTGGTTGCAAATCTGCAGCTGCGCCATGGGTGGAGGGCCGATGCCACAGCATATTACCGAGACTCGTTAACGGAATATCGGGGGCATCGTCCGGTGATCGTCATGGCGTGTCTTTCAAAATTGAGCGACCTCGAATATGGCATGCACGACGAAAAGACAACGTTCGGATACGCCTTGACGCTATTAGGGTACGCAAGAAAACTGCCGGATCCAGTAGCGACCCACCATGCTCTGCGGTGCATCGGCGATGTCTTCGCAGCGCAAGGGGACGACGACACCGCTCAGAATCTTTTCATGGCCGCGCTCGATGGATTCTCATCGATGGGTGTATACCGTCAACAAGGAGCGTGTCTCCTCCGGATTGCGGATGTTCTCGAGCGGCGGGGGGACATTGGAAAGGCGGCAGATTTCCTGCGGGATGCGAGGGTGATGTTTGAACGATCGTCGCAACTGGCTCAAGTCGCATTTATAGATTCAAGGCTGAAGTCTTCCACGAATTGATTTATTATATCCTTGCTTCCCTCGATAATTGATGAAGACTTCGCCCGTTAGAACGGCGAATATCCCCGAGTCGGAGAAATTCTTTGTAATCCAGTGATGCCTAAGCGACTGGATGTACTGTAACAGCCATCGCGCCAAAATTTACCCCAGATATTTGGGGGTCATATCGTTAACTGTAAAAAGAACGGCTGTGTATCATATCGATAGCGAGGCTGACATTCGGGGGAAGAGTCGTCAATCACTGGATCTTGACCAGTGAGAAGTGAACCTACGGACAGACACTAGAATTGCTGTGGTTTTCACAATTTCTGCGTCCTAAAAGCTGAGGTTCAAAGCCACCTGCTGGAATGGTCAGCGTCTAATTCAAAAAATACGAATACAGTATCCGACCTTATCAATTGCCGATACGACTTGCGGGCCAAATTCCTCCGTCGCGAATTTCTGAAGCTGCTCAAAACCCTCCTCTCGGCAACTGGGGCACACCGTCATCGCCTTCACGGCCCCATGCATCAAGCTCGGATCATCCACCTTACCCAGGGGCTGGATTTTGAGCACCTTTCTTGCAGCCTTCATGTAGACAAGGAACCAATCCCGGATGGGCCACAGCTCCTCGTCCGATAAGTACCACTGGTAGGCTTTTGTCGGGCACTGCGAACACGTGAACCAGACGTCCTGCGGCGGCGCACTGATCCAGCGCAGAGATGTTGTGGTAGTGGTGGCCTCGGCGCTGCATGCGGCGTGGTACTGCAGGAGTTTATGGTACTCCTTCGCCGTGATATATCCCAGCTCCGGCGCGGGATCCGACGCAAACGCCCGGATAGGGAACCGAAGGCAGCTCCGGGCAGCGGCCTTGGCCAAATCCTTCCATTCGTGACGGCACGCGATGGCGAACGCCGCGAGTGGATGGGAGTCGATGTAGCCCTCGAGATATTTCTTCGCCACAGGGACGATGTACTGGATGTCGTACTTCAGAACGGCAACCTCCAGGATCTCCCGCAGCTCATTAATCGAGTTGACGGTCGCTTCTGCACCCGGATAGCAGAATCTAAGCATTCTGTCCAGGACAAGAGCGGACTCCGCCATCGGGATGGTGGGAATGTCTGGGCTGTCTCTCGGCTGGGGAAGCTTGAACATGGCCTTGAAAACTGGCGAGACGAGTGAAAGCACGATGCGATGGACGTGGAAATCGACGCCGTCCGATGAGGTCAGGGTAACATCCGCGGTGAGGTTGTCAAAGGGAGCTTGTGGGACGAAAGCGGGAGGCCCGGGAATGGAGCGGGCAGCTGAGGCATCAGACATTTGGGGTTTGCTGGTCGCTGGAGGCAAAGACGTGAAGAACCCACAAGAACTCCGATACGGTCACGTGCCTCTGGCGAGCATTTGATGTCGTTCCACTTGAACTCCGACACTGACAGCTCTCATCGAGTCTCGACTTCAAATATTATGCGGCCGTGTACGCGCCCAACGTTCTGAGATTCGGTTCTATTATGGTCTGGACTCAAAGTCGACCTCGTTGAGAGATTACTGGTTCAAAAGTCAAACGATAGAGCGCGGGAGAGCGTTTTTAATTTGGAGAAGCTATATGGGTGCGTCCCGGGATCAGGCCTAGATCGACGTAGCTGCCGACGTTCAACAATTGAACAATCCGCTGCTGAAAGTAGTCACACCCTGATATTCGGCATCCTCGGGCATCGTACGACGCCCGTCGCGAGCCGAGATGGCCCGAGGCTTCATTTGCCCACAGACATCCCGAGGGGAAGATCGGCGACAGGGCACCATTATGGTCAGTCAAGAACAGTTTTAAATTTGGTGTACGCACATTCGTTAAATTTGCAAGAGGAAATAGAAGTGTGCTATGTGAAATGTGAGTGGCTCGTAACAAGTGTGGGCTGAGCCCTGGCGCGGGGTTCGCGTGGAAGGGGTGTGTTGTTCACGTGAGCGAAAGTGCACCGCTCGCAAGAAAAGGTGCGTTGCTCGCATGAAGATGGGTGCATTGGTCGCGTGATGGGATGGACAATCTGGGAGTCCGGGATCGACGAAACGCGGCCCGCACGCCTAATCGGGAAACACGGCCCTTCAGATGACACACGGCACTTGGGCGCCATCCGCGGCCTTTCACCCCTTCATTCACGGCCTAACGTTTGACAGAAAGCACGGCCCTTCCCTATATTACCAAATAACAGCACTTGATTCAAAATTCAAACACTCATTTATGAACCACACCTCACAGAGAGTCGTGGAAACATTGAATATTTTTGCAGTCGTCGCGTTGGCTCTGTTTTTGAGAGGATCTACCGAGGTGACCGTCTCTTTACAAGCTTCTGCTCTCATCCGCCATTCCCACTCCGAGGCCCGCGTTGTATTGTTCAAGGTCCACTTCACTTGAATTATTGACGATGGCATGCGAGATACAGGTAGGGGAGGAAGAGGATGTCGGTCCCGGGATGAAATAACATGTGGTGGATATAATGACTTCCGCAAGTAAGGCTGAAAAGGCTGAAATAAGAGCACTTGGGCGGTCGTCAACTGTGGCCACACCAGAACAAGACAATTGTTGTTCCTGCGTTGAACTGGTTGACTTGTTGTTCAACAAGAGATCAAGTCATTCGGAAAAGCTTCGAAATGGTTTCTGGGATCCTGGTTCGATTGCTCTTGCCAAACTCTTGCTTGTTTTACCACCGGCGGCGCGGGCTGAACTGCCAGCTTTCGGCCAATTTTCGGCACTGGGTGATGCGATCACGAAGTGAGTAAGTAGACGTACATTATGCGCACCGCCACTCCCCTCGCCACATCATCAAAGCGGCTACCCTCATCTCTGGGCCGCATTACGGTCATTCTATTCTATGGACCTCAGAGGACCTCTTTGATTCTTATGCCTTCGCTCCTTCCTACAAGACTTCCCTTCCCCCTCAATTCGGCCAATTTATCTGGATGGTATCTGAGCCACAGCGCCAGTGCTACGACTAGCGGACCGGCGCAGCCAAAAAAACGGCGCGTGTTTGGTATCCTCGGGGCCACTCGGATCTCTGGGCCTTGAATTTCATCTTCTGGAGATCTTTCTGTTCAGCCTGATCAATTTCTGTCGGAATTCATTCCTCTCTCCTGTATCAGTCCAGAGGACTGACTGATTGGGATTGATTGTCCGAGTCAACGAAAAGCGTGTTGGCTGTGCCCTGCATCTGGCATTCGTCGACGAAACTGGCTGTCGTTACAGATGTATCAGTTGTACGCCGCTCTCTGACAGCTCTAAAATAAACTGGGCGCCTCGCCCATCCGGTCCCATCTGGTTCTCGTCCAGATGGCGTCAGAACGAAATCCCGAGATTGAATGAGCGCTGGGTTCTCGGCTGAACCTTCACCTTGTTCTGTGATTCGTTCCACTCAAGATCTCGCTTGCCGCCATATGCGGATGAGAGACAAGGCCCAAACCGTACTGGCCGCTACAGCTCTTCGATGATTGTCTTGAGTCGGAGCACGAATCCGCCGAGGACGTGCAATAGGCGCTTCGGCAGAGCGCGCCTTGTATCAGTTCCCGCCGCAAATCCGCCTGACAGTCGCTGACTGGCAACGTTAATTTATGTCAACGTGCGCTTCAGCGCTAAACTGGCTTTTTAAAGGCCCCCTTCTTCGTTGAGACATATTGACACCCCCACCCGCCGCCACCATGGACGCCCAATTCTCCTTCGGCCCCAACCGTTCGTACTTCTGTTCTGCTGGGTCCGCTTACGCATGGTGAGTTCACCCCGATCGACTCGCACGCATAGTTCTAATAGTATATATTCATGAGTGGCAACTACATGCCCGCAGGCTTGCTCCGCCTCCTCGAGGACAGAAATCACCGTCAGGCCGTAGACACGCCCTATGATGTGGCCTTCCCGATGGAGCCGGATACGTATGCCATTTGCTGGAAAACAACGGGAGGCGAAGACTGGTATGAAGGTGCGTGGTCCATACACATCGTCATTCACGCTGCGTGCTCAATCGTCTCCAGATGGCTGCCTGGGCCCGAATTACGCACGTCTGGCGGCCTTCATCAGGAGCGTCGCGACGAAGGGAGGGCACACCTCGCGCACAGTCTTCGGGCCAGGCGCCAGCTACTTCTCCAGCTCACCATCGGGATATTCTTGGCAGAACCTCCCGCCCGCGCTGGAGGATGAAATCCACGACTGCATGAAAGTACGGCGGCCGACAACGGTAGCGCTCGGCGTGCAGCGGTCTTATATCGTGCTGTACAACGACGGCACAGTGACATTCAACCTGCAAGGCCAATATCCGCTCGTGGACGCCCTCATACGCAATACGGCAGAGACGTCTCGCCGACGCGGAGTTACGGTGAGTGCCTTTCACGATTATCATGCGCATGTTCATGGACGGCTGATCGCGTATTCAGTACATCGCGCTGAACCCCTTCGTTGCTGGGGAGTATTATGCTGTGTACGGCGACGGGTCCGCCGCCTGGAATTTCCCGACAGCCTGGAGCGAGGACGTTACCTCGATAAGCCAGAAGATACGACCCACCGTGATCCCGGCGGCGGCGGCGGGAGCAGCTCCCGGCGGGACGGGCCCACCGCAAGGCGTGCCCGTGCAGACCATTCAGACTGTTCAGGTATCCCCAGGGGGAACGGCGCCCGCACAGGTAGTTCAGGCGGTCCCTGGTGGGACTGCGCCCATACAAGCCATTTCGCCTGCGACCACGGGCGGTACCGCCGCCACCATACCTCCTCCAGCGTACGTCCCCCAAGCGCAGGTTGCGCAAGGCTACGCGGTCCACGCACCCGCAGGCCACCAAGTTGCGCAAAGTCGCCCCACCCCAGAACACGCAGCTACCTGGCCCGCTCAGCAAGTCGCGCAAAATCACCCGGCGCAGGCACACACCGAATACATTGCAGCGCAGAACGCTGCACAGAGCCCCCCGGCGGCGGCCGCTCCCCAGGCCCCTGCCGCGCACAAATTCAACTGGATGGAGGGTCTGACATTGGGATTGGAGGCAGCGGAGGGGATCGCCAAGATCGTCAACGTCTTGGAAGGCTCCGACCAACAGCAGCAGCAGCAGCAGCAGCAACAGTAGCCCGACCAAAACGTGTTAAACTTCGCGAATATGCAGGGTGTATTCGACCAGGTTGTAGTGCAGACCACATACGACAATGGCACCGTGACGGAGGTGGATACAACGACCTGGCAGCAGAGCTATTGATTGCGCGGTTCGAGGATACGCACTGAATTATCATATATGCCTCATAATCTTTAATTCATCCTGGAATAGAATTATCACTGGTGCACTCTCATCGAAGCTGAATCTGCGTCGTCCGGGATCGACAAAACGTGGCCCACGCGCCTAATCGGGAAACGCGGCCCTTGGGAAAAAACACGGCCCATGGGTCCCATCCACGGCCCTTCAAGCGCCCAAGCCCGGCTCAAGGGCCGTGCGTTGCATGAAAGACGGCCCTTCCGCATTTAGCGTAGTCTCGCGGTATGGAGTGCACGAAGGTAGAAGTCGAACAATAACTTCGCAGGTCTTTAACAATTAGAATGAAGTCAGTCAGCAATAAATTCCGTGTCGGCGGGCGCTTCCACCGTCTGCTCATGTGCTGAATGTGTTTGTGAGCAATTTTCAGAGAGGAATGTGTAAGGCTCACCCTCCAACCAGGTTTTCTGGATGCCGCCGCCTCGACTGCGCGAGGAGGCAGGCTAGTCTTAGTGTAGAGCCCTTCCTGCCGAATGTTTTTCTTGTGGAGGCGCAATTGATAAGTTATACATAACTCAGGCTCTGCGGAGAGGGGATCAAATTCCATGTGATTATACTGTGTTTACATGACTGGGCCTCACTAGCGACTACAATACTTATGTAAGAACTACGGGAAAAATCCCAGGAGACGGGACATCAACAAGACAGCAGCATGCCGGGCTCTCGGGCAGAGAACGGCAGTTGCGATGCTGCAGATGCCGCCATCCAACCGGTGGCGGCCAACTGATGAAGCGCGTGCCGTTGATGCACATAGGATACGGAACTTACCGATGCCGCTTCGACCTGATCGCCGTCGAAGCACAGGGAGATTCCAGGTAATGGAGGTGGAAAGGGGAAGTCTCAGGAAAATGGCGGACTGCTTTATATGCAGGTCCCAAGTAATCCCTAATTGGAAAGGGCCGCCTTTGAGAAAAGTGCGGCCTTCCTGCGCATCAAAGACGGCTCTGGGCCGTGTTTCATTCGTCTTTCCCAATTAGGCGTGCGGGCCGCGTTTTGTACATCCTCCAGGGAGTCGGTCGAAAGGAGCGGCGACGCGAATCGCAGAGGGGTGCAGAGGCGCTGGGCGATGTGGATGGGAATGAAAGTGGCAGAAAAAGATACGGAGAGTCATGAGGAAAGGACCCAAATGAAGTGAATTGATAACGTAGCAGATGCTGTGCCGAATCCTAAGTAATCGGTTTCTTGAATGCCCAAAGAAAATCCGGCCGTTAGACTCTCGCGCATACAGAAGGGTAACTTAGCAGAAATTAGGTCCTCTTGATGGACTTCCCCTGTTCGTACGAACAGTCGCGCCGGCGCGCTCCGAAGGATCCCAAGTGCTAGGGGTGGCGATCGGGTGTGGTTTATCTGGGCCATTAGAAGTCGGGGAGTTAGATACATCTCTTGGATACAGAAGGATTACTCAGCAGGACGTGAATCCCCTGTGGATTAGCGTCGTTCTCTGAACCTCGTCCTTTGAGCTTCCTTCGAGTCGAGTACCGATGGCCCAAGGCGGGAAATCGTGATTCACGTGAGAGGCCCGCTGCGCACTTGTGGTGGAGTGTATCATTAGCCTGGGGGTGCGTTATTCGCGTGAGAGAGATGCGCTGAGCGCTTATGGGGTGCATTGTTCGCGTGAAGGGTGCGTTATTCGCGTGAGGGATGCGCTAAGCGCTTCAAGATGGGGTACGTTATTCGCGTGAGAGGTGCGCTGAGCGCTTATGGGGTGCGTTATTCGCGTGAGGGGTGTGCTCAACGCTTATGGGGTGTGCGATTCGCGTGAGGGTGCGCTGGGCGCTTATGCTATTGGCGTGAAGGGTGCGCTGAGCGCTTATAGGTCGCACGATTCGCGTGAGCTGCCCTGGAAGTATTGTCAAGCAGGAAAGACAGGACGCGAAGCATAATTATAACAGGGACGTAGCGTTGACTGCATTCGAGCTGGAGGCCCACTTGTGTCGATGGGGCTAGATGTAGCGGCGAACGAATTTTCGGGTGAAACCAGTTCCTCGCGATATGCACTGGAAGGAAAGCGGTGACTCCGGAAGCGCCGGATGATCGGAGAAGCAGGCTATAGGGCGGGAAAGCTGGATGCGGGATGGAGCGATAAGTCCTGCGGAGCTGAAACCGATAACAATCGTGAGTGAGATCCAGTAAATAGGGATGGTGACGCAGCTTATTCAAAGCCAAACCTCTCCGGCCCATCATCTAGCTAAGGCTAACCAGTCCCCCTCGGTGCAGATCCAGGCGGTGGGCAAAATCTGGTGTCGGCGATTGTGATGCGATATAGGATATCGGACGGCTGCGGGTTGATTGCCTTGAAGAACCAGTGAAGTGCCAGGGGAAGAAAGACTAGCCAACTATGAATGAAAAAGAATACAGACCTTTGAGCCCGATGTGGGGACGACTGGATCTCGGACGGGCGCTGATGGTAGGCCGGTGACCGATCTCTTATATGAAGACAAATAAAGCTGGGTGGACTCGAAGACTTCCTCGGGAAGAAAGACTATCTTGGCCAATCGCTCGCGTTAGCGTTGATCGGGAGGTCCGGAGGGGGAGAGAAAGGGGGTCCTCGGATGAGGTAGAAGACAGGAATGCGGCTGCCGCGCCGGGGTCGTCCTTGCCGTTCTCGACGGTAGCTAACGAGGGCGCCACGCCGTCCCGTCGCAGTGCTCGAACATAGCATTGAGATGAAACTTGACATAATATGCAATTGAGTAGCTGGAGATATTCCCGCGTCGTTGTGGATGCGAAAAAAGAGCAAGGAAAGAAGCGCGCGGTGGCGATGCTGATGGGCGTGCCACACGTGCTTTAAATATCACCACGCGACGTGCCAAACACAACCAACTGCGTCGCATTTTGTCGTCATATTCTGTTCCGTCTCTTTGTAATGCTACAAAAAAAGGTCACACAGTAAAACCTAATCAATTCCTCTCCGGCCCTCGCAATCTCTCGACTTCTCTCATGTGCAAGAGCACGAAATAATCCAGATCATGTGGAGGGGAAGTGCTTGAACCACCGTTCAAACTGCGTCGCGGTACACATGCTCTCGATGGCATTCACCATGCCAGCTGTATCCTCAGAGATTCTCACTAGCAGTGCGGATTTCAGATTCTTCCACGCACAGCTTGATATGATGGCACGAAACAAACCTCGGCGAACAGAGTCTTCGTACGGCAGTAACTTTTGTCGGATAGCACCAGAAGCCCGCTCAAGCTGGGAGAAGATGCCGTTCAGCGGGAAATATCATCGTAGAAAAATCCCCACGTACCTCAACAAGCGAGTTGGGGATCTCCGCTACCTGCTCCTGCCCACTATCCTTAGAGTGTAATATATCCTTGTCCTCCTTCCTGGTCACCGTATAGCCCGTAAAATGGACCATATCCAATTGGGCAGGCTCATCGGCCGGCCCAAGGTCGTAGAACAGGTTCGGCGCACAGGAGACCTAAACAACCCACAGACCTTAATCAATCGGAATCGTCAAAGCGAGTGAAGACATACGAGGCGGGGCCGGGCCCATGATGTCGGAAAAATCCCATTTGACTTATCAGCGCCTGACGAAACCTGACCGGCTGTAATCGACATATCAGCACGTATCAGCTTGTTCGGGGAGGCATATCAGGCATTATCAGGTACTGGTCAGGCTCTTTCAGATACCCCGCATCCGTAGAATTGAAAAGTACACATCAGAGTTCTAAATGACCTCCAGATACATCCATGGTACTCAGAGCCATCGAAATACAAAAATCTGGAAGTCAAACGGGTTGAATTGAACTAAATCCTGGCGCGAACCCGTGGGCCCACACAAGGTACATAATTCAGGTGGGCTCCTTCCAACGTGAACACCTGAACCATCTAAGTAATTTAAATTGGACAGTACAGAAAAGTAGTTAGTAATTCGCTAGACAGCTCGTAAAGATAATCTATGAGATTACAGCGCTAAGTTACTACTGATGATCCTCTGTAGAGGGTCCAAGACTTTTGGAAAAAGCCCCGAAATATCCTTATAGGGCTTGATAACCTTCATCAGGCTGATCAGGTCGGTCAGGCTTGTCAGCCCTTATAAGTGATTTTCTGAGCGCTATCAACCCCCTGGGAACCTGATTGACTGACCTGACCTGATACGCCCAGATCAGTGCATGTAAGGCATTTTAGATTTTTCCGACAGAGCCTCCGCCCCCATGCGCAACGGTGTCTCTCGCGTCGGATACCAGGCGCTGGAGATCTTGCCAATCGTCATATCCGACGTCACACATCCTCCCACGGTCGTCGATGATCAGGCCGCCACCGAGGGGGCGGTTGAAGATAAAGGCGTAGCTGAGCCCGTCAGCGCCCATGGCATTCACCGAGACGATGAGGAGGACGTCTTGCGAGGTGGGGATGAAGGTACTGGACGAGTCTGACATGATGGTCGTGAGGAGCACTGCAGGGCAGTGCTGCACTGAATTAAATAGGCTGTTCAGTGATCATTGATGGCGGAAGGCTTGATTCGCTTGCGAGAGTCCCAGCTCGAATATCGAGAACACGAGGAAATATGACATCTCGTCTACTGCTGTGGCCAGGTGAAATCTGGAGGACGCTCTCGAGCGCTTGGTTTGAATTAGTTTGCTTCCGTCGAACAATGTGGGGACGGATTCGAACGCGCCGAACACAGAAACCTGCTAAGTATATCAATGCCCACTGTGGCTCAAATCAGGAGTAATCCTTTCCGCTTCTTCGAACGTGATATGCCACAATTTGCAACATGACATCTCCCACGCCGGCCTGATATTGTTCTATGTCCACCTTTCTTTTTCGGGAAGATACGTCTGTCTGGCTCCATCTTTCCAGCTGTCAGGTCCTATCCGTCCATCATTGTCTGTGCGACAGGCCACATTTCATCTTGACAGTACTACAGTGGTCCTAAGAGTGCCAACTGGCAGCATTGTTGCTGAGCTGCACTGCACGCCAAAGCCAGCGAGTGTAAGGCAGTTGGATCGGCTGGCATCCGAGACATAGGCCCGGTCAAGTTCTCAAGGTGCAGGGAACAAACTGGCTAGATCTATTCTCACTTGCGTAGGATTAGACAAGGATCTCTCCCGATGAACATGGAATCCTGCCCGACTTTGCCTCTCTCCCCTGTCACGATTAATTGATACGCACCCCAGGGAGCACCGGCGCGGTCACGTGAGGGCCTCTTAGGGGGGGTTATGTTGTAGGAGCATAACCCCCCTAAGAGGCCCTGTAGGCGTCGGAGGGGGTAGGTCTATTAATAATAGTTATGTCATCTGCTGATAAATGCCCCTCACGTGAGCTCTCGGGATCTTCCTTTGGTTTCCCACCACCCTACCTGCCGGTGGTGCATCAGGGCAGCAACCTCTGTCGTGGGCCTCCTCCACCTACATCATGGCCTCTTCCAGCCTCCAATCAGCCTCCTTCTTGGGCACCATATACTGTGTGTTTTCTTGATATTGCTTTCAATGCCCGTTCCTTGCTTAGTTCATAGCTAATGTTGAAATTCTGGATGCATCAGAGGCCTTCAGCTTCCCAGTTTGAAATTTGTGTATTATAAGCTGATTCCAGTGACTGTAGCTATTTACAATGAACATTGGATGGGATTCTACACATTGGAATCTGCTCTGGGGTTTTTTGCTGCTCAGGAGCCTTCCCAATGCATCGGAGGCCTCCAACGTGGCGAGTTAGATGCTCCATAAAATTATTTTCAGTGACTTCAGCTATTGGCAAGGGACTTGGAAGTATTCGCACCCAGGCGAATTCATCCAGTGAGATAGTTGAACTGCTTGGGAGGCTTCCCAGCATGCCGGAGGCTGTGTCGGAGGCCTCCACCATCCCCAGTTTGATATTGGTACCTAATTGAAGTGACTTTAGCTATTGATAAGCAACTTGGAAGTATTCTCACACAGGTGAATTCATCCAGTGAGATAGTTGAACTGCTTGGCAGGCTTCCCAGCATGTCGGAGGCTGTGTCGGAGGCCTCCATCATTCCCAGTTTGATATTACTGCACCATCCACTTAATTCCAGTGAATGTAGCTATTCACATAGACCATCAGAAGGGGTCCTGCATGTTGGAATCTGTTTTGTTGGAAGCTTCAACTCTTCAGGAAGTCTCCCGATGAGTCAGAGGCTTCCAACTTGCTTCCAGTTTGATATTGGTGCACCGTAAACCCATTGCTGTAGATATACTTGTTCTGAATGAATATTAAAGGTATTGTACTATCACCACAAATAGAGGGATCTGTCTTTGGACCATGATTTGACTTGAATTCAATCAATAGCAAACCTCCTACCTACAGTTGAATCTGCTGAATATGGCTGATGGATCAAAGCACAGAGGTTTATGTCCCACAGGTTTATAACCATAATCAGTAGCTTGTGCATTCCAGAAACATCAGCAATGTGTAAGGCTGTGGAGGCCTCAAGCTTTCTTCTACTCTCGGAATATTTTTATTCAGGGTTCACTTGTTGTGTTTCAAATGCCGATGACAGTTGTTAATTAATGATTTCATCCTACGAAGATAGATGCTCGAGATATATATCAGAGATGTGTACCTGCAAGAGACTGGAGGTGGCGGAGATGGCAAAGACCATCAGAGGAGGTGTTGAAGGCCGTGTTGAAGGACACTGGAGGCCTCCCACACCTACCAAACAATGACAATGGCTTCCAATATGGGTATTTATTCTTACTTGAGGTTCACATATTGTATCATATTCTCTAGTTCCAGGTTGAACACTAGAAAAACTGAATAGTTTAAGGAATGACACCACCTCCAGCACCTCCAATGCCACCTCCAACGCCTCCCTCCCCTGTGTAATCCAAAAATTTCAGTGGTATAGGTGGTAGATAATGTGCACCTGCCACTGCACATAGTGCCTATGCATTTCTTACTCTCTCAACTGGTGGAACTCAGAATAAATGTGCTAGGCATTCATTCACCTTGCCCAGCTCAACAGGAAATCTTCCATAATTGTTTCAGGAAACAGCTGACATGGACTGGGAAAGACTCACTGAGGGGTAGCAGAGCACTTATGAACACTACCTTGATTTGCAAAAGGGTGGTTGGCAACCACAAGGTGTTTGGCACAACGGCCCATGAAAGATCTGGTAATCAAGGGTTAAGTCCTAATTAGGACTTGTACGGGTTCGACGCATTTTCGAGCACCGGATTTCAAACTGCGGGCAAAAATCTAATTTAAATTAGACCATCTCCGGGCAGTATCCAGGACCCATGTCCGCATTGTGCCAGAGGGGGGAGGAGATGCAGCTGTGCATCCATAATAAAAAAATTGCACTGAGCTCATGGTTATTCACACTCTGATTGGCTGCCAAATGATGCACCGATTACGTGTAAGGCTCGGGCCGAGTGGCGGAGGCCGCGGCAAAGGTGGGCCAAATATTTGGACCGGCCTGACTCTCTCTCTCTCTCTTCCTCCTGCCTCCCTTCCCTGCAGTTGTCGTGAGTGATTACGCTCAGCACATTGCTGCCCCTGCTAGAAATTACTACCGGGCCCTTTTTCTGCTGCCGCTGGGCTCCCACCTCCGTGTTTTTTTGTCCTCTTTGAATTCTGCTTGTGGTGAGCAAACATCCATTTGTTCGCATTTTTTCGCATTTTTTCACTTCCATCTCTTTGCTTGAGGCTCTCCCTGTGTTGTATCAAGTTGCACCTGCTTTATAGAAGTTTTGGTGCGTAACAGTACTGTATTTCATTGATTTCCTGGCTGACAATCTCCTGCCAGTGCCCTCCCTCCGAAATGGTGGATGAGGCTGCTAGAACCCCTTCCCCTGCTCCTGCCAATGACATGGCCCTCCTTTTTTACCACCTCGATGTCCTCCTCGGACCCGCTCCGCGACACAGCGGGGTTTACCTCCCTGACTCCCCTCTCTCCTCTTCAACCTTGTCGGATGACTTGGCCAACCAACCATTGAGTTTGTTCAACAATCCGGCCCACAATGACTCTTTTGCTTGCACTCTGGCAGCAAAGGCGGCTCCCCTGAAGAACGTGCAGGAGGTGCCGGAGGTGTCGAAGGTGCCTGCAGCGCCTTTGCACCACCCGCTCGCAGGTGCAGGAAGGTGGGGCTCATCCAATCCCCACTAGGGTAC
This sequence comes from Mycena latifolia, assembly GCA_029289555.1. Lineage (NCBI taxonomy): Eukaryota > Fungi > Basidiomycota > Agaricomycetes > Agaricales > Mycenaceae > Mycena > Mycena latifolia. The sequence goes on along the minus strand of JARJLE010000051.1, from coordinate 510,497 downwards.
AACAGCACCGCTGGCCTCCCCTCAAATTGGCTCAGAAGACAACGACAGTGTGCACATGCGGAAGAAACGCACCCGGCGGAGGAGGAGGGTGGCTGCATATCAGCAATGACAGCAAACCCGCTGGTGAGCCCACTGCAAACATGTCTGTTCCACCATCCTCCTGATGGCACCCTCACACAGCTTGTTGAAGCAGAAGGCTACGCCGGCAAATTACCTTGCTACCACCTTGTCAAGGTCGAAGCCTGCACCGGTGCCTGCTGCGCAATCCCCGAGCTCCACCCCCATTCCCCACGTCGTCTTCATCGTCCAGACACCAGCCAACACGCCAGCTGCCCCATCGTCGGCCCCTGGACCCGCTGTGCCCGTGCCTACAGCACCTCCTGCAGAACCTACTACACCTCCGTCGGCTCCATCTGGCGAGCCCAACCATGAAATGTGTAGGCCGACATGTGAGCATGTCGGTGCAAGCAGTGGCTGAAGACGCTGAAGAGCATGGGGCTTACACTGGAGGTCCAGTTCTGCTCGGTCGGATGCGCACCCGTAGCGTGCCACAGTATATTTTGGACATTTTGTACCCTACTTTTTTTGTTATACATACATTTTTGAAAGCTTTTAAATAATAATGATGTTTGCCTGTAGCAATGGAGCTGGTGAGCTAGCGTGCAGACGGTTGGGCACACGCGTCGGAGGTGCGGGAGGTGGGAGGCGGAGGCGGCATGCCACGGGACGTGCCAAGCACAGCGCGCAAACAAAGAGGCGCGGGAGGCAGGAGGTGGAGGCAGCGTGCCATGCTCCGTGCTGAGCATGCTGCGCAAAAAGATGGGGAGGTGGGAGGGTGGGAGGTGTGGGAGGCGGGCCGTGCCGAACACGGCGCACGTTGTGGGAGGCGAGAGGCGGAGATGCCACGGGACGTGCCGAGAATGGCGCACAAGAGTACCTAATATAGAAGCCCGTGACCTACGACCTACGACCTACAGCGGGCCTCTTAGGGGGGTTATGCTCCTACAACATACCCCCCCTAAGAGGGCCTCACGTGACCTGCGCCGGTGCTCCCTTAGGTGTTGACAAGTATAGCAGACCCGTGCCTTCGTCACGGAGAACGCCAACACACTGCGAATTATGTGCTCGCCAACGCCCGGCGGATTCCGAGTTCGGGGGTTCGCCAATGCCCGGCGGATTCCGTGTTCGTGGGAGACGGCACTGAGAAGTCGACAGCCGGCAGCAACATCTCGACAGCGTCAGGTGACAATATCAGGTGATTTCATGGCTGTGTTTGATCCTTGTGTTTTCATGTAAAGGATACGGCCCCTGATCATTGTGTCGGAGGCTGGATGTGTAGCTGCCACTCATTCTATATATGTAACCTGATGTTCTGTGGTCATCATGGGCACAGTGCCATGCTGAAAGTGGGGAGCCAATGAAGATTGAATGTCTCACGATTTCTGATATAAAGGGTGGCACCTCTCAGTCGCCACTGTCATCAGTGGAACGATGCCCTCTCCGCCGATTCCAGCGCAACTTCGCCTCAACAACATTGCTACATCCTTGAATGCTGTCGTTTCGACTTTAGATGTGCTGTCAGAAAGCCTCAAGACACCATTCTTAGCACCCATTTCAAAGACTATTCACTCTCTGTTGAGTACAGTGCAGGTAAATTACGAGTTGATGCCCTTTCCAAATTATTTACTGACACTTCGCAGGCTGTCAAGCGAAACCGAGAAGACTGTATACATATGCTGGAGCAAATTCACGAGCTCATTTACGCAATCATCCGTGTTCATATAAACTCTGATACTGGGGGTGAATTATCACCAACCATGCTAAAGAATTTAGGGAGATTTGCTGAGTCAGTTTTGCTCATCACCTTCTGAAAGCATTGTTTCTCACTGTGATAGGACCCTGCACAAGGTCCACACTTTTGTCGAAGCCGAACAGGAGAAAGGGAAAATCAAGCAGTTTTTCCGTCAAGGTGAAATGAGGACACTGCTGAAGTGCTGTCATACTGGACTGGACCAAGCACTAGAGGACTTCAAGGTGCGGGTTACATGCAGTTGGCGTCCAATATTCAATTCACGGTTTGCCTTCAGATCCAGTCTGGTAGTGTTCTAAATGATTTAGCAGAAATGCAACAACATGCACAGAGGACACATGAGGAAGTCCTAGAGATGATTTCGGCTCTTTCAGATGGAAGAACCTCTGACAGTGGATCTTCTGTATGTTCGGTTTCCCGTGGATTCAAATACAACTCCAATTATTTTCTCAACAGATCAGCAGAGTCTTGTCCAGCTCCCACAATAGGTATGTATCTGAATCAAATGCTGCATGAATTATTGTAACCTCCCACAGATCAAACTCATTTTCACTTTTACCTTTAGAACCCAAAATCTTCTATGGCCGTGAATCCGAAGTTGCTACCATCACCCAGTATTTCGATCAGACAATACCCAGAGTAGCAATTTTGGGTGGGGGTGGAATGGGGAAAACAGCCCTTGCAAGAATCATCCTTCATCACCCTGACATATCCGCCCGATACCAACATCATCAATTCTTCGTCTCCTGTGATGGAGCGTCAACTACTGTCCAACTTGCTGCCTTCATTGGAGCACATCTCGAGCTCAAGCCAGGAAGAGATCTAACTCAAGCAGTGATACGGCATTTCACCAGCAATTCACCTTCACTGCTGATCCTAGACAATCTGGAGACTATCTGGGAGCCAAGAGAATCCCGGGCAGAAGTTGAGAACTTCTTGGCCTTGCTTGCAGACATTGAGCATCTTGCACTGATTGTAAGCACAAGGCCTAACTACTATTCATATACTAAGATCACTTTAGATCACAATGCGAGGAGCAGAAAGGCCGGCCAATAGAGAGCTTGCGCAAAAGCCGCACGAGCCGCACGCGGCTTTTGTGCATTGCGCAAAGCCGCGGGTCTTTCTTTGCTGTTTTTAATTCTTGTCTTGCTAAATACCATTAAATGCCCCTTAAATCCCATATTCCACTCCTGAGAGTGCTATTTGTTGGATGCGCAACTGTGGGAGGCCGCATTTATCACGTAACACAAAGGCATCACTCGAGCTCCACTTTCTTTTCCCACACTCTCATGTCTGCCACGCAGCAGAGGCAGTGCCGAGGATGTTCCCTCTCCCCACAGCACCTCTCCTTCGCCTCAGGTAAGCTTACATTGATTGACACCTCTCACATTTCAAATTTGCTGTGCGGCTTTGCGCAATGCAAAAATGCCGCATGCGGCTCGTGCGGCTTTTGCGCAAGCTCTCTAATGTCCGCTGGACTCACCCATTCCTGGCCCCATTGAAACCATTGGGACAAGATGCAGCTCGCAAAACCTTCATCGACATTGCTGATGATGGGTATGCTGTTGAAGACATTGACAAAATCCTTTGCCTCACAGATAACATGCCACTCGCAATTGATCTTGTGGCCCATTTGGTGGATTATGAAGGCCTTTCCAGTGTAATGCATCGCTGGGAGACAGAGGGGACATCACTCCTCTCTGAGGGCTACAGCAAAGGATCCAATTTGGAAGCATCCATTTGCCTATCGCTGGAAAGCCCCCGGCTGGCAGCAATGCCTCATGCACACAATTTATTGAGCCTCCTGTCAATGTTGCCTGATGGGCTCACAGATGCAGACCTCTTGCAAAGTCACCTCCCAATCAACAATATTCTTTCCTGCAAGGCAGCTTTGCTTTGCACCTCCTTAGCCTATACTGATGACCAGAAACGGCTTAAAGCATTGGTACCAATTCGGGAATATATGCTCAAAATGTACCCCCCCATGGCTAACCTTATTCAACATCTTCTCCAGCATTTTAACAGTCTTCTGGAGGTGCATGAGACATGTCGTGGTACTCTTGCGAGTCCTGGGACTGTGGCTCAAATAGCATCAAATTTTGGGAACATACAGAACATTTTGGTGCAGGGTCTCAACCAAGATAATCCAGACCTTGCGAAAACTGTCAAGTGCATATGCTATTTTGACCGCTTCACAAGGCAGACTGGACTTGGACAGAGTCACTTAATACACCAAATTGCCACTGTTCTGCCTTGCCCCAGAGATCATAAGCTCGAGGTTTATTTTGTCGCCACGCTTCTGTCAGGATGTGCAGCTCACTCCATTCCTAATGCACAAGACCTGGCGGATCAAGCCCTGGAATGTTTCCCATACTTTGATGATCCAGATCTTAAATGTGAGTTATCCGTTAATTATTATGATTGAGCTCAAACTTCCCTCAGCTGAGTTTCATGTCATCCTAGCTGGTTATTTTCGGTTTATCACCAACGATTTTCCAAGAGCCCTGAACTCAGCCCAAACTGGACTGTCCTTGGCAATTTCAACTGGGGGCATGAAGGGACAGCGTGATATGTTTCTCACTTTGGGACATCTCGAGTGGGCTATGGGTGATTACTTGGCAGGCCAAGCACATTTACATGAGGCATGGAGGCTGGCCAAGATTTCTGGTGACTTATTTACACAAGCACTAGCCCTCCGATATGAATCAATGTGCTGGTATGCTCGTGGGCATCATAGCCATAGCATCCTCCTCTCCAAGCAGGCAAGAGACCTGCTTGGGCTTTGTGGTATGGCAGGTGGGACCCTGGATTATGCCATCATGGCCACCTTGGCGGAGGTCCATTGGTTAAAGTCTGAATATGGTGAGGCCTGTAACCTCTGGAATCAAATCAGGAAAAATTGCTCCATCGAGCAAAACCCATTTGAGCATGCCCAGGCTGTACTTAGTATTGCACAGATTGATGTAGAAATAGGGGCATCCAGTCGTCAAGTGATCGGAAATCTTGATGCAGCCGCACAGAGCTGGAGTAGTGTGGGGTATTCAATGGGAAGCATGTGGTGTGAAATTATCAAAGCAGCCCTTGAGCTGAGGGAGGGAAACTTTCCGACAGGAGAGAGTCTCTTCTTGAAATGCCTTACAGTCAGCTGGGGAAGGGAGACTCCTGCTGTAAGCTATGGTTTAGAATACACATCATTTATCAATTTGGTGTTTACAGGCAAGCACATTTGTCTCTTGATGTATGATGATCACTACAATTATAATTCATACTGCACATTCATATGTTGGATTTTCGGAGGCACACTAAGAGCTGTTAGGCTCAGGAACAAGCACATTGAGGGGGTGTCAATGAGTTGCTCAGCACGGGTCTCTACATCATAGACTCGTTATGACAAAGAGGTTCCCTCAGCTTTTTTACTCCTTGTATTATGTATAGGCAGATTAGTTGTGAGCCTGACAAACTTGTACAAGTGCGAAGCAAGCTATTGTCTTGGGAGAGCAATGTGACCCGAGACTCACAGATGGACTCATGCCAGACGGTCATAATATCCGTTAGGGCAAGCCGTCAATTGATCCTTGGTCTAGCGAATTAATGTTCATGTCCATTGGTTGCGAATACTCTCCGTCACTCAAGTACTTCAAAATGAAGTCAACCATAGGTTTTATCAATGTGGAGAACCAGGTCGTCAGTTCTTAGTTGGCCAATGCGGTTCAGCCTGTGGCAGTACAATGCGGTGCTCGGATATTTGTATCTGCTGTCCTTTTGTCTACCCCTCTCAAAGGTTTATAACGGCCTCTCGGGGTCCCGAATGTGAGAATTGTTAATAACTTGTTAATAACATGTGATTAAATTTCTGTTATTTACCACCACTTACAAGTTTAGACCTGTGCCTTCGGCGCGGCATGTTGGCAGCTTAATCTCAGTTGAAGGTTTTTTTAAAAAAAAAAGAAAAGTAATATAAGTGTGTGGGACTATCATATCTACATTAATTATCTATAATACAAATCAGTTCAATGGATCTCTCTTACAAAGGGAGGAGGGCATACATATGGAGTGACACCTCTGGGTATACAATATTTTTTGTGTTGTTGTCATTCTTAAAAAGAACCTTGACTCGCTGACTGGAAGTGCATCAAGAAAGTGCAACATATAGCAGTCCATGGGCAAAGACATTGATGCGGAGATCTGATAAACTGACTGGCCCTGTGCTTTGTTTATGGTCATTGAGAATGCAAGGCGGCCAGGACACTGTCACTGTTTCACAGCAAAAGCAATTTGTTCAACTGATGGAGTAATGGTTATGCATGGGATGAAAGCCTTTTTGCCATTGTGTTTGCCACCTAGGTGACCTAGAAGCCGAATCTCCAGCACATGAGGTGACATTCTCGTGAGAATTCCTCTGGTGCCATTACAAAGACCATTTGATGGATCCAGATTTTGGAGAATCATGACTGGGCACCCTACCTTGAAAACCAACTCGGCCACAGGCAGTCCAGATGCACAGATATAGTTGAGATATTATCACTGTCAACTCCCTCTTCTGTGATAACTGAATCAGCACTGTGGAAACTAGATTCTTCACCTTGGAATTTACGCAGCAACATGTGAGCTCATCCATATCATCATTGCGTGCGGAGAGAATTGTATGCTCCAAGAAGTATTGTCTGCAGGTATGGTCGAGATCCCAGGATAGATTGTGTCTATCATAGATGGAACAGTTTTGGAGCTTCATAACTTCAGGAAGTTCAATGTTCCTGGAAGCATCTATATTTCTTCTGCTTCCAACATACAGGAGCCATTTTGCCAAGTCATTTTCCTCCTGTCATGCATCAGGCCCACCAAAACACATATTCTGTGTCAGGTGTAGTATTCTAACCTTTGGCCACATCTTCAGCAGATTGTCGAATCTGAGCAGGCTGAGGAGCATTTTGAGGGACAATGTCTCTGCAGGCTGTCAAGGACATGTTCACGAGAGGCAATCCGAGCATGCTGGGGAGTATTCGGAGAAGTTTGATCCCTTTAGACAGTCAATAATCAGTGTCAATTTTTCTATATCAGAAAAAGCTTGCATTTCAGAGACAGGCTACAGAGAATGTAAATCAGGAGGGCAGAATCAGCAGATGCAGAAGGCAGGGACAGACATGACAGGCAGAAAATCGGCAGAGTGATGGCAAGATCTTGACAGATAGGGGTAGAAACTTGAACTGGAGAACTTGAAAGGACAGCAAAATATATGAGATGGGGCACACCTAAGGCAGTCAGAGGAAAGATGAGGCAGAGGGAAGCTGGGTTAAATGAAAACCTCGAGGCGGGCTCGAGGAGCACCGTGATGCGGCGGGAGAAGAGGCTGCCGCTGCGCGGCGGAGGGTCACGTGAACATATCACCCGATTATATCAGCTGAATATATCACATGATTCATCAAAAAAAAGCTGTCTCCGTTGTCTCTTCTAGGCCCCCGGTCACTCACCCATAAAAAATCTCTGGATGCCTCCTACCACCATCATCGATATTGGGATCTCCTGTGACCGATCCCATGTGCGGGTACTTCGCTCGAGTCCATATTCTTCGGACAGTGTGCCGCACAAGCACTCGGGCGGCCGATGCGTATATTGGAAGCTCCAAACCTCGTCGCCGCCGTCCTACCCCTGTTCCACCCTGGTCAAAATGCCCTGTGTAGACTGTGCTGCTAAGTGCAACTCCATGTAAGAGGCTGAGACTGCACAAACGAGCCCGCATCATGTAACGAGTGCGCTGGGGCTGATCATGGCCGAGCTCAGAGCCGCCTGCAAAAGACCCCCAGGCTATTAGACTGTTTCCAAGGCCTATACAAGGTCGTTGGAATCCTTCATCGCCCTAAGGAAGTCCCGGGGCGATGTACAGCTTTTTGTGGAAGAAAACGATGGCTTCATCGTCAAAAATGTGCTCGCTGAGCTGTATCGGACAGCGAGCGACACTGTTTTACCTTCCCCTGTACTGCCCCCTGAACATCCTGTCATGCTCCACGATCACTCCACAATGAACGGCTGCTACATCGTCACTGAACTGTACACTGCGAAAACGATTTTGTGCAACAGAGAATCTTAAACCAACATTGTTGCCAAATATCATGGAAATATATCCAGGGTAAGATTTATCAACCTGTCACCGAACCGATGTATTAAACTTCTACTCATTTAATCCTTGGTGGATTACTAAAGCGTCCAAGGCTCGAATGGTGGCGAACGGCACTTTCTCCGATTGCAGTTGTAAAATCCCTTGACCCACTCACTGCTCGGTTTTCCCAGCCACCATCTGTCTAGCCCTTCCACTGAAACCGATGTCATTCCTGCCATTCATTCTATGCACGAGATCTTTATCATGGCCGGCGGAGTACCCATATAACCTATGGACCTATTATAATGGCATCTGCTTTCTATCATACTGGATTTTGGATCGTCGGGCGACACTGGGGACTTCTCTGTGCCTCAAAAAATCCCAACCTGTATTTTTACTTTTTTTGTACAGAAGTTGAGGGAGGCATTGAGAGGTAACTCAGGATTTCAACTGGCGGAAGAAATACAGTGTCCGTAGCATACATTAGACACCATGTATGTAGTATGGGCCCCGGTGTTCCTTCGAGTTGAGCCCTCCAGACTTTGATTTACTCTATTCCGGACGGAGTTCATAGGTAGTGACCGGGGGCCTTCTCTTCTTATATAGGATCTTACACAGCACTACAGCTGATCAGCCGGTAAACTCATGGTAAACCCCTGCAAGCAAGAGGTAAGCGATCTCTGGATCGCGTACACAACTCAACACACGTGACTGAGGACCTTCCAAATCGGGAACTCCCTCCTGTGCTCGGCGGCCCTTCAGCACATCCAACTGAGGAACAAATCCGAGTCGAAAGGTCTTATTATAAGTGTAGAAGTCCCCCGGGACCCATAGAAGAAAGAAAACAATGACCCGAATGGCAGAAGGGCGAGGCACGTGCTGCACCAACGTGGCATCCTCATCAAAACCTGCTATAATTCTGCTTTTCGCCCGTTGTATGGTACTATACATAGCTTAAACACACATTTGAGACCATGTGTACTACTCTGCACTTGCTACCATGTGCTGAACGACACTGAACAAGAGTTCCTGATTTGGAAGGGTCCTCAGTCACGTGTGTTGATTTGTGTACGCGATCCAGAGATCGCTTACCTCTTGCCTGCAAGATCCAAATAGCCACTGGTGACACATTCTAGTCGTAACCGCTCCTCTCGCTATTTTTCAAACCCAATGATCTCACTTTGACGTCACCTATCCCAGGTTCGCCGTTATAAATGTGGGTCTTCCGCGGAGACAGACCCCCAAAACGAATCGATATCACACATCTTCACCATGTCTGGCATCCAAAATTACAAGAACGCGACCGACATCGTCGACCAAGGCATCATCGACGGGCGGCCTGCTGGTGCGTATCCGCACTTTTCAACCCGTTGCAACGGAACCTGAGAATTTAACCTTGGATTGTAGGTCAGCAGCCACAGCGAGCGTCCGTAACACTTGACACAGTCGTTGACAAAGATGCAACGGCGACTCAGAATGAATTTGCGGGTCAGACAAACGGACCGTATGACCAGCTCCCTGGCGCGACGTCCAAAGACGTATCGGCGAGCTCTGGCCAGCCGGGCACGGGGATGTCGTCGAAGGAGGTGCATCACAATGGGCAGCCTGGGCGGAAGCGTGAGAAGCTTGGGGCTGATCAATATGGGACCGCGTCGAAGGATGTGGAGCTGTGAACGGTGGAGCGAAGCAAGCCGAGTTTTAAATTGAAAGAAAGCCGTTAGGTTGTATATTTGGATAGTCAGTAGCAGAGTGGTGAAGAATGCAATGTGCAGTGGCCCGCTTGAAGGGCTGTAATATTATTGATCGGTTAAGTGAGTTGGGCAAACCCAACCTGTGATACTTATTCAGGCAAAGTTCACCCCTGCCAGTGATTCAACGGATAGCGTGGCGCGCTCCACCGGTGTGATTCCGGGTCGAGCTGTTCCCCGCTGGGCAACATACTGTAACTTTCAAAGTTTTGGCACTCGAGGGCTTTGACCCAATTATAGTTAGCCGCAATGTGTAGATGGACGAAGACTAGGGACAGAAGTCGGCTGTGTGAAACCAGCTTCAGGGTGCAACGGCCGATGGGGATGCTGAGGAGGACCCAAAAGGAGGAAGCCCAGACAAAGCAGAGGCCATTGGCTAACCTGAATGACGGGCAGACGACCTCGTTCCAATATGAGAAGCATGGAGAGCGACGAGGTCCTCCAACGACCGCCAATATCTGTGGAACGCGTTTGAAGACCATCGTCCCACCGCCTTGACGACATCCGGTAAATCATCCCTAATATCATTCAGGTAGTTTTCCAGGCAGTAATAGTAATTTATGTTTTCGTTCAAAATGACATTTCGGCACTGTCCGCCGCGATCAGTACACGTGATGATTTTCTCCCTGCCGAGTGAGGCCGAGTGGCTGTACCCCCACCCCCCTCTCCAAATGCAGTAATAATCTTTTGGTTTCTAACTCGACAAACACTCCACCGTTCGCCTTGGGAGGAAGATTTTCGGAATCCTCGGGGAAAATAGAGTCAGACTAGGACGTCATATAAACTCTTCGCATTTCCGAAGCCCCTTGGATGCATGCAACTTTCAGGATTGCCGAACTGGTAGATATGATATGCCACGAAGTAGGCCCACCGAACGAGCCCGAATCCAGGCGTGCACTCGCGGTCCTTGCGCGTACCTCGAGGGCGTTTCTTGAGCCCGCGCTCGACATCCTCTGGGAGTGTTCCACTATTCAGCAACTCTTCATCAACTGCATGCCGGAGGATCTCTGGGAGGAAGTGGATATCATGATGCTTATGGACTTGAATGTACGCCCCAGCTAATCCACAACGGAGTCCGGACTTGAGTTACGCCTGACAACGTTTGCCAGGTGCTTTCATCCAACGTGCCCGATGCAGGATGCTGCTTGGGGACGTATCAGCCTGTACGCCCAACGTGTACGGGTGCTGCGATCATATGATCAATTCTTCCACTTACGGAGGTTTGCGAGACCGTGGCTCTATGCCCCCCCTCCTGCGTCTTTATTTCCCAACCTCCACACACTCCTCTTCCACCATTCAGGCGACAAAATTCCCGATTTCACGCCCTTCCTCGGCCCGAAGGTGTCTAGGATCTCGCTCAGTGATTTCTGTGGAGGCCCGCAGCTCTCGCTCCTGCCACACATAGCACGGAAATCCCCGACTTTGAAGCATTTGGGCATCGGATCTAATAGAAACGCGCATGTGGATCGCCAGGTTCGCACCATTTCGACACTCGTGCGGAGTTTGCAGGAGCTAGAGTCCCTCGACGTCCACCAACTTGATGGTGGGACGACACTGCGACATCTGGGCCGCCTTCCCAATTTCAAGTCGTTGACTCTCCACAATCTCCCCTCTCTTGACTCCGAAATCCCTGGAAACGACATGTTCCTCACTCTGGAGCAGCTCGTTCCGCACTGGGAGCGGATTCACTCTATCATTACCTTCCTTGACATGTCGGGCCGCTCTCCGTTGCGCCAAATCCACACGACATTGGCTGAATGCCCCAGCACGGTAGGAATCCGGACATTCACGAGGCGCTGGCCACCCACTGTCCTCAGACCTCTCTGCGATTGCTCACAGTCGGAATAGACTCAGATCTAGTCCCGGCAGACGCGGAGCTATGGACGATGCAACCTTTGTTGCGTTTCGTCAATCTCACCACTGTCGATCTCATGTCTCCCATCGGATTCTACCTCGACGACGCCATAGTATCCGCCATGGCGCACGCATGGCCCCTCCTCCAGGAGCTGTCACTCTCGTCCCTGGAGCCAGCAACTGTTCGGCGCGTTACACTGGCGAGTCTGCGAGCACTGGCGAAGTTCTGTCCCAAGCTGGAAGTTATCCAGCTTGCATTTGACGCCAGTAGCGTGCCGCCGGCCGAAGACACTCTCACTCCGCCTACTCGACAAAGCACGCTGTACAGATTGCATGTCGAGAACTCAACGATTGAGAGACGGATTGCGGTGGCCCGGTTCCTCTCGGGGATCTTCCCCAATTTGGTCGTCATCCCTACGAATCTTGAGCACCTCGAGGATCAATTCCCGCCAGGAGCATTCATCATGCATCACCGGTAGAAGGACGTGGAAGCGTTGCTCCTTGAGCTCCACCAGATACGCGCGGAAGAGAGACGGTGCGCGCAAACGGTTGAGACGAAGGATGTGGCGTCTGGTGAGTTCTTTCTCCTCCGAGTCTGTGCATGTTCTAATCGGAATCTCCGGATATATGATCAGCAGCCTGACGATCGGGTCTTTGGATGTACCAAGTACTTGTAGCCTTTGGCCTTTTTTGCCAATCTTGTAGCGGCTTAATAAATTTGTGTTGCTCGAACGTAATTGCTTCTACCGCTTGTAGTTTCCGAATTCAAAACTGTCATGCCCTCAACTTGTTATTTTAGTGATGCCTCTGAGGGCAGTGCAAGGAATTTATTACCCAGTGTTCAAACAGACGAATAGAAGACCTATTGAGCTTGTCTGTGATTGGCATTCGCGCTCAAAGTGGGTCTCCGATTGCGAAAGTGTCACCTGCACACTGTAACGAAATTTCATGCATACATTTTCCAATGAAAGACTACGGCCCAGGTCTATACAGCACCGTACCATTGCGCTTCAACGCATGCATCACATCGTCCGATGTAATCGTCGATCTAAATCCCCGCCCACCTTGAGATTTGGGCCGGGGAGAAGAACCCATACGCACCGATATCAGTGCTCTGTATACAGTGACGCGTCCCGCAAGACGCGCTCGAGCCAGATTTTGAGCGCGCCGCGCACGTCTTCGTATATAGGGCGCGATGCGCGCTTGACGCCGCCGCGGCGGGCAGTGCGCCGGAGCGCCGGTTTCGTGATACCTGCGCGGTCAGCAGGGCGTCAGAGTCAAGCGTGGGTCGGGACCGACCTGTGATGGGCGTTGGGCGCCACCTGCAGCAGCTCTTGGCTCCAGTAAGCCTGCGTCCCTACGAGGATAGGTGAAGAGCGTCGATGGAGAGTGTAGAGAATGGGCCCGTACCGGTACCCTTCCCAATGCTCGTGCCATCTCTGATTGAGGGGAGTTGAGAGGGACGTTGGTGTGATAGATCCGGAGATAAGATGAGAAACCTTTTAACTGGTGCGGGGGTGCTGTGGGAAGATTAGATTGATGTGCACATGTGAGTCATAAGCACCGCGTTTGATGGATGCGCTCACCAGAGAGGTTCAGCACACCACAGCTAGATGTAGGTAATATCAGGGCAGGGGGCACTGGGACAATCACACTATCCTTTACACTCGTATATAAACCGACTCTGAGGGAAATCGAGGAAGTCACCGAGAGACGAAAGCTTCTGTGCGCGATGTTTGGACGTACGTTTAGTGCTTGTCATGAATCCCTCGAGATTTCCAAATGGACGGTGCGGAGAATTGCTGTGTGCAGTGAACGGAAACGACGATTGGACCACAGATATTCGTGTGTTCCGCATCAGCACAAGAGATAGATCCTGTGGTGTCGGGGTGACCGCATAATATATTGGTGGTGGATAGTAGCCGTCGAATTCGGTAGTCAGAGGTTCGCTCAAAGGGAAATTATCGGTAGCGGCGAAAGCAGAGGAGCTAAGAAGGATGCTATTGGACGGACGGTGCACGGGAAGTCTTAGATGATACCCTGTATGTTAGTCTTGCATTTGAAGTTCCAGGATTTCAAGGATACACGCCGTCCTCATGCTGATGGACGTGTATTTGGAGTGTAGATGCGCCGTCTCGCCGGTGACGGCTGGCGATGCTTCGAGAACGGCCCCTTTCCGAAACGCGTGATGGACCCGTCCTCCCCTCGTGCGCAACGCTGTCCCAAGCACGTTGTCCTTCGTCCGTTATGTGATGACGCGGAGCGTCGCGCAGTCGGCCGAACGCAGATGATGATGGCAGAGGAAGAAAGCGCCACGCGATGACAACACGGGCCTGCCAAACATGTACAACGCACCACCTTCCTTCACCAGAACGGCCATGGCTGAACCGGCGCTTCAGTTCCTGGAGCTCCCATCTGAGCTGATCCTCTCCTGTCTGGTCCATCTCCCCTATTTGGATCTGCTTTCTTGCTTGAAAACTGGGAGTCGCCTCCTCCGCGACATCATCGTCGACTCGGTCCTGATAAAGTATCGGCTCCAGCAAGAGAAGGCGTGTGTCGAGGAAAATGCATCCGAGACGGCCAATTCAGTCATCTCGGATCGTATTGACGCCCTCCGGAGTCGCGAAGCGAACTGGCTCAACTTCTCACCCCGGTCGCGGCATACGCTAACCATCGACTTTGTGACCTCTGGCGTTTACGATCTTGCGTCGGACATTTATCTCGTGGGAGACACGCCCGACCAGAATACGGGGTTCGGCACCGCTGTTAAGTACATATGCACGTCGCCTGGGTTGGATGCGCCGCAATGGCATCGTGTGGACGCCGGGAAAGTGATTATTGATTTCGGGACGGCCTTGGAAGAGCACGATCTGATTGCGATGGTCACATAGTGTGTTTTTTCGTTTTAATATCTTCGCCGACCCTTTCTGAAGCCAGTCAGCACTCCTTCTAACGGGAGTCCGGAAATGATGTCTGTGGATGTGCTGCTGCTCAAATTTTCGACGGGGCATCCACATCCCATGGCCGCCCGCCCAACATTGCATATCCACGAAGTCGAGGTGGAAGTCGGCAGGCCCGGCGTCTCTATTGAGATCGTCGGGGAGAATCTCGCCATTTCCTTGGTTTACTGGGGCGACGAACGGCGCCACATGGATACGCTACATATTTACGATTGGCAGACTGGACTCGCGAAGATGGTACGATCCACCGAAGTCAGTTCACTGAGTTCTTTTTGACATCCCTTCACAGGCTCCCTTGGACGTTAACAACACCGGACTCGTATTTCTCACCATGGACACCCTCATCGTCCCCAACTCCGTGGAAGGCGCGCTCGACGTTTATTACATCCCGCCCTCGACGACCAGTGCGCTTCCCCGTTTTCTTCACTCCTTCTACCTCCCCGAGCTCGCGCCGGGCCACATCCTCATCTCATTTCAAGCGCGCGGCGAGCCCAACCCTCGCGCATCCCGCACGCGCCCCAGCCGCGGGAAATTCCTCCCGCGGCCCGACCGCGCGGTTTTCCTCTTCAGTTTCGAGATCGGCAACGCCGTGGGTGCGACGGAGCACATGATCGTCGTCGACCGCCCCGCGTTTGCCCGCGCGCTCGCCGCGTGCGACCCCGACGCGAGCGACATCCCGTGGAGCGCATGGGGTCCCCGGTGCACGCGCTGGCTAGACGCCACGCTCCTGTCGATGCACTACATCACGACGACGTGCGGCACGCGCATGGTCACCGTCCCGCACGATGCGCGCCTAAAGCCCGCTCCCGTGACAATACTTGACTTCAACGCGGCGCGTGTGCAAGCGGAGCGCCGCGCCGAACGCAGCGATGACGACCGCATCCGCGTCGTGGAGCCGGACGAGATGGAGTCCGCCGTCGCGCGCGCGCCGTTCGCGGAGCCCGTCGTCTCGCTGCTACCGTATGTTGAGACGCGATCGAAAGAGCTCTTTTCGTACGCGGCGGTGCTCATCAACGACGAAAGCATCATTGGTGTGAAGGTCCGTGATGACTTGATTTTCTATTTGCGCTTTTGATCATGGCAAACACTCTTAGTTCGACGACGGAGCGGTCGAGGAGCTTGAAGTGCTCCACTTTGGCTAATCTGGGCTCACGCTCAGTTCACTGTGTATGCGCGCGTACGTTAAGTACTCGGTGTACATACCTCAAATAAGAACCCTGTCATTAGACTGATTCGCAAGTTGCCACCCGGGCCGCCCGCAGCATTCTCATACTCCTTCGTTGCTCCAATTCAGCTTAAACTCGTCCGGATCAAACCACTTCTGCAGTCCTTCTACTCTTGACTCCCAAAGAACATGGTGCTATCTCCTCAGACCCTCCACCCCCGCTTCCAATCCGTCTTGATTCTCATCTCCGTTTCATCCATGCTGTGGATTGTGATTTGCCGGCTGCGAGTAACCACCCACGGACTTACGGCAACGCACAACTCTGTAGCATCTTGCTCTCATCTGCTAGGTTTCTGCCTCAGTTGCGCGGCGTATTACGCCTCTCCTGCTTCTACCTGTGTCAGTTTACGCCCGCTGCCGATTCATCGCTGTAGAGCTAAATAAGGAATTCTCCTTGATTCGGACCATGACGACGGCAACACCGCCGTTGCAGGATATACTTACCATATGCAGGCATCCTACTCACGGACGCCGTCTAGACGTCCAAGTGTCGCGGCAGGTCACGACCACATCCTGATATTTCTCGGCCAGATCTGTTATCATTGGCGGGCATACATGTCCTGGTGCTGACCATTCTCAGAATGATAGTGAACTGTATTCAAAGCTTGATCAAGGGGGATATCCGTATAGTGTCTCGTGGCATGGCGACGACCAATATATCAATCCCGCTATTTTCTGCGCTAGCTTTGGCCATCACTCCCAGCGCACTGAATATATATCACCTAGCTCGTTTGTGCTCTACGTTTCCCGCCATGACGAAAAGCGTCCACTTCTCCAGCACTAATGTTATGTATTCTCCGCTCGCCTGGTCTCCATCTTCCGATGCCTCTACGTCGTCTCTCCCACCGTCCCCGTCCGGATCACCACCGCCACAGCTCTCAGAACCTGCTGCGGACACTGAGCCGCAGAGGATATCGCCTGAGGAGTCGCTGCAGGCGCCGGTGACACCACCGGCGCCCATCATCTACAGTCCCTGGCCCTCTCATCGCCTCGGCCTGCCCCCTCGGAAACACCCCAGCCCGCCGTCGCCTATCTTGGACCGCGCGCAGATACATTTCCTGTTATCATTCGCCCCTTTCACACCGCCTAGGGTCGACTACAACTTGGCGCATCCGCTCCACACCTTGAACCCGCAATTAACGCCATCCTTCCTCGATCCGGCGACCTACCCCCCGCTGGCGTCGCTCACCGTCCTCTCCCGCCATATCGCATGGCCAATCTTCGTATATCCATCTTCGATAGGGGCCTTCGTGTCAGTTCTGGACGTCTTGATGGCTGTCTCCGCGAGCCTGCGGCTGGCTGTCCGGCGCGCAGAATACGATACACTGCCGGCGGGTGATGCGCGGCAAAGCGTGGATGACGCGTACTTCGCGCGGTGTCGGATGGTGGCCGACGAGGGCGAGCGCCGAATAGAGGCGCTGAAGGGGGTCAAACGGGTGGACTTTCTCGTCGGCAAAACACGCTTCCTCGGACTCTCTGGCCCACTCGAAGGCCTCCATGTCTGGGAGCTCAACGTTTCTTGAGATGGAAGATTGTCGTTTCGGAATACCCAGTCTTGGCATATCATACGAATTGGCGGTATAATTTGGTGTGTGCGGTTTTATAACGTTTCGTCGGAGGGGGCGTGGTGCTAATTACTTTACATGCTGCTATACTGCCTCGGCTGTCGATCTGCTATGCATTATCGTTCTCACGATTGATGTTGTCGATACCATGCCTATCTAGAGGACGCATGCAATTTACAGGAAATCGAATAATTGATCGGTGTTTAATCACATCTTTTGCCATGGACCCACAGATATTATTGTGCCTTCCATTGTCCTGCCTCTCGCGCTCCACAGCTCGTCCACTCCTTCGGTGCTCCCCGTTGTAGCGACCTCCTTGGCGAGACCGGGCGATTCACTTTTGCCGATCCGTCGATATTTTGGAGAGTGACTAAAGCTATCGTCAATGCGCAGTCGATGGATTGGGGCGGTCCACTGCACAATGCAGTCCAGCCCAGTGGCGTTTGACATGTGTTCAATTCCTCCCGGCCCTCCCAACTGGGGTAATTCCCGGAATGGACATTTCCCTCCCAGATTCGCGTAGAGACGGTCGTCCTCCACGAGGCTATCGTCCCACGAGGCTAACAACCGCATGTGGAATGTAAGTTAAGATCTTCGCGGGTCGAGCCTGTGAAAACATATTTCACCGATTCCAAGGGGTCCTCCACAGCTCTGTATCATTTGCAGCGCACAGGGAACGTGGCCGCATTATTGGCGGATGGATAATCAGGTCCGTCAAGCTTTTCGTGGACCGATCCTTCCTCATTTGACCAACGGCAACACAATAGGAGTCTTGTCCCCGCCTAACTAATTATGGCGCGGGCGCTCAACCGAGTCAACCTACCCGCAGCAGCTGAATAGTGTGGATGTCCATGTGCACTGCTGCCTGCATTCCGACGCACGGTGGACGAACGGGAATAGCCGCCAATGAACACGGAGCGCAACGGGTACATTCAGTGAGGCCGGTCCCGCAAAGCTGTAGAGCTCATGCCATTGTAGTACAAATTGCACGTTCCTCCTATCTTGACGCGCCTATTTTAGAGCTGAGGAGCCCCTTTCAGGACGCGGCTATGTACGTCGAAGCCGGGGACTTTGAGTCAGATTTTCGTGGTGGGGGCGACCTGAATGAACAGCCGCTGGAGCGGTATTTAAGCTGCAGTGAACCCCCTACGTCTACTTCAGCTCAGGCACTCGACACACACTGCGACCGGCTACATGCCAGGGCGACACGTCCGGTTTTCTTCAGAGAACATCTTCCACTCTCCGCCGCCTCCACCTCTTATGAGTCCATCCTCTTCTTCATCCACTTCCTCATATGGTCCCTTGACTCCACCCCCTCTGCCATATGCCGGCCTCCCCGGTCCAACACCATTTGTCCCTCCGTCTGCCTACACCAAGTCATCTGCTGGGAAAGGACGGGCGCACAGTCTCATCGCGCAGTCGAGTACACCACTCCTCAATTACGATATCTCCCTCCATCCCTCCTCCATCTCTACCCATTACATGGGGGTCTCCTCCGCCGGCCTAGTTGAGCCTGCTGTCTACCCACCCCAGCCTGCGATTTCACTCGCCACACCTTATCTTCCTTGGGCCATCGGCGTTGTGGCATCGAACAGGAGATATGTCACCGTCTCCGATGTCCTCAACTCCGTCTACCACGCCCTGCGCGCGAATGTTACCCCCGCAGAGTTCAACGCGCTCGACACACAGAAGTTGATGCGGCGGGCGGCGGCGGCATACACCAAGCGCTGCGAGCGGCTTCGTGGTCACCGGGGATACGCGGAGGAGAAGATGCAGGGAGTGAAGCGCATCGACTTTCTGATGGGACACACCAAGTTCCAGGGGATTTCACCCGGTGTTGGCGCACCTGGCATGTGGCAAATTCACATTGGATGAGGAAACTCGCGCGACCTCTATAATATCCTCCGCCAGACTCCCCCCTATGTATCCTTATGCGTGTATTGAAATTTATGTAGACCCATATGTACTATCAGTTCATTGTAACTTCATTGGTGCTCCCAATCCATGCGTCAGGAGTGTAAAACGGGAGCGGGAGCTTACTCGTGGTCCGTTTTAGATGAGTACCCGGACATCACCTTAGCCACAGTCGAGCGCGACGAAAGTTTGTACCTGTTGATTAGCTTGACTTGGACGCGACTGGCGCATGACTCTGTTCTCACGCGTCAACTGGATCGTCACACTCTGGAGGTATCCGAGTGACCACTGGCACGTCATCCTGTCACGCTGTCTCCCTTTTGCCATCATGCCCTCCTCGCCTCTTGTCCGGGGATTATGGCTCGATACTGGTGTAGGTGGGCGAAAATAAGAAAATAAAGATAATAAAGATAATAAAATATACACGTTAGACTCGTGAACCAGTCGACGCTACGCTGATCTCACACTGAGACCGGACATCAGGCTCAATCGGGAACATCAGACAACAAAGACAACAATCAGACAAAGAGAGACAAGCACGGGAGATCAGGTATTGAGTGTTGCGAGCCTTGGCGAGTGATCGGTTTGTTACTGTTTACTCAATGCCCGCTATCTATATAAAGATAGTGGGTTTTTGTGGATGGATCGTTTTTTTGATCGAGTTTTCCGGATTAGGCGAAATTTACTTTTATAGAAGGTCCTGATGCCATCTGTCAATCACGGCAGTCTTTTGTTTCAGTTGTCTGGGTACCCCTCGAGTGCTGCCCTCTCTCTGTCCCTCTCCCCCCCTCCTTCATCCCAGGTGTCTTATGCCCAAGGATGTCGTTGTCCGTAGAAGGCCTCGTCGTCACCAGCTTTACTTATCGCGCCGTTCCTCAAACTCTGCTGTCTCGTGGTCTTGTATCGCATCTTGGGCGTCAAGTTCCTGGCGCATTCTTGTTTACTACCGCTCTCGGGGGAGTTGGGTCGTTCTCTACTGTCATTCAGCCCGGAATCGGGCAGGATGGGGCAGAAGACGTCGTCCTTGGCCTTGACTGGGCTGCCCTCGTCCGGGAGCATCTTGCATATCAGGGGTACGTCGTCGGCGATGTGTGGCGCTTTTTCACCGACGCCATGTCGGGCAATGCTGGTGAGTACTCTACATCCTGCACGCACCCGTCCAACGCGCGTAAGGTTCTACCTATGCACCTCCCGGTCGGTCCACAATCGGTCGGGATCCGTTTTCAGTGCTTTATACGTTTGTAGGTCCTCCCGGGCGACTGGATTTGTCCTTTCGTTCCGGTCTGAATGCGTCCTGTGAGTTCCCGACCTGTTCGGATATGACATATCCAGGACTTTAGCTCTATATGTAGCTGTGCCGCCGAACACCGGTCCTTTCGCTTTTGTCGAACCGCGATCGTCGCTTGACCTTGTCTGTGAGCACATCTCTAGGTCGGTCGGCCTTCAGTCGCGTGTGTTGATGACCATTTTTAGCTGCGGTGTCGACCCGTGGTGTCGGGGCGTCGCTGTCGCTCGATCCTGCCTGTGAGTTCGCTATTACGGGCTATGCGCATTCATTGACGTACAGTTTCCACAGCGTCGGGTGCTAAACCCCAACTCCCCAAAAAAATTAAACCTATAAAAATTAAACATTATAAACATATCATCCATGATGAACCGTCCCATTCCGTACCCGGCCGTCATACCGGTGGTCCCATTCGATTTGAACATTATGTTCCCGCCGCATCTGCGTCGTCCGTTTCAGGGCCTTCGTCAAGTGAACCGCCGAGCGATCGTCCGTCTGTCCCACCCGATACGTCGTCCGCGCCGTCTACATCTGCTTCATCTGAGACAGTCACTACTCGTACCCCTGCTTCTGGATATGATGCGCTTGAGCTGCTACTGATTTCCACGCAAGTTGATCTTAATGTCTTCACAGCGGGGCCAGCTGCGCTCGGGAAGCTTCTAGATTCGCACCACATCGAGCGTGTCCCGAATTTGACGGCTGGAGGTGCTCATCACGCTTTGCTTTGTCATTTGCTTTCTGGGGCGTGTGTTGATGCCTGCGCTTCTATCAGTCGGTCTAAACACGCATGTCAGTGTAATAAACTATGTGACGCGTTTTCCACCGGTCAAGCTATGTCTTTTGCTGCGCTTAGTCTTCTTCTCTCCTCATCGGGCGATCGACTCCCGGATTTGCATCTGGATATCCTGTCTAAGAGTTTCGGATGGGCTGAATCTTCGCGTGAGATGGTTTCGCGGGAATTGAGCCGACGTCGCAGTTCCCTTGTCGTCCAGCATGCAACTATTCATTCGGCTACGACGGTGTTCGACAGTATAGACAAACTTCCGAAAGGGACTCTGTTGGCATTAAGCCACGCACATGGGATCCCGATTACGAAAGCCACTACTACTGAAAACATGCGGCTGTCGCTTTCCCTCCATCTCAGCACTGGTCGTTGTCTGTCTAGAGAGGGGTCTATGTCACATTTGGCATGCAACGCCATTGAATCCCAGTTCCCGAGAGTAGACGATGGCTTCGACGACGATGTCAACCCATCGATACTTTTGCAGATCGGCATAATCCGCCAAATCCTACCTGTATTGAAAACTAAGGCCCTCCGGCGCCTTTTGGAACTGCACGACGTCACTTATGTAGAATCGGACAAACCCAGGAAGCTTCGGCGCCATTTGGAAGGCTTCCTACGACGTCTTCAGACACGGAAGCGTGTTGATGGTCAGCGCACAATTCCCGGTACAGCTCGTCATGCCCGTGCTCTTGAAAGCGCTCGGTTGCGTAAACAATGGCCGCAGCTGGTCCCGCAATACCTTAAACAGCGGCTCCTTAAAGACTTCAACCTGGATATATCCGCCGAAAAATTGGCCACTTTCCTCTGTGGAAGCTGTGGTGAGCTATGCCCGTCAGTAGAGCATGGTATTGTTGACATAGATACTGCAATGAAGGTCCTCAAGCGCCCTGATTGCTGTCCAGTTGTTCCAATGGATGTCGATGGGGACTCACAGCCTGAGGGAGATGAAGAAGAGTCAGAGCCTTGGCTTGACCCTGATTGCCCGGAGCCCCCCATGCCAATGCCCCATCATTCCCGTTATCGTACCTTGTTGGTAGATCCTTCAAGCCTTGAGACTGATCCTGACACGGGGGAGTCAGTTATTGCCGCGTGCGTCAAATGTCGGAAGGCAATTAATTCTGGTCGCGTTCCTGCTTTGGCTACTGCCAACCGCAATTACCTTGGACCTGTGCCTCCCGAACTCCGAGACATGACCGTCGTCGAAGAAGCTATGATTGCACTGTGCCGCGCCAAATGCTGGATCATTCAACTTCGTGAGGACGGTGCCGACGCCAGATTACCTATCGCCCAAAGAGGTGTTCGTGGGCATATTATCGTGTACCCCCAACATCCTTCTGCTGTGGCCAAGTCCCTCCCGCCTTCCGTGTCGGACATAGTAACACCTGTATGTGTTATCTTCGTTGGGGCGAAGGCGCCCAGTCCCGAGTGGTTAAAAACAAAGGCTACACCGTTAATCGTGCGAAAAGAGAAAGTCGCCAAGGCGCTGGAGTGGCTCAAGATCCATAACCATCTGTATCGCAAGGTTTTGATTGATCGTGATGTCCTCAACAGTTTGCCAGAGGAATCCATCCTGCCCTTTCACGTTCAACATGTAGTCCCTAACGCAGGCATTGACTCAACGACTTCCGACTACGTCCCCGGGTCTCATCTCCCTCCTTCTGTACTGCAAGATCCCAATCGTTCCTTATCTGCCGGCGCGGCTTCTGCGCCCAACCTCCCCGACATCCTTCCTCCTGTGCCTGATATCCCCTTTCAAAGCGTGGTCGTCGCCGATGTGAACGGGAACGCTCCTTCTGATGAACTCAAGGCCGTGGCCCTCAAACATATGGAGAAGGCGGGGTCAAACTACCTCGAGATCCCTCACGATCCCAAACCGGTCAACGAGTTCAAGAACCGTCACCTCTTTCCCATGATGTATCCGACTCTATTTCCATACGGTCTTGGTGGTCTGGAAGATAGTAACCGATGTGCGCCGATTAGCTTCAAGCGCCATATCAAGCATTTTTTCAATCTAGCGGACCAACGTTTCCAAGAGCATTATTCGTTCATGTTTACTGCGTTCAACATGCTTCAAAGGAGAGCTCTTCTCCTGCGGACCAGTTTCAAGGTTAAGAGAGCTAGTTTTGACCACCTGGCCGCCCAATTCGGTACTGTTTCTCCTGCCACGGTCCACGTCGTGTCTGAGCGGGTCGCCTCAGGGGATACAACCACTGCCAACACTGCCGAAGAAAAACACGTTCTCCGTCTGATGAAGGAAGTCAATCTCATAAACACGCACGTTCCGGGCTCTGCGCAGTCGAAGCTTGCGATGCGCAACGAGATTAGGGCGCTCATGCTCGAGAAAGGAATGCCCAGTTTCTACATTACGATCAACCCGGCCGATGTCTATAACCCGCTTGTAAAGTTTTTGGCGGGCGGAGAAATAGACTTGGACGCCTTATCGCCTAAAGATATTCCTGATTACGTCGGTCAAGCCATTACCATTGCCCGTAATCCGTCCGTCGCCGCACGCTTCTTTAACGTTTATATGAAGGCCTTCATTCGCACCATTCTTGCGTATGACCCCAACCAAGAGAATGAAGACGGCGGCGTACTCGGAATGGTCAGCGCGTATTACGGGACGGTGGAAGCTCAAGGGCGCGGAAGTCTTCATTGTCATATGATGATATGGCTCGCGGGCGGTTTGAATCCCAACGAGATCAAGGAAAAGGCGCTTGGGAACGGCGGAGATCTGGATTTTCAAAAAAGGCTAATCGAGTTCCTGAACGACACGATATCTACCGAGGTCCCTCCTGATCCTAACCCCCAGCTGGAAACACCGTTGTCTAAGTGTCATCCGTGCGCCACGCGTGGCGCTGGTCCCAATATTGATCCTGAGCTTATCAGGGACGCAGAAGCGCATGATCTTCATAACCTCGTAGAGCGCTGTCAGCGTCATCGGCACACTCACACCTGTTATAAGTATTGGAAGGGATACCCCGAATCGAAAGACTATAGATTTGACCTCGATGAGTCCAACGTTACGCCTATTACTATGTTCGATCCTGACACAGGTGAGATCACGATGCGTTGTCTGGATGGTTTGGTTAATAACTTCAACATAACCATGATGAAGGCTATCCGATGTAATATGGACATAAAGTTCATTGGTTCTGGTCCTACAGCGAAAGCCATTTTGTATTACATCACAGACTATATCACGAAGTCCCAGTTACAGGCTCACGTTGCGTATGCTGCGCTGGAAGTTGCGGTCCAACGTCTGGGTGAGTTCGACCCGGAAGAAGATGATCTCACAGCTAGAGCCCGACGTCTCTTGCAAAAGTGTGCCCATTCCCTCATATCAAAGCAGGAGCTGTCTGCTCAACAAGTGGTGTCGTACCTCATGGATTTCGAAGATCATTTTACCAGTCACCAGTACGTTCATTTGTTCTGGACTAGTTTCGAAGGCTTTATTCAGGCAGAGAACCCCAGTCCCGAGTGTTATCCAGTTGAAAGTGCCGGCACCCCAGATATTCCCTCTGTCGATTCTGAGGCGGTGATTGATGATGATGCAGACTCGGTCGTTGGAGACCTCGAAGAAGAAGCTGACGTTCCGTTGTTAGATGACGAGCTAGTGCAAGGGCCCGATGATGAATTGACCGTTAGCCTTGATCAGGAAGGTAAATTGCGACCCACCGCCAATCAGGTGTGCGACTACCAGCACCGGGGGAGACTCCTTGAGTCCGTAAACGTATGGGACTTCGTAGCACAGACTGAAAAAGAGCATTGCAAGAAGAAGCAGATGCAGGCGCACTTGGAACGGTGCAAAGAAGATGATTTCGCCGTGACCGACGATGGAGACACAGGTGAAGATGAGTCTTTTGACATTCTCGAATACGAGGGTTCCGAGCGGCCCCGTGTCCTTTTTCACGATGATCATCTGGAGAGTGATACTCACTTGCTCAAGGTCAAGGCTTATTCGGATAGAAAGGTTCCTGTCCCTATCGGGTCTGCCCTCCCTCGCCGCGACCTCCCTCAGTTCGTAGAAAGGCATGCGCGCCTTATGTTGATACTATTCAAGCCGTGGAGACACGCAGAAGACTTGCGTCATCTTAACCAAAAGTGGTCTGAGGCATATGCACATTTTTTGACCATCTGCTCTCCAGAGGTGGTAGAACGGATCGATAACATGCAAATCCTGCATGAATGCAAGGATAGTCGTGACGCCCATTTTTCGAACCGCAGGAACCGTCTGAAAGTGGGACTGTCCCTTGAACTGCAAAGGGGCGCGAGACACGGCGATGAATTTGGGGAGGAAACGGATGAGAGCTTACTCGAACATCTGTCTTCGATGGATGCATCACGATCGCTAAAGAACGATTCTAGTCAAGCGGACGTCTTGGACGCTTTACATCGCGCTGAACAAGCTGGCATCATCGGGAATCAGAGAGCACCTGTCACCCACGGCATTTCGACTGGTCACGCCCTTGTGGAAGAGAAGCGGCCTGCTCTTGAAACCATGTGGCACAAAATATACGAGGCTAGGAAAGAATCATGGAGGCGTTCAGCTCTCGCTAAACCCGAACAGACACCGATACAACCCACCGATGATGGTTTATCCTTGCCCGGTGGATTACAAGATGGGTCTGGGTTCCGAGATTCCTTGCCCACGCCGCACGCTGCCATCATAAGGGATGCGGACGGTTTATTGGACAGGCCAGTTGCTGTCGCCGATAGAGCGCCCCACACGCCGGCTCCTCTTGAAGAGGTCATCAAACATCATGAGCTCAACAGCGAACAGGCTCGCGCGTTTTCTATTGTCGCCTGCCATAGCCAGAGCGAGCAAGATAAGCCGCTGTGTATGTACCTTGGAGGTCCCGGCGGCACTGGCAAGTCACGAGTCATTAATGCACTTCAGGACTTTTTCGTCGATCGGGGCAAAGCCCGTCGTTTCCGTCTCGCATCTTTCACTGGCGTGGCAGCGTGCAACATTTCTGGTATGACATTGCATGCAGGCCTCATGCTCGGCGGAGAGACTTTCCGTTCCGGTCCTCTTTCTGCGAAGGCTAAGCGAGAACTGATGGCGATGTGGGAGGGTGTCGATTTTCTGTTCATAGACGAGATATCCATGGTTGGTTGCACTCTATTGTATGAAATAAGTCAGGCTCTTAGCGTTGCCAAAGGGAATGATCTTGCATTCGGTGGGATCAACGTGGTGTTCGCGGGGGATTTTGCACAACTACCGCCTGTTGGTCAGACGAGACTGTATGCGCATCTCGATCAGAAGATTATCGCCAATGCGGCTACGACGAATGGCCAGAAAGTAGTCTTCGGCAAATTACTTTGGCTGTCTGTTGACACTGTGGTAATGTTAACTCAGAACATGCGGCAGACGGGGCCTGAAAATCAACCTTTTGTGGAATTACTGGGTTGTTTGCGACATGGGAGATGCACCGACGCTGATTATCAGTTGTTGAATACATGCCTCGCATCCAGGCTGAGCATCGATTGGAATGAAGCATGCTGGACTGACGCGCCTATGATCGTCGTCTCGAATGCGATGAAGGACGTGCTCAATGTTCAGAAGGCTCATGATTTCGCCCTGAAGACCGGTCGACCGTTGCACTGGTACTATGCCGTTGATACCCATTCTAAAGATAAGCGTGTCGAGAATCCCGAACTCCTGAACAAGCTTCTTCACCTTGACACAGGCAAAACCAAGTCTCGACTCGGTAGACTGCCTTTGGTGATCGGGATGCCTGTCATTATATCTCAGAACTTTGACGTTCCTGGCGGCGTTGTCAATGGCTGTCAGGGAAAACTTGTCAGCGTACGCTACCAGCTCGGCGAGGACGGGAAGCGATATGCGCTTTCGTGTGTAGTCGAGGCACCCGACACTAACCTTGGGATTATGTCTGACTTGCCTGCTCATCATGTTGTAAGCCTCCGCGATAGCACCAAATTCGTCCTCAAACACGCACATTCTCGTCAGAGCGTCTCAATCACTCGCAGTCAGGTGCCTATACTCCCCGGGTTTTCCATGACGGCGCACAAGGCGCAAGGTAAGACGCTCGATGCCTGTGTCATCAACCTCACCAGTTGCAAAGGAAGTGAATCGCCCTATGTCATGGTGTCCAGAGCGACGTCTCTGGGAGCGTTAGTGATCCTCACACCGTTCGCGAAGTCCAGGATTTGCTGTCGTCAGTCTGAGGATGTCTGTACGGAGTTCAGAAGGAGTAGATATCTAGAGCTCAAGACAGTTATAGCGCACGGGTCGCCCAGCGATGCTGCTAGGGCTTCTCGTGATCTCCGGGCGGAATTCACTTCTTCGCCTGTCGAGATATCTCAGGCAGGACGGGACGATGGCGATATCGCACAACGCGTCGATCACATGCAGCGCGTAAACCTCGCGCTGCTTGCGCCTGCTGTCAAGAGGCACGTGCGCGTTCCGGTGACCACTCCAATACCCGGGACCATCTCGACATTGTCCCCGCCATTATCGTCTTTATCGCCCGGCGTCGGTGCTGGTCTGACCATCCAATCTTCCGCGCTCCCAAGGCATTCACCTGTTGTGCTGAAAAAACGGAAAAGGCGCAAGCTGGACGACCACACGCCTCTTCAGCCGTCCAAATCCTCCAAAAGGCGAAAAACATGATCCTCTTTATCGCCCGGCGTCGGTGCTGGTCTGACCATCCAATCTTCCGCGCTCCCAAGGCATTCACCTGTTGTGCCGAAAAAAACGGAAAAGGCGCAAGATGGACGATCACACGCCTCTTCAACCGTCCAAATCCTCCAAAAGGCGAAAAACATGATCCTCCCTGCGTGTCGATCTGTAGCCCAATCTGGACGATGATGCGCCTCTGCGTCATCCTAGAAGCGAAAAACCGAAACATTATTTAGTGTCGCTCTCTACCGCTCGCTAGCTGGTCGACCCGTTGGTAAATCGCTGCACCCCCTGAAGTTGATCCAGCAGGGCACTATTGGTTGCCTTCCTCTGTCTTTTCCCCTTTGGCCCCGCTCGGGTGAAATGTCCTTGTGGTAGGCAAGAAAATCTGCTCGCTCCGTATTCTGACCGCTCGCTTTAGGTGCGACGCGTTTGGTCGGTTCACCGAGTCTACTGGTTCCAGTGGCCGTCCGGCCCCAACCCCTCGGGTACTTCCCAACCCTACTCCCCTGGCCCGTTATTTCAATTTTCTCGTACCCCCAACTGCCCCGCGATCGCAATGTCCTCCGTTGCAATTCCGATCCTCGTTCCCTGTTTATGGTGCAACCTCCTTTCCCTACAACCCTCCTTCCCGCCTGCGGTCATGTCAGCGTTGTTGCCGCTCTGGACGCCTTCGAAGACGTTTGAAATGCTCGCCGTTCGCGATTTACAGTCGCGCCTTTTGGATCAACTGTCTTCGTTGCCCCTCTGCCTGCTGGGTGACTCTTCCACTGGAGTCGATTTTGTACTCCGTCCAGATCCCCGTCCCGTCGGCGTGGACATCTCGTACGCTCTCCCTGGCAATTTGTCGCCATTTGAGCCTGTCGTAATGGGATGCGTCAAACGGATCGAAGACGGGGTGCGTTGTTTGCAGGGCTGTTTTGGTGTCGACTGACGAAGTACAGGGTCCCCATTTTATGACTTTGGAGCTGGTGATACCCCCGTATGCTCCTCTCGCCGTCGCGTCTTTCTTTTGCAAGCAGACCGCCTTGCTGGCTGGTATTCTTGCTGCTAACATGGACCATATTGACCCCGTCTGTCTTTCGTTTAACCAACGCCATTTCGTGCTGTTTACCAGAACGTATAGCAAGCCGTGTACGAAGACGTCATCCCATGGTCGGTTGGCCCGTCTACATCTATTATGGTGGGGCATGGCGATCGTATATTCGTAGGTGTCCCCGATTCAGCTACGGTAAGGATCCCCTCGATTCCTCTTTGTTGCTGATTAAATGTGCGTAGGTCGTTCGCAATACACCCCGTCGCGTATTCTCGTGCTCCTTTTCCGACGCCAGATCTGTCTCCCCAGACTCTTCTACTGCTTCTACACTGTCATCGACCGATATTGAAGACGACGGCATCCTGCATGTGCGAGTCGGCGACCTTGTTGCGGTGAAGTGCTATCTTAACTGCAAGGATTGCCCTCGTCCACCTGTGGGCTCGTGTCCCTCTGTTGTCCGGGTGCGTCTAGTAGTGGGTTGCGAAAACTTCATATATCTGACTCAATAGCAGGTCTGCGGCATCACGGCTCTTGAGGTTGAAGTTATAGTCTAGGCTACGCCACTCATCGATAGATACATCTTACTGTATATTCCAGTTAAATATTCCAGTCATGCGCTGCCCTCAATATTCTGAAATGTTGGTTATGGACATCTGCTTATGTAATACATATTCACCGTGATTTGGGTGATTTGACTTTCTTCTCTCCCCGATCCTGTGCTGTGACTTCGCCCAATTACCCCTACCTCGATGATATTCCAATTCCTGCGTGTGTGATTCCGCAGCTTTGGGCCGGTCCGTCTGAATCGTCCTTTTTTTTTAGGAGAAGCCACCTCATCGTTATGCCGAATACAAAAAGTCTCCATTTGCCGGTCGGGTCGAGGGGCGGTCGGTGTGCCTAGGCGATCGCAATCGACGCGAGGCGTATAAAATCTTCATTTCCTACGGTTTTCTTTTCCCAAGGAAATGGATCCCTCTACTGTCCCTCCCGTCGTTTCTGCTATACCTGGACCGAACGTCATCCTCGGCACAAGTGCTACTGCTCCGAGGCGTCGGCCTACTATCGAGTCCCCTGTCTACCCCGCGCGCGCCGCGTCCGGCCTGTACGACAGTGTCGCGGATCAGATACTTGGGATGAAAACGGAGGCTCTCGCGAATATCGATTATCCAGACAATTTCAGTCGCCGTATCGAGGAATGGTCCAAGAATCACACGTATATCGGGTCCGACGGCAAAGAACTCCGTACTGTTATCGTTGGGGAGATCATGGGCCCCGCGCTCGGGACTATCATCCGCGCTCATGGCAATTTCTTTGCCCGCGATGGCGACGCTGTCTGTGTTTTTCTCCTTTCTCTTTTCGAGATCTGACGCGTTGCCCTGCAGTTCAGGCCCATTGACGACAAGACAAAGGTTAAAGATTCTATCGCCCTTGGTGTACCCACCGCGTCGACCGTTAAGATGTACAACACCTTCATCAATCAAGTTATTTGCCTCGCACAGGTCGTCGAGGCGAATGCGGACGAAGACAGACGCAAGGGCAACGTGAGTAATTCCAGTTTTTGTTTTTCGTTCGTTCACCTGCCGCAGACACCGACTGTGAAGGACTGGACGAAACCTAGCAGAGATGGGCAAGAAACGCACGACGTGATCGTAGTCCACATGTTGCCGAAGTACGCTGTATGTTTCAGTCTTCTCCGCCCACTAGCGCCCGGTTAAAATGTCGCTTGCAGGTTCCCTCTGCGGCCGGAGCGCCGAAGCCCAAGCGCATGGCGAAGCGCAAGCTTGACGAGGCTGTGGACGAGCCGGAAGCTGGGACATCCGCAAAGTCTGAGGAAGATCCGCAGCTGCCTGGCGGTGCGTTTCTTTTTCCTTTCGTTTGATTCACTTCGCTGTGACTTACATTGCTGCTGCAGGGGATGAAATTAAGCTAGGCGCGCATTACGAGCCATCCTTGTTGCCTGATTATGGCGGCTCGTTCTTTAACCACGTCAAGTCGAAACTCGTGCAGCATGACGTGCGAGACAAGAACAACGTGCTTATCCCTCCCTGGAGATACTATGAAGAGCTGAAGCCAGGGACGTTCGTCCTCGTCCTCGCAACCTTGCATTGTTACAATATGGTGGACGATAATGGCAAAGTCCGCAAGGTATGTCTTTTGAGTGTCGCCGGGCTGAGTCTGACGTGTCGGGTTTTTGCTAGATTTATCAGGTTAATGCCCACAGCATCCGCATCTTGGACGAATCAGACGAGGTCGTCGAGGAACGCACTCGGCCCATCGCCCCCGACTCGGCGGAGCGCGCTATTGCCAATCTACCCGGCCATGCAGCATCCTCTTCCTTCGACCAATTCGTCCTTCCTACGCCTGTTGCGTCGCCCGTCAAGGAGACTTCTACCCCCTTGTCCGGGGCTGTGGGTTCCTCGTCCGTGTCGTCCAGCTCTGCTGGTTCGTCCCAATCGTCCAGATCTGCTGCTGGTTCTTTGCCGGGGGGAACCGGCCCCGGCGGAGTGGGGAAGTCGCCGGCGTCTAGCACTACAGCCTCCGGCGACTCTTTGGACGAACTTATGGAGGACGTCTCCAAGTTGACGGCCAAGGACAAGGGCAAGACAAAGCGTCCTAAGACTGGTTAGAGGTCAGTCCTCTGTTGCGTACCTAAAGCCTCTGCTGATATTGTCTCGTAGCCTTCCATTCCTCTGATCATGCGCCTGATTATCGCGTCCTTTACCTTCCTCCCCCTCTCTTTTCACTGTCTCTTCCGCTGATCCATCCACCCCTCACTCGAGACTATACCTTCCTTTCTCCTCTACCTTCCTTCCCCCTCTCTTTTCACTTCCTGCTCCGTTGGTCGTTGTTTATTTCATCCGCCCCGCGCTCACCTGAGACTATATACCTTTGACATTTTCATGTTATCATTAGTCCCACTACCTGTATCCCGTCCTATGGTTCAACGCCAAATTCCATCGGGATGAAACACACGGGTTATACCTCTTTACGTCGTACTGTAATGAATTCAATCACCGTCCTCTACGCCGCTGTGGCGGTGCCATTCTACTTTGGAAGCTTTGTACTTGTCCTACGCTGCAACAACTCGGCCTGCTGTGCGCCCATCGTCATGCCAAGCCAAGCGTCCCTCATGTACCCCACAATCTCCAGCATTGCTTCCGAGTTGCTCGACGACATCCTTTCCGACGCTCTCGCTTTTGCCCGCGACGACTGGTACAAACACATAGTTGCCCGCAGAGATTTTTGCCTTGTCTGCAGAGAATGGAAGGATCTCATATACAACTGTGGAACGCAATGGACGCAGCTTAATATACACCCGTACACCGACCCCGAGTTCATCCGTTTTTGTCTCCGTCGGTCCAAGGCTGCGCCGTTATCCATATCCATTGAATTGGTCACTTTTGGAGCTGTACAATACCGACCGACTCGACCAGGCGGCCGCCCGACGAAGGAGCTCACGACGGAGCAGTTCTGTCTGACTATACTCCCTATACTTTCCCAATCTTCCTCTCGAATTCGCGACTTAGACGTCCTTTGCGAGACA
The DNA here is from genome assembly GCA_029289555.1 of Mycena latifolia. Lineage (NCBI taxonomy): Eukaryota > Fungi > Basidiomycota > Agaricomycetes > Agaricales > Mycenaceae > Mycena > Mycena latifolia. Next base: position 478,035 of record JARJLE010000051.1, on the reverse strand, counting down.
GCGTGGGCCTCTCAGGAATTGATAACATCTGTCATGCAGTTCAACTCCCCTTGTCTACGCAACGTCGCTTTCAACTTGTCTCGCCCGGAGGGTTATCCTCGCCGACCTTTCAACGTGTTCGTAGGCTCCCCACGACTCCACTCGCTTAGCCTGCACGCTATATTGCCTGCGTGGGCGCCTGATGTCGGGCTATACCACGACCTTTCGACGCTCAAGCTTGAGTATCCGTGGCGGACAGGACGAATGTCCTGGTACGAAGTTGCGCAGATCTTGGAGTTGACCCCCAGACTCTCGACCATGCATTTCGTCTACGTTGACTGTCCGATCATGGACAGACCAATGCGCGTTACCTTGCCGAATTTGACCCATCTTGTTCTGCGCTACGATACCGTGCAAGCTGCCGAACTCATATCCTTCATCGACATGCCGATCCTCCGCGTTCTTAGCCTTGCCGTCGACGATATTTCGGTTGGGAGTTTAGTGGATACGTGCGCCCCTATGCTTTGCCATCCTAAGGACGTTGTTCTGTCTCTGGACGAGCACAGCGCAAACGACATTCCACGTTTACTCCAACTGTTAACTCATGTGGAACGCCTGGATCTTACGCGGTGCTCTCTTGAAGCGGCCAAGGAGTTCCTATATACCATAATTGTCCACTACGATGCACCACCCCGGCATCTGAAGCTGATAATCTTCGGTATTCCAATCTCAAGTGAGCAGGCGACTACCGTCTCGGCTTTGTGGGCGCGTTCGGGGCACAAGTGCAGGCTTGTTGGGCGCAAAAGCTTTGGCGACGACGCTCCGCTGCTTGAGTGGGTTGTGTTTAATGCCATTTTCAAGCAGAGGCCTTATCCACCAACCCAATATCCGCACTTTGGGTTTGACTTTCGGCACGGAAGTCATTGATGGTTCTTTCGCATGTAGTATCATTTCGCCTCTCGTGTGTATCTATTTTTTTGTCTGAATTCTGGGTTCTTTTATTGCCATCGGCCCATGTCTGTATCGCTCTCGGAGGCGCGCCGAAACACAAGATGAGTCGATGGACGGTGCAACTCCTGATTCATTTGTTGTCACCCCCTAAGTTCTGCCTTTGTACCCGACCTCCACCGACGAGTACTTGAATGCCTGCGTCAGGTGCATCTCGATTTGTTTCCCTCCAGTAGCGTCTGTACTTAATGTACTGGGGTTACAGACGGCATCTCCGATGCCACTTCGTCCTCAGCAGATGTATTTGCTCCTAAAGGTTTGTCTTTTGTTGGCGGGTATGCCTGTTGACGCTGCATGGAAAATCAGGAACACTGCACTGCTTCTTTCCGACGATTGTGGCAGACAACTCTTCCAGGCAGTTCGCTCGAAAACCTCTTGACTCTCCTGCTCCACCTCCCCGTCACAAACCGCTCATCGCTGGAAGAACTAACCCGCCAACCGTAGTCGCCAAACCGGGCGCCGCCGATGCGGATAGAATGAGGCGTCTTCGACCTCGCAGCGTGGCCGTCGTCCATCCTCTTCGCCCCACTCGTCAGCTCGTAGCCGCGCTGGGTTTCCGCACCCCTCGCGATCAGGCGCTCACAGTTGAAGATTTGTGGCAGAAGGCCGGCCCTCCCCATGTCGACGTGCTGGACGACGATCACAAGTGCACAATCTGTCTTCAGTTGCGATCTCATCCTGTGTTGTAAGTCGCCCTTTGTTCCGCTGAATTCTTGCGTTACTTCAAAATATGTAAGCTATACTTGCGGCCACGGGCATTGCTACACATGCATCAGAGTGTGGCTGGAAGAGCAATGGGAATGCCCGGAGTGCAGGTCAATTATAGCCGTTCCTCCATTCAAGGTGTATGCGCAGGATGCGCTGATGACCAGGGTGTACGGTGCATGGGATACATCCGTTGTTGACTACGATTGGTCTGGACTGACGTTCCCGGTGATTCCTGTGACGTATACGTAGTTAATATCCAGGTTACACTAACGTATCTGATGTTATCCAAATCGGTTTCAACATACTGCTCCATTTCAACTGCAGAAGTCGTGTCCGACTGTGGATCTGTCGCACGTATACATCCCCTGGTTCGACGGATACGTAGTTAATATCCAGGTTACACTAACGTATCTGATGTTATCCAAATCGTTTTTAACATACCGCTCCATCTCAACTGCAAAATTCGCATCCGACTGTGGATCTGTCACACGTATACATCCCCTGGTTCGACGGCAGTTCTGCGTCCATCAGAAATTCCATATCGAATGCTTCGAGTCTGTATTCCTACAGAATATATTAGCTGGTGGAAGAGTAAGATTCGATTTCATACAAGCCCAAGCGCTTTTCCAGTGCTCGACTCGTCGTCGAATCTCCGAAGCGTGATCAGAAACTCTGCATTGAGGCCGGTCGTGACTCGACGCTTTATCAGTCGATAGAAGGACGGAGAAGTGGTATCCAGTGCAGTCTGCGAGGTCAATTCATAAACCTCCAAAAAAAGATGTATTGGTCAAAGATTCTTGCATAAAAACAACCGGCCTTTTGCGGCAACTTGAGTTGGTCCGGCGCAAACCATGATCCCCCCGGAGGAGCCACCTACGGTCGTTGTTTGGGTAATTTCTTTTGGTAGGCGGAGTACTCACTCCATGTTCATGGTCTACCGTGAGAATTGTTTGAAGCGCGGCAAGTTGGGCATAATAGAGGTCTTGCACGGCGCACGATACGTTCTGTGGGCATTTAAGATGGATAAAGGAGTTCACCCGGTCGTCCTGTGCTTTTGCGTGAATAACTCGTGTGTATTAGGCATAACTGTATTCACCGAGAAGTGGACCAAATCGACTTCGCCAAAGATCATTGCGTAGTATTCAAGCAGTGCGCCCCGATTACGTGCTGTTGGTTCGCAATGCCTGTTGCAGTCCTTGAATGTGACCATTCCTCGAGCTCCGCTCGTGCAGTCCCTCGTCGGTGCGAAATCTTCGAAGTACACGCCGCGTCCTAGGACGAGTTTAGGGTTGACGGCGACCCGGTCGAGGATGGAGGTGACCATGCGGGAATATTGTACGCTGTGCAACAGGGGACTCGATCGCTTTTCATATGAGCTGTACGCCCCTGAGGTTGCCTACCCTAGGGCCAATTCTACACACTGCGACTCAAGAGAGTCTGGAGAACAGCGTCAAACAAATTGATTTCACTGCGTACGTGTTTTCGAAGTCAGATGTGCCACCCAAGACATCAAAGTTTCCCGTGCCAGAATTGCCACCCGCAGTGGGGGTCTTTATCCGCAGCGTACGCGCTGCGTGTCACCTCTCCGTCATGTTTCACCCATTCCACGAAACCTGTACCACCCATGTTGTCCCGTGCGACCAATCTACACTCTTGACCGCTTCCGGACGCGCCAAGACTCATGAGCAATTTGTTCGCCGTTTGCTGGCTTACCATGCAGTCGACCAGAATGAGCTTGATGCGAGGGAGGCGATACAGCGCAGGTTGGCGGAGCATCTTCACTATCCGTTCCACCGGGGCGAAAGTGCATGGTCTGAGGTCGATCCTGGTCGCATTTACGAGTGCGCGTACGAAAGTCCCTGCGTCCTCTATACTTTCGTCGTCGCACGACAGCTCTATCTCCTCCAGTTGAGAAAACACGCGGGAGCACCGCTTGTGTAGGTACCCGAGAGGTATGGTCAAAACGGAAAGCTGTACTATGCGGATTTGTGGCATGTCCAAAAGTGTGATGATTTTGGCGGCAGTGTAGTCGTTGGAGCTGAAGAGAAAATGTGTCACACGCAGCAGAGTGGCCCTCCTGGTCCGATCAATCCCCGTGCAGTTGACGTCCATGAGTTCGAGTAGGGATAGGACGCGGGCACAGTCCAGCATTTGCGCGAGCTCGTGCCACTGCAGTTGGGCGGAGAGGGATATACGGAAAAGTTTCAAAATAGAAAGTGTCGCGTAGAGCCCGTGCTGGGTAGTCCAATGAGGTGGGACCGAACTAAGTGATAAGGCCTGCAAATGCGGGGTGCCTCCAAAAAATGTGAAATGCTGGCGCCGATATGCGTCGCTTTCCGCCGGCAGCAGTTTGAGCTCCAGTCGTGTTAAGGCTGGCGCGCTGTATCCTATGATGCCCTGCAACAGCTCCGTTATGTCGTATGCGCAGTCGCATTCGACGGCGAGGCTGGATATTCGATCGAATTTGGTGCCAAGTACGGGTATCAGCGTCGTACAGACCTCGCGGATGGTGGGTGCCTCAAGTATCTCGTTGTTTCGCCAGCGGGTCATAGTGTGATGCGCCGGAATTTCCAGAGTCACCATCAGACTCGCGGACTGAGAACGTGCTAGAGAGAATTCAAGGTACTGAGGGCTCATGAGAGGATGGATGGTGATCGTCGTCCAGAGCAGCGCATGGGCGTATATTCTGTTTCTCCAAATCCTGCATACTCGGCTTCGAATAGACCGGGCCTCGATAACGCGCTTCCAATTCAAGTATTGCCGCTCAGGCGACTGTAGCACGAGACTGAAAGCTAGAATTTCGTCGACAATTTCTGCATCAAGGTCGTTGATGGTGAAGGTTGTAGGGGGGATGCTGCTAGCCATTCCGTGCCGGGAACGAACGTGTCGACCCAGTTGTGGTTTGGCTGTTGGGGTTATGTGCCAGCCGGGGTGATCTGGTCCATCACTTTCACACCGTCATTGATGTCGGACCTGCTTCTTATCTACTTGCTCGTACAATGACTCTTATTCTACTCGCATCGCTTGTTCGCGTGAAGGCGAAAATCTGTGAGACTTGTACGGTCATCTCTCAAGGTCTATGATCAATCGGTAGAAATGTCCGATCTCTCCTGGGTGCGATCTATGCAACCCTGTCTCATCCACTCTGTGCTGCACTCTCACTGCACGTCATGCTTGCTCGACTGCTAGACTATGGTCCCCGTGCGCTGGCTCAGGCAAAGTACGGAACAGATTTCCTTCCAACGAGGGACCGCTCTCTGGGAACAGGAAGTTTATACGTCTACAAGAAACTACCTGAGGATGACGACGGGGGTCGGTACGGCCAAAAAGCTCGGCTGTGGAGCTATATGGCTGTTGTCTTCGGAGAAATTGACGAGGTCATGTCCCTGGTAAGAGCCTTCGTGTTTTCGGAGGGTCATGCCAATCATCCGTGGACCAGGACTCCTCGGCAGAGACCTACTTGTGCCTCAAGTGTCCTTCCAAAGCCACTTGCGAAGTCAGCCGTTTGTTCGACAATCAGTGGAAGGTGTTGCAGGACGTATTGGACAAAGAAGAAGCGGATATGGTACGTGTGATCCCCGTGTGTCCCAATTGTCCAGGTCTCACTGGTCTTAGGGTGGCCGATCCACCGTTACGTGGTTCGACTGCGCGAGGATTAATGCCGTTCTCGAGGCTGTTCCAAGCCAGTTTTACGTCATGGGAGATACGACGTAGGTCTCTCTTTTCTGACACCCTCGCACGTTAAATTGACGGGACCACGTTCTATGAACAGACCGGGTATGAAGAGACGTCTGAAAAAAGGACTCGAGGTGACGATGAAGGTCTGGTTGCAGCGCCATGATACGCGGTCGGAAGCCGACGGCGTCTTAAATCGAGTAGGCGCTTATTTCTGCTTGTAGTACCGGACATAACTCAGGTAATAACAGGCGTACACCTTGGACTTAATGACGTTCGACATCCACAAAGGAGAGCTGATGCCCAGGAGACTTGACAGCTATGTCTGTGATATCAACGGACGGATCGGTTGTGACTCGTGCACAGAGCCCGGCGGGCGGTGATGTTACATCTGCGGTTGTAATTGTTGTGCCTACTGTACAATAATGCGCCTCTCTGTCCTAATGATCTACTTTTCTTGTCTCAATCATGGGCGCGCGCCCCCTGTATTTCGGATTCAGATACGATTTCGTACTGCTCTGCGTACGAAATATATGGCTGAAGAAGAGACGTGAGACCGAGCTGTGCGCAATTAATTTGTATACCATGTCAGGAACCGTGAAGTCATCGAGGGGGGCATCATCCAGGTCGTCCAAGCCGGTAGGATCGAGCAGTGTGGGGAAAACCACAGCAAGCTTGCGAGGGGACGGTACGAACACGATATAATCCCCGATTCTGACGGTGGGAATGGCGTCGACGTTGCCACGGCTGAAAGTATCAATGACCACCTGGAAGGCATTAGTCTGGTATAACGCCGAACTGTTATAAGTAAGCTTGCATGTGGATCTCGGGCAGTCGGCGGCATATTGCTTGAAACCTTCAACAGCTGGGCTTTCTTGAACGTAACATCAGGCGAGAAGCACTGCAAGGTGGACTGGCTGCGGCTCACGAAATCATCGTCCATGCACTTATACTCCGCAGCGTCCTTAAAGGAGATGACGGTCGAGAAAGTACAGAAATAGTAGGAACTCGCATGCCGTACCAAAGCGGACGGTGCCAACTGGATTTCTGCGAGTTCTTGAATCTGTTGCTGCAGGTAAGTGCCCTTCCGTTGGGGAACATCGATGGTGATAATGGCCGTGGAGCCATTGGCCTGTAACAAATCGTCAGTATAGTGGCACGAACAATTCTGGTCTATATTCACTGCTCGAATGACGGACTTCACGATCCCACGCGTCACAGGCGTCTCTTGGTTTCCAATAGAAGAGAACTTGACGAGCACGGCATCGGCCCACTTAGAAATCGGATGAGAAGCAGTGGGTTGCATGACGAAAGACGCGTATATACATGTTTACCCATGCTCTAAATATAGACCACCGTACCGACGCCCCACTTCACTCGCCACATGCAAAGATAATTAAAACGTTGCGCTGGAAACGAACTATGCCTAATTGTGGGTTCGGCGAGCACAAAAAGTGCAGGGCTTCGGGTCCGAGTTGTCACAAACATAGTCGATGGCCTTGGTCGGCAGACTATCGTTGTCTAAAAATTGGTAGTGCCCGACAAATATTGAGTACGACTGGACAACCAGTAAGCATTGACACAGATCGTAGCACTTGACTCACTCGTGTCAATTCCTCGCGCGGACCAGCGTCTGAATCACGCCGCTCTAACCAGACTACTAGCTCGATATTTGAAGACAGTACACCGGGCGCGTGGAAGTCGGCACGAATACGACGGGCAGATGCAGGGGTAGTCCCATGGATGTACACCTGCGTATGTATTTTTCACCTGCAATCACCGAAGGATCGGCGGGACTCACATATGGCCCACAAGCAGGGTTCTCGCTATCATAAAATGAAGACCCGTCCATCCACGACTGCAAGACCTTTCCACCCTAAGGAACAGATGATTCACTAATATACGGGAGTTACAACATCACCGACCGGGTCCATATCTTCTTTCTTGATTATCTTCAAGAGAATCTGACTTTGTTTCCGGTACAACGATTTCACTTCACACGTTGCATGGCCGGGGCATCTAAGGCGAATCCAGACGCCGGAGTCATCGGTCTGTGATACGATTAAAAGTGATTAATAAAGAATGAAAACTTAAAACGCACCAGATCCCCAATCGTGCCGACGCACCCGAACATTACGGACAAAAAAGGATTCTCTCTATCCCTCGTGGATGCGGTCAAGTCAATTGATTCCGTTGTATCTGTAAAGAGGTATAGGGAGTTCCCATCTTGGGTGCATTCGCGGATCGGCAAGAAATCCTGTCCATACACCGCCTGTCCTAGGGTGAAAGAACCGGCGTCCCTCAGTCGAGCGAGCATGGGCGGCAAGGAGGATGTATGTTTTAGGGGGCTAGTTTGCCCCTGGTGAGGTCACATTAGATTGCGGCCTATGGCCCGACAGGATAAGACGACTGAACAATGTCCTGCAACAGCGTCCCAGCGAGATAAGTCTCGGTCATCAGCACAATATTATGCTCTGCCATCCGACTGTCGACTCCGACGGATATGAAGGGTCATCGGTCCAGGACAGGGGACTTGTGATCGGCCTGCGTCTTATCAGTGCGTTCTCTTTGATTGCCACTCGCTCTTCCGTTGCTATGGCTCTCCCACTCATCCAGCGGTGTGAACTGGACTCTGACAACTCGCCTCATGATTTCTTCGTCAACGCCACGTATGGCCAGGACTTTGCACCTACCAGAGATCGAAGTATAAGCGCCAATGGTGCCGTCTGGACCTTTAAGCTCTCTGGAGAACAGCCTTCTGTCGAGTCCCAGTTTTGTCGGGTGAAGCTGATGCCATACTTAGCCTGGATTTTTGGCGAAGTTACGACCGTACGCGAACTGGTGAGTCTTGTGCCGTGCAGCACTCTGTACATCAGCTAACGCCGAATCCAGGATGATCATACGGGTTTGCTGCTTCAGATCAAATGCCCAGACCAAGCGACTTGTCACGTAATCCAGTTGTACAACAAACAGATTGCCGCCTTGAGAACGACAATTTTGCAAGACTCTGCTGCAGTTGTACGTAGATGCCTTCCGCTACCGACATCAATCGACGTTAGAAATTTAGGGCGGCGCCATTCATTCGTCGTGGTTATGTGCCGACCTGGATGGTGATCTGGACGCTGGCGTGATATATGTAATGTCCGTGCCTGCCATGCGGGGAGGAATCTGACGACACTCCAGGTCTTTTGCCGCGAGAATCCCTTTGCCACCATTCACGATGTACGCCCCGACGGATTTCAATGGTTAAAGGAGGTTTTGCGTGTGGGCTCGACAGGTAAATTCAAAGTCGGTTTAAAGCGTGTTGACGCCAACGAAATGCGCGTCGACTCTACTCACGTTCGGCCGTCTATTTTGTTGACGATTGGGGTTGGCTAACGATATTCTAGGCATATGTGATGACTTGCTTCGATTTCGACCGACTGGGAACTGGCTCCTTGCCCACCAGAAACGCTGCTTACACGTGCGACCTTAACGGGTTTATAGGTTGTAGGCTTTGTAGTCCTTGACGTCCCGGATAATGGATCACACATGTGCCCACTTGGGGGCGGCCGGGGCGCCCGCGGAACGCTAAAGTAAAACCGCTGATGCGACTGCGACAATCAAACGGCGGTTAAGTGCTGTGGTTGGGTAATGCTTGACATTTGCTCGTCGTAATACAGACTCCTCTATGCTGTCCGCAATTGTCAATTCTACTATCACGTTTGCGTAATATTGTGAGCCTTTGAACCGGCAGTTAGACACAGGAGGCCTGAAATTGGCGTTTTCAATGGGATTAGGGCACACAGGGCCAAGTCTTTCCTAACTGTTCAATCAAATTTAAACGTCTAATGACGCAATCTGCTTCCTCGAGCGACAACCACGATGGAAGTATCAGGCGACACAAATCTCGCTCACTCCGGCAAAGCAGCGTTGCCGACCTGAACAACTTATCCACCCGTAGCGAGGCTGCCGCCAGAACTTCTTGCTTTGATCATGTCCCTTGCGAATCGTTTGTACACGAAGGATCGCTGGAGGTTTGCCGACTTCCGCTTGATACTGTGCTTGGTCTGGCGTCCATGGCGCGATTTTGTATATGGCTCTCCCTTGATGTGGGGCAACCTACCACTGTCCCTCAGCACATGCCCCGATTTCGTGAGGTTCACCCTCAAACGAGCTGGAACGACACCTCTCTCTGTCTACGTTCATGCCCTGCCCGACACTCATTTTCCGCGCTGACTTCTTCTTGACCTCGTGTCGGAAACACGCTCGCGCAGCGTACAAAACTTCTGCGAGACCATCGTACCATTGATTACGCCCCACTTTCACCATATCAACGAGTTCTTCGTCCGATGTACAAGCGATGGCTGGCTGTCCTTGTCTTATTGTCTGGCCAATGTCGACACGTTGACACTCCGAAGTTTCGGGGTCACCTTCACACGCGCTCCGTCAGGACCCCCCCTCAACGCGCCGCACCCCGGGCCCCTTTCAGAAAACAAAGACCTCCGCGAGTTGCGCTTATCATCTTATCTCCCTTTGTGGGGCTCGACCCCCAACTACACCTCGCTCACTACGCTCCGTCTACTGCACTACAGCGACGTGCTTGTGCCATCGTGGACCGACCTCGTCCAGATATTGGAGGCTCCGTTTGCTTTGGAAGTGCTAGAACTCGACCAGATCCAGTGTCCAACCACTGGAACGCGGAGGGTTTCCCTGCCTTGCCTGCGCGAACTTCTTTTGTGTCACACGGACAACGGACCTTCACTGGCTTCTCTACTAGATGCCCCAATGTTACGCGTTATCCGCGTACAAGTAGCAAACCAAGGGGCGGTCGAAACTATCGCAAAGCAATGCCGAACGTTACTAGCAAATGCAGTGGAAGTGGGTCTAATTGTTGAAACTGATTGGTCAGGCGACGTGCGCACCTTCTTCTCATGTCTGCGGGCCGTGCAGGTCCTCGATTTGAGAGGAAATGACGGCCAGGTTCTGCTGGGTTTGATGGACGTCACCTCGAACACAGACCTTCGACTTCCACGACTAGCTGAACTGCGCACGGACTGCGTATTGGAAATTTGCGACGCGGAGTTCTTCATGGGGTCAAAAAAAGAGCCGTGCTTTGCAACCGACATAGTGGTTTTCGCTGGCCGCGCGGCTTCGGAAGGGTACGATGTAGAACGATGGCAACTGGTAGTCTCGTTACCAGCCTGCCTACGAATGGCAAAAATGTGGCAAGCACTTTGCCGTAGGCAGACTGGTACAACTCGGGACAAACAGTTGACGCGCGCGGGGAGTTTGAAATTTTGGGTGGTGCCGATCGCGGCCGATCACAGGATCATCAAATCCCCATCATTTCTCAACTAACTTTGGCCATTCATAACATTCATACCAGGCTCTTTGAGCATAAATTGAGGAGACAGAATTCAAGTAATACCTTCTGAGAGAAAATCATCTGTTGTAACTTTTACTATCCGAGCTCATTTGAAGCCAGAGCAAGGGCCATCAGAAATTTTCAAACTCCTCGCGCGCCTCGTTTGTTTGGCCCGAGTTGTACCAGTCTGCCTACGGCAACGTGCTCGCCACATTTGTTGCTCTTCGTAGGCAGACTGCGTTACGAGTCTAGGCAACTGGTGGAGGGAGAAATATGCTCGGATCATGTGATAACGGACGACGACTTCCAGAAGCATGAATGGTACATGCGCGAATTTCCTCCGTTTTCGTTTTAAAAACTTTACAAATGTGGATACCAATAGCTTCTCAGAACTATGTCATAAATACAGTGTGCGTTGATATAAAATTGATGAACTCAGATAGCGGGCTTTGCCGCGCAGCGGGCTACCCTAGTTATACCGGATGGGGACGAGCCTAGGCCCTGGTGCGGTGTCCGGGCACTCGACATGCCTTTTTTGGCATAACTTATGTGTGACGGTCACTGTCACCTGCTGTATACTGCTTCCATATCGTCAACGCCGTCTCGCCTCAAGCTCACCTCTCTCGCCGCCCATCTGCATCGGAGAAGCACTGCAGGACAGGACTAACGTGCCTCCATGCCCTTTCACACGTCCTCATGAAGCTCCGAGCTTGGCAATGGGTGTTCATCGTTTCCGCTGCCGCCGATTCTGGAGGGGGTTCTCCGGGTTTCGGGACAAGATTCAGTCTTTACGATGATGCACCACACACAAACAACCGTTTCACGCATGCTGGATGCGACTGATGCGGATAACTCGAGGTGGGACGACGAATTGGTGCTTAATTCCATTCATTTCAATTTTCGTATTTTTCAGGTCTCGACCGCTCTTGCGTACCACAGGAAAGCACCCCGGGTCGCATTGCACTCAATTCCGGGCATTTAACCGCCACGCTGACCTATCGGACGCTGCCCAACGCACACGGAGGGTCTGCAGTGGCAGACATTTCGCATGCGCGAATTTGTGATTCGTGTTGCGTAGGCAGCTACCCCTCGCATTTTGCAATTGGTTTCATCTGTGGGGATGGTGAGAGATGGGGCGGCAGGTGCGCACTAGTGCAATTATCACTTGCACTTATTTTTATTTATTTATTTATTTTCACAGTGCATTCTTGTCGCAGAAAGCAGCAGAACATGACCCACGCTGCCGTCGCTCCTCGCGGCCGTCGACTATTAGCGCTAATGCCTCCAGTGCCGGCGGGTGGGCGGCTTACGCGCCGCCCTGCGGTGCACCGTGACGTGGGCGCGGCGGACTTTCTATTGCAAGCAGGAACACCACTGCAAGTTCGACAAGAGCGCACCCGACAGTAGCGGCAGCGACCCCGCGGTGGCGCCTGATGGTAGCTGCAACAACCACGCAAACCTGAGCCATGATGACGACACCGGCGCATGTAAGGAGCGGCAAAGATAACAAGGGTGCGGGCCTGGCGTACAACCAGTACAAGCCGCTCTTCGACTTGCTAGCATCACCGCCGCTGCTTGCGCTCAAATACCACCAGCAGGTGAGGTTTCCTATTTTTCCCCTTCCCTTCTCGTCCTAACTTGTACTCAGCTGAAGCTCGACAAATCATTGTTCCTGTTCGACTATCCACCATCGTGTAAAACTCCAATTGAATTCAATTGTTCCAGTATACATGTCCTGTGCATGAAGATTGAAACAACCCGATTGACACAATTGGCCACGTTGACAAGATCATTCAGGTGGAAGAGATGTGTGAAACTCAGCAGTTCCACACTACTTACAACACCTCCTGCATTTGAATTGAGCCAAAAGTATTTTGGTATTGTATTCCCTTGGGTATGTAGGTACAACGGCACGACACGGATGGTCTTTGCATACGGGTTGAGGTGGAAGAGAATGGCCTTATTGACGACGGTTCTGCATCCACAACGACGGCGCCGGCGGTGTCTGCGGTTGCGCATCTTTCCTTCGCCAGTGTGCAGCTTGCAGGAGTTCGAGACCTTGATGATGTCGGCATAGGCGTTCAGCGACTTAAGGAGAGGGACGGCCTCCTTGGTTTTGGTGAAGGACTCGGCAGCGGAGGCAATGACGAGAAGGACCTTTTTGATCTGCTTGATGCAGTGGCCGCAGGTGAGGCCGATGAAGTGAGCGCTGAAACGACCGGTAGGTGAGTGTGTGGGTCACACGCGAAACTTGCAGGGATTCGGTGGTGGTAAAGAAGAGAAAAAAAAGTGTTTCAAGGGGGGATCGAACGACAGGACTTAAGGTGATGGGCAAAAATCGAACGATACCATAAGAACCAAGTCTACAAGAATGCCTCATATAAAGAAGGCCCCCCGAACCCCCTTCATCGCCCGCCACCCGAATATTTGAAAAAAAAAATCGTTTCAAATAAAAGCCCGGACATAGCACCAGGGCCCGTTCCGGTTGCACGTGCTGATTTCGATACTGGAAAAAAGCTGCAAAGATACTACCACAGGGCTCATAAACTCCCAAGAAAAAATGGGGAGCGTCCGTAAAAGCATATTGAACATGCTTAAATATAATCATGATTTTGCATTCCCTGGGGGAGGCACATTATACTGCATCGGATAGCGAGCGGAGCTTGAGGATACTGAGCGGAGTTCAAATTTCACATCACCCGACACTTCTTTCGACCGTGGGGCTTTGGCTCTACTTGTGGCTCTAAACTGTGCACTCCTCAATGAATCTCTTATATAATCTCAGTCTTTGGTCTCCAATTCAGACCTGCAACTGAACTTTGTCCGAGTTTGCAAGAGGTCCATATATATTTTGTGCATTGTGAACAGTAAGTTTCCAAGTATTCGGACGAGCCCGAAACCCATGCCTGTGGGGCTTGGCTATACTTTATTCTGTCCTTTCAGCCAATGTCTTTTCATGACACCTGCTTTTCTGCCAGCCGAATCATTTGTCTGTAGTTGTAAATCATATGTTTACAGTACTGTCGTTTGCATAAGTCCGTGAAAACACGAAAAAAATCTGCGCCATCACGTGTTGGTGAAATGGGAACAGGGCCGGAAACCTCAGTCGTCAAGCAGTCACTGTTGAAGCTACTGAAAGCGGGGGATTCAATATTGGAGGTCAAAATGTTCTTTGCAGCTGAATGATCTCCAGAGGCAACATGCCGTTCATGCCGGTCCACGTGCATGGTGGAAATATAATCAACGGAGGGCCCGAATATTCCTAATTGTCCATTAAATTTGCATTCACCGAGAGCATTTGAGAACGGAGAAACCCCGCCGAATCACAAGTCCATGGTGATCAGTGCCTGAGGGCGGCACCGGCGGCATCAGCATGATTTAGCCGACTTTGAGTCACACAGACGCCGCAACTCTGAGCAATTGGCATGAAAATATCGCCCACTAAGTATCATAATGAGCGACAGCTAGTCGGGATGAATGGCCGTTAATCTAGTCCATATAACCGCTGCCATTCGCTGCGCCGTAAAAGACTGTGTGATCGCCGCTTTGATGCGTTCCGGCATATGCCCGGCATTCGGCCGCCTCGACGTCGAAAACACCGCGCACAAGCTCAAGCTCAAAGTGTGGCCTTCTCTGTACTGCCAGTGGAATCCTGATGCAGACCTATGGAAGCGATATAATAGCCCAAATTGAAGATCTTTGCCCCCGCCTTGCCAACCGCGGAGTTGTAGAACTGCCGTTTGCTATGTCCAGCATTTCAATGGCGGGAGGCAACCGCTGTGCACTGCAGTCATGGGTCCACATAGTCATCTGCGGAGGGCCGGTGGTGGTTGACCAGTTCAAACTCCGTTGTACTGCCGTCATCAGCTGGCATTTCCCAACCACAGTTAGTCGAGTCTAACTTCCAGAAACACCACTCGGACTCAAGTTTCCACTTTGAATAGCTCAAAATGGGTGCCAAGAGACTCGGAGAGTAAAAGTTGAGTACAAGAGCGCCCGATTCGGCCTGCACGTGACAGCAAGATTTTTTTGCGTGTTTTCACGGACTTATGCAAATGACAGTAAATTCTAATCCAAGTTTCTTTTAGTCCAGTACAATTACTATTAGTACCGTATAGGCACTTTCAAATTGTAGAAACCTGTACTAGAAGACCTTCTGGTTTTCACCTGCCGGCTCTGTTTTGCTCGAGACAGTCCCGAATGCTGATTTTCTAATCGAGTCCAATTGTAATTTACTAATTACTGCCTGTATTTGCGCAGCCAGATGGACATCATATGGATGTATAGTGATGCAGCTGGACCCGAGGCTTTATGAGTCCAGCAAGAGTCCATCAACATCATCTGGGCTTCGTTGAACTATGACATTAGCTGAAAAAATAGCATGCACTCATCAGGTTTCGAACCAACATCTGATCAGACGATGCTTATGCAATTCAAACTCCGCTCACTATCCGGTATTCACACTGGGGGCAAATGCCGAGGCATGTGGACATCACATGCGCAATACGCATGTGTTCCTCATGTGTTCGGCATGCATTGATCCGGGCCCAAAAAGCTTTTTTTCGGTGCATGCCGAACACATGCGTATTGCGCATGTGATGTCCACATGCCCTGGCATTTGCCCCCAGTGTCAGTATTGGCCACTAACATGAGTATCGAGCCGGGATTATCGATCTTTACCTTCAGTTCTGCGTGGAGTCGCGCCTTCTTCTCCTGCTCGGAAGATGCGCATTCAACGCTTGGGGGTGGAGCTGACGGCCCTCTTTACCCACTGGGAGGGACGGGCACGACCAAGGCCATCCAATCGATTTCGGGCATCCGCTGTTCGCCTCCGTGACACATTTAGATGGATTCGACCCATTTCCTGACGCGTAATTCCTTCATGGAGTAACGACCCTCCCGTCCTCACTCATCTGGCTTTCAATACCGCCATTGTTCCCGCCGTCTTGGAAAGATCCTTGGGGTCGCTACGGGCCTTCAAGTCCTCCTAATCGCCTTCCACGAGCTCATGAAGGATGAAGCGAGAGATTTGCGCATTGGATCCCCTTAAAAGACGCGAGGCTGGTTGTTGCCACATCTCATGATTATTTAGCCGGCTGGGAGCTCGATGCCAGAGGCGGGGCCGATGTTTGGAGTCGTGCCGATGATTTTGTTGCGCGCAAACGGAGGGGGGAGATCGAAGGTTCGTGAGGAGTGTCTCGTTTGCACGTCCGTTTCCTCATCAAGCCTCAGCGCGGCAGTATTTCATGAACAGCCGGCAGGTCGACATTAGCGCGTTGCACACCACATGATATGTCCGTTATTTCGATTTATATGGGCTTGGAATAACGCGGAACATCTCTAGGATCTTACTGCGTATCGCACTCGTTCATTGCGTCTGGGACGAGCGGGCTCCACGCCTCGCACCCTCCTCTTTTGCCCCTGGCTCTCGTCGCTCGTTCGCCCTGTGGCTCCATCGCTGTTCCCTATTGGTGACTCCTTTCCTACGCCTCGGATTCCCGTATATCCCCCTAACAGACGAAAGCTCGTACCTCCCTTGTTGAAGCAGTAATGTACTTTACGACATCAACTCAAACTAAGACGCGATCGGTCCGATAGCCCGAATTCCTACGACGATCTCACAGACCTTTCTACTCCTCCTCGTGATCCCTTTTGCCCGTGGACCGAGAGAACATACAAGTTGGATAACATATCATCGAGGCTGCCAGCTCCGGGTCGGAGATGCTTGCGCGACACGAAACGATACTATTTTGCTGCACCCATAGATGACGTACGCCGACGATAGCATATGTATGGGCGATATCTCCCCGTCGTAGCGGTTGCAGGACACCTCTCGGAAACGGCTACCACCAACTCAGATCAGCCCCCGGACGCTTCGGAACGGGTACAGCTGGCATATGTTCCTCGTCTGACTCCAAGAAATACGCCAAGAAATCCTTCGGCGACGCAAACTCCATGTGATGGACGGCCAGACCGGTGTATTCCGAGTAAAAATAATAGCGGCCTCCTGCTGTGAACAGGAAGACCTCGCCGCTTGTTTCGACCGAGTACGCTATCGGCTCGATGGTGCCAGGTACGCCGTACGCGTCATTGAACAGTTTTTCGATTTTCAGCTTCCCGTTGATCGTCTTTTCGAAGAGGTCGAGGTTGACCCACTCCTCCCAGTCGGTGGACCAAGACTCGGGGAGCGTTGGGTCAGTGTACCAACTGCTGTGGATCCAAGCGCGGGGAGGCGGCGGCTCAGGCTTCCTGTAATCATTGTTGCCCTGAGCTCGTCCCGAGACCGTCGGGAATTGAGGCCTGCCAGTGGGTAAGGAATCACCACGTCTCAACAAAAGTGTTCAGGTTCTGAATAGCCGAGGAGTGAATCCGGCTCACTGTGTGCGCCCGGACTTTGAAAGGAGGCGGGAGAGGAAGAACGACATTGGTGTCATCATGTAATTTCCGCTGCCTTTTTAAAGCCGAGCAAGAGGCTGTGCGATCGAGGGCTTTGCGCCAATCCCGTGCGATCGCCGGGCTTGTCCACTGTCACGGACATGTCCTCTTGGCATCTCAGCAAACCGATAATGCCATCGCCGGCATTCTATGTATACTAAACACAACAGCAATCGCACAGAATAATCACCGTTTTTCCTTCCAACGCCTTCGTTTGTTAGGGGCTCCAGTTGTCTGAGGGCCCCCAGTTATCTGAGATCAACGATAGGGGTTAGAGCAGTCTCTCCATTTCTCCCCCTTACGGCGAAGGTACAGCGCCTGCTTGTTCCTTATTGGGACCTCCGCAGTAATATTCCAAGGCATAGCGAAAAATTTCAGGGGACCGAAAACTTCCAGGGGGTCGCATGTAGTAGCCGTCTGGGAACGGAACATGAAGCTGGGTGAGTAGGAGCCTGCGACACGATGGAATACAACACTCGCACATATTGTTCTCGTGGCAAGTGCAAAGCTCACCGACAACGCCAACCTACCTATGACGGTCAGCGTAAAAGTGAGGCTCGTCGATATACTCATACTATACAGAATAACCGCTATTATACGGGGAAGGCTTCAACTTTGCGTTTGCAAGCGTGATATGACTTGCTTACGAGGATCTATCGAACATCACCCTAGCCTTACGCAACATGTTTATCGCATGTTCAATATGCCCTCCGCCTCGAGAATGTCTGCGCTCCGGACCAGACAAACTCCCCCTTTGGCGGGGTACATCAATCGAGCAGAATCCATCCAGGGCGGTCATGAACAGATGAAGCGAAAATGTCGCCTATGCAGCGCAGAGCGTGGTGGGCTGCGACCAGATCTGGCAATTTTTATATTCCCGAAGAGCATGGCTTTATCGTTGTCCGTCCGTTCCACCAAGAGTTCAATGCGTCAACCTCTGCTGTGCGGATGGGCTTTATCCTTGCGATGGCCTCATCCACCGCGCAGACTTGGCAGACCTCGCGAGACTACACATCCTCTCTATCGCATCCAGGATCTCCATCGGGTTATCCGAGCTTCTCACTACTCGCTGATGGTTAGTTCGCCACGGGTTGACATTGTAGTCCGAGACACACACCATGCGGCAATAGCTTTCCTTGGAATTGACGGACAGCCTTCCCAAGCTACGAACAGATGGAGGTTAGTTCGAAATATCGTGGTAGAAAGGGGGACGACCTCGACAAGGGAACTGGGCATTTCCATCACGCGTTCATACACGCCCGCGTTCGTGTGCTCGAAATATCGGGGCCCACCCCAGCGCACCGTGTGCCCCGAAAAACGAACCATCTCAATCCCGGCTGCTTCTTCCGCAGGCCCGAGATCGTAGTACGTAATGAGGGCGGAAGTACCCTGGATGTACATCGCACAGGTCAGCACGCAGAATACATCGCCCGAGCGAAGACGCGGTTCGCCCGTCGGCCGACTCCAGCTGCCACCGCCGCCCTTGATGATGGTGTCTCTCGCGTCCGCCACAATGTGCTGAAGCTTCCGCCAGTCCGCGGCGTCGACGTCGCACATCCTCCCCGCGCTGTCGATGATAATGCCGCCCCCGCGGAGACGATTGAACACGAATGCGCAATTGCAAGTGAGTCCCTCACCGCCCATAGCGCTGAACGACTCGATGAGGAGAACATCTTTGGAGGTTGGAATGGAAGCAGAGGGTAAGGTCGACATGGTGGTTTCTGCCCACAGCTTGGGGCCGCGCAGCACGCATAAATAGGCTGGTGTACGTCGACGCTGCGGGAGATCGCGGGACCGGCTGAGCGATTTTTTTAGCTGCTACGCTTGATCGCAGAGCCATCGCAACAGACAACTCAAGCCAGAGCAGTTTCCTCTTAAATAGTCCGGGATATCTCGTCGCCCACGATGGCTCTATGTATGAGGTTCGCATATTCAACACTTTGTTTTGTCGTGAACTGGATTATGCAACCCAAATTCAACCGGCGGTTGCCTGGTCGCCTTGTCCTAAACTTATTTATTCAGATCCCATGATTCGGAGAGCGTCTCCGCCGCTCCGATTTCGAGTCCCCGCCTCCGACGGGATATCAAGTCGGCGTCCGTATGAATGAGCTTCACGCTGAGTTCGACTCTCGGTACTCATGGGCACTAGTACCTCTCGCTGCACTCCATATGTCTTCCCGGGCTTCAGGTGCCCTCATTCGAGGGACAGGGGCATTCACTGGGCCGGGAAAAACCTTGCACGAGCTATATACTACCCTCGGGGTCACCGCCGAGAAACACGCGAATCGAGCTGCACACAGTCTCGGTTTGGGACCTGCTGCCGTCGCCGAGCGCCTCCGGGTCGCCTTCGGCGATGGAAGCCAGCGGGAATTGTTGCTGACCGAGCTGCGAAGCAATGTACCGCGGAAGGTGGAGAAGGATTGTGCGCGACTCATCAATTACGCGCTGCCGTGAGCTGGCTGAGTCTGCCACCTGGGGCTGTAACTCTGACAACGGCACAGCTCTGAATCCTCCCGCACTCAAATGGAGGCCTTCAAGAGTCTGGTGACATTCATCACCCGTTATCCGGGACTCCGACGCATCTTTTTGTGCTCCGACATCAAGCGCGCGGAGGCGGAGGAAACCGAGATTGCTGGTCTCTGGGACAGGCCAGACAGGACTGATGAATGCAGTGATCCACAGTGGAATTTCCGACGTAGGTTTGCCGCTGCGTGCCTGGCTGATCTGGATATTTCCTCCATGGTCGAGAATATCCTGCCGCAGAACCTTGGGTCTGTATCCACGGAGGGCCCCGGCCTCAGCACAATCGAACAACTCCTGGTGTCCTCGGACTGCGAGTGAGTGTCCCCGTGCTACTCCCCGACTCTGATCTCAGTCCCATGTATAGGGGAACATCGACTTTTTCACGCCACATCGCGATTCGTTATCTTGGTGGAATCCTGGAATTGCCATCTTTCTGGCTGCAGAATGGGACGTTGTATCGATCCGTTGTCCAGAAGCTGCTTGCGCGAGCTGCGCTCCTCCTCAAAGATCTCGGAGTCGACTCACTCGGCCCCGACGATTCCGCAGTTCATGGCCAGTCGGACATCGAGGGCGTCGATATGTTTTGCCAGGCCCTTCTTGCAGTCATCCAGAGGTGGCTCCCGGAACAATTTTCGCCGTCGACGACCCCTGAAGGTTGGTGCACGAGTTTGCGAGATGTACTGAATCTCCTGCGGCAGTAGGTCAAAATTTCACGAGAGGCATCGTTGAAGATTGATTTCCTTCCTCAGACCGAAGTCGCAGGACCTTCTACCAGGCTCCTCGACTATCGCGGGAAATGGGAAACTTCACGAGCTACTTCCATCCCATTACGAGTCTCGCCTCGTGCATACCACGTTACCTGCGTGCGTTCGAACTGTTTTAGTCGCTGAACTAAACTTAGAATACGAATCCAGAGAAGAGCCAGGGGACCAAGTTGCCTCTACTTCGCTGTTGAACTTCAAAAAAGTCAAAGCACCGGCGTATGCGCTCAAGAAAAAATATAAGCCGAAGGAAGCACGTCCAGCGGTAAACCTTCCAGCACCGCCGAAGGCGAAGGTACATACTTGCTTCTAGACACATGCACTGCTTACATGCGGTAGGTTCTCCTTCTTGGGTCAAGCCAATCAGGGAAATCGACGGTCTTGAAACAGATGCGCATCATTGGAGGAACACCCTTCTCTGACAGGGAGATCGAGGGGTTTCGCCAGCTCGTTTTCGAGGACCTGAAGGGTCTCTGCTACCGCATCGACTCGCTCCGATTACTTGGATTGCATTTACCAGAGGCTCTTCGCCCCGCAGCAGATCTCATTGCCCGAGCGCCGCATCTCCGCAATGGCGAGCCGTTTCCCATAGAGTGTTTACATGCATTCACAACGCTCTGGGGTGATGCGACCGTGCAGAGCGCCGTTCGCCGAGGGAACGAGTTGGCGTTCGGGGACAAGTAAGTCGATGAGAGGTTGTGTATTCAGTACTCATTACGACAATAGTCTGCCTTACTTGTTCGCTGCACTCCCCCGGCTCTTCTCCCCTTCGTTCGTCCCAACGCCAGACGACATCCTTCATCTCCGTTCCCGCACAGAACGAGTCGCAGAGACGACGGTCAACTTGAATGGCATTGACATATTAGTCGTGGATGTGAGGGTACTCTCAAACCATTCCTTAGCATCACCAATGTTGTCTTCCAGATCGGTGGTAGGAGACCTGACCGACGCAAGTGGATGCATACCTTCGACGATGTGACGAGTATCATTTTTGCAGCGAGCCTGGGGGGGTATGACACGTGTCTTACCGACGACATTGCTGAGGTGCGGCGACACTACTCCTAGAGCTTGGCCCCTGGTTGATCACTTAGCACCTCAGAACGAGATGCAAGATTCGATGGTTGTCTGGAAGGACATCTGCGCTTCAAAGTATTTCAACCAGACCTCAATAGTGCGTATCTATCTACTTCTTCCGTGCGGTGGTGTATACTTGGGGTCAATCTCTGAGATCCTGTGCTTCACCAAGAATGATCTGTTCGAGCAGAAGGTCTTGACCTCGGATATTGTGGACTTCTTCCCGGTATGGTCTTATTTTTTTTCTGTCCTTACATCAAATTCTCTCTGTCTCCGTCCTAGATCCTGACTGCCACCCTCGTAGGACTTCAATGGTTCACGCGGTGACGCGGCAGCTGGGCGCCACTATTTCTCGACGAGGTTTCAAAGGCTCGCGGAAGAGGTTGGGCGTATCCATGAAAAAGCCGCTTACAAACAGTATGCTGCCATCCCCGGATCTACTTGTCTGTGATTTGGCGCAGTTGACTGATCTCACTTCTAGTGTGGTCACCGCCACGGACACTGGAATGATGAGAGGCTTTCTCAATTCTGTCGGTACGTTTTCACACATGATGCTGACGACACGAAATACTCATGATCTCTCCCAGGGTGAGTTCCTGACCCTCCAGAACTCCCTTTCTGACAGAATCCCGTGAAGCGACGTCTTGCGGAATAATCTCCAAGCCGCACAACCAATTTGATATATTGAGCAGTGTTGTCCTTTCAAGTGGAATCAAACGACGTTGTAATCATTTCCCGGTGATGAGCTTGTTCCAAAACCATGACAGGCCTGTACTCAATCCTCACGATCCGAATACGAAGCCCGGCGAAGTTGAAGGTTGAAAGAGAAACCTGTTCTTCCTTGCTGATTTTGTCTTAGACTGAGGCATCCGGCGCAGTCTGGCGGGCGGATCGTGTGCGTAGCTGCCGTGCCTAGTCCGCCGGAGTTGAATAGTCTTAGGCTGATACCGGCACACCGTCGGCAATACCGCGGCACAGCGGCATCGCTTATGTCGCATCACTAGTCCCTAATCTCCCGCTGCCGGCCATTCCTCAACGCCCGCGCCGAACAGAACTCCGAGCTCATTGCCGGCAGTATTCCATGCCGCGGATGCCGCTATCGTGATGGTACCTTAACACGTTCCACAGACGTCTTCTATGTACTAGTGTCCTATTTCCGGCTTCCTGCGGACCAAGGGCCGACATCACCGCAATGGCTGAGAGCCCCCATGGGTGAGTCTGTGGGAGGACACACAATAGGGCGTGGCCGAAGATGGTGGAAGGAGAGGGAAGGATCTGCTGGCGCGAGCAGCTTTGCGGTGATTAAGGGCATCCCACCGATGTATGGCTGTGATCACAGCCTCTGATGGTCTCGGCATGTCGCGGCCAATGGGTTCTTGTCCTTTTCCGCGGACCGGAAATGGTGTCGGCCGTGGGTGAGAGTGGCAGAGAGCAGGCCGGGGTGCTGCCGGACACTTGCCGTTAAGCCGAAAGGATGGATGGGATGGCGAAAGGACGGGAAACTTGTGACAGATATTTATCTTCAAGCGAACTGGACACAGCACTGGGAGGCCAAGTGCAGAGCGCCATATGGAGCGAGAGACCAGGGGAAAATGAAAATTCCTCAGGGCAAGTCAACGCCGCGAAACGAGAGCAGTGAACCAATAGGCCCTGAAATATTCCTGGGATTCCAGAGAGACTCGAAAGATTTATTGATTGCTGCAAGGCGGGAGCGGGAGCAGGGGACAGGCGGCGAGGAAGATGAGAACATTCTGTTGTACATGTTATCAGGGTTGGGGGTAGGGAGTCGTAGGATGCAGGACAATTGCGCGCTGTATCAGCCCCCGGAGTGCTCACCTAGGCGGAGGGGCAGAGGGGGCTTGAATTTCTGGGATGGAGAGTTAGACGAGGAGACTCGGAGCTACTTCGTGGGTGCGCGCTGCGGATGGAAAAATACCGCGCAATGGAATAGATCGCACTGCGGTGCAAGAAAGCGCGAGGGTCATAATGAGCCCAGGGAGAATCTGGCCCCAAGCGCAAGACAGACGATGCAGATTTTGATGCCGATTTCAGATTTCCCGAAGACCCAGCTATAGCCTGCACTAATATTGTAGCTGCAGCGCAAATATGTTGCGCAAATATGGAATTGCCACCGGTGTTCTCTGGGCGTCGTGTTGGCTGAGAGTCCACAAAGCTTTTACAGTTTAGTTCCTGGACCGTCCACAGTATGGTGCGCCAGTGGGCAAATGCTTCGAGATGGGCGCTTGCGTCAAGCAGTGTCCGCCCATAAGGCCTTAAATCAAGGTTTGAGAATCCTTAAGGCCTTAATAAGGGTAAGGCCTTAAATATAAGGGCCGTTTAAGGCCTTAAATATATTTTCCCACGCCCCTAGGCACCGCCTAAAATCCCAGTAAACTACGGCCGGAACTCCTCGTCAGAGTCAACCTCGATGGCGCCATCGTCTGGGACCTCGTCCTCCGCAGCCTCCGCCAATGCCTGCATTAAAACCTCCTCCTGCTCCATCACCTTCGCCGACGGTTTGCGTGTCCGAGGCTTCTCCGCTCCTCCAAACAATACCTGCAGCGTCATCTGTTTCCATCCCGGGATACGATTTGGAAGACGCGGAGTGACATCCTCGTCCGCCCCGTCCTCCACATCCTCAGCTGTTTCCGCCAGCTCGGCCGCCTTTGCATCACCGATCCATTTTGCGAGTTCCGTCCTCCACCCTGACGCACTCGATACAAGAGCTCGACCCCGCTCGCTGTCATCTTCGTCCGCCTGGTCTTCGAGCAGATCCCGATAACGAGGTACACTCAACAGTTCAGCAGTTGATTTGTGGTTTTTACGTCCGTGGCGAGGCTTCAGAATCTTGCCTTTTTCGTGTTCGGACCGGATCTGGGCACGCACCTGAACATTGCACTATGTAAGTGTTATCGGTTGACCAGTAATATTGACGCACCATGGTCCTTTTCTCTGTCTTCTGAAGTCCCAGCCTGTTGCGATGGTCGGCTTGCTCAACTTTGGTCCGCGAAAAGGTGCGCTCGCAGCCCGCCTGATTCGCGACGATGGTCAGGATTATGATGGCAAATCGGGCGAGTTCTCCGAGGTGGGAAGAGTCCGCAAGTGCTTCCCAGACTTGGATAGGATCATTCTCCTAGGACAATGTGAGTCTCGATTAAATACGTCCAGGGGAGAGCGTACATAGAGATTCTTCCATTCTTCAGCCTTAAAATCATCGAAATCACCTGTTCCGGATAAATATTGCATAAACGCTTTGGAGACTTCGGTCTCTTTCGCTATTCTCTGTTCCGGAGTGTCTCGATTATCGGGACGAGCGTTAATGCGGCGGTATACCTATCATTCGAGAAATTAACCCAGCTGTATATATGAGAACGAGCGAAGACACACCAAAATTAGAAGATTGCGGCATTTGAGTTGATTCAAATTCGCGTTCGGTCCAAAGCAAGAAAGCTTCTCGAACGGATTCAGAATTAAAGCCAGGAGAAACACCGGCTGGTCGCAGTCCTTCCAACGCTTCTCGAGGCGTATAAGCATGGAAGTCCGCACTTCCTCCTCGGGATGATCGACGAAGCGCAGGAAAATGCCGGCAATTGTGAGCAGAACTTGGTCGAGTCGAGTCGAGTCCTTCTGGTTGATATTGGTGCCCAGACAGATAGGTTCGAGATCACCGAGGACCGTTTCAAGGCCGCTCCAGAAAGTTCCATCTTCGATCAGAGCACACATCCTTTCTGCATTTTCCCTCAGCCGTTCACCTTCGGTTGACACCGCTGCACCGACTTCAGCCGCTATGATGGCAGTGCGATTTTGGAGAACAGCAAGCTGGAGGGCAGGACGAAGGATGAATAGCCGCATGAATGCGACAAAGTGAGTTGTCCAACGAGTGAGGTTCGCGACCAAATACACCAGAACGATGATTCTTCCCGCATTCCGATCACTGCTAATGATGCGCTGGCATTCGTCAAATATCTTACGAACCTTGCCGTGGTTGTTGATCCATGCAATCAGCGTAGTGGCGTCCTCGGCGATTAAAGCAGCGGCGTCGTTAACCTTGAAATAATCGCCAAGGATGAGTTGGAACTATTCTCCCATCAGCACGGCACAAAATCGAAGCATACGGCAAACCTGATGAGCCCAGCACGATGGCAAAACGAGCCAGGGGCGTTTTTTGCCCAGAAGAAGTCGTCCTTTCTTGCTACCGCCGTCGGCGTCAGTGGTGAAATATATTATGATGCATCCTTGCTTCCGCTCGATGCGGTCAATCATCTCCGCGAATTGTTCGCATTGGGAGGGCCCATCTTTGTTGAGCGCGGTGACCTCGATGAGCTCCAGCAAGTACGCCTTTCGGAATTGATTCAGGAGGTCATCCGCTCATTAACAGCGACGTACCTTGAAATCCACATTGGCGCAGATAGCGTTGACGGAATCCTTCTTGGATTTCCAGCCATCCGTCCTAAATGACATGATTAATGGATATGCTTCGAGTACGAGGAACGGACGTACGACAGGCCTACATTCCGACCTTCCAACTTCTTTTTAAGCCCAAGCTCGATTTCCTCCGCGGCGTTGTTCAGTAGGCGTCCTCCAGCAACCTTCCCAGTGGGCAGGACATCCGGGGCCGAGGTACGCACCATGCCGAACAGAATCCGCATCTCTGGGTCTTCGAACAGCTGCAAGGCGGACCCAGTGGACACAATAGCGCGTAAAGCCTGCTTTTGTAAAGCGTCTGCTTCTGCCTCACCGTACGGCATGTCATTCCGGCGAAATGTCAAGCCTGACAGCACGGACTGCGTGTGCTGCTTCTTCGGAGGAGGCGCCGGTGCATCCGAGGAAGCGCCTGGTGTAGATGTCGTACGTGGGCGCTTCTTTGATTCGGGTTCTTTCGCTACCATCTGTTGTCGCAGGGCAGTCGCGTCCGCCTTGGCCTTTGCCGACGCGTGCAGACACGGTGCCTTGCCGCCGATAAGATGGGCAATCCACGCTGTTTTTTCCCCCCGGGTAGATTTCACCGTGGCGCAAGCTATGGACAATAACTGAGAACAGCCTGAGTAAAAATAGTAGGGATGACGCACCATCTTTAAATGCCTGAGAACCTTCCGCGAGGTCCGTCGTGGTGGCTCCAACGCTGTCCAGCTGGTGGGACACGCAAGACTTGCAGTAGGTGCGATACATGGTCGAGTTTTGCAGCTCCCCGCGCCAGAAATAATCCTTTAAAGACATGTCGGACGACGTGCAGATGGAGGAAAAAATTACATAATATCAGTACACGTGCTAGCTTAAGGCCTTACTAAGGCCTTAAAACTTGGCCGAAAATCCTTAAGGCCTTATTTAAGGCCTTATTTAAGGCCTTAAATTTTTAAGGCTTAGCCCTTCGGGCGAACACTGGCGTCAAGACGTCGGTGCACTGCCACCGCGTGATCGACCGCGTCATTAACGCGGCGTGTCAGCAGCAGCAAACAGTGCTCGATCAGAAGGATTTCTGGGTTTCGGCGGCCTGATACAGCAGGCGGGGAACCGATATGCCCCACGATTGATAAAAGGGTGCTGGGATGGACGGTAGGCAAGCATTCTACCGTACCTTCCACGTTGTGTACGCTGTTACCAAGTTGTTACGGACGTGTCTGGACGTGTTCTATGATTTCCTCTTTCGGGATTTCCGGTTGGCATCTCGATGGCAGCCGTGAAAACTTCCTGCTCGATCGGCCGCGGCATTCAAACTCCGTGTCAATTTCTCAGCTCCGCTTCGAAATATTGTCAAGATCCCGGCAATTTTTGGTTCAACTGGGACCCCTTGCGGAGGCAGGGAGTAAAATGCCCGTCACGACGGGGAGGGCTCTCTGAATCATGGGATAGGCATCCACTGGACGCAATAATAATAGAACCACCCGAAGGGGATCCGGCCGTCTTTTACCAAAAGAAAGTAATAATACAGTCTAGTCAAAACGGCTGAACTGGGGTTAACCTCCTACCTAAAGCCATCGGGGCTAACGTGAATCTCCTAGACTGTTCAAGAGTCAAATGATCGGGCTTGAAATGCTCTCTGCGAAGACTATGCGATCACCCTGAGCAGCTAAGAAAATCACTCTCTCGGTCCCGCGTTTCCGCAGCCCCGAGATAACTCGGATCGCAAAGCAACCTATTTATGAATCCTGCGCGACCACACGATGTGGAGAGAACCTACCATGTCTATTTTACCCACTACTTTCATCTCAACCTTCAAAGACGTCCTCCTCATCGATTCGTTCAGCGCCATGGGCGGCGAAGGGCTCACCTGTGCATTCGTTTTTGATCGTCCTCGAGGAGTCGGCATTATCGTCGACGGCGCGGGGAGGATATGCGACGTGGACGATGCGGACTGGCGGGAGCTTCAGCGCGTTGTTTCGGATGCAAAAGAGACCATCTTGCAAGGTGGCAGCGGCAACTGGAGTGGCCCCATGGGCGGCGTGCGTCTTGGGTCAGACTAGCCCGATATTCGGGGTGCTAATGTCCGCCTCGTTTATTTTCAGGTTTCTTGTACTCCTCACACGTACTACGATCTCGGGCCGGCGGACGAGCCAGGCGGGTTCGCGGTGGTGCGTTCTACGGGGCATACGGTGCACTGGGATGCTTCCAAACACGTCGAACACACATACCCTGGCGTGCATCAGCGCGTGGCGGAGAAGCCTAGTTCGATCGTGGAGGTAGGCGTGCTTTCTGTTAGGATATTGCCAACTAACCTTCATCTGCGCGTAGCTTGGGAAGGCCATTTGGGCTATTCAAAGGAAGCTACTGCCGCATGGTGAGTGTTCGTGCTATGATGCTCCCCGACCGCAGAAATTGATCATCAGCGGTTAGTGAGAAGCTCGGGCGATGCGAGGGAGATGCTGGATGCGATCGAGGGCATGTGTAGCCTTGCGAAGTCTGCGAAGTCTGTGAGGTGGATTCGGCCCTCGTGAGGATATTGCTTCCACTCCGGGGCAGCGTAATCAAGATTTTTGCCCATTCTGTCCCATAAAAGAGAAGATCTCATTTCATTCACGGTCTGACTAGGGAGACTACGGCGAATCTGTTGTGATATATACCATCTCATTCTCCATTTTTTTCCTCTCCGCCGGACGTGCCTTGATTCTTGAACGTGCTCTATTTTCGTATCCCCCTGGCCCACATACCGAACATGATTCTGGTGATGTCGTCCGAAAATATCCAGCTATCTTTACGACGATTCCCGGCGGCGCATGTAGATCCTGTCTCAGGGATACCTATTCCTGGGTACCCGGGATTGGAATTTGTGCAGTGGTGCCGGCCAGTGGGACGGACCCAGGGATGTCGACACCGTCACATGCATGGACATGTGGGCCGGCTTTGGAGATATTCTGTTTGACTGAAATATGATGCCCTGGGCCACCCACGGGCGACAATATATGAGGGATGGGGCCCGTCGCTACATACCTTTTTGACTTGAGACAAAGTCAGGGAAGAGCTCGAGGTCGGCTTTTGGTTCTCCGTTTAGCGCCGACCTCCTTTTTCGACCTGCCGGCCAGCTATGGTGCCGGGGCAACACTGGATGCCGTGCCGTGCCGTGCCACTGGGCGGCACTCAAACCCGTCTCCACCGGCCGGCACAGGCGCCCCCGGCCTCGACTTGAATGAGTTCCTCGTTCTGTCGTCGCGCCGAGTCCAATTCGGCCTGCTGCGAATTGGTCTCCTTCCGGGTTGCGGATAACAGCCGGAGGATTCGCCTTCCACGGGAACTCTGTCTTGTGTCCGAAGTGGGATAATTATGTCTCTCCAAGTCCTCGATGTCCACGATTTTCTCCTGCGCCGCGCGTAATTCACGCTGGAGATACTGGCGGCGAATCGAGCTGGCCGTAAGTCTGCGACCATCGGGCCGACTCGCGGACAGGATCGCCGCATTGACAACGGGATCTGGGGGCTTCCGTCGGATACGGCGATAAACAAGTTTCTTTCCACACCACCAAAAAAAAAAAAAAAACTCAAGTTTATGGTCTGACTAGGGAGACTAGGCGGGTGGTGCCATGTGGGCCATCGACGGCGGTCGATAAGTTTTCATGAATGGTGAGATTATGCCGGGGGCCGAGGCTCTACGAGTTTCCGCAGTTTTTTCGCATTTGACAGACCTCCTTCGGCGCCGCTTGAACCGTAGGATCCACAGAGAAAGCGCAATAATGATCAGGCCAGCGGGGACCAGCGATCCAATTATTATTGCCCGCCTCCTGTTTCGAGGATGGGTCAGGAGCAAGTCAGTGTACGCTGGCGAGAGGGTATGAACCTGGTTGAGGCAGCGACATTCGATGGTGCGCCGGCTCTATAGCACTAGACTATAAGGCGTCACACGTACATCGATGGCAATACATACGTTAAAGAAAAGGATGGGGCAGAAGCAGTCCTGGGGCATCATATCTGTGTTGGATAGACCACATCTTGGCAGGGTGATATATCACCGTGCTGTAGTTAGAGTCGCACGATGATACATCATACGCTCTCCCGCAGAGATATGCATGATATATCACCTTACAGGTTGTCCCTTTTGAGTTTAACAGTGCCCAGAGCATCGCTTGAGAACCATGGCCGTTGATCATCAAGATGGCGGGCGAACACAGCCGCCTCGATTTGATGCCACGATGAGCTCAAGCTCTCGGCGTCGCCATCAACGATGAGCACGCTAGTTCTTGGTTTTCGTGCCAAACCTAACGAAAACGGGGGCGCGAGCAGCTGCGACACGTGTGGCACTATTTCCACAGTGAAATTGAGCGGAACAGGCTTCAATGCCCGCCATTTCCACTTTTCCTGGGCTTTGGTACCATATCTGTTCCGCCTCTCCTGCCCCCACACCGGTCAAATCTGGGGCCCATGGGTGGCACCCCTGCATTAGGGTCCCCATTTGAACCCTCAAGCAGCAACCACCGCCTCCCTACACGTATGATACGTGCCATTCGCACCGGGCACGCATCGAATTAGCACACGGATTCCCCGCCCTCCTCTCGGGATTCCAGGCCTCGAGCTGGCTCTCTGGCATCGATGCTAGTAGCGTTGCGCGTTCCATGCTCCTCTCTGCTGGGCCGCCTTCCGCCTTCCGCCTTCCGTACGCTTGCACGCAGCGCAGGGCATATCGAAACCGCGTACGATGTTCGACTTCGGCCCTCATGGTAGTCCTGGCAATAGTGGCCGCTGTTCTAAGGCCACGCACACACGCAGGACCAGCGCAGAGCACGTCCGCTCACATCCTCCTCCTCGCTTTCGCCGTGGTGCCGGTGGCATTTAGCCGGTGCATGGTGCTGGCCACTGTACCCGACGAGCGCCCTCCGCCGTTCTCGACGCCGTTGGCACGGCAACGATGTGTTGGGCAGTCCGTTAACGATGCGCACTGCACGCACAGGCATGCGCCGCTACCGCGAACCCTGGGCGCATCGCAGCTCCTCAGCACCCGTCACTGCGCGCATTACGCCGCTGCACGGCGCCGCAACGCGACACTTCATTGAGATGGGGACGACTCACACCGGCAGATTCACATCGGGGTCCATTTACCAATCACCTTCATTGATAACGCTAAAATGAATCGACGTATAATTGAGGCAGTACTTAGCATCCGCCCTTCATAAGCTAACGAGAATGTATAAATATACTGAAAGCTAGAAAACTAACTGTGGCGCACCTGAAGACCTCCCATAACAACACCATATATATTCCAGAATTGAATTCTTGGCTAAATTGTATGAACGAAGTTGAATACGGTGACTGGGGGCCCAGGAAAGGCGGATGTAGCGTCAAGAAAGAGCACGCTGGCACGCCGCAGTGCGGGGCAGGAGAACAATTTTCAAGGTGGTAAATCCAAGAGTTGGATGTTAGAGATTTATTGCCGTGTTTCCAGGGGAGTTAACGGACAGGAACGGGAGATATGGCCAAAGTAACGGGGAGAAAGTCAGAGAGCGGGTGCAGAGATGTCATTTTGATGGAAGAACAACACATAACAACATCCGTTTTGGGCATTGACCGGATTTAGCACGCCAAAGTTTCCTTTCGTATAGAACAAGTATTGCATGCTGGAGAATTCTGATCACTGAACAATTTTTAGTACTGAAAACTGAATCTTTGGATGTGCTCAGATGATTTTTTCGGAGGGGTCAATATTTAGTCTCGCGGAAAGAATCGGTCGTATGGGACCCTAGAAAAACCTTCTCCGGAACTCTTTCATCTTTCAAAATTATGACTTAACTAGCCAAACATTCTCATACCAAAAGTAAGTCACCTAAGCGGGAAAATGGTCTTGGGGAGCTTGAAATGATACGGGGGGGCCAAAGTTTGGTTTCGTATAGCACGACCAGGGCATCGAGAGGTTATCTGATCACTGAAACAGTATTAACACGAATAATAGAGCTTTACTACGTCTTCAGAACATTTTCCTGGGGGGGTCGACTTTTAGTCTCGCGGCCGAATCCTTCTTATGGGACCCTAGGAAGGTTATTTCCGGACCTCTTTCATCTTTGACAATAAGAACTTGACTAACCAAACCCGAATGTATCGAACTTGGCCACCTCAGAGACACAATGGTCTTGGGGATGTTGAAATGATACTGGGAGCCGAAGTTCGGTGTCACATAGGACAACCGTGGCATATTGAAGCTATCTAACCAATGAACAAGTATTAGTACCAATTATCGGGTTTTACTATGTCTTCAGAAAAATTTTCTGGGGGGGTCAAAATTTAGTCTCGCGGCCAAATCCGTCGTATGAGACCCTAGAAAGGCCATTTCTCCAGGTCTTTCATCGTACAATATAATAACTTAACGAACCAAACTCGAATATATCAAAAGTTCCGACGTTGGACAACTTTTTTTTGCCATCCATATTTTGGCCAGTTCAGAACATTGAACTACAGCGGATGGACGAACATCGGTTCACTTGTCCACATACCCCAGGAATTTCTTGAAAGAAAATGGATTTTACGGTAACTATGTGATCTTTGACGGCGCTTAAATGCATCCTAGGTTCATATATGATGTTCTAAGTGTCAAGAAATACCGGAGAAGGTGGACGATGGACATATCAGATCTCGAGGTATACTGTATTGCATGCACTCGCAATGCATAGGTTAAGCTCGACAAGTATTTTTCCCGGGTTTCACATAGCATCAGCTGGTTAAGTAACAGAAATTCTGACGTGGAGTACCGCGAAGCGCCGAGGGAGCACGAAAATGGTGAGAACCGAATCAGCGGGTAGGGTAGTGCAAGAAACCATATGCAAGTGCACTGTAAATTATGATCCACTATACATATCGACGTCGGAGGTACAAAAGACACTGGTGGATACTCTGGCTTTGGTATCAGACCAGCGGGCCTGCAGGGGAAGCAGGCAGCACGATCTCAAGAATTAGGCGCTCACGGGCGCTTAATCAGCGACGGCAAAAAGTGCAGCGCATCGGCTAAATTGGTTGATTGAAGCCGAGATAATTCGTGCAATAATCATTGTGAAGGTATTCAAGTATCAGCAAATATTCACTCGACGTACCAAGTACAGGGAGGACGGCTACTAGCCTAAAATGAAGAGAGCAAGAAAGAAAAGAGAGCTCGGGGAACTGAAACAAGAGAGGCATTCTGAATGGCGGGAGGTGTACAAAGAACGGGAAAGACGGAATAGCAGGCGGAGAGGCGATGACAGGGTGGCAGAAGAGCGTGCCAAAGTAAAACTAGGTGGTGGCACGAAATCCGCCGGCGCAGGGTAAAGAGAGGGTGCCAGAGGAAGGGACCGGCATAATTGACAATAGGGAAACATGCTTACTTACATTCACGACATCCCATCGGCGATGGGGCGCGCATGGGCGGGACAAACGGGCGAAGGGCGGGATGCTAAAGCACGCTCCACGGCGCGAGCAGGGAGTAAGCAGACCCGCAGGTGCGCCAAGAGGCGAGGCCTAGAAGTCTTCTACCCTTGGAAGATGCTCCGCCCGCGGGTGGGCGTGCAAAGGCGGACGAAACGGCAGGAAGCGCGCTGACCCCATAATCGCGCGTGCGGCGGGAGGACAGGACAGAATTGAATGGATTTGTGCTGAGAAACAAGAGAGGATGTATTCAGATGTACTCAGCCGCTCTGCTTGTCCTTGGGTACATACAGACGGCGCAAACGGCGGGAGGGCGGGAGCGATCAAATGAGCCGATAGTCACAGCGCGAGGCGAGTAGAGGTCATAGGTAAGCCAGAAGTAAATCCGCAGCGAGGGGGGAGGGAAACCGACCTAAATGGGACACCCCGCCTGCTCTAGGGGGCTCAGGAGTGGTGGAAACGGCCGGTGCGGCGGGGGCCACTAAAAGCAGCGGCACAGGGTGAGAAGAAAGCGCGAAGAAATCAATACGTTATAAAAGAAGACGTAACAATCAGCCCGAGTCACCTACGACATCCCGCCCGCTCGTGAGCATCCTGGAGCGCCAGAATTGGCTGGGACGGTGAAATACGCTACAAGCCGCAGCGCAGAGCAAAGCGTGGGGTTATGGGGAAATTTTGGGTATCCATCGGTAGGGCACATCATTTCTAAGAGAAAGGTTCTGTCCCGCCAGCGGTTGAGCGCGCAGGGGTGTACAAATTGCGGCAGCAAGCCAGGACGCGGAACCGGAAACGCGGATCAAATGGCTGCCAAGGGAGCGGAAAACTGGGGCTGCGTGTGAGAGTCAGGATCCTGTTGGGTTACCGTCGCGCCTCGAGTGCGAACGACGGGGCGGGGAGGAGGAACGAAGGTGTAGCGGGACGGAAGAGGAAGAGATGGGATCATAACACGTGTACACACGCCGCCATCACGCAACTGAACACTGCCACCCGCCAACAGGAAAGCGCGAGCCGCGCGTCCGTGTTGCCGCGCGGACGAGCACCCAAATTCGGACAAGGATTCGGATCTACCACCAGATATAGTTCAGCCTCTAAGCTGATATATCACGCACATCTGTGAATCACAGGCAATGATACATCACTGCCGATCTCTCACCACAGTAGTATGATATATCATATGTACTGTTTCCGCTGTTGGATACTGCGAGTGCACAATCACGTACGGGAGAACACTGGTCCCGGTTTCTGAGACGGGAGGAGGAGGAGGAGGAGGAGGAGGAGATATTATCGCAGCGGTCCCATTGAGAAAACAAGAGGGAGATTCGTCCCCCCTGCCGAATATGAAGCGAACACAGATTAAATGTATATCGGCACCTGCCTGATTGTCATGAAATCGAGAATAATTAGTCCCCTATTCTGGATCGTAATATATTATATTGTGCGATTGCAGGGGCAGCTGGGTGGACGTAAAAACAGTGTTGTTGAGTGTCATGCCCATTTTCGCTCTTGGTTAGGAACTGACAGACATATGGCCAGTATCCATAACGTAGTCGCAATCGATCTCAATTTGTGCACGGTAGTCTGAATGAGAGGAATCTCGTCGATTGAGTGACTCATAATATAATATACGGAACAGCATTCTATGTGGAAGACGTCAACCTCGCATCAAGGAGAGCGACTTGACGCGCTTGCGACGATCTGTCGAACATTTCCCTGGCCTCATGGAGCATGGCTGTCGCGCGTTCAATGTCCCCGCCGCGCTCGATCATATCGGCGATCCGGACCAGGCAAATTCCTCGTTGGCGGGGCACATCCATCGAGGAGAATCCACCCAGCGCGGTCAGGAGCAGATTCAAGGCGGTCTCCTCGTCCCCTTGTGCAGCGAAAATGTCCCCTATACAGCGCAGAGCGTGGTGGATTGCCACTAAATCTGGCAATTTTTTGGCGGACGCCAAGAGCGCCACGGCGTATCCGAAGGTCGTCGTTTCGTCGTGCATGTTATGGTCAAGGTCAGCTAGCTTTGATAGGCACACAATGGCAAGCGCTGGACGATGTCGGCGATATTCCGCCAACCATTTGAGGTAATATGCTGAGGCATCTGCCTTCCGGCCATGGCGGAGCTCTATATCTGCAACCACAGTGTCGCACCAAAACATTGCTTCTGGCACCTTGAGCTCCACAAACAACGGCCGGGCCATGTCCAAGTTTTGACGGACTGCGAGGTCGTCCACTCCCATTTCGCAGTCGAGTATCGCCAAGTTCAATAGGGCGTAGGCGCATTCGAGCGGCGCCTTGCCTTTGGACGATTTCTCCAGGATTTGCGTTTGAATGATCCTAGCCTTCATATACTCGGTCTTTACGAGGAAAACCTCAGCCTCCGAGTTCATGAGGCTGACAGCACTCTCGCCATCTTGCATCCCGCAAATAGCGAGGAGACTCTTAGCTTGAGCGCAGAGCTGGGCACTGTGCTTGAAGTCGCTGAGATTGTAGGAGCAGTCCAGTTCAACCTTTGTCGCATATGCCTGACGACGGAGATCTCCGCTGAGCCTAAGCACTTCTTGCGCCTGTTGAGCGTATCTCACTGCCAGCAGGAAGTCACCCTTCTCTCTGTGGAGCTCTGCAAAGTGCATCAAGGCTTTTCCTTGTCCCACAGAATCACCAATCTCGGTGGAGAGATTGAGGGCACGAGCGCAATACATTTCTGCTCTGTCGCGGTTGTCGGTGTGAAACAGGTGATAGCTTGACAAGACGTTGTAGAGTTGCACTAAGGGTTGAAGTGATAATGTGAGATCTCGGATGCATGGGTTTGATCAAAGGGCAACTACCTTCGCCAACAGGGTCGTTCGCCAACTGGAAAGCCTGAATACCCTCAGTTTCGAGGTCAGCTGGCAACTCCTTTGCTTCATGGTGATGCTGAGAATCGAAGAGTGCTGACAGATATTCTCCGTGAACTTGGTGGTCAGAACATCGCTCCAGCAGCGCCGGGATATACTCCCGGAGAGTTGGAATTCCTCTGGCAGTCGCACGCATAAAAGAATCCAGCGTCAGGATCCTAGAGGCATCAAGATCAACTAATCTTCATCATCTTCATCATAAGCTTCAAGTTATATCATACCTGCGGATGGTAGAGGATACGTCCTCGTCGTCATTGTTTACCTCCCAGAGGAGTACAGTTTGCACGTTGCCTAAGTTCGCAGCGATCCGCAAGACGCATTCCGGTGCAGACACTTCGCGGAATGTTTTCCAGAGCATGAGAAGCTCGCACAAATGATCCCTCAGCGGTCGAACCAGCTGCAGGTTCGGTGGGTGTGCCCGTTGGACGTACTCTCGAACAGGAACCAATGTCTTGAGACGCCCCTCGCGATCCACATATGCCAAGGAAGTACGAATCAGCGTGACTTTGCAGGTTTCGATGTTACGAATGGGAAGGCCGCATTGCATGACGTCCGCTTCGGAGATACCGTCCGGGAGCATGGAAATAATGGTGAGGAGGTCCTGAGCGCCGGGGAACGCCGCCATTCGCTGGCTTGAGAGAGACATGCTGATAGACATATCAAGGTTGGACCGTTTATCGTGCCCCTCTGACAGGAGCTGTGTATGTTCCTCATTCCAGCGTCTGAGCACAGTCTCACTGCCTTCGTACGACACGAGGTTGGCGATGAGGTTGACTGCGAGGGGGAGATAATCCGTGAAACACAGGAGCTCGTCGATGTCGGAATTGTTCTCGGGTTCATCTGAGATATCGATGAAAGTTTGGCGGGCGGCCTCATACGATAATGGCGTAAGAGGAGACAAGAACGGGCGGGTCCAGCGTACTTTTGCCGGTCTCTCCACGCCGCGCATCGTAATCTGTTCAACCCCATCAACCGGCCATCCCGTCTTGAACGAAAGCGCTCACCAATAGTGCCAAGTGAGGGATATCCGTCAGAAGTGACAGAAATTCTTCAACACGCGCACGAGAAGAAACAGGCTCCCAGGCTGTGTCGAGATTGTCCAGAACGAGCAATGTCGGAGGACCAGCCGCAATTGAGCGGAGAAGTAACCTTTGCCGCGGCTCTAACTGAAGGTGAGAAGCAACGGCATGAACCAGCTCGCTATGCGTAGTTGCAGCTTCGCACGCAACGAAATATCGCTGCTGGAATTTATCGGCGATTTGGGAGTGATGCACTACCGCGGTCGCGAGACTGGTCTTGCCGATCCCGCCGCTGCCTAGAATTGCTACGCGGGGCGACTCTTGGGCCAAGATTGCGATAAGTTCTTCTAGTTCCCCATCGCGCCCATGGAATATCTTCGGGGTGGCTGGTAGTAATGATAGTAGCGAATTTGAGCTACGCGCGTGAGCGATGAAGGACAGATGGCTTGATAGAACAGCATCCGGCGAGCTCGACACGTCTCGTAATCCCGCGTTCTGCACAATACCGGTGGGCCAAAGGTGGCTTCAATGGGATGGCCATGGTACCAGCCTGAGAGGCAAATTCGACATCAAGACAACGTCGTAGACGCACGGTGGATTATCCTGAGTGCCACGTAAGCGCTTGAGATCTCACGTTACATCTTCGTCAAAGTCGCTCTGTGACTGGCTGAAGGGAAAGCGCTGATGTATTGAACATGTCGACATCCCGCGCCAAGGAAACTTTTATGAGTCCTTATCCAGGTCTGCTCAAGTATTTTGTTTAAATCTTGCTCGTCAAGTTGCTGATAGCTTAGCTATAAATTTAGGCATGCCACCCGTTCCAAAGACTGACTAATTGCGCCTTCCATCCGTCCCGCCCGCCCCGGGGATTTATTTGCGCAATAAGATGGAACGTAATCCAGCGAATGGGGAGACTTGATCAAAAGTGCGGGAAGCGCAGGGTCCGAAACACAACAGTGCACTGAGGGAGAAGTCGTGGACACTGAGCTGGGTACAAGAGTGCGGGAAGAAGACCGTGCTAACTTGAAGCGCAATACAGCCGAAGGGGATCCCAGATTTTCAGAGGATGCTGCGTAAATGCGTCAATGTTGAGTTGCCACCATTTTCTGGGTGTCTGGATGGCTGGGGATAGACCGAGCTATGAGAATTATAGACCTTCCCGAGGGCGTGCTGCCAGTGAACGAATATCTGAGATGGCTGTATCAGTATATGAGGCAAGGTATGACAAGGGGTGCTTGATCTCTGGATCGTGGACTCTGATGTCCGCTAAGCGAGATCAACGGCATCGCTCGGCGTTTCGGGTCACCTCTTTTTCTAATTCTTCCTCGTCCCTATCCTAAATGTGTTACTATTGACTGCCACAAATGCCTTCGACCAATTGCCAGACAACTACGTATGTTCTATGAAAAAACCCGTGAAAGTAACTGAATTAAATGGATTATAAGGGGGAGGGGGGGGGGGGGGGGGTCGTGGGAAGGAATCCATGATCCAGAGATCAAGCGCCTCTTGAGGTATGAGGTCAAGGTGTCGTTACACCACCACCATGTGACCGGTCGCGTCTTAATGCGTCTCACCAACAGCAACAAATACATCCTATTGGCGTCAGCAAATTTCCAGAAGTCCCACACCAACGCATTTCGAGGAAATACTGGTCGCCCATGTGATTCTTTGATTCGTTAACCAAGAAAAACCATTGCCGGTGAATGCCAAATGGCCGCTTACACTCCCCGGAATTACTATAATATCTGGAGGGGTTCAAGTTGCGGCACTCTATGATCTACGAGTACCATATCTCTTCCTGGTCGAGTCATCCGGTGGGAATCAATCGGCCCTCATGCAACCCACTTGCGCGCTGAATCAATGCGTACCGAGTGAGTTTAGATGCCATTAATTGACGACTCAATCTGGGAATAATGAACACTGTTTTACTGCCTCTTACATTGCTGGCACGTAGAAATTGTCTATGAATCGATATCCCAGCCAAGAAAATACGAGTGTCGGCCTCCAAGAAATTGAGCAATTCCGACAACTGCAGGAGCTAATACAGTGACTGCCAGTGGAGGCCGTCGGAAGGCCAAAGCGTCGAGTCACCTCGTCTGGCGGACACAGGACATAACTCAGGCGATGTCCTCGCAAAACTAACACCGCATTTTGGTGTGCTTCTCGGTGAGGCATGTAGCCTCTCTCATTTCCCGCAGCAATGATACCCCTAGGGAGGCCGGCGCGGCCAGCGTCGGAGCGTGCCGTCGTTCCTTTTGTGCGGGATTCAGAGTGCTTCCTCTTCTTTTCTTGTTTCTGTTGCTTCTCGCGAATTTGACGTCCAGGTAAGCTACATGGGATGTGAACCGCTGTTCTCCCGCTCCTGTATTCCAATCTCCAACCATGTGTCCCTTGCACCAGCCCCTATTCACAAATCCCCTTGCCGCCCACACAAAGCACATAACTCAGGTGAAGTGGTTTCAACATTCCACCCGCTCATTGGTTCCCTCCCCCTGGGGCATGTAGTTCATCGGCCTTCTAACCTTACCGTCCCCTTCCTTAGAAACTTCTGAGGAAAAACCTAAGGAGGGCGAAGGTATGAGCGCAGCCGCGCGGGGAGGGTGCCGTATTTTGTGTCCCATCGTGCACGCATCATCTCTTTTTCTCTAATGAAGGAGGGATGCTGTTGACGCCCACGTGATCTATCAGACGCGGCGCGCCGCGCCGCACCAAATATGACCAAAGAAAACCTCGTTACATCCATGACATCACTTTGAACAGCAGGCCGAGGCCGAGACATGGAGGGCGTCGTTATTGCTATGTCTAGCGCTCCGCTCCTATCGCTTTCGAATGTCAGATACCCTTTGGGCGAACCGTGCTCTGGCTGCTCAGACACACCTAAGACTGTCAAATTTAGGCAAAGCCGAGGTGCTACTCGAACACCAAGGTATCAGATTACAGCAAAACTGGCCTGAAATGGGAGCTCATTCGGGTAGTTTAAGGCTCACTGATTTCGCAACTCAGACTAGTTGAATAAGATTGAGATTTGGCTGGACTAAAATGAATTCGAAACACTACTAGTCAGATTACAAAACAAACAAACCGAAACTCAAACCTAAATTATTTGCATCATCATTCATTTCAGCCCTCTGGAAATGCCAAGGTTCAGCTTGAATTGCAGCTCAAGCTGAAATGTGAACCTAAAGAATGGATTTCAATTCGGCTGAAATTTGGATCACCTGCCAACATACAGATTTCAGGGTCCCTGAAATTAATTCTTTCGGTTGGCATGTCAGTTGGACTGAACTTCAAGTCCAACCTGTGCATTTGGGGGGGACTGAAATGTATAATGACACAAGTACTTTACATTCTGGTTTCAGTTGGTCTTTCTGATAATCCTACATGTAGAGGTTTCAAATTAATTTCAGGGAAGTTGAAGTTCAAACTTATTCAGTTAGTTTAAAAGACACTATCACTTGGATTGAAACCACTTGAATCAGTGTCAGTCTCAGACCGATTTTCTTCTCACTCAATACTTTGGCTTTCAAATAGCACCTCAATGCTGCCTAAATTTGGCAATCCTCGGTGTGAGAGAAACATTAATTTGCAAGGATCAAACAAGGATCCGCCGATGAAGGAATCGTTGAGCAGCGGTAGATAATATCGGTGGACAGTTGTGCCGGAATCAAGGATTAATGTTATCCAAAGAGTTCAGCTGGCGGCGCGGCGCGCCACAAACGAGAGTTCATGTGCGTGACTCCGTTGAAGCCCGGATTTGTGTATCAACGCGGGCGGCCGTCACAATGCTGGCTTTTGAGAACGGTCTACTTGTGGCTTATTCTAGTGCTATATTCTGTGCGGGACCTCAGGGTATAACTAAATGCCACGAGTCTCAGAACGCTCGCGCACTCACAATTGCAAACGAAGGAGGGAAAGAAAAGAAATACAATTAGACAGACAAACAAGAACAAGAACTACTTTTGCTTATGCGAGCCAGGTGAGGGAGGGAGGGATATAACGATACGGGGCGATACGGTACGGTCTACAGTGGGCACGGGAAAGATACCAAGAAAGCTGTACGAGTGTCTGAGTCAGCGCGCACATCATTCGAGAGTGAAACGGGGGCAAATACGATAGAAACGGAGAGGCGTACGATACATGCAGATGAAGACGAAGCTCGGGGGAGGGGAAGGGGGAGGGAGGATGGTGGTTAGATGACGCCGGGGATCCACCACCAGCGCACGCGCGTGGCGTACTTGTCCCACTCGTGGGGGAACAGCGCGCGCATCTGCGCATCCTCCGCGCGCGCGCGGCTCAGCCCGATGCCGAGTGTCATCACCCACCACACGGCCCCGAGGAGCGCCGCCGCGCATGCCGCGCCCCCGCCCCCCCGAGGCCGACGCCGCGCAGCCCGCACTCGACGACCCAGGACCGAGACCGTGTACGCGGGGTGCCTCACCAAGGAGTAGGGTCTCGTGGTGATGAGCCGGTGGGAGGGGTGGATGGTGAGGTCGAAAGTGAAAAAGGCGCCGAGGGCGCGGAAGCACACAAGGCGGAGGAGGCGCTGAGGACTACTGCAACCGACGCCAAGCACGAAGAGGGGCGTCATGTGGAGCGCCGGCGGCAAGGGGGAGGAGCGGAGAGAGCGCGAGGGAGGCGAAGGCGGGCAGTGACAGGATGTAGGCGAGCACCTCGAGCACGGTGCAGAGACGGAGGATCAGCTGGTGGATCTGTGAACGCCGGTGAGTACGAAGTAGGCGGCAGGAGGAGGGCCTCGCACCCGGAGGATAACAGTGTTCGTCCTAAAGGCCTTAATTTTGACTCTGAGGATCTTGAAGGCCTTCAGTCGAAGGGCGCTTGAAAGCCTTCACTGAGATGTTCCCACGCTTCCGGCGAAAGCCGTATTCGTCCAGGCTGGACTCCGATTAAATGTGCTGATATTTAATGGGCACTTTTTCTATTGTATTGCATCGACGTTAGGGATGCCCTCCTCCCCTGCATTCACCATGTCCTCCATCAATGTGCCAACATCTCCTTCCATCTGGTATTCGGGGCAGGCCTCGCAATCAATTTACAATGAGGTTCAATTCTTCTTCGCAGGGATCATCCCACGGAGAGGTTGCATATCGGCGTGTGAGGTGGCGCGCCGTAAGATTGGGACTCAAAAATTGAACATTACATAATCTACACACGTGCTGAGTGAAGGCCTTCTGAAGGCTTCAATCCTCCGCCAAAAATTCTGAAGGCCTTAAGGGTTGAAGGCCTTCACCCTTCGGGCGAACACTGGAGGATAAGCGGCGCTTCAGGACTTCCCCAGCAAGAAAGACCGCGTGGGCCACATTGTCGCTCGCATTATTGTTAGATCGGGAGGTCCGGAGGGAGAGAGCAAAGGACAACTTGAAGGCAGGGAGCAATACGGTTACAGCGCTGGGTCCTCCTTGCCGTTTTCGATGTAGTAATAGATGTGAACTTGAACGAGGGCGCTGCGCCGTCCAGCATTGGGGCCTGTGTAGGCATTCTTTGCTGGGACCTGTTCGAAGACAGGTTTGACATGAAACTCGCCATGAATATGCAAGGGAGTACCTGGAAATAGTCTGGGAGTTCTGAGAATCGCTTTGGATGCAGGGAAAAGTCGAAGGAAAGAAGCGCGCGGTGGCGATGCTGATCGGCGTGCTATATTAGGGTGTTTCAGAATTAGAATTTTGAGTCCAACTTGTGCCTCAACTTGTGCCCCAACTCGACCTCAACTTGAGCCAAGTTGAGGCACAAGTTGGAGGCTTAATTGTGAAACACCAAAGTGGATATTTCTGCCCCAACTCTGAAGTTGAGGTAGAGTTCACCTCGCCTATCGGGAGTAACGACGAGATTAGTGGGAGTGGGACTCGCGAGTCCCATTACTGATGTACTTGATAGTGGGACTCACGATCGTTGGTGGGACTTGACATAGATCATCAATGGGACTCGCGATCATCAGTGGGACTCAGTTTGTAGTGCTGTTCCTGTGTGTTACAACTCCGCTGATTGCCTGGCCCTATGCCGCTATCCATTCGGTCAACATTGGCTTGAATGAAAGCCAAAGCAGCACCCAGCCAGCCTGGGAGTGAAACCCAGCCTAATCCGTTGAACCGTGGGAGCCATCAACAAACCCGGTAAACCACCCGCCGCTGAGCCGTGCGCAGAGGGAGCAATAAGAGGTTGGACCCCTAGAAAACTTTTGAGGCAGAAATGAATGGCCGCCAGTAGTAGATGGAGATTGAGCAGCACCATAGTGACCTCCCGAAGTAAGTCAACGAGTCGGAAAGCAGGTCGGCGCGAATGGATCATTCGCCGAG
The DNA here is from genome assembly GCA_029289555.1 of Mycena latifolia. Lineage (NCBI taxonomy): Eukaryota > Fungi > Basidiomycota > Agaricomycetes > Agaricales > Mycenaceae > Mycena > Mycena latifolia. Next base: position 434,494 of record JARJLE010000051.1, on the reverse strand, counting down.
TTGAATTCCACCCCGAGCTTGAGGTGCTTAGAAGAGATTCATTGGGTGGGGTGTGCATCGCTGAGAGACATCCAACTGCGCATTCATCGTAAGAAGATAACCACCCGATTTATCTGCAGGTGCTCCAGGCGTGCTGTTATTGTTCGATTGTTCCTGCTGCTCCGCGCTGCGAAGCGGAGCGACTGGTGTATATGTATGTGCACACTATGTGAGTGAGAACAATGGGTCCAGAACGTTGAACTGTGGAAGCGAACCATCAACTTTCGGTAACTCAGGGATTGCCCATTTAAAATTATTTCGCGCCAGTGAACGGCCACTATTGCGTGTTCCCGTACCGGCTGTAAGGGATGGACCTCGGCAGCGGGTGGAGTGATCCGTTGATTAAGGATTAGATTAGATATGAATGTTCGACGGCCTTGTTCGACTGCGGCCATTGTACTAGTTACAGCCACCATTCATAGCATACAAGTAAGTAGATATTTTAGATACAAGGACAATTAGTACAAGGACATTAGGACAGTATTTAGGTAGACCCCGAGTAGGTAGTTGATCAGTTTTCTTGAATCCAATGTTCCCCCACTCAACCTCTGTGCAACTCTACTTGGTTTCTTGACAACTCACGCGGGGTCCTATCCCGTTTAACGACAGGGACCTCACACCGGCGCAGGGGGCTGAAAAAGACCCTAGGCATTGTTGTGATGTATATAAAAATCCACTGGAAGGAATACGGACCGTGCCAGCTCTAACGTTTGTGGATGGGCCATTAGCTCCGAGCCAATTTCTCAACCACGCTTCGTTCAATGAATTCTGCAGGGGGAATTGACAACCATCCATCGTCAACAAATTTAATGCTGATCATGCTTCTGAGGAGGTGGACGTATTTACCTTCACCCCTGCTTCCTCTTCAAGTTCTCCCAGGCCATTAACCTCGAAAATTTAAATTCAAACAATTGAACAACTTGTGGAGAAAACAAGGTGGGAGGAAGTAGATCCAGGAAACAATGTCCTGCACGCCAAAAAGAAAAGAAAAAAACCTAGAGTAATACTTCGAGCAATTAAACTTCCACATTCCCAGCTTCTACAACTGTTCATGCATGTTCACAATGTCTTTCAATTGAGAAATGTTAACATGTTGAGCTCCCTTGACGGCACGGAACAACAGAGCATGTGTGTTGCACGGCAATAAACCGAGTCGTTAAAAGCCCTGGCAAGTGGGGATATTATTTATGGGGCGACATCCCCAGGTTCCATTTCAGTTGCGGCACCATTGCGGCTTCATCGCGGGGATGATGCCGACTGATCCGCCGCTGATGCATGTACTTAACCGAGTCCCATCGTTGACGGTGAGTGCCATTCTCAACACTTTCTCCTATGGGACTCGGGTACTGGATGGGATTGGGCGAGTCCCACTCCCATTCTTCTAGTATATACTCGCTTATCGGCTTTATTAGTCTCTCGTAGACAGACACTTCAATGCGAAGCTCGTGCCTCGCTTGTTGAAGTCTGTTGGCTATCAGGGGGGTCCGATCGGACTTCCAGCTTATTACCAATCTTTTGGCGGGCGAATCACAGTGATTACCAATCTTTTATCAATCATTTGGCAAATACTCATAAAGTGCCATCAAACTTTTTGAATAGCTTAACATCTCGGCCAATTTGCAAAATTCTGAAGAGACAGAACTCTTCCGAGCAGGGTAAAGTATGACTTTGCATATTTGCCCATTGCAAATACATGATTCCCAGTGCTGCAGAGTTGATTGGTAATAAGCAGAAACCCCAATCGGACCCCCTTTGTAACAACAGGACTACGGCTTGATGCCCGAGAGCCGGAAGTTGGGGCATCAAGTTGGGGCACAAGTTGGATGTCGAGTTGTGGTCTTATGCACGACTTGACATCCAACTCTGATTTTGTGCCTCAACTTGTGCCTCAACTTTGCTCAAGTTGGGGGTCCGAGTTGGGGTCCGAGTTGGAGCCCAAATTCTAATTCTGAAACACCCTATTGTGTCGTCGATTCGGGAAACTCAACAGTCGCAAAAGGATGCCCATTTGTGAACCCTTCAGAGGAATTTAGTTGTCGAAAATCAGTAGCAACTATCTGCGTCAGTCAATCAAGGCCAAAGATCTCAATGGCGAACTATCGAACACGTGCTTGAATATGATATCACCACGCGACGTGCCAAACACAACCAATCGCGTCCGCGTCACCCAATTAGGAGATTCGTATTTGCTCCGGGACCGTAAACGGATCGCCCGTTGACTCTTGCTCTCCCCCACCCGCGCTCCCCTATCCATTCTCGACCCCGGGCCGCCGCCACCGCCACTGCCGCCCCCGCCCTTTTGCCGCCTTACCTGCCCTGTTCCCGCATACACGTCGCCTCGGAGGCCTGATGCGCAGATGATGGCCACCGTGCGGCGGTCTTGCTCATCGGGATTATGGGGCGGCGAACGCGATACGCGACTGTCGCCCGTGTCGGGTACGAGCAGAGGACGTGCCGATTCCAGTGCCGTCCATGTGTTTGCCACAGGCCCGTAAGGCCCGCGCAGCCGCCGGCCCCAAAGGGCCGTCGTAAGCGGCACTCTTTCGCGCGGCCCCCCCTCCACCCCGCTTCAGGTCCCCTGTTGACCAAGCAGCTCCCTTGGCGCACATTTTGTTATTGTAGCCATGGCATAATTTTTTGTATCATAGTATACTGTATTATCACTGTTTCTGTGCTCGATACCCTTTGCGAGACGTTTTTCCCATTGTGGCAATGCCTCTGGACTTCAGGAAGGTTCTAATCCTTTCCGCTTGTTCTTCTGCGACATGCCCTCTCCCACGTCGGGCCGATACTTGTCTACGTCCGCCTTCCTTTGTCGGGAGGATATGTCCGTCTGACTCAATCTTCCCAGATATCAGGTCCTATCCATCCATCATTGTCTGCTTGACAGGCGACATTTCATCTTGACGTCTTGAGAGTGGTGGGGTTGAATGCAAGGTATTTGGATAGTCTGACATCCAAACAATAGGCCCGATGTAGAGGGGCAGGGAAGAAGGTAGCGAGATATATTCTCGGTTGAGAAGGATCAGCTAACAAATTTCGTCGGAATGAGCACGGAGTCATGCGCCGCTTGTGTTCTATGATTCTTGATTGGATGTGTCGGTGGCTGGATGTGTCGCTGCCAATCACTCTATATGTATATTTAACTTGACGTTCTGTGGTTAAGAATGGCACAGTAACGAGCCAAAAGTAGGCAGCCAATGAGCAACAAATGTCTCACGAGCTCTGAGATAAAGGGTGGCTGGCACTTCTCAGTCCCTACTGTCATCAGCGCGAAGATGCCCCGCCAGCCCTCTCCAGCCGCACTCCGCTTCAGCACCATTGTTATATCCTTGAATGCTGTCGTCTCGACTTTGGATGTGGTTTCAGAAAGCTTCAATACTCCATTCTTGGAACCACTTTCAAACACTATTCACTCTCTGTTGAGTAAAGCGCAGGTGAATTTTGAGTCGATGCTCTCTGAAAATTCTTTGCTAATGCTTTGCAGGCTGTCAAGCGAAACCGAGAGGACTGCACACAGATGCTGGAGCAAATTCACGGGCTCATTTATGCAATCATCCGTGCTCATATAAACTCGGATGCTGGGGGTGAATTATCACCAACCATGCTGAAAAATTTAGGGAGATTTGCTGAGTCAGTTCTGCTCATCGCCTTCTGAAAGTTTTGTTTCTCACTATGATAGGACCCTGCACAAGGTCCACACTTTTGTTGAAGCCGAGCAGGAGAAAGGGAAAATCAAGCAGTTTTTCCGTCAAGGCGAAAGGAGGACATTGCTGAAGAGCTGCCATACTGGACTGGACCAAGCACTACAGGACTTCAAGGTGAGGCTTAGTTGCCATTCAATACTCAAATCATGATTTGCCTTCAGATCCAGCAGGGTAGTGTTCTAAACGATTTAGCGGAAATCCAACAACATGCACAGAGGACACATGAGGAAGTCCTAGAGATGATTTCGGCTCTTTCAGATGAAGGAACCTCTGACAGTGGATCTTCTGTATGTTCAGTTTCCCGTGGATTCAAATAACGCTCCAATTATTTTTTCAACAGATCAGCAGAGTCTTGTCCAGCTCCCACAACAGGTGTGTATCTGAATCAAACACATGAATTATTGTAACCTCCCACAGATCAAACTCATTTTTACTTTTACCTTCAGAACCCAAAATCTTCTATGGCCGTGAATCCGAAGTTGCTACCATCACCCAGTATTTCGATCAGACAATACCCAGAATAGCAATTTTGGGAGGGGGTGGAATGGGGAAAACAAGCCTTGCAAAAATTATCCTTCATCACCCTGACAGCTCAGCCCGATACCAACATCATCGTTTCTTCGTATCCTGTGATGGAGCATCAACTGCTGTCCAACTTGCTGCTTTCATTGGAGCACATCTCGGGCTCAAGCCAGGAAGAGATCTTACTCGGGCAGTGATCCGTCATTTCACAAGCAATTCACCTTCACTGCTCATCCTGGACAATCTGGAGACTATCTGGGAGCCAAGAGAATCCCGGGGAGAAGTCGAGAAGTTCTTGACTTTGCTTGCAGACATTGAACATCTTGCATTGATTGTAAGCACAAGGTCTAAATACTAGTCATATACTAAGATCACTTTAGATCACAATGCGAGGAGCAGAAAGGCCGGCCAATGTCCGCTGGACTCACCCATTCCTGGCCCCATTGAAACCACTGGGACAAGATGCAGCTCGCAAAACCTTCATTGACATTGCAGATGATGGGTATGCTGTTGAAGACATTGACAAAATCCTCCACCTCACAGATAACATGCCACTGGCAATTGATCTTGTTGCCCATTTGGTGGAGTATGAGGGCCTTTCCAGTGTAATGCATCGCTGGGAGACAGAGGGGACATCACACTCTCAAAGGGCTACAGCAAAGGATCCAATTTGGAAGCATCCATTTCCCTATCGCTGGAAAGCCCCCAGCTGGCAGCAATGCCTCATGCACACAATTTATTGAGCCTCCTGTCAATGTTGCCTGATGGGCTCACAGATGCAGACCTCTTGCAAAGTCACCTCCCAATCAACAATATTCTTTCCTGCAAGGCAGCTTTGCTTTGCACCTCCTTAGCCTATACAGATGACCAGAAACGGCTTAAAGCATTGGTACCAATTCGGGAATATATGCTCAAAATGCATCCCCCCATGGCTAACCTTATTCAACATCTTCTCCAACATTTTAACAATCTTCTGGAGGTGCATGATACATATCGTGGTACTCTTTCGAGTCCTGGGACTGTGGCTCGAATAGCATCAAATTTCGGGAACATACAGAACATTTTGGTACAGGGTCTCAACCAAGATAATCCAGACCTTGCAAAAACTGTCAAGTGCATATGCTACTTTGACCGCTTCACAAGGCAGACTGGACTTGGACGGAGTCGCTTAATACACCAAATTGCCACTGTTCTGCCTTGCCCCAGAGATTATAAGCTGGAGGTCTATTTTGTCACCACACTTCTGTCCGGTTTTCCAACCCACTACATTCCTAATGCACAACAACTACTGGATAGAGCCCTGGAATGTTTTCCATACTTTGATGATCCAGATCTTAAATGTGAGTGGTCTATTAATCATTTTTTTTTCCATCTTGCGAAAAGCATTGACAGGCAAATTTCATGCCCTCCTTGGTGAATATTTTCGGTTCATCACAAACGATTTTTCAAGAGCCCTCAAATGTGCCCAAACTGGACTGTCCTTGTCAATTTCAGCTGGGAGCACCAAGGGACAGTGTGATATGCTGGCAGCATTGGGATATATAGAGTGGGTGATGGGGGATTACTCTGCAGGCCAAGCACATTCATATGAGTCATGGAGGCTGGCCAGGATTTCTGGTGACTTATTTAAGCAAGCACAAGCACTCCGATGTGAATCTATCTGCTGGTATGCTGGTGGGTGCTATAGTCATGGCATCATCCTCTCAGAGAGGGCAAGAGCTCTGCTTGGGCTTTGTGGGATGGCTCATGGTACACTAGATTATTCCATCATGGGCACCTTGGCAGAGGTCCACTGGTCAAAATCTGAATATGTTGAGGCCCGTAACCTCTGGAGTCAGATTATGCACAATTGTACCCTAGAGGGAAACCCATCTGAGCATGCCCAGTCTCTAGCTAGTGTTGCACAGATTGATGTGGAAGTCGGTGCAGCAAGGCATGAAGTGATCAGCCATATTGATGCAGCTCGACAGGCCTGGGGCAGTGTGGGATATTCGATGGGAACTATTTGGTGTGAGATTATCAAAGCAGCCGTTGATCTGAGGGAGGGAGACTTCTCAACAGGAAAGTGTGCCTTCCTCAAATGTCTTACAGCTATATGGGGAAAAGATACTGATGCTGTGAGCTACGGTTTGGAGAGACTTGGAAATGTCTCCCTCTGGAGTGGGACTGATCAGATGCACAATGTGTCACATTGGATAGTGATATTTCTAGTTCATAGTCTCAAGTTGGCAAAGAAGCTGGAAATTCACAAAGCACTCCAATTCCTAGGAGAGTTACATCTATCTCATGGTGACCAGGTGACAGCAACCAGTCTATTTACTGTTGCTCTAGAGGGTTTTACTCAGATGGACATCCACCGGTACAGAGCAGAATGCATGCTTCGTCTGGGAGATATTTCAAAACTTCAAGGGGATGTCACGAAGGCAGGAGAACTTTGGAAAACAGCAAGACCCTTGTTTGAACGGTCTTCTCAGAGGAAGCAAGCTGCTCATGTCGATGAATTACTTGCCAATATGGAGTAGTATTCGAGGTGCTGGATGTTGGAGGGAATATTATAGGCACATCTGTTTTATTGCCAGTTTCATTAGGCTAAGGCATTAGTTGTACAAAGCTCTTTTGTTAGTTTGAGTTCGGGGCATGTAATTTATTGGACCACATGTAGAAGAACATTCTACAGATGACCTGGCAACCTGGAAGAGCTATTGTTTGGCTGATAAGGGACAGTGTTTTATACTACACATCTACCTTCTAACCTTACCGTCCCCTTCCATAAGGAAGGCGAAGGTATGAGCTGAGGAAGGGTGCCGTTTTTCGTCTGGCTTTTTCTTTTTTTCGTGACGAAGGAGGACGCCCGGGTTGTTCGCGCCCTCGTGATCTACCGGACGCACCGCACCGCACCAAATACGACCAATCAACACCTCTCGCTCGCATCCCCCGCATCATTTTAGTCCGGAGAATATTGATTTGTAAGGTCCCGCAGATGCCGAAGTAATCGCTGAGCATCGGTGGCCAATGTCGCAGTTCACAACCCCCAAATTATAACCCATGGCATGGGAATGCATCTGAGAATGATCACACCATCGCAGACGGAGGGAGTATTTTGCAAGAAGGACAAGGAGAGAAATACAATTAGACAGGAAAACAAGAACAAGAACTACTTTTATTTGTGCGAGCCAGGTGTGGGCGGGAGGGAGAGAGGAAAATATGGGAGGAGAGGAGGGAGGAAAGGAGGGATATAACGATACGGGGCGATATGCTACGGTCTACAGTGGGGAAAAAAAAAATAACGGATAGCACAAGAAAGCTGTGCGAGAACGAGTTCAAGTTAGCGCGCGCTGTGACCGTGGAAGGGGCACGTACAATGGAGGCGGAGAGGCGCTCGATAAATGCAGAGGGGAAGGAGGAATACCGCTTAAATGACGCCGGGGATCCACCACCAGCGCACGCGCGCGGCGTACTTGTCCCACTCGTCCGGGAAGAGCGCACGCATCTGCGCGTCCTCCGCGCGCACGCGGCTCAGCCCGATGCCGAGCGTCCACACCCACCACACTGCCCCGAGGAGTGCCGCCGCGCACGCCGCGCCCCCTGCCTCGAGGCCGGCGCCGCGCAGCCCGCACTCGACGACCCAGGAGCCCGCGGAGAGGTGCGAGAACGCGAGCCCGGCGACGATCGTGAGCGAGCCGGTGTACGCGGGGTGCCGCACCAAGGAGTAGGGCCCCGTCGTGATGAGGCGGTGCGACGGGTGGATGGTGAGGTCGAAGGTGAAGAAGGCGCCGAGGGCGCGGAAGCAGACGAGGCGGAGGGAGGCGCCGAGGACGACTGCTACGACGCCGAGCACGAAGAGGGGCGTCGTGCGGAGCGCTGGGGCGGCGAGGGGGAGGAGCGGAGAGAGCGCGAGGGAGGCGAAGGCGGGTAGCGACAGCAGGTAGGCGAGCACCTCGAGCACGGTGCAGAGGCGGAGGGTCAGCTGGTGGATCTGTGAACGCGGTTGAGGACGAAGCAGGCTGCAGAAAGAGGGGCACGCACTCGGAGGATAAGCGGCGCAATGCGGAAAATGTAGAGCGTTTCGGTGTGGTAGCGCCCTTTCTCCGGCGTGGGGTTCGGCGGTGTACACGCGAGCTCGTTGAACACAGCCTGGATGACGACGAGCGCGGCGCGCGAGAGAGACATGCTGCTCCGTGTAGGCAAGGCGATGTCGTGAAGATGATAAAGATGACGATGCCAGCCTGGGCGCCAATGGCCCTTTATAGCGTTCGAGGGAGATTCGATTGGGGTGCGGGGACCAAGACAACGCAATGAGGGCGGCATCGTGCCATTCTCCCTTCTGCGCTCTCGACTTCTAGGTTACCTACGCAGTCGAGGGCGTTATCGATTTGTCCGAGGAGTATTAGGCGTCCGAAGGGCGCTGCTTATGTTTAAATGTGCCACTTACATGTTCCGATGCATGCAGGCAGCCGGGACGCCCCGCGGTGAGGGTGCATCCGGATATCCACGGCGTGCGGGCGGGTGATGCTCTTCAAGCGTCTTCCATGCTTGCCTCCTGCTTTTTATTCTCTAGTACCTCCCGATCAGTGCGGCGTGCGATGATAAATAGAGACATGCATTCGCAGGAGTCGGGGGAGGATGAGCGTGAGCAAAATCGAGCCGCCGCGCTTCGGCGCGATGGTCTCCTACAAATCGAATAGCGCGATTAGATTAGAGGAGAGGAGGACGCGGAGGTGTCGGATAACGTACATGCATGCTTGGACCGCGCCGTTGGCAATCAGCGAGGACAGGCGACCTCGGCGAACAGACATCCCTGCGAATAGCGGGTAGAGTGGAGGCGACGGCCTCCGAGCCTCCAGTCGATGCTTCAGCGAACGAGGGTCCTTCTGCACGGGGAGGGTACTTACAATGCTAGTTGACTTCGGCGCCCGCGAATAGAATGGCCAGTTAACGCCGATTGCACTATACCAACGAGAACGGGGCGTTTCGGCCGAGGTTTCGCGTAGCTGCTAGAGCGGAGGCATCTGCCCCCCGCGCCTGCATGCAGCTACCCGCCAGTGAGACAGAGAAACGAAGAGGGCACCTGGGTCGTGGCCGCCCGCGTGCGCCCGGAACACCTCGTATCTACGTTCTCGATCAAAGCGATGTAAAGCCACCGCGGAAGCGTCTTGGATTATGCACATAGGAGGCGAGAACGCAAGCAAGATTCTCGATGCAGAAGCTCCGCGTTTTGAGGGTCCAAGGTGGGTATTCCGAGTCCTGTAAACTGTGCCTCCGAGAGTTATGTCACTCCAGAGATGGGGCCAGTACACCCAACAAGAATACAGGTAGATCGAAAGATATTCTGGGGCCTGGAAGAGGGAAGAGCGGCGGCCACCGAGCGGATACGTGTACAGGAGTCAAATCAAAGTTTCTGTTAACGCCACCGCCATCCATTTCCACGTGGGGCGGGGTCTTCACCGAGCATTCTGTCCTAGGCTCGTGGTTTTGCGCGGACACAGACTTGCGCTAGTTCGGCACCGTTTTACATGGAAACAGTTTGTTTTGGGAGGAAGCAGGAGCAGGAGGGTCACAGTGACAAGTCGCGCGTGAGCGTCCGCCGGAAGATGCCGAGGCATATTTGAGTTGGCGTCGCAATTGGCGTTGAGCGGAATCTGTGCTAAACTCGGGGGAAATGTCCAAGATGTCATCTTGGCGCGTCCAATTTCTGAAATTTGCATGTCGACCATTTTCTTGAGCCATTGGTTATTGCCAATTGGCGTATACGTACACACCAGCCGCTGCTGCAAGCTCATACTTTGCTTCTCACTACCACCAGAGCTAACTTCACCCCGTTTCATATTTATCTTTGGTCGTACGCCCCGCGAAAATAGGCTTCCCTTGTTGCGGCTCATGGTCTACGAATCGCACGACCGCTCCCGCGATTGGGACCCCACCCATTCGGAGCCTCAGCGGCTTGAGGGGTGCATGGCTATGCTTCGTTGGCTTTCATCGAACCATTTGCGGTTTTTACTAAATTAATGTATCCACATCATGATCATTACCCTAACCCTAGCAGCCGTTCATATTTGTTGGCTGCCCGCTTTCAATTGATGCAATTCGCAAGATGTGTGAGGACGAGTGACAGAAGAAAATTGTTCTCCGAGGGCTGCGTTCATGCTCTTTTTCTTTGTCGTGGAGGAGGTGTGTATTAGGGTATATTGGTAGCCATTTTCAGTCGATGAATTCAGCTTCATTCTCCGCATAAAAGAAGACATGGCACGCTCCCCGCCCGGCCGCGCTCTATGTCTCGTGGGCGGCTTTCAAATTCCGGCGGGAGAGAGCTGCATGCTGTGCCGGGGAAGCGCACCAAACAGGGGTGTGGAGTTTGAGATCATATGAACTGAGTTATGTTCTTTGTGTGAGGAGCGGGAATTTATGAATAGGGGTTCGGCGGACTCGACTTGGACACTCGAGAATCGAGGGCAGGAGAGCACGATGCTGGATTATCAGTTTTCGATGGGTACAGCGCAAGTAAACGAAGGGCTTCAGCGCAAGCGCGCGACAATCAGTAGGTGTCAGATCACCCTGAGGTGCGTCTTACTTCCAGTGAGAAGGTTCAAGTTGATGCTTACGCCCTGTAAGGAACGCAGCTGATGTAACTCCTGAGAGGAGAATTGACGATGGCCGAGCATCAAGTCGACGCGGTGGAGCGGTGCCCCACCGACGGTGGAGGAGGTCCGCGATTCCAGCATATCAATGAAGGCGGCGTTGCTGAAGAGGTAGGATCCCCAGACCTTCAAAGATTTCAAGGATGAGAGTACCGGCGCGTCAGCGGGGGCTATGAGGAGTGCGCGCATGACCTTGTCGAGCAGCGCATTTGGCGGCAAGCTGACAAGGCTGAGCGTCTCCATCGCTGGGATGAGCGGGAAGAGCGCGAGCAGGTCGTTCGAGTGTATCACAAGCTTTTGGACAGTAAGGGAGGTCAACACGCAGCCGGAGCGGGTCAGGAAATCGCTGAAGAGGCGGCGGTCCCACTGCACGCGCTCATTCCGGATGTGAAGATGGACCAGGTTTGGCGGGGAAAGATGTCGCAGGGTTTCCAGCAATACGGGCCCGCACAAAATGAGGGTGGACAGAGTGAGAACGTCGTTCGGGATAGGCGTGGATGTGTGCGCAATGGGTGTAGATGTCGACGAGGGAGGAGGCCACATGTCCCCGCTGAACGACAGCCGACGGAGATTTGGGAAAGTGCAGGCGGTGCGGATAAGACCGGGAATGGGATGGCTAGTCACGAGCTCGAGGTCCTGTATTTGCGATCTAGGGAGCCGTGGGAGGGTCTTCATTCCCAAGGAAAGTCGATACATCCTCGGCACAAACTCGAATATATCTAGGTCCTCGAGGAGAGCGTTATCTTCCGCATGGAATGAAAGGAATTTGAGACAGGGTAACCGGCCACGGAGGGCCGAGAATAGCCGCACTAGCCGCTCAGGGATCCGGATATCCGCCGACTCCCAACGCTCGGAGACCTGAACCAGTGTTGTCACGATAACATGGTTCACTTGGGTCGTGCTTGTGAAATGCGGAGCCCTGATGTGCAGAGAGATCTCGCACTGTTTCGACCTGGCGAGATGCAGTTCCAGCGTACGGAGCGTCCTGTCACCGCCCAAAATCGAGATTGTGAAGTCAGCCCATAGCCGCGGTGTTGAGATAGCGACCGCACGCCAATGGCTGGACACGACGCAGATCATAGGGGGCAGCGTCGTGCCAAGTACAACGGGGAGACTAATATAGAAGAGCTCCAGGAATATCCTCGACAAGATCTCGGGGGGCAGGCGACGGACAGGCGCGAGTAGTGAGGAAGAGACTGCGATATACCGGCGTATATCGTCGCACTCCTGCTCAAGAGCGGGACATCCACCGGAGCAGGAGGAAAGAGCCAACAAGCGCTGCTCGGCGGCTGAAACCGATTCTCTCAGGGCGATATAAGCTCCTGAGTCGGGCACGGCGTTCTGGCGCAAGTCTGCAAAGTCTGACTCCGAGACAGAGAAGGTCGTTTGGAAACCCGAATCGTTCATTTCTTGGAGCTATCACGCTGTTAGTTTCATGACCCACCGGTCAGTTTGTCTGCTCACCCGAGAGCAAGGAGGTGGGTGCATATCTGAGATAGGTCTGGTTAGGCGCCCGCGTAACGCTGGCATTATGATGGTGACGAAAGGTGCACGTGATGTTGACGCGTCGCGTCCCCTTGCCAAACAGGGCCATCTTGAATTTACTACTCGTCCCAACTGTTGGTACGTGTATACCCAGTGGACGGAGATTGCGACGCGTTGCTTGGGTTGAAGTTTCCCATCAAAATCTGGCATTGAGATCGGTGAATCTACATAGTACAGCCTACTATATACTCAGAGTCACTAGTATGGATAAGAACTATCGCAGTGGGAGTAGGGCGATGCATCCAACAACTTCCAAGGTAAAATTTTGATCAATCATGGCACAAATCATCTGGTGGAATCGAAATCATCTCGTGAAAGACTTCAACTTTGCATCTATGAACGCGACTTGACCTGCTTGCGAAGATCGTTCAAACATGATCTTGGCATCCCGCAGTGAGTTGACGGCATCGTCAATGGTCCCCTGGCGCTGGAAAATGTCTGCAATTCGGAGGAGACACACTCCTTCATGGCGGTATACGCCCATGGATGAAAATCCATTCCGCGCGACGATGAACAGATTCATGCTGGTATTGTCGTCCCCTTGTGCAGCGAAGATATCGCCGATGCACCGGAGAGCGTGGTAGGTTGCTACCAGATCCGACAGTTTTCTGGCGTATCCCAACAGCTCCAAAGCATATCCGAAAGTCGTTCGTTCATCGCTCATGCCATATTCAAGGTCACTCAGTTTTGAAAGACAGGCGATGAGAAGTTTGGGATTGGGGCGATGCCCCCGATATTCCTCCAACGACCTTTGGTAATAGGCCCTGGCTTCGGTTTTCTGCCCTCGGCGTAGCTGCAGGTTCGCAACCACGGCGTCGCACCAGAAAATCATCCCCGGGGCTTTGAGCTCCTCAAGCAGGGGTCGGGCCTTGTCCAAGTTTTGGCGAACTGTAGCGTCGTCCATTCCCATCTCGAAGTCAATGATCGCCAAGTACAACAACGCGTAGGCGTATTCCAGCGGCGAACTGTCTTTGGACGTCTTCTCCAGGATCTGGGTCTGAATAATCCGCGCGTTCGTGTACTCGGTCTTCAAAAGCAAAGAGTCGGCCTCTGAACTCATGAGGCATACGGCAAGCTCGCCGTTCTGCATCCCACAAAGATTAATGAGATCTCGGGCTTGAGTGCATAGCTGGGCAGTGCGCCTGAAGTCGCTCAGACGGTAGGCGGAATTCACTTCTGCCCTGATTGCGTAGGCCTGAGCGATGAGATGACCAGCCTGTCCAAACGCTTCGCGCGCTTGTTGAGCGTATTTGACGCCCTGCCGGAAGTTCCCGCGCTGCACCTGAAGCTCCGAAGAGTGCATCAACGCTTTGCCTTGCCCTACGAAATCGCCGATGTCGATGGCAAGCGTGAGGGCCCGATTGCAATACATCCCCGCGGTGTCGGCGTCGTCCTTGTGAAACAAGTGATAGGATGAGAGGACATTATAGAGCTGTACTGATGGTCGAATGCGAAATCAATGTCATCGCTTCTCTGAGTGAGACGAGTGGCAAGTACCTTCGCCCATATTATCGTTCGCCAACTGGAATTCTCTGACGGCCTTGGTTTCCAAATCGCCTGGGAGCTCGTTGGATTCATAGTAATGCTGTGAATCAAAGAGCGCCAATAAATATTCGCCATGAACCTGGTGGTCTCCACATCTTTCCAGAAGACCCGGGATATACTCGCGTAGGGTTGGGATTCCTCTGCCCGCGGCTCGCATAAATGAATCCAGCGTCAAGATCCTGGAAAGAATCAATCTCATATTCATCAAACCAGCCTATATCATACCTCCGTATAGTCGAAGTGACATCCTTATCGTTGTGTTTCAGCTCCCAGAGAATGAGACTCTGCAAATTGCCCAAGTTTGCAGAGATCCGGGAAACACATTCCGGCGCAGACACTTGTCGGAATGTTTTCCAGAGCATGAGAAGGCCGTACAATTGTTCTCTCAGGGGTCGAACGAGCGATGGGGTCGGCGGGCGCGCACCCTGAACGTATTCTCGAACGGGGACCAATGTCTTGATACGCCCATCGCGATCCACGTATGCCAATGATGTGCGGATGAGTGTGACCTTGCAGTTCTCGATGTCCCGGATGGGCAGCGCGCACTGCATCAAGTCCGGTTCCGAGATGCCATCCGGGAGCATGGTGATGACGCTGAGGAGGTCCTGCGCCCCCGGGAACGCCGCCATACGCGGACTAGAGAGCGAGATGCTGATAGAGATATCGAGGTTGGAACGTTTATCGTGGCCCTCTGAAAGAAGATCAGTGCGTTCCTCCTTCCAGCGCTGGAGGACGGTCTCGCTGCCTTCGTACGACACAATGTTGGCGATGAGGGAGACCGCCAGGGGGAGATTGTCCGTAAAACGCAGCAGCTCGTCGATGTCACTGCTTTCGCGTTCATCCGAAATGTCGAGGAAGGTTTGGCGAGCGGCCTCATCTGACAGTGGCTGGAGAGGGGCAAGGAACGGACGGGTCCAGCGAACTTTGCCAGGTCTCTCCACACCACGCATCGTGATCTGGGTAAAATATCAGGGCAACGTAACATCTCTAACCTTGGAACTCGCCAATAGTGCCAGATGCGGGGTATCCGTCAAGAGGGATAGAAATTCGTCGACGCGCGCACGAGAAGGAAAGGGTTCCCAAGCTGTCTCGAGATTGTCCAGGACCAACAGCGTCGGTGGGCCCGACGCGAGGGAACGCACGATGACGTTCTGCGTCGGGTCCACCTGCAGGTTCGAAGCAACAATGTGAATAAGATCAATATTCGTAGCTGCAGCGTCGCAGGCAACGAAATATCGCTGTTGGAATTTCCGTGCGATCTTCGGGTGATGTAGCGCAGCGGTCGCGAGACTCGTTTTTCCAATCCCACCGCTGCCCAGTATTGCAACACGGGGGGACTCCTGGAGCAAGATGGCGACAATCTCTTCCAGCTCCCTATCGCGCCCATGGAATATCTTTGGCGTCGCTGGCAGTAACGATAACAGTGAATTGGAACTAAATGGGCGTCGGAGGTGAGGCAAATCTAAGCCTTCGCGTGGACTTACCTGTCTGTAAACACGGAATGGCTGCCTGTGCTCTGGAGGACAGATCAATGCAACATCGCGCATTGCAAAGAGTTAATCCTCACCGCTGAAAAACCGGACGCCCTGCTTCCCGATAGTGCCGTCACCAAGGTGATTAGTTCGACATAACGGGCCTCTTCGTCAATCTGGGCTTTGGCCAGTCCCACTGTCGCTGCCATGGAGGAGTGGAGCTTGAAGAGAATATGAGACCCGGGAGGATACCCCGGACGAGCAACACGCACAGCAAATCCTGTAAGTGCATCTCTGAGCTCTGCCCTGCATTGCTCCAGTTGTTGCGCATTGCCAGCTCGCAGGAACCTCTTTAATGTTCCCATTGCTTGTTGACGCTCCAGGACAGAGTGGATTTTCTGCAAGGTCCTGTTCCCAGTTACCAGTGAGATTCACGGCAACATATAACCACGAACTGTGCAAAATTCCCGATAGAGTTTAAGATCGACGGCGGAATGAGAGCTGTCGTCTGCGAGCCGACGCAGAGGTCGATGACCACCCATAGAAGCTGGTGGATCTGTTCTACTAGTTGCAGATACTCCTGCTTTTGCACTTTGAAAGACTATTCATGAGGCTTGGACGTCAAATGGTGACTGAAACGAGAGATAAATAGCCACGTACTTGGACGATGCCCAATATGGCGAAGCTCACGCCGGAGATAGCATTAAGGAACGGCACCTGCGATGAGCTTGAGACATCTCGAAGGGCCCCAGCAGCAATGGCGGCCTTCCGCAGAATGCTGGCTGGTTCTCGAGGCATGTTCTTCGCTGGATTCAAAGGCGGTGGCATGTGTAAGAAGTTTCAGAAGGCCCTTGGACTGCCGTTTAAAAGGATCTCGGATGTTGGATTCGGGGTGCTCGGTGAGAACAGGAGGATCGATATCGTAAGAAGCTCGACCCAGGAGCGCGCCATGTGTCCACTGAGTTTAAGCGACGGTTTGGCCTACAAACCAGCAGGGGTTCCGGACGATCCTACTGGATCGCGTAATGATATCGCAAATCTTGGAGCAGGCAGCGGACCAAACAGCGGACCGTGATCTTGGAGTGATCTCCGATGCCCAAAGGGAGTGGGGAAAATGCGGTGGATGCTCTCTGTCACGGCGTTCAGGCGGCCAACAAAGCGGCGTTGATGAGGAATTTCGTTGGGATCCTTTATATCCGAAGGGGGGGCCAGCACCGATCAAATGCACCTAAACTCGAATGCGTCCCCTCCTGTGGATAAGTAAAATGTTCTGAAATCCGTCGGTGTACGCATACCTGCTGTGACGTGTCGATTAGGGCGTCGGATGCGGCGGCGAGTCGGAGCACAGCGTTGCAGCGCTGCCACGGGCAGCGGCAGCGCGTGGCACCGCTTCAAGGGCCGTTTCAGGGCGGGCCACGGTGAATCGAGTTGGGGCCCGAGGTGGCCGAAATTAGTATCAGGACATCGTGCCGGCGGCGCTGGCCACGATTTGATGGCGCCGTGATCAATTTGGAGCGGCGCGAACGCTGGCTGGGTGATGGACGGTGGAAAGAAACTAACTGTAGAGGGACGAATGGGCCAAGGTGGAGGAATATATATACTCCAAGGAAGCTACTTAGGAAGCCAGGCTACAGATTGGTGATGTTTGTAGAAATTAACGCGGAATCTACGTGAAGATCTGAAGGAAATGGTGGAAATATAGCCGAAAACGGGTCCGTGTCAGAGGGACCCACGCCCGGGCACCAATAATGGGGGCAACATGAGTTGTTTGGGAGGAGGGAGGTATATGTGTCCCCCTGATGCCTAGTATAACGGGAAAGTCCAGAACGGACGGGCAAACAGGATTTTCGGGCTTGCAACGGCGGATCGGATCAAACGGAAATGATGCCGTTGCAGCGAAATGGTGCCCTGTTTCGAACCCGGCGCCCGGGGGTGAGTTTGAGAGGTATACAGATGCTGGGTAGGTCAGAAGGTGTGCAAGAGTGGAAGGCTTTGGGTGTGCAAAAAAAAACCAGGGAGATCGGATATCAAAGTTGTGTACGTGTCGGTTTTGAATGAGCTTCCACCTTCAAGGGACGAAATGAACGAGATATTGGTTGGATATTGGCCTTTGTTTATATGAGGTCTTCGGCACCGACCCAAGAAGATTTCGACAGAACCCCTATGCGTGTGCGTAAAAATAAGATGGTAGATGCCTTAGAATGGCTGAAGCTGAACTGGAGAAGGACAAAGGAAGAGATTACCGCTTCAGTTCCAGCTGGAACGACCGCAGTAAATGAGACTCTCCGAGAATACGGCAACCGCACAGGAAAGTGTACTTTTGCTGTCCATGGGTTAACGGGCACAGAGTATGCAACAGCGACAATGAAGACAATTAAATCGAATTAAATCGGTAGCTCTCCGGCACTTAACGCATAAAGGGAGCATGCTCGGCATTGGAAGGTCAGAACATCCCGTCAGCATGTACGACAATGTGGGTGCATACCCCGGCATGTTTCCATGGCTTTCCCCCTACGGGAAGGGCGGAATAGGCCATCCTAGCCATGCCAATGAGCAAGGTGACACAACGAGAAAGAAAAGCCTTCTAATGTACCACGATAAGCGCTTCCAATTAGATACGTACTTTCACATGGTTGCATTTAATCACGAACAATTCAAAGTTGCTTCAACCCACAGCATCCTCCTTGCAAAGCGGGCGAAGTTTGGTTCTATATCGCGCCGACTCATGGCCGTCGATCCAGAAGTAGTTGGGAGAATAGCTGATCGATTGTCAGCTGGCGAGCATGTTAAACCGAGTGGTAGTGCGGAGCGGGTTTGCTTCGATCTGATGAAAGATTTAGATGCCGTCGCCGGGGGCAGGGTGAAAGTGCCGCTGTGCCGCTGCAAGTGCCGCAGACTGCAAATATGACTGCCGGAAACTCATTTACCCTTGCTTTTCTCTTCATTTCCCAGGAAAATGAAGTTGACAATCCCTGGAAATAGTTCAAGTGTTGATGGTCTTTGTACCAAAGACACTTCATGAGCAGCGAGAGGCATCATTAAGGGGGAGTTGAAACATTCTTCGAGTGACCACCAACCAATTCTGAAATTTTTTTACAATTGGTCCATTGAAAAGTGAACAGTGGCATTTGTACGCCTTGGAACACGGCGGCAATCCTTCTGTGTCAACCTGCGGCAAAGTGACAATATGCGTGACATGTCTGCGGCACTCTGCGGCAATTTCAAATTTTGCTGCGGTGGTTGATAGTGCAAAGTTGAAAAAAGGTGAAAGAAATATGGTTTCATTGTAACCACAAACTAAACGACTCGCTAAACTAGGCTACATTGATCCCAGAATGGTTCCCATTCCATAGATCGGGCACGAAATCCCAACCCTGCTGGTTTGAAGGCAAATACCGGGTGAATGTGATTGAAATCTAAACTTTAGGTGCTATAGGTCAGAAAAGAGTGTTATACATCGATCCTGGGCCGGGTTGGTATCATATTTGAACCTAATATTATGGAATTAGAGTCCGCACAGTAATTAGACGGGGTAATGGAGCCCTCCGATGCATTATAGAGGCGAGAGCCTCCAGCACAAGTTACACCTTGAGGATTACTTTTTGAATATACCAGTTGAAACACAAATATGGATGGTTTCTTGACTCCCGAGGCGTTATAGCAAACAGTCCTTATACATTTCCAGAGGAATGGGACAATCAATGATAATTAGCAGGTGAAGTGCGAAAGGGATTTTGCCGCAGATGTTGAACATCAGAGCTGCAGATCCCGTGTGTGACCTAGAGGCATACCAATGATTACTTTTTCACAGTCCAGTCAACCACGGCACAAATTAATATGCCAATTGTGATATTTACGCCGAGTTGAAGTCCAGACACAATTTTCAACTTAGATTTTAGCCGGCCGACATCATTGAGGAGAAGTTTAAAATACCGAAAACACAAGCAGTACAAACTGACTAGACTAAATTTATTCCGCAGAGTAGATTGAGGAACGAGGTTGTGAATAGCGCTGAGGTATGGGGCACCTATGAGACGTACAATGTGTGGCACAACCACCCGGGGACCTGCAGTGAAGAATCAGAGATTGCCGCAGACATGTCACAAATTTACCGCAGAGTCACGGCCCTGACTGCCGCAGACAAAAGTACGACTGCCGCTGCATGCGGCAGGAGTGCCGTAGCAAAGTGACAATTTGCCGCAGACAAGTGCCGCAGGCTGCCGCAGCAACATGTTTGCCCCTGTTTGTTTGCCGCAGAGAGCCGCAGACTGCCGCAGACTGCCGCTGCCTGAACTTATATTTTATGTCTCCGAGGCCCACAGCGGTGCGTAAGGGTAACAATTCCTATCTGTAACAACATACCGATGGCTATGGGATACAATGCCAGGGTAAGTGAGGGCCAGGTGGAACATTAAAAGTACATTCAACCACTGCCGCAAAGTTGACTGCCGCAGACTGCCGCAGAAACTGCCGCAGCGTGCGGCAGCGGCAATGCAGCGGCAAAATCCCTTTGCCCCGTCGCCGGCCACGTGCAAAGATCAGTTACGTCCAAGAAATACATGTGCAATCAAATCTGATCCACCATTGCGTTCTTCAATGCACCCACTTGGTTCGTCACCGTTGCCTGGAATGATCTTCACCATCCTCTTGCTCTGTATTACGCACAAACCGATACTGTGTACCGGCCCGAAATTCGCACGTCTGCGGAGCGCAGCAAGCTAATGTCCCGCAATCCTGTAGGAGCAGCTCGGTTCTTCCACTACATGGTCCAGGCATTCATTTCCGACGTATTTGGGTGGGAGAGCGAGGATAGAGGAGTATTTGGGCATACCAATGCTTTCTATGCGATTGTAGAGCAGCAAGGCCGGCTGTCCCTCCACGCACATGCAGTTATATGGATAACTAACTCGTTGTCTCCCCAGGAAATATGGGATCGTATAATGAAGCCGTCGTCTAAATTTCGCAAACGGTTGATCGCTTACGTAGAGGATTGCCACAGGGCTGAATTTTTCAACGGCACAAGAGACGCTGTAATCTTAAAGCGTAAGGTAGAACCTCCGCCCCCTGATGCTGACAGCTATGACAAACTAGAAGATGGGTCGCTGTATCGTCCACCTACCCAGACTTTTGGAACTGCTCCCCCAAAATTATGTGTCAGCTCAGCCTGTCTCCCTACTTGTGCTCGCTTCAAGGCAAGTGCAGAATGGCGGGATAGATATAAATTGGAAGTTGATGATTTGCTGGTTCGTTCTAATATTCATGATCATTATTTATCAGTTGAGCATCTCAGAGCCGAAGAAGCCAAGGCAAAATGGCGCAAGAGCAAGAAAAAGACAAAAAAGCTGAGGAATTCAAAATCCGGCCCGAGCGCAAGGGGTGTCTGACTAAATCTGGAGTTTGTAGAGTGAGATTCCCTCGGGACGTGTATCGGGTTTCCAAGATATCTCCAGATGGGCATGTTAATGTGCGGCACTTAGAGTCCATGATGAACACAACTAACCCGATACTTACTTATCTGTGTAGATGCAATTCGGACGTTACGTGTTTACTATCTGGCACTGCAGTCAAGGCTGTTGTATCGTATGTTTCAGATTATATATCGAAACTGAGCCTAAAGTCCTATCAGATGTTCACGTCTGTGTATGATGTGATGTGTTCGAGAAGAATTCGGAGATGATTGGAGGCTCGGTCAAAGATAAGGAGCAGGCGAGACATATGCTCCGTAAAATGGTCAATTCTATGAGCGGTAAAATGGAAATAGGGAGCCCCATGGCATATATGTATCTTCTGGATAATCCTGACCACTATGCCAGCCACAAGTATGTGACTTTCGCATGGCGTCCTTACGTTCAATTCATGAGAACCTTCTGGGACCAGACGCTACTGGAGATGGATCTGATAAGCAGCAGGACGACGAGGAGCGTGTTCCTATCGGGAGACAAGACGGTAGATATAATCCAGCCTCTGGAGTTGATAATTACATATACAGGCCTGTCGTGTACAACGATGTGACACTTTACGAATGGATTCAATGCTCGGAAAAGAAGAAATGTACGGAACGCGAGCGTGCAGAATTTGAGCGAGAGTTGCGGTGGGCAAAATATCTGAACACTGATTATCATCGGGGGGCCATGAAGAAACTGGAGGAGGAAGAGGGTTCTGAGGGCGAAGACAATCTTGAGGAAGAACTGGACGATGATTTCGAATACGACTATGAAGTCCCAGAACCGTCAGACACTCGGTCTTCAGCTCAGCTCCAGGAAGATGATGTTTCCCATTGGGAAACTGACGATGATGACGATGCGATCCTTGAAAAGCAGGCTCGGATAGACAAAGGCAGACGCCCGGTGAAACATGCTTTCACGCCGGACCACGATTTATTCTTATGTCACTCTGTGATCTGCCGATTCGAAAATTTAACAAGTGTTATTCCAAACTTCATTGGAGGAGCATTACCTCGCTCAGATAAAGGTGACCGTGCAGCGTGCTGCATGACAATGCTTACCTTATTTACAGCTCTTTCCGAAAACCTTGACACTGCAAGATTTTTTTTCACCGGTGTCAACTTTTGATGGAATGCTAATCTGGTTTAGGTGTTGCCGAACGGAGCCGATGACAGCCGAGCCTTAGAGCTGAGATCCTCCCACCTGAAATTTCGTCCAAATATTTGTTCTGGCATCAATTGAAGGGGTTTCCGGTCACATAATGTAAACTGTCCGTCGCTTGCACACTAGAAGGTTTTTAAGGAGGTAGGTTGACCTGGCGGCCACTGACCATCCCGAAAGGCCAGCTGATCCGAACCCAATTCGGCAATGCTTAGCCTTGCATCAAAAGTTGAGCGACGCCAAAAATTTCGACGCAGTGTCAAGGTTTTCGGAAAGAGCTGTAAGCCATGGAGATCACCAGCGGACTTGAAAGACTCTATTTCTACTTGGGATCAGGCATTCAAAGAACACAACTTTATGCCTCGCCAAAATCAACTGATGCGCAACTTCAACGTTCGGTACGAGTGTAACGATGCCAGAGACAATCATTTTGCACAAACGAAGAAAAAGATGGCAGAGGCCAAGGTCGCCGGCACTAGTTTGTCCCCTCCCAATTTTATGAACTACAAAGATAAATTTGCAGATGACCTTAGTAATTTCGACTACGGATCAGATGACGATGAGATGGTGGACGCTGACGACACCGAAAAGGGTCCCAAACTCTGAAGCTTCCTTCTCGCAGAAGCTAAAAGTATTCGGAATATAATGCAGACTAATGGGTGGCTCGATGCATACAAGGACGGTTTGCCTCGTGCACGTCTTGATAGGCTTATGCCTCCATTCAAACCAAGAGCTGAATGGGCAAGCATAGTAAATCACCAGCGGATGGCTTTGACCGCGAACAAATTGTCGAATCTTCCCCCGCCATCAAGCCAGGACACCAAGGAGAAAAAAATGCAGGAAGGGATCAGTACAGTCAACTCCCTCCTAGCCCATATCCCTTATAACCCATAAACCTCTCTAACAACCTGCAACTCTGGTCCAGAAAACCGTCAGGCCGGATCAAACGCGCCAAGTCTGCGCCGAGTCCGCAGTTGTGGCGGGCGGTCTATAGCTAAGGCACAGCATTTGATGCGCCGCGCTTCGCATCACGCCCAACGCATTTTGACACGTCTTTTAGCTGTCTCGGTTGCTGTTCGGGCCATTCCGCTCACGAGTAATTTAGTGTTCACTCCTTTATGGTTACGGTGACGTGCGGGTCGCCCGCCGTGAGTGGCCGTAATCTTTGCGGGCCGTACTGTATATACCCCGATCCCTAGTTTCTATTCATCCGCAGCACTATATACAGTGATGTCCAGACTCCATCAGCGCCGAAGCACCGATCAGAATTGCGAACCAAACGGACGAAAAATTCTATGAACACAACAGCTGAATCTGATCGGACCGCGCACAGCATAAGGCCACGGATGGCCGTGTATCTGGGGTAGGTGGCTACAGCTCTCCTCTGCAACACAAGCAGTAAGCTCTCCCCATTCATGCCACCCCCACTAAAGAACGCAGATCAATGCTATCAGGCCGACCTTCCACTCTTTTCAGTCCAATCCAACAGGCTTGAGGACACCCGGCGAAATCCCTGGCGGCGGCCTACATTTTCGCTGTTTGGGAAACGATCTAGGAGACAAAGAACTTCATTTGCCCTTCTCGCGGTCTTGGTCTTGGTCATGGTCGTGGAGTGGCCCCGTGAACAGAGTTCGTCTTCCTTATTATTTAGTGGACCATTATCAATGACACTAGACCCGCAGAATATGCTACTTTAGCCCGCATACACGTCGACGAGCTGTTTGCACGACAGTCCAAGACATTGAAGCAAGCGACAGCACGGTATAGCGTGAAGAATAACCGGCCTCCACCGCCTGGGTACGACAAATTCTTCGAGTTCGCGCAGCAAAATGGGTGTCTCATGGATGAATACGACAAAGTACGTGTCGTCCCTCTTCAATTCCCATGTGTTCTTAATGACTGTAATTTCTTAGGTCCATCGCGACTTTGAGCCGTTCTACCAAATCGCAGAGCACCATCCCACATTTTTTCTTGATATGCTGGACAAGGCGATGAAGATCGCGAATGATAGTGCACTCTGCCTGACTCCATTTACAATTAAGAACCACAACGCGACTCGCGGACCCCACTACACGCCGTTTGGTGATGACTGGCAACACATCATGGACAAGGTACACTGCTTGCCCCGTGACTGGACACTTGCTAATATGGTCGCCCTGGTAGATAGCTCCCATGCTACCAGATATGGTGGCCGTCTTCAACTACCAAGACGAACCACGCGTTCTATTCAACACCCGCAGACCTGACGCCTACGAGTTTGCACTGAAAAAGTTGGACACAAATCCTTTCAAGCAAGGACCTTGGCCGACAACAGAGTACTACGAGGCAGAATCTCCCCATCAATGTCTTTTGCCCAACAGTGCTCGGGGGTTTGGTAATCTGACCAATCACGTCAACCCGTTTATACTCTCAAGCACAAGTACCCAGCACACGCACGACTTGTACCCAATCCTGAGCTCAGCGCGGCTTTCTTCCTGTTTCGCTGACATCCTCATCCCGTCCTCAGTATATCGTTTTCTCTTCAAGCTTTTGTTGAGGTGCTTACTTTCCGTTGCAGTACTATTATGATCGGTCTGGTTTTGCCGCTAGATATAGTTTCAAAGATAATGTTAGATGGGAAGACAAGAAGTCGACTATTTACTGGTACATTTCTCCTTCAGTCCCTGAGGGTTTCATTGACTAAGACTCTCTAGGCGTGGCAGTACGACTGACCTCCGGTGTTCTTGACTCATTGCTGACCATCACCAGGTACCTCGGGTGGCGCGTTGGACGGCCAAAACTACCACTCATTCCCGCGAATCCGTGTTATTGACATGAGCATTCGACGACCCGAGCTCATCGATGCGGCCATCACAGGACTGCGTAATTGCAATCCCGACCCAAACAACTCCGGGCACGCAGTTTGCTTGGAGGAAGAAATCAAGGCAGAATATAACGTCGAAACTCCGTCGCAACCGCGCGAAGAAGTGTGCGTTCCGCAATCGTTCCTGGCGATTTAACGCTGTTGATTCCTTGCAGTTACAGATATAAGTACCTGCTTGACCTGGTGTGTTCCCGGCCGTTCGATTGTCCCTCCGGGCCGAGTTTGACTGACTTTTTTCTCTAGGACGGCAACTCCTTCTCTGGACGTTATTTTGGTCTGCTGCGCTCAGGCTCGTTGGTCTTCAAGGTGGGCAATATCCTTTGAGTTTTAACTGGACTACACACATGTTTACTGCTCCCAGTCCTCGACATTCAGTGAATTCTTCGACGACTGGCTAGTACCCGTGCGTAACCCATTGGCTGTTTTTTCCCCCTTGTCCACAAGCTGACCGACCCACTAACAGTACGTGCACTTTATCCCCGTCTTACCCGACCTCTCCGACCTAGAGAAAAAAGTCGAATGGGCAATCGAGAACGATGAAGAGGCCAGACAGATACAGGCGAATGGACTAGAGTACGCGACAAGGGTCCTCACAGATAACCAGGTGGGTTTTGCACTGAGTAAGGTTATTAAGTGGGTGCTGATTTGATCTTGGTAGCTGGATTGCTACCATATCAGCGTCTTCTTAGAGCACGCTCGACTGCAACAATGGCCATAAAACTATAATCTTATTTATTTCCTTGGCTATATAATACAGCTTTGAAACGCTAGCAGTATATGCATAGCTCGTAGGACAAGACACAATCCATCGGATCAGTAGATAGAAGCGTCATTCAGGATTCTAATAGGGTGGTACACGCAGCTCGGATATGTGCATGCAAAAACAATGTCATAGGACCTAGTTCATCATGCGGGATCGACGAAACACGGCCCGCACGCCTAATCGGGAAACACGGCCCTTCAGATGACACACGGCACTTGGGCGCCATCCGCGGCCCTTCACCCCCTTCATCCACGGCCTAAGGGCCGTGTTTGACAGAAAGCACGGCCCTTCCCTATATTACCAAATAACAGCACTTGATTCAAAATTCAAACACTCTTTCTCTTCGAGTTATGCCTTCACAGCGGCTAACAGTGACACAGCCTTCGGAATATGCATCAGCAAATTGTGTGAGCATACTTAAATATACATTTATGAACCACAGCTCACAGACATCTTGTTTGGCGTTACTGTGTTCGATTACCCGAGAATATCAATAGAGAGCTTACAGCCCGAGTCGTGGAAACATTTAATTTCATGGCCACAACTATGCTGATTCATAGTCTATTTGTTACAAGGGGGGTATGATCGTGTACGGAGCTTATTACGTAATCTTACATAATCTTGGAATGGCGCGAAACACTTCACCGGAAGAACACGTTATTTCATAGGATTTTTACATAGAACGGGTTGCCTGGGCTGTGCCTCAACTTCTGTCTCCTCAGAATCCTTGAGAGTGTCCCATAACTCTGTTCAGAGAGTGAGTTCAAGAAATCATGTGATCTTTGGAGGTTTGAACACAAAACACTCAGGGCGGGCTTAAAATTGACGAGAAAATTGGGGAGTACTCCAGAAGGCAACTGAAACTGTTTTAAATGGCTGAAAAAGCAACGAAGAGTTGTGGAAGGGATAAACAAACGTCCCGGCGGTTCTGCACTGCCAGAATGATTAGCTAAGATTACGTAATAAGCTCGGTACGCGATCGGACCCCCGCGGTTACTAACAGACTTCAACAAGCGAGGCACGAGCTTCGTGTTGAAGCGTCTGTCTACGAGAGACTAGCTGATTCGTGGAAGCAGGGTGTGTGGTTCATGAAGGCAATATATGGGATTCCATCTGATCTCAATACCCGAATGAGCATCTACATGTATCACGACTCTATAGTATCTTCAGACATTGCGCATTTGCGCGATCTCCCGAATCCGCGCAAATCAGGTACTAGTAGGTGGTTTAACTTTGTGCGGGATTTCGTTTGAAAGGGCTTATATAGTGCAGAAATTCAATTTTGGGTCATATGTTGCGCACGGGATTAAATGTGCATTTGGATGGCAACCCCGCTGTGCCAAGGGTGATGGAAAATTGGCCTCGAGACTGATTAAAACTGAAAATCCCGGCTGGCGAAACCCTCGGCAATCTGAGGCCATTTCCGGCCATTTGAAACCCTTGGAATGACTGATTTTTCTTGGATGGCAACCCCGCTGTGCCAAGGGTGATGGAAAATTGGCCTCGAGACTGATTAAAACTGAAAATCCCGGCTGGCGAAACCCTCGGCAATCTGAGGCCATTTCCGGCCATTTGAAACCCTTGGAATGACTGATTTTTCGCTTAACAGTGGGGACAACCCACCTTTTAGCATTCACCCTCCGTGCGGATTCGCGGCATTCCTGCATCCTTCCTTCTTGAAGAGTGCTCCATCGTCCTGAAGGAGAATCGCATCTGCTGGCATTTATGATGGTGTCTCACTGCAACTGGTGTCCATCAACCGTCCATGGCCCTCTGTATTTCTGCGGCGGCCACAAGGCCTTGGAATATCCGCTCGCGGATATCTGAAGGGGGGTCAGCACCGATCAAATGCACCGTAAATTCGAATGTGTCCCCTCCTGGGGATAAAATGCTCTGAAAGCCGTCAGTGTACGCATAGTACCTGCTGCGTTTCCCAGATACTCCCGGTGTAGCCTTGGTGTAGCCATAAACTGGGGCAACCTCCATTCACTTTCATGGTAGGGAACACTGCATGATGCGCACCTCGTAGTTCCCGTCCGCACACGGATCTCCCTTAATCACCATACTCTTCGTTTGAATAGTACTGAGTCAATCAGCCATCCCGTTGGACATTAACCCCGAGAAAAGCTTACATTGTCCTGTTTTGGTTAACTTCGCACCCGCCCCTTGGTGAGTATTGCGTGGGCTGGAGTGTGATTGTGGCGATCCTTCCGCCAGAAAATACTATGCATGCATCACGAGTAGGTCGAGCCACCTGCGCGGTAGATTGGTGATATCTGGGCGGATGCGGATTTTCCTGGCGGTGATCACGTGGGTGTTTCAACTCGACGGGTCGACTCTACACAGCCAGAAGCTCGGATGTGCGGGAGCTGTATCGATCACGATCAAACGGCGCTTGATCCGAAATATGACCCACGCGCAAATTTTTTGTAACCTAGATATAATTTATTTCACATTTGTGGAGCGCAAAACCTGAGTCCGCCCAGGCACACTTTCAGTGGAATCTGAACTCCTGCTTAAAATCCTCGTTCATTCTCGGCGCATTCGAGCTCGGCTGTCCATTGATGGCCGGCAATTCCGGTGACCCATTCTGTACGTCACCCAATATCTTCCCAATTTGGACGCGAATCCAAGTCATTTCTGCCAGCGACCGTTTGGGATGTTCGCGCGGATGCCAATGGAAAAACAACTGCCTTCTGCCTGATTTGCAAGACCGCTCTTATCGGAGCCTCAGATAGCCACCGTAAACGGCATGAGAATAATGCTAGCTGGAGTTACGCCGCACCAGAGACCCCGTGCGGTACAATAATCTTTTCATCTTTCTTCTTTTGATATATCCGGTACTGATATACCTCGCACCAGCGACGATACCTCCTCAGTCTTCTACCCTACGGTGACTGAGGAGGTACGTCTCATTCATGCTCTGTTTGACCTTTACTTATTGTACCTTAGTTATTTGTTTATTAGGTATTCAATATACGAGTCTTCTACCCTACGGTGACTGAGGAGTTATTTGTTTATTAGGTTATGGGCCCCGCCCAGCGCTTCTAACTCAACAAATCCTCTCACCGTGCACATACGTGCTCTCTGGCTCACGGACTATATTGGTCCAATATTTTGCTCGACTTCAATCATCTACGATGAATAACATACCCTCACAATTCCTCCTTCCGGAGAATGATCGTTTCGCCAACCGCGCTGGCCAACCGTACAGTCACTGGCGTGGGCTCATCATCGACGCCGCCACCTCCCATGGACTACTCGGTTACTTTGATGGCTCGATCGCGAAACCTACCTCCAACCCGATTCAAGCAATCTATGTTCCTATGCCGTGGTTCTCTAAACTGCCATTTGATGAGGAATGGATTCAGCGAGAGGCCACTGCACACGGCTTACTCTTCGGCAATGTCATAAACCCTATCGCGCTCGGTCTTATCCGTACGGAAACCACCGCCGAATGTTGGAACAAACTCGAGGCCACTTTTGGCAAGACTTCGAGCTTAGCGCTAGTTGAGGTGCAGCGCAAGCTTCGCAGCACTTTCTATGATGGGACGAGCGATATCGAGGACCACATTAAGCTAATGCGGGAGCTCTGGGCATCCGCAAACGAGCACGGCGCGCAGATCGATGACACCATGTTCACCGACTTGTTCGTGACATCCTTGCCCCATACCTGGGACAACCTCCTTCCCATCCTCGATACACTCACCGGATCTATCGCCGTAATCGCCCACTGCCAGCGTCACTACGGACGTGTCACTGCCAAGAAATCCGACATCTCTAATCCTTCGACAGCTGGCGTCCAAGCACTTGCCGCGAATAGCCAACTCCGCTGCACCAACTGCAGTAAAACGGGTCATGTCGTGGCCAACTGTTTTCAGCCGAACGGTGGAAAGGCCGGCCAGTACCCGGATTGGTGGAAAGGCAAACGTGTCTACGCACCGGGAGCAGCTCCTGTGAAGCGGAGCACACAGGCTCAAGCACCTCCTGTTGCGGCTGTCGCCCATAGCGGCAATACTGCTTTTATTAAAGCTGCCGCTGCAATCACAGAGGCCGACGAGGATGGGATGTGGCTTGACGTTAGCGGTGGATATGATCAATTCGAGTTCCTGGCGTTGATGGCCAGTGGTGGCGCCGAACCCCCGATCGTTGGCATTCCCGCCGAAAGCCTCACCAAATCCTTCAGTGCTCGTCGAGAGGAGAAACCATACTTCATTGACTCTGGTGCTAGCGAGCATTTCATCGTTGATCGCGCCGACTTTGTCACATATGAGCCGCTCGCGAACATGACTGGACAGGCGGCTGAAGTTGGTTCCAAATTTCGCATTCTCGGAAAGGGCACCGTCTATAAGAAGGTTTTTGTGGATGGAAAAGCGACCGTATTGGAGCTTACTGCATATCACACTCCGGACTTCGCCGCTAATCTCATATCTGTCAGTCGCCTGACATCCAAAGGTTGCACCGTCATCTTCAAGGATAATCGTGTTTCATTCACTTCTCCCACCGGCAACGAGTTCATGGTCGGTTCGCTCAACAATGGAACGTATGTCGTCCCCATGGAACATTCCCCACTCGCCTTCTTCTCACGTTCCCGCTCCCAGAACCGTCCTGCCGACCTTGCAACTTGGCACGGGAGATTGGCACACGTGGGAGATGGTCGAATAAAGTCAATGAAGGGAATGGTGGACGGGCTTGATATCACGTCGGTGGATACTCCGGGACCTTGTGAAGACTGTATTTATGGAAAACACGCGCGTCGTCCGTTTGACGAAATTGTTTCGCATGAAACGGAGGTCTTGGAACGGATTCATATTGATCTGTGGGGCAAAGCACGTACACGGTCTTCTGGCGGAAAATTTTACATGATGCTGCTTACCGATGGCAAGTCCGGATGCAAGGATGTTTACTTCCTATCCAACAAGCAATCAGCAACGACGTTGGAAGCGTTCAAGCAATACGTAGCAAAAGTAGAACGCCAAACCGGGAAGAAAGTCCGAATTGTGCGAGTCGACGGTGGCGGGGAATTTTTGGCGGACTGGGTGGACTACTGCTCTTCAGTTGGGATTGTTATTGAAACCACTCCACCATACTCATCGTCTGCGAATGGTGTTGCCGAACGCGGCATTCGTACCGTCATCGGGCAGACACGGTCGATGATGAAGGCTGCTGATTTACCTCCCAAGTATTGGTGCGACGTTGCTGCCGCCGCTGTCGAGATCGGGAACTATGTCCCAATCACCCGGAACCCAGGTATCACGCCGTTCGAGGAGTTCTCCAAACATAAACCCGACATTTCACATTTGCGCGTATTCGGGTGTACCGCCTACATGAAAATCCCAACGAAGAGTGCAGCGTGGGGCGGGAAACTTGCGTACCAGTCGCTTGAGACGCAGCTCATTGGGTATTTCGGACGCGGCGCTTACAAACTGCTTGATAGAAGGACCGGGAAGATCTACAAATCTCGGGATGTCGTATTCGAAGAGGGCACACCACATCGGACGAAGCTGATAATACCGAATCGGGGAGCCAAAGGCTTCAATGCTGAAGATACCTTTGACTATCCTGAGGATGATGTTTCAGGCCCAGATGTCGAAGGAACTGGAGATGATTACGCACCTGCTTTCCCGGGAGTCCCTTTACCTCCAGCTGTTCCACCTGCTCTACCAGTTGTTCCACCCTTTCCACTAGCCCTTCCTAACGCACCCGCAGTTCCTCCGGGGTCCGCACCGCAGGGTCCTAGACGAAGAGCTACCGTCGAGGAAGTTCCTGACCAGGATGATCGACAAGCTCACCTGAATGCACCCGCTCCTGCCGTTCTCGCAGTCCAACCTCCTGATCCTTCACGTCATTCTACGCGCCCACGAAAGCAGACGGCTGCGATGAAGGACTCGATGGCGAGTGAATCACGCATCGAGCAAGCAGCGGCAGAGCCGGGAAACGCGTGGGCTAATGACGAAGTGTCTGCAGCTGAGGATAAGGGCTTGCCCGCTGCGGCTGCTGGGTTTCTTGCTGAGATCCACCCAGACGATCTCTGGATACCGCGCTCGTACAAGGAGGCGATGACGCGGCCGGACTTGTGGGCGGATGCGATCCAGGTCGAGAGCGACCGTCTGCGCGCACGGAAAGTGTGGCACTTGGTAACGCGACCCGAGGGAGCGAACATAATGAAGACTATGTGGGTTTTCGATATTAAATTCGACGAGAACGGGAAAATTATCAAAAGAAAAGCTCGCCTCGTCGCCAAAGGCTACACTCAGATACCCGGTCTTGACTTCTTCGATACCTACGCGTCGGTCGTTCGCTACGAGTCGCTCCGGATGACGCTTGCAATTGCCGCCTCGAAGGGGTGGAAAACCTGGGCCATTGACTTTGTCAGTGCATATCTAAACAGCAAGATGAAGGAGCAGGTTTACATGGCTCAGCCCGAGGGAATGGTGGTTGAGGGGAGCGAAGAGCTCATTTGCCAGCTCGACTTCACCCTGTATGGGACGATGCAGGGTGCCAGCAATTGGTGGGCAGAGCTTGACGGCACTTACAACGACCTAGGTTACCGCCGATCCCGCGCGGACGAGTCCGTGCGAGTTCGTCTCGGGGAGGATGGTCAGCCTACCACCATTACCAGCACCTACACAGACGACGTTACCGGAATTTCCACGTCGGATGAGGAGGCAGCGAAGGCGAAGAGCGAGCTCGGACAACGGTACGATATGACCGATGCCGGCGGACTTACTCGGGTCATCGGCATCAAAGTCGATCACGATGCCGAATCTGGCTCAATCTCCATCTCCCAACCCGCGTACTGCGAACGCTTGCTCAAACGCTATGGTTTCAATAATTGCCACCTCAAGCGAACACCTTTATCTCCTGGAGTCAGCCTAACAAAATCCCCATTCCCTCTTACGCTCGAAGACCAGATTTTTATGTCCGACAAGCCGTACCGCTCTATTCTTGGTGGCCTAATGTTTCTCATGATTGCGACGTGTCCCGACCTCGGGTTTGCTGTCAATATCCTCAGCAGCTTTGCATCGAATCCAGGCCCCTCTCACTGGAACGAGATGGTCCATGTGCTCGGTTATGTTCACGGCACGATGGACTACAAAATCACATACCACCGCGGAGCCAGCCTGACACCTGTCGGCTATGTCGATGCTGACTACGGCGGCTTCACCGACACCATGCGCTCGACATCAGGGGAGCTGTATCTGATGGCTGGCGGACTCGTAGCCTGGGGTGCACACCGCGAGCATGTCGTAGCTCTCTCAACGGCAGAATCCGAGTACATGGCTGCAGCGCGTGGCGCCCGTCAAATGGAATGGATGTATAATTTCATGGATGAGGTAAAAATGCCGCAGCCGCGTCCTGCTTTACTCCGCTGTGACAACACCGCCGCCATTGCCATTGCTGAATCTACCAAAGGGCACAAGCGTGGCAAGCACATCGCTCTCCGACACCACTACATCCGTGAGCGCATCCGCGAGGGCGACCTGGAAGTTCGGCACATTCCTTCGAAGGATAATATCGCAGATATGATGACGAAACCTCTTCCTTACCCGCGCCACGCAGAACTCATTGGGATGATGGGTATGGCTACTGCGACGTCCTGGCTCAGGGGAGCTACTGCTACTTTCACTTCCCTGTTTTCTTGGTCTCTACTGCGTCGAGGGGAGTGATGGAGTTACGCCGCACCAGAGACCCCGTGCGGTACAATAATCTTTTCATCTTTCTTCTTTTGATATATCCGGTACTGATATACCTCGCACCAGCGACGATACCTCCTCAGTCTTCTACCCTACGGTGACTGAGGAGGTACGTCTCATTCATGCTCTGTTTGACCTTTACTTATTGTACCTTAGTTATTTGTTTATTAGGTATTCAATATACGAGTCTTCTACCCTACGGTGACTGAGGAGTTATTTGTTTATTACTAGCCACCAGCAACTTCTAGAGCATCTCCGTACCAGCGAAGCAGCTTCAAGTTCTCACCACGGAGAGGAGCCTACATCGGTTAGCCCGACTGATGCGGGTGTGTCCGAGGATGCTCTTCAAAATCTGCTTTCCTCCTTGACTGGAGGTACTGTCCCGCCTTATCCAGAGGCCGTTTCTAGCAACTCCCAGGCTCCACTGCCCAACTTGGGGATTAACTGGAACTTGATGGAAGCAAATGATGAGGGGCATCTAGATATGTCCGCTGATGAAAAGGCTGTTGCTTCTATTGCGGAGGCCATACTCCACAGGTTTCAAGAAAAACGTAAGGCTTCTTGTCGCTGTCAGATCCAGACTGATGATCTTTCACAGTTATGTCGACCAGCTGATCTTTGACGATACCAGCAGATTCATGGGGATGACTCCAGGGGCACCCTTCCAGACACTAGAAACATTTTCACCGCTGGAGCAGGAAGAAGTGGGAGGTGTCGGACCGGGTGTAAGTCAGACACAGAATCTTCCCGGGTATTATCCACCCTCAGGAGACGAAGCGTCGCTGCTGGCGATGATGGCAGGAAATTCTTTTAGTCAATAATTATACTGGTACTCTGACATTCCTTCCTTGAATCCGAGAAATGCTTTATTTTAGAGCCATTTTGGGATGCGACGCGTCGGTCGGTATGTCGTTGTTTGGTCGGATATTGGACTTGTTTTGACCAAGTTGATGTCGTCTTTTCTCACCTTTCCCCCTCTCCCTCCATGTCCCTTCTCTGTCCTGTCTGCCCCCTTTCCTCGTATCACCTCCTGCCGACCCTCTCTGTGGGTGGCCTCATTGGTTGAGGTCGCAGTGTGCACTAAACCCGTTCTGTGGGGTGCCACTGCCAGCAAATCCTGTATCTTGCCCTCTTCGTCTCATTGTTGCCCCTACTGTGGGGGGCCTCATTGGTTGAGGTCGCTATGTGCGCTACATGCCCGTTCTGTGGGTTGCCACTGCCAACAAGCACGTATCTGGTTTTGGCCATTGCGTACTGACGTTATCCTTTTTTCAGACTGTTTTTCATCGGAGTCTCGCGGCCTTGGGAAACAAAAGGTGAGTCCCTTATTCATTCCCCGGGTTGGCTCCTGATCTATAAGCAGATGTCCTTGTATATGGCTTTTGGGTTTGGGTCGTCTGGCAATGGTGAGCTGCATTGCGCAAGGATCATCTATCGTCATCTAAGACACCGCAGATTCTCTTATTTCGGGAATTTAATGTGACCTGCGGTCGTTCTACAGCTATGTGATGCTGAGGAGCAGTACCAGGTATGTGGGCAGCGCACCTGTTATGAGCATCCACTGATTGCCTTTTATTCTCGGTCTGGTGCAGCCCTAATCATGCCGCCACTGTCGGCCTAGTCCGTCTGTGCCACCTGTCAGTCCCTTGGCACGACTCCCTCTGGTATGTCCCCTTCTTGTTCCCAACCAGCACCTTGCCCACCACTGTTGTCCGCACCAGCCTTGTCCCCACCCATCCTGTTCTCCGCGGCAGCTCTATGCTGTCAGCATACTCATACCACATACCCCCTACCCGACCAACACATACCCTATCTCCTGGCTGTCCCTTTCTCGGGCCTCGCCGCCGCAGCTGTGCACAACCATCGTCGATGATTTGTGTGCTCCATGTGTCGTCTTCACCCGTTTGGGTTGGAATTAGTACACACATGTATTATATCATGACCTCTATACATTGCTGCCTTCGCCACTGCTCTCATGGTCCCGATGTATTGAATAATCCAGATCCTGGAGGCCGAAAAGGCGCCCGGATCGGGGTATTTACAGGCCGGCCCAGGCACAGCACGTGATTATTATGCACCCGGCACAAAACCAAGATACAACCACAGCGCAAAATAGGTTGCGCCAGAGTTAAACTCTGTGAAAGCGAGCGACGACGAAGCGTAACATTCTTCCATCTAGAGCAAGTTTTTTTTGTCTCATGTACATACCGGCGAAAATTAACTTTTATTCAAAAGTTTGAACTACCTGTGTAGGTGACATATGCTTCGCCAGTCGTCGCATTGGCTCTGTTTTTGGATCTACCGAAGTGACCGTCTCTTTACAGGCTTCTGCTCTCATCCGCCATTCCCACTCTGAGGCCCGTGTTGTATTGTTGAAGGTCCTCTTCACTTGAATCATTGACGATGGCATGCGAGATAAAGGTAAGGTGGAGAGCGTGGGAACCCAGCACCCTTATATACGCTGTGACAAGGCGTGACGTGACGTTCCAAATCTTGGGCCCGAGAAAAAAAATTGAATAAATCAGTGCAAAAAAAATGTATTTCATAGAAGAAACAAAACTTCACATGTACAGACTGTCTCATCAATGTTACTGCATTATAAGGCAGCATCCTATGGCTCTTGTATGTCTTCTGTAGGGGAGGAAGAGGATGTCAGTCCCGGAATGAAATAATATGTGGTGGATATAATGACTTCTGCAAGTAAGGCTGCAAAGGCTGAAATAAGAGCACTTAGGCGGTCGTCAACTGTGGCCACACCAGAACAAGACAATTGTTGTTCCTGCGTTGGTTGACTTGTTGTTCAACAAGAGATCAAGTCATTCGGAAAAGCAGGATCCTGGTTCGAGTGCTCTTGCCAAACTCTTGCTTGTTTTACCACCGGCGGCGCGGGCTGAACTGCCAGCTTTCGGCCAATTTTCGGCACTGGGTGATGCGATCACGAAGTGAGTAAGTAGACGTACATTATGCGCACCGCCACTCCCCTCGCCACATCATCAAAGCGGCTACCCTCTCATCCGGGCCGCATTACGGTCATTCTATTCTATGGACCTCTCAGACCTCTTTGATTCCTATCCCTTCGCTCTTTCCTACTTACAAGATTTCCCTTCCCCTCAATTCGGCCAATTTTTCTGGATGGTATCTCAGCGTGGCACAGCGCCAGTGCTACGACTAGCGGACCGGGGCAGCCAAAAAACGGCGCGTGCTTGGTATCCTCGGGGCCACTCGGATCCCTGGGCCTTGAATTTCATCTTCTGGAGATCTTTCTGTTCAGCCTGATTATTTTCTGTCGGAACTCATTCCTCTCTCCGGTATCAGTCCACAGGACTGACTGATTGGGATTGATTGTACGAGTCAAACGAAAAGCGTGTTGGCTGTGCCCTGCATCTGGCAGTCGTCGACGAAACCGGCTGTCGTTACAGATCTATCAGTTGTACGCCGCTCTCTGACAGCTCTAAAATAAACTGGGCGCCCATCCGGTCCCATCTGGTTCTCGTCCAGATGGCATCAGAACGAAATCCCGAGATTGAATGAGCGCTGGGTTCTCGGCTGAACCTTCATCTTGTTCTGTGATTCGTTCCACTCAAGATCTCGCTTGCGCCATATGCGGATGAGAGATAAGGCTGTCGAAGGCCCAAACCGTACTGGCCGCTACAGCTCTTCGATGATTGTCTTGAGTCGGAACACGAATCCATCAGCTCCCGCCGCAAATCCGCCTGACAGTCGCTGACTGGCAACGTTGATTTATGCAACGTGCGCTTCAGCGCTAAACTGGCTTTTTAAAGGCCCCCTTCTTCGTTGAGACATATTGACACCCCCCGCCGCCACTATGGACGCCCAATTCTCCTTCGGCCCCAACCGTTCGTACTTCTGTTGTGCTGGGTCCGCTTACGCATGGTGAGTTCACCCCGATCGACTCGCACGCATAGTTCTAATAATATATATGCAGGAGTGACAACTACATGCCCGCAGGCTTGCTCCGCCTCCTCGAGGACAGAAATCACCGTCAGGCCGTAGACACGCCCTATGATGTGGCCTTCCCGATGGAGCCGGATACGTATGCCATTTGCTGGAAAACAACGGGAGGCGAAGACTGGTATGAAGGTGCGTGGTCCATACACGTCGCCATCCACGCTGCGTGCTCAATCGTCTCCAGATGGCTGCCTGGGCCCGAATTACGCGCGTCTGGCGGCCTTCATCAGGAGTGTCGCGACGAAGGGAGGGCGTACCTCGCGCACAGTCTTCGGGCCAGGCGCCAGCTACTTCTCCAGCTCACCATCGGGATATTCTTGGCAGAACCTCCCGCCCGCGCTGGAGGATGACATCCACAACTGCATGAAAGTACGGCGGCCGACAACGGTAGCGCTCGGCGTGCAGCGGTCTTATATCGTGCTGTACAACGACGGCACAGTGACATTCGACCTGCAAGGCCAATATCCGCTCGTGGACGCCCTCATACGCAATACGGCAGAGACGTCTCGCCGACGCGGAGTTACGGTGAGTGCCTTTCACGATTATCATGCGCATGCTCATGGACGGCTGATCGCGTATTCAGTACATCGCGCTGAACCCCTTCGTTGCTGGGGAGTATTATGCTGTGTACGGCGACGGGTCCGCGGCCTGGAATTTCCCGACAGCCTGGAGCGAGGACGTTACCTCGATAAGCCAGGAGATACGACCCACCGTGATCCCGGCGGCGGCGGCGGCGGGAGGAGCTCCCGGCGGGACAGGCCCACCGCAAGGCGTGCCCGTGCAGACCATTCAGACTGTTCAGGTATCGCCAGGGGGAACGGCGCCCGCACAGGTAGTTCAGGCGGTCCCTGGTGGGACTGCGCCCATACAAGCCATTTCGCCTGCGACCACGGGCGGTACCACCGCCACCACACCTCCTCCAGCGTACGTCCCCCAAGCGCAGGTTGCGCAAGGCTACGTGGTCCACGCACCCGCAGGCCATCAAGTTGCGCAAAGTCGCCCCACCCCAGCACACGCAGCTACCTGGCCCGCTCAGCAAGTCGCACAAAATCACCCGGCGCAGACACACACCGGATACATTGCAGCGCAGAACGCTGCACAGAGCCCCCCTGCGGCGGCCGCTCCCCAGGCCCCTGCCGCGCACAAATTCAACTGGAAGGAGGGTCTGTCAATGGGATTGGAGGCCGCGGAGGGGATCGCCAAGATCGTAAACGTCTTCGAAGGCTCCGACCAACAGCAGCAGCAGCAGCAACAGCAACAGCAACAGCAGCCCGACCAAAACGCGTTTAACTTCGCGAATATGCAGGGTGTATTCGACCAGGTTGTAGTGCAGACCACATACGACAATGGCACCGTGACGGAGGTGGACACAACGACCTGGCAGCAGAGCTATTGATTGCGCGGTTCGAGGATAGTACGCACTGAATTATCATATATGCCTCATAATCTTTAATTCATTCTGGAATGGAATTATCACTGGTGCACTCTCATCGAAGCTGAATCTGGGTCGTCGGTATCCAGCGCCAAGTGGTGGCTGATAATACGATTCTCAATCTATCACGAGTTACGGTATGTGTCAAATCTGACAGCTGTGCACCGTCACCCTCGTAGACAGGCGCAGCACCGGCGATGATCCTTGCCAAGATGATCGTTTCTTTTCCTTACACCATGACTTCCAAATTTCGTGTCTCGATTGTAGCAACCTTCGCATCCTACCTGTTGTTCAAATTGGTCAAAGTACTCTATGAAGACCTCACCTCACCTTTGCGGGACCTTCCAGGGCCACCTCGGGGGAATCCCATTCTCGGTCATTTCCGACAAATGAACAGTGATTCCGCGCTCACAAGGAAATGGCGCGAGGAATTTGGAACCAATTTCCAGTATCG
Organism: Mycena latifolia; assembly: GCA_029289555.1. Taxonomy (NCBI): domain Eukaryota; kingdom Fungi; phylum Basidiomycota; class Agaricomycetes; order Agaricales; family Mycenaceae; genus Mycena; species Mycena latifolia. Next base: position 395,246 of record JARJLE010000051.1, on the reverse strand, counting down.
GAGTCTGTTCAATGTTCGTAATCGTGATACGCTTGATGTATCTGGCTCACGAATCTTAGAACCGTGCACTTTATACGACGGACACGACGGCGTTGAACCATATTCTCGTGAACGATTGCCTCTACCAGAAGGGTCCCATTGAGAGAAACATACTCAGGCACTTCCTCGGAAATGGTGCTTGCGAATTGTCCTAGACATTGACACATCTTGATTGAACGCACAAATAGGGCTTCTTGCCGTCGAAACCGACGAGCATAAACGTCAGGTAAACATCATTTCGCCGCCAAGAAACCATTTCTGTTGACTCGCGTTGCGTAGCGGAAGATACTGGTGAGCATTGACCCCCAGATAATCATACTTGGAAATAATCAAGCCTCGCAGAATCCAGCATTCGGAGGGTCGCAGATCCGTCAGCTCACCAGCATTTTTACGCAGAGATCCATACAGGTTCGGATTAGCCACCATGTCAGGGTCACTCCTGACATTTGGATAGCTGCGAGATATTTGGACTCGTCAGATCGCAGCAGAAGAATCCGGCTCGTCAAGGATCGAGGTCTTCTCGTGGTTGCGAAAAATGACGTTGGATGTCATAGGGCACGCGGGTATGTTGCGTTGGATTATTGAACCCATTATCCGCCGTAACTGGCCGCAGGGTTCAACTATCAATTTGATGCCATGGAGCCGAAGGGTCAACCGAACGAGCTGGTTCAAGCACTCTATAACCTCTTCCATTCTGGCCAATCTCAGGCACAAGCGGCTTTCCGGCTGGTTCAGGAGGCAGTCCCGGCTCTGAGGATCATTGTACGCATCTCACCGTTCGCTCGGTACCGAAAAACAACCGTGCTTAATCTTTTCCCTTCGTCAGCCGACACCTGTCGGGAAAATAATGGATGGAGCTCAAAGGACAATGTTCAACATTGGGAATCAGCTTCTCGCGGACAGTAGAGCGAGCTTAAAGATTGAGAGTGGGATGATCGGGGCGGAGCGTGATCTGCTGTCCATCTTGGTGAAGGGAAATATGTCAGACGATATTCCCGAGCACCAGAGGCTCACCGACGCCGAGGTTATCGCACGTAAGTCCATCACTTATACCGGGCGGGGCCATTATTAGAGCATGACTGCAGAGTTCCCGACGTTTTTTATCGCTGGCCACGAGACGACTAGGTGAGTTCACCTCTAATTTCGGCGGTCGACCTATTTTCACCTTCAAATTCAAGCACTGCTACGGCGTGGGCGCTCCATGCGCTCTCTATTAATCCGGTCCTTCAGACGAAGCTTCGGGAGGAGCTTCTGAGCAATCATAACGACGATCCAACAATGGAGGAACTGAACTCTCTCCCATATCTCGAGTGCGTGATTAGAGAGACGATGCGCTTATACTCGCCCGTGGCGTTCACATTCCGGATGGCCATGGAGGACGACGTCATCCCGCTCAGCCAATCATTCACAGACAGGAAGGGCAAGCTCCGCAATACCATCCCGTGCGCAATAATATTTCCGTCTACTCCAAAATCTGGTTGAGCTTTCTACAGAGTTCGGAAAGGCACAGTCATACACATTCCGATCGCAGGCGTACATCTCGACAAGGAGATCTGGGGCGATGATGTGGACGAATTCCGCCCTGAGCGATGGGCTGAAATCCCGGAAGGCGCTAATGCAATTCCCAGCATCTGGGCAAATCTTTTGACGTTCCTCGCAGGTCCGTGCAGCACGAATCAGTAATGGTGTAAAACTGAATCTGCTTAACTAATTTCAGGGCCGCATAATTGTATCGGATTCCGATTTGCCCTCGTGGAGTGCGTCTTCTGCACGAAAACTGCGCGGTATTCGTCTGGACTGATGGGCGTGGACAGAATCAAGGCCTTACTCTTTACGCTAATCCGCGCGTTCGAATTCGACACGGCCGTACCCGAGGGAGGGATTATTGCAAGCTCGACTGCAATACAGCGGCCGAAAGTCCGAACGGATCAGAAGAACGGGGGACAGCTCCCACTGATTGTGCGCCCGTATGTAGCTGCCTGAGAGTAGGACCTCAACGGCGTTGATACCCAAGCGCCCAAGATTATTGAGTGTTTGGGGAGGACTTTTTGATACACATGGCCATAGAAGTCTAACTTGAAGTTATAGCCGAGTCAATCATTCTAACTAGTAAGCGCGAATTTTTCATGTTTGGCACGTCGCGGTGGAAATTTGGCCGCGAGGATGGGGGGTTGAACTTCCCACTACACCTCCGTGCGCTGAGGCAGCACTGCGTTCCGAGGTCACCTAAACTCAGTTAGTCTAACTGTTTGCAGGTAAGCCTAGCTGAGTTCAGACGACTAGAAACAGTGAGTTTATCTCACTAGACTCAGCTAGGCTCACCTACAATCAGTTAGACTAACTGAGTTTAGGTGACCTCAAAACGCAGTGAGGGTTATGGCAGAATTGTCGGGGGGAATATAAATGAGTGCCCCGTGGACGAGGAGAATCCGACTTGATCACATGTTGAAAATTCGCGCCGATGGGTGCAGTGATGGAGGCTGGATAGCTGGGCAGAAATGAACATTTTTGGCAGGACACGGTGTGTGGGATGATATCACAGTTAGAGATCGCGAAGGGCAGAAGTTTGGAAGATCTGTCCAACCCTCCGGCATTAACAAATTTCGTACCAGCCTGACTGAGATGGACCCACAGAAATGAATTAGTTTCTGATAGACGGGGGTCGGATCAATCCTGCCGTTGAATTCTTTGTTGAGTTATCGTTGACGAAGCGACGGCAAAACTCCCGATGGTGGGTAGCCCTGGGTACCATGAAGCCGCCTAGATGGCGTCCAATGACCATTCAAACAATAGGCATATAAAGCTTGGCTCGCGGCTGTAATCAACTCCACCATGTCTTCGTCTCGAGCCGCACTCGTGGTTGTCCAGGCTATCTTCAATAAACTGGCGTACACCCCTCCCAATGCCACGCCAAGAAAGGGGACGTACCACAAGGACCTCGCCCCTTTGCTTCTCAGGGTGTGTAATGACTCTCCAAATTCTGTATAGTATTCATCCAGACAATCCTCAGATCCACGAAGTAATACTTCACCTGTGCATCGGATTCGAAATCGCATTCTATCTCGCGTCACTCCCCCAATTGTCCGCGCTTTCACCCTACATCACGCGAGTGTCTTTGGCCTCGCACCCATCCATCCGCACCACCCCGCTCTTTGTCATCGGGGTGATTGCAGTCGTCATTGGCTCGTCGATCCGTCTTAGCTGCTTCCGCGCCCTCGGGCAGTTCTTCACCTTCGACCTCACCATTCACCCGCGGCACCGCCTTGTTACGACGGGACCTTACCGTTACGCACGCCATCCCGCGTATACCGGCTCGCTCACCGCCATCGCAGGCCTCGCCCTCTCGCACCTCTCGCCTGGGAGTTGGCTCTGGGAATGTGGCCCACTGCACCGCGCGCCGGCCAGCGCGGTCGCCATCGGCGCCGTGTGGTGGCTGTACACGCTTTCAATGGGGCTGAAGAGGGCCCCCTTGGAGGATGCGCAGATGCGCGCGCTGTTTCCGAAGGAGTGGGATATGTATGCAAAGGCGGTGCCGCGGTGGTTTATCCCAGGAATTATATAGATGGAATGTATCTGACACGGAACCCGCCTGGTTGTGTTTTCTTGTGAGCATCTTCCGCGACGAGTAGCTTTGCTTTACGGGAATGCTTTCATAAAGAAAAAGTAGGTTGACTCGGACTTCGTCCACGAGCTGTTCCGACTCTCCTACTTAACTGCCTTTGAGCTTATTACGGGGGCCTGTGCGCATATCGGATCATCAATAGGAGGCCCGCCAAGGATCACGATTGATTTAAACCGCTCAGTGATGGTTCCAGAGTTCCACGAAGAATGCGTTCTTCCGGCTCTTCGCCATGGGATGCAGCTGCGTAACATGGGGATTCGGTTTTCTAATCATGGAACTCCAGACGTGGGCCGGAAGGTTACTTGATTGTTCGTGTGTGGCGCGTCGCGTCGCGCTATTGTGGTCACGCGGCTAAGTCAGCGTTTATCTCGCCATGCGCTAACGCGCGGCCACACCGCAACCTAGCGCGGGCAGGCACTCGCGCGCATCCCTCCACCGCTCTTCAGTTTATCTGTCTGCTCCAGCGTATACGCGCACATCATGCGCCTCAGCTCGTGCGCTCTGTCCTGTCCTTGCTGACCGGTGCCACATCTCCCAGCGCAGGGTTCACGGCGAAGAGCTGCGCGTTGAACCCGCCGCGCATCATCGCCCGTTTATTCTTCTTGCTCCTCGGCTGCACTCCATGCCAATTGAGGGACGGCGTGGATGCACAGCCGCTCCACTCTACGCACGCACCAAGCGACAAATCCCTCCGCCGGCTGGAAATTGACGCTGCGTCCTTCGGCGCACACTTCACGCTGCGGTAGCGGCGCACGGCGATGGGATTCTCGGAGCTCGACCTGCTGGGATGGGGTGCCACCAGCCGTTCAATTTTCCTGCTGCGTGGGTGCACTCGATGTGTCAATTCTTCCGACTCAGGCTCGCGCTTTGCTCGTGATCGACACATTCAGCCAAAAGCCCTTTCTCATCGATTAGGGCTCCTCGACATGCTGCCCATTTGGGGTACTGTAGCAGAACGTACTCGAGGCTTATTCTCGTTCCTGACGCATTTCAACTGATCTGTGGTCGTGCGTATTCAACAAACCAGCGTGTGAAGGAACACGGTGGTGTTCGGCCGTCCGCCTCTCTTCTCTCGTGCATTCCAGATGACACTGGATAATGGTGAGCTGTAATGGACCGCGACAGCCGGGGTCACGGTACCGATTGACATTCGTGTGGCAGCCTGAAGGCAGACCACGTTTCCCCTTGCATCCTGCCATGGCTATGAACTCACCGACGATCTGCTTCAATCCCATACCAGCGGACCCCGACATATCTGGGATCGGCGTCCGGGCAGCAATCTACCTGCAAAATCTCCTCAGCTTCATCCCCGCAATATGGGCTCTCTGGGACGGAAAAGTCTCTGAGGCCGAACTCGACTCGATCGAAACCCAATCGACGACAATCCTTATCACCGCCTTCGCCATTTTGATTTCGGCCATTGTCGAGACTCAGACGGTGGGATTGTCCAACTACCACGCGGGCATCGTTCTCAGTCTGAGCTGGATGAACAACACGAACACGTTCATCTACTTCCTTCTTTATGTTCACCACAAAAGTCGGGCTGAAGGGGAGCGTATCGACGACCTGCGCACCTGGTCAAAGCACATTTGGCAGAACCTTTGGGTCGTTCCGTTGTCCACGTCCAACGGATCTGAGGATCTGGAGGGTACGCGACAATTATTATTCGATATTTGACATTGAAGGTTGTATACAGGGCAGCCTGGAAGCATGGGCTTTCCACGAAAATCGTCGTTTGCAGGCAATGGTGAATCCAGTGGGATCCCCAACACCGATGAATCGAATGGCACAAGTATGTTTTCTTTGGAATCAAAACGCCCGACTTAACGTCGAACAGGGACGGCGCCTCGGCGGCAAACAGCATTCATAAGAAAGATCTTCAAAAGAATCGTCCTCGTCCTTGGCTCCCTCCACCTCACCCTCATGGCGAGTCTTGGAATTTGGCTCTGGAGCAATCCGCGTTCGTTTGGGAGTGGCAATAGCTGCGCCATCGATCACGCATCCACGGTGATCCTGGGCCAATTGGTCCCTCTAGGGTCGAGTCAGCTGCGCGCCTGGTCCATTGGAATCTATTCATTGTTTCTTTTCCCCGGACTCAACTTAATCCTTCCAATGGGTCTTTTCCTGGGTCTCTTCCTAGGCTACCAGGCATGGCGCAATCACGGCCATTCCGGGCGCCAGAGAAATCCGACCATCGTCCCCATAGTTATAGGAATGGCTTTACTTTTCGCCATAAATGTAATTTTCCTCGCCGATATCGAGGTGACGCTTCGACATAACCGGGTACTGCAGGCACCTGGTGAATCCGTGTGGACTTTTGGACAAATTCTCGCCCTTCTTTTACTGGTGCTTCCAATGCGTGACCTGGTGGAGACTGTTCTTTCGCGCCACGAGAAACAGCGTATAAAAGAGCATACTGAATCACTTCGGAACGCCATCAAAGAGAGGGCAACGGCGGAAACGATCCTGGCTTTGGTTAAAAACGGTGCTGATATCAATACAAAAGTTGAGAGTACGTAGTTTGTTTTTTGTACTCATCTGTAAACTGAGCATTGCATGGTAGGAAGTGAGTATGCCACAGTACTACAATTAGCATCGTCCCGGCCCGATGGGAACCTTGTCGCCAGACTGCTAAAATATGGTGCCGCGCCCAACATTCAAGGTGGGATGGACATTGCACTTCGGAGAACTCTCACTAAAATTTTCATTGGAGGCGGCACGTACCATACGGCGCTCCAAGCAGCGTCACATGGTGGACAACTGGAAATAGTCAGACTGCTTCTCCAGAATGGAGCTGACCCGCATGTTGAAGGTGCGGTCAATCCTCGACTTTGTGAGATGCAACTTAGACGATTTTCCGAGGGGGCGAGTACGGAACAGGACTAAGAGCAGCCTTGGCGTTGGAGCCGGCGAGGTGGGACGTTGCCACTCTCTTTCTGGAAAATGGAGCCAAAGCGAGCACAGGTGAGAGTGTGGTTGATCATCAAGTGGTATACTAACCGCAGGCCAAATTGGCGATGACACTACCCTCCTGCAAAGAGCGTCAGCCGCTGGCGAGATCGACGTCATCAAACTGCTTCTCGATAAGGGGGAAAACCCGAATGTTCGAGGTGAGGATGATTTTCGTTCCACTATGATATCGATGTGCTCCTAAAAACTGCATTACAAGGTGCGGCGCACGGTACGGCAGTTGGAGAGGCACTCCACTTAGAACCGCCGCGTTGGGACATTGCCACCCTGCTTGTTGAACGCGGCGCAGATCCAAACACCACAGGTGAGGATGTCTTCACATCGGGAAAGCTCTAAATTGTGTTCCAAGTTGGCGAAGACATAAACCTACTCCAAAGAGCGTTGGCCACGGGCAAGATTGAGCTCGTTGAATGGCTTCTTGGCAGGGGCGCAAATCCCAATGTTCAGAGTGAGGACAACTGTTAACTGCAGAATGTGCGACCAAATTGCATGACAAGGTGCGCACGGGACTGCAGTGGGACAAGCACTGCAGTTAGGACGTTGGGACATTGTCATCTTACTTCTTCGACACGGAGCGAATCCGGATACCATAGGTGAGGCTTTTGCGACAGTGGGAAGGTTCTAAATCGTGCTCCAAGTTGGCGAGGACACGAACCTACTCCAAAGAGCGTCAGCCACTGGTATGATCGGGGTCGTCAAACTGCTTCTTGACAGAGGCGCAAGCCCGGATGTTCAGGGTGAGGACAACTGTTATAATTGATTGCAGAATGTGCGGCTAAAGTTGCATGGCAAGGTACGCACGGGACTGCAGTGGGACAAGCACTGCAGTTAGGACGTTGGGACATTGTCACCTTGCTAGTTCAACGCGGCGCGAATCCGAATACCATAGGTGAGGATTTTGCAACAGTGGGAAGGTTCTAAATCGTGCTCCAAGTTGGCGAGGACACGAACCTACTCCACAGAGCCTCGGATGCTGGGGAGCTCGACGTTGTTCGACTGCTACTTGGAAAGGGAGCAGACCCGGTCTTCAGGGTCAGGATGACTTTCAATTTCGAGCATTTCACTCAAATGAGACTGGCAGCCGGGACGGCGCTAAAAGCAGCATCGTATCACGGACACCTGGAAATTGTAAACATACTTCTTCAAACAGGAGCAGACCCCAATATTCATGGTGAGCCTGATCTTCGATTTGAATGTGTCGGTCAAAAATATTAATATTCGGAGGCGGCAAATACGGGACCGCGCTGCAAACAGCGACGTATATGGGGCGGCTGGAGATTGTCAAGACACTTCTCCAACATGGAGCAGACCCCACGATTCAAGGTCAGGCTGCTCTTCACTTTCGAGGCTGTCATCAACTGATATTCGCAGGCGGCCCTTATGGGACAGCGCTTCACGCAGCTTCGTCCAGCGGACAAATGGAAATCGTCAAGATCCTTCTTCAGAATGGAGCAGACCCAAACATTCAAGGCGAGGCCAATCCTCCACCTTTGGAGGTCGCTGATGATATTGAAAGATGTCGAGAACGGGACGGTGCTGCAAGCAGCGTCGTCTAGCGGACGACTGGAAATCGTCAAGATCCTTCTTCAGAATGGAGCAGACCCAAACATTCAAGGCGAGGCTAATCCTCCACTTTTGGGGGTCGCTGATGATATTCAAAGGTGGTGAGAACGGGACCGCGCTGTACACAGCGTCGTATCACGGAGAGCTGGAAGCCGTCAAGATACTTCTTCAACATGGAGCAGACCCTACAATTCAAGGTCAGGCTGCTCTTCGCTTTCAGGGCCGCCACCGAAGTGATATTCGCAGGCGGCCCTTATGGGACAGCGCTGCAGGCCTCATCGTATCGTGGAGAGGTGGAAATCGTCGAGATCCTTCTTCAGAATGGAGCAGACCCAAACGTTCAAGGCGAGGCCAATCCTCCACTTTTGGAGGTCGCTGATGATATTTAAAGATGTCGAGAACGGGACGGTGCTGCAAGCAGCGTCGTCTAGCGGACGACTGGCAATCGTCAAGATCCTTCTTCAAAATGGAGCAGACCCAAACATTCAAGGCGAGGCCCAATCCTCGACTTTGGGAGGTCGCTGATCATATTCGCAGGCGGCCCTTATGGGACAGCGCTTCAGGCAGCGTCGTCTCGCGGACAGCTGGAAATTGTCATTATCCTTCTTCAGAATGGAGCAGACCCAAACATTCAAGGCGAGGCCAATCCTCGACTTTTGGAGATGGCTGATCATATTTCAAGATGGCGAGAACGGAACGGCGCTTCACGCAGCGTCGTCTAGCGGACAGCTGGAAATAGTCAAGACACTTTTTCAGAATGGAGCAGACCCAAACATTCAAGGTGAGGCCAATCCTCATATTTTAAGGCGGCCCTTATGGGACAGCGCTTCGCGCAGCGTCGTCGAGCGGACAGCTGGAAGTAGTCAAGACCCTTCTTGAGAAAGGAGCAAACCCAAACATTCAAGGTGAGGCTAATCCTCGACTTTTGGAGGTGGCTGATATATTTTCAAGATGGCGAGAACGGGACGGCGCTGTACACAGCATCGTATCGCGGACACCTGGGAATTGTCTACATACTTCTTGAAAAAGGGGCAGACCCCAATATTCAAGGTTAGGCTGCTCTCAGGTTTCGAGGCTGTCACTCAAGTGATATTCGCAGGCGGCCATTACTGGACACCGCTTCACGCAGCGTTGACCGGCAGACAGCTGGAAATTGTCAAGATCCTTCTTGAGAATGGAGCAAACCCCAACATTCAAGGTGAGGCTAATCCTCGACTTTTGGAGGTGGCTGATGAAATTCCAAGATGGCGAGAACGGGACGGCGCTTTACACAGCATCGTATCACGGACACCTGGAAATTGTCAGCATACTTGTTCAAAAAGGGGCAGACCCCAATATTCAAGGTTAGGCTGCTCTCAGGTTTCGAGGCTGTCACTCAAGTGATATTCGCAGGCGGCCATTACTTGACAGCGCTTCACGCAGCGTCGTCTCGTGGAGAGGTAGGAATTGTCAATATACTTCTTGAAAATGGAGCAGACCCGAATATTGAAGGTGAGGGTGACGTTTAACTTTCGAAACACCAAATGACGTTCGAAGGCGGCCAGTACGGGACACCCCTACGGGCAGCATATTCCGGCAATGATTGGCCAGGTCGCCATAACCTCGCGCAGATCGAGGCACTGCTGCGTGCAAAAGGAGGAGGAGAGGGAGAAGAAGTGTTTACACCGCGGGTATCTAAATGAAGAGCGTACAGGCGATATACCTATGTACGTACATCAGCCTCATGTCTGCTACAGCCATTGTCAGCTACAGCCATCCTAACTGTCAACCAATATGCCAGGAATACCTTGAAATCCTACCACAAAATAAATTCCTGTAAGTGTGGTTGAAGGAATCATCTTGATTTTAATGCACTGAAACCAGAAAAGGATCCTGCCGGATTCGGACACCGGCGTTGTGGTGTTTGGTTGTGTGTCCCATCACGGGAGACGCGCAACAAGGCCTCACGTTTCATGCCTTGCCTTCACCTCCGATCTAGACGCGGCGGCCATCGAGCATGCTGCAGGAACTGTCGCACATGGACCGCCTAACCCAGCTCCAGGACGAAATCCAGCAGCTCCTCACCATCATGGCACGCACGATCGCCTACCTCACGTCGCGCGCCAATTTCGTCCAACTCAGTACGGAAGTGCCCATCACCAAGCAGCGCAACCCGGAGAAGTACGATACACCGGACGTGTTCGACGGTATCTCGTTCGACGGTCATCCGCTGTCTCCCATGCCTGCCTGATTGTCTTTTCCAGCGAATCAAAAGGAACTGGTTATGGATCTCCTCGTCAAGGCGAAGCAGGTCGAATACCTGATAACAGTTCTCCCAAAACCAGAACCCGAGGAGGACCAGGTATGTAGATAAGTTCTCCCCCCTACCTTAAAACAGTGGCTAATCGCCCCAGGCCCAACGGCTGCAAGCCCTCGATGAAGAGATGGCCGTCGCCAATGAGGAATATATCCAGGCAGTTTCGCGATCGAGTGCGTTTCGTCTTTCCTCCGTTCCATCTCTAATTGTGTTAATTGTCCTCTCCCAGAGGATCTTCATGCGCGAATCAGCCAAGTGCTGCGTCTCATACTCGAAGAGACCGACAGGGGGCTCGAGGATGTGCCGAGGTAGCGTCAGATACACGATCGATGTATCTACCCGTCGCGCGGTGGTGAAATCTCTTGAGTTGCTTCTAATGTGCCACAGATGTACGCATTGGAATTCTACCCACACAGAATGCTGCCAGGCCGTTGATGGGACTTCGAAGAGACCGAAGGCGGTGGGCATACTGCCATCGTGAGATCGGGAAGGCAAATCTAACCGGTATCGATTCCGTTGTGGGACGCAGATGTCCTCACTCTCCGCGCGATGAGTCAACGCTGCAGCTCGTCTGATATCGTTAGCAGAGCGCGGTCTGGCGAGGGACCGTACCGCACTGTTGTACCCAGGCCAATATTCCAGACGTTCTCGCCTTCGTCTGTTCGGTGCGGTTCTTCAGTGAGGCATGCAGTGTTTTAGCTTTGTGCCAAAATCTGAGTACACTCTCTTCTAGAGCGACGGTTTAAAATCGAAAAAATGAGAAGCTCGTCCCTCGTAGGTGTTGCAAGTCTTGCACCACTTTCTAACCGTCAGTCTCTGAGCAGAACTAGGGAATATCCTTGGGTCGCAATTGATGAATCTCTTCCAGAACCCTATTTTCGAATTACCCGTCTACGAAACTGGACGAACTCAAGTCAAAAGATCTTCAATTCACAGGCCATTCTCATGATCACGGTTTACCCCAACTTCAACAACTTGAACGCAAAACGAACAGATACCCCGTCAGCACTGTCTTTGATTGATGCGGCACAGCCTTCCCCCACACCGCTCTTCCTCTACCTCCACTGGCATGATGCAGCACACATCCACCGAGAGGAGCAAGTTGCTCGCATCCCCCGCATCCCGCGTCCGCCGCCGGTCAACCACGCTACGCGCCCCACCGAGAGCTCCGGCGGCGGCATGTTCGGCACTGTCCAGTAGGCCTGGAGTCAATAAGGAGCCGCTCGATGCTTACCGTGGCCTGCGCACCAGGAACGTCTGTCTCCTCGTCCATGGTGCGCATCCACCTTCGTAACCCCCGCACTCAAGGATCTGACGGCATATGCAGGCCTCGACGAACAGGCGCGCGGGACGAGCCTTGGCGCGATCGACGACTGGGAGAATAACGGCGAAAGGAAGCCCCATGACGTCGCGGCAAGGGGACAGGCGGAGATCAGCGAGGCATATCGCGGGCTGTGGTGCGCTGCGGGGCCCCAGGCGGAGACACAGGCTACTGGTACGCGTTGCATCCTCTTTGCTTAGGTGGCCGCTGATTGCAGTCTCTATTTCCATTGAACAGGCGCACAGACGACGGGGTACGACGCCGCGCCGCCTTCGTACAATGCCACTACGACAAGCGGTGGCACGGGCATCGAGAGCAGATTCCGCCCGGATGCGAAGCACACCGGGAGTTGAGGGTCTGCGCCGTGCGGACGCTCTTGGACGTTATCGTAGATGCGGGGACGTGGTGCGCAATGTATTTCCATTGGTTACGTCTATTACTCTTGGTAACTCCTCGAAATGCTGAGCATTGACTCGACATTCTTTGTCTATGTGTTTTCTCGCATGCTGTGAGCCCAGAAGTCGCCAATGCACGTTCTTTTGCTCCGTACACCCACTCTTTGGTTTGCTAACGACATCCACAACAACATCACGCAGTGTATCCCGGCGGTGAGTCATCCGAAAGGCCCAACGCCCATGCAGACTCCATCAGCGCCTCCAGCTCCCGTATGCGCGCAACCAGTGCCTCGTTGCGGCGCCGCGCATCGTCCAGCTCGGCGCTCGGTACCTGCGGCGAAGTGGCCCCTGTCCTCGCTGCGGATAAGACGCGGCGAATTCGGCCGCTGCGCGCGCTGTCTGAGAGACGGTAATTGTGTCTCGCCAAGTCCTCCAGGTCGACGATTCTCTCCTGCGCCGCGCGTAATTCCCGCTGGAGGTACTGGCGGCGAGCCGAGCTCGCCGTGAGGCCGCGAGCAGCTGCCGCGCCATAGCTATGCGTAGCGGCGGCATTGTCAACCTCAGCCTGGGTGCTTCCCTGAGAGGCATTGGTTGGTGGGACGTGGAACATCGACACCGGCCGATAGGTTTTCCTGGATGGCGACACTCCGCCGGGTTCCGCAGCGTCTTCTAATTTGGCGGTCCCCTTTCGGCGCCGCTTGAACCAGACGGCCCATACACAGAGCGCGACGAGTATCAGGGCGCAGGGGATGACTGATCCAATTATTATTTCCCGCGTCCTGTGTTGAGGATGGGTGAGGAGCATGCAGGGGACTCCGCGTGAGTGACATTAACCTCAGTGCACTGGAGGCATTTGATGGCACTGCAGTCCTGCAAAATCGAACGTATATACATATATATATATATATATATCAGTATATCAGTCATGAAAGGTAGGATGATGAAAGCACATACGTTGAGGGTGAGGATGTCGCAGAGCTATTCGTAGGGCATCGTGTGCATATCAGTCAAACGTGAGTGATCGAGCTCGCATCCACCTACGGGAGAGGACTACTCGTCCCGGCGTCCAATCCCGCCGAAGCGACGTTACTACCGAACATGAACTTCTCGCCCAGATGTTGAAAGTCCACGGTTACGTACCTGACGGTCATGAAATCCAGAATAGCCAACGAAGGTCCTCCGCCAACTCGCCCGTTTTGGACTGTGATGTTGTGCATTCGCAGAGGAAGGTCGCTGGATGTGAAGACAGTTGTGTTGAAAACGAATCTGGGACGTGTCCCTGTCGGTGCATGAGAGAAGTTGCCTGCCTCGACCCCATCGATGAGGAAGGTCATGTCGGATAGTCCACTGTATGAATAAGAGAAACTGTGGCCGTGCAGGAGGGCGGATGAACATACTCACATAGGATTCGTCAATGAATTGCTGAGGATGCATATCACAGATATTCTGGTCCCTGGGGAGGATCGGTAAACCGTAAGATTGTACCATTGGCGGACTACACACCCAAAAAAGTCGCAAACGCGGTGAGAGGTTTCCCGCCTCTCGCCTCATTGTCGGGATTCTAGGTATCGGGTCGGAATAATTCATTGTAGAACGAGAAAGAAATCCGTCACTGACAAATAGTCCACCGGTGAACGTACGGTCCAGAGCCAAGCTGACGTTGGGTCTGGGGCAGCCAGAACAGCCACCAATGTCTTTGGACAGCCAAGCATTCGAAGGCTCAAATTGGATCCCATCCTGGTCGTCCAGCGCTGCGAGTTGAAGATCGTGGTCAGTATGCAGAAATGGCAGATGCCACATACGCATGTCGTCGCCGAGCTGGAGCGACATTGCAGGGACCGGCCTGAAGTTCCTGCATATTGAGGCCACAGAGATGAACGGGAAAGCATGATGGATACCTTTGGAGCTTCATCACGCGGTGATACGGATGTGCAGTGTTCTCTCCTGGAGTTTGCCCGTACGTGATGATTGAGAGTGATTCCAAATTAATTCGGATTTGGGACGGCACGGCGGCTGTCGAGCCCAGCAATGAGGGGGGAGGGGGGAGGGGAGGCTTGCACGGGAGGTGGGAAGGCCTACCCAGGTATATGTATCGACAGCTGAGCAGGTGTCGAGTTCCATGGGGATGATCATCGAGTGATGCTTCGCAGTCTTAACTATAACGGACCGAGTCAATACGAGGAGCAAGTTGCTCTCCTTTCGAGTCTCCATCCTGACCATCAACTGCTGCCTCCCTACGCTCGCACAAATTTATTTTACGCGATAAACACCGATGCTCAACTTGAAACTGACGAGAGATACAGTCTCTGATGCATCGTCTTCCCAGCGGTTGCGTCTGATTTGTCTTATCCAAAGCTCCATCGTAGGTGTGAGGTTCAGGCTTATGTGTAGGCATCATGGCAGCCTGGACATTTCCTCTGCGGTCAGATCACATTGTCTTTCTGATACATATACCGCAGACAGGGAAGGCTGTTATCGTACAACCATCAACAGGGGCAAAATGGGAGTGGCTAATGCGCATAGCGCGGAATCCATCGACGGAATATTCGCTGACCAGAAAGACCATAAGTTCACCTACATACTACGAAGGATAGGAGCAAGGATCTTAGGATCTTGTGCGAGAGCTGAATATAGATAGCTCTTCGAAGTTCGAACATCAGCGCATCATCATCTGGGAAGTTTCTCGGTGAGAGCTGAACATGACGGTAGGACCATCAGTGGATGATCATTTCCATGAATTGGAACTATCCGTTAAACCTGTACATGTCGACGATCCGGTACATATTCCCCCGGGATCGAAGCTCCCCGCGCTGCACGCACAGTGAAATCCGCCCTTCACCCGCCTTCCTTGGCTTGACTGCTGCCCTTATTAATCACTGCGGCGATCGAAAAATCTTGCCTCAGGAAAAATGGCCTAAAACTATGATATTCAATTTCCTGGCCAAACTTTTCCAGGGGGAAATTGATGGAAAAATCTCAGCTTTTTCATCCATAGTAACCTATGATATCTTCCCCAAGAAAAACTCGAAGGTAAAAGATTGATTGTTCCGAGGGATTCTCCATCGGGCAAAGCCTGTCTTTTTCCAGGGGGAAACTGTTTTCCCTTGGAAAACAAAGTGCCCATTGTTCGCAATTTTTCCCACATCAAAATTCTGTCTTTGTCCTTTAGAAAAAGTGCGGCAAAAGTTGGGCTGTTTCTGGCAGCTTTGTTGTGAGAAAGACTTTGCATGTTTCTTGTCGAAATCTCACAGGAAACAGGCTAGATCATACCATCAAATTTCTGTAGGTAAAATTTTGTCCAGGAAAGCACTGGTTGAACATTTCAAGTTTTTCGGTGAAAAAATTGGTGAAAATCGTTTTGAATTTTACAGAAGTTTTTTTGCCAAAAATGTAGATGAAAAACTCAAAAGTTTTTCAGCAGTTTTCCCTTTCATTTTGAATTTGGCACCGGCACTCCTTACAAATGTCGGTATATGGCCAATTCAGTGTACGCGTAATACCCTCGGCACGCGAGACATGCACTTTCAGGTCCCTCTGGCTTGGAATTATAAGTACTGTTACATGCACTTTGATTCAAATATTGTAGTAGGGTTTTCAGATACCGCCTGGTGATAGACTCGTGACCAGTCTGCCTATGAGGAGCAAAAAATGAGGTGAGCTCTTTGCGTGCTTGCTACACTTTTTGCCATTCGTAGGCAGACTGGTAACGAGTCTAGCCTGGTGAAATCCATGGCCAGGTAAGTCGTCAATGCAAGCGGCCTGGTCAATTTTGGAAGGCGTTGATGAGCTCGGCGACGTGTACCGCGGCCTCCAATGTCTTGTTAACTTCCTCCCAGTTGATGTGGTGCTTGTGCTCGGCAGACGCTGGGCGGGTTCCCCCGGGAGATGCCGTCGCCGCCGGTGTGATCTCGTGGCTTATCGAGGAAACGTCGGCCTCCCAGGCTGGAGGAAGGTTCCACCTGGCCGAGCCGTCCCCATACACGACATAATACTCCCCAGCGACGAAGGGGTTGAGTGGGATGTACTGAATTGGGCATAAATATTCGTGAGCAAAATATTTGCCGAGACAAGGGGGACTTACTGCGATATTGCGGCGCCGGGACCTCTCTGCTGTGTCGTTTAAGAGCGCTTCTGCGGGGGGATATTGACCCTCAGCTCTAATGATAGACTGCCATTGTCGTACAAAGAAACATAGGACTTATCCACACCGAGCGCGACGGTGGTGGGCCGCCGCTTTAGGAGGTTGTTCTGGATCTCGTCCTCCAGCTCGGGCGGGAGATTCTGCCACGAGAATCCCGATGGCGACCTGGAGAAGTAGCTTGCCCCGGGCCCGAAGACAGTGCTCGAGGTGTGGGCTCCCACCGTGCTCACACTTTTGATGAAGGCCGAAAGCCGTGCGTAATTTGGACCCAGGGTGTTCCCTGGAGGAGGTTGAGCATGCGCAGCGGATGAGGATGTTTGTGGCCAACGCACTCTCAAACCAGTCCTTCCCGTCGGTCGCTTTCCAGGACATGAAGAAGGAATCTGGTTCCATCGGGAATGCCACATCATAGGGGGTGTCCACAGCTAAAGGGTCATCTCTATTCTCCAGGTAGCGCAGCACGTCCGTCGGCAGAGTTTTCTCGGTCCTGAATCAAGGTGATCAGAATTGCGTGTGGGAATTGGAGTCAATTAGAGTCATGGGGCCCACCATGCCATCCCGGAACCACTGAGGAAGTACGAGCTGTTGGGTGCGAACGAGAACTGGGGGGCCATATCACAGTTGCTAGGGGTATCAGTGTGGCTCGAGGACGATGAAGGAGCGCCCTTAAATATGCCGCATTGGCGCTCGACTCCCACGTTGGCACGAATGAAGCTTAATTTGGTCGCAGTTATATTGGTGTCTGTCGAGCGGAGCCCGCGGTAGGATCTCAGACGAGGTGCGGGGCGCCGAGGTACTGCTTCATGCCGTTACGTTGTGTGCACTCAGACGAAGTTCCATTGGCAGCTGCCACAACTTCTACCCGCTTGAGCCGGAAATACATCTGCTGAAGATCGGTTGGTGAACTTTAAAGGAAAGGCGTTGGCGGGACGGACATGCCGAGGTTACAAATCCACCCTTGAATCAGAGCGCGCATGGAGTACCGGCGCTTAACAATTCTCGTGTCATCGGTGAGTTCGTGTGCCGACTCGCGCAGAGATGCCATTGGCAGCCGCCACTTCAGTTTAAAATACATCTGCGCCGGGTAGATCGCGAAACAGGGCCCATGTGGTGGGCGAGGCGCCCGCAGAGACCGGCCAGAATGAGGACTGCACGAGAGGAGCACTAAGTGTACAGGGCATCGAGTAAATGTCGCCCGCCTAAGCCGACGTTTTGATCGGGGAATCTAGAGAATCGTTTCAGGATGCAATACCTGGGTTCTGTGTTCGTCGCCACGCCGAGCTGAACATTGCGGCAGCAGCAGTAGTGCGACATAGCATATCAGCCAGTCCAAATAGCTAACTAGTACTCTTGCTTAAATCAAGTTGGTGGAGCGCAGGGCCAAAGAGTTAATAGCCCAACATGCATGATTGCACCGGAGCTGCTTGAGATGCCGAAGTTACGTTCTGAAAATCGTTCTTCCTAGTTGGCTACCAAGTACCTGGGGTTTTGATTGAGATCCGAGACTCCGTACGTCAAGTCCATGATCCTGAGGTGGTGAATGGGAACGAATTCAGGGAAACTTCCAGCTCAGCATTCCGAGTCTACGAGGAAGCCGTGACCATAGACTGGTAGGGAGGGTGGAGCATGAGATCTAGAAATGGGGAGACTAGTCCTCGACTGCGCAGACGGGCAGCCCACTGAACTGCGCAAGGGCGAAGTTTTGCGGTGACCGTCAAGAGAGAAGCCGATGGCCTGGACGTGCACGTGGATTCGGATCAGCGCCCGACACCCGGCCGGACTTCAGTTTTCTTCCACCGCGTCCTACTATCCCCTGCTGTACGAGCTGGATTCAAGTTTCCTTCGTGCGCGTTGCACACGTCCAGGACCGACTACGCCAGGGCTTCCTGATCATTCCAATTGAGCAAGATTAGAGCAAGACTCTTCTCGCTTTCAGTTTTGCGGGTGCCCCTCTCGAATACTTGGCGAAGACCCTCCGTTGTATCGAGTTCCCGCACTGGCCGTGGCACATGTACTCCGGCAATGTGAGCGCCCGCGCCACCCGCTCTCTACTCGTCTCCGTCGCGGCGCAGCATCTGCATCGCCGGCTTCGCAGGTCATCAACTCGTCGTCTCGCGCGCGACTGAGTCAGCGGCGCCCGTTGATCGGGCGCATCCCTATGCTCATGCGCTAATGCGTGGCCACAGCGCGCTTCGGGGCGAGAAGAACGCAACATAGCGCTCGCGCACACCCCTCCACCTTCAGTTTCTCAGTCCGCTCCAACGTCTACGTGCCTCAGCTCGTGCGCCAGTTTCCTTTGTCCTGTCCGCGCTGACCGGCGCCACATCCCCCAGCGCAGGTTTCACGGCGAACAGCTGCGCGTTGAGCCCGCCGCGCATCACCGCCCGTTTCTTCTTCTTGCTCCCCGGCTGCACTCCATGTCAATTATAACGGACGGCGGGGACGCAGTCGTTTCCCTCAACGCACGCACCAAGCGACAAATCCCTCCGCCGGCTGGAAATTGACGCTGCGGTAGCGGCGCACGGTGATGAGATGCCCGGAGCTCGACCTGCTGAACTCCCGCGCGGGGCGCGGGGTGCTACCGCCCGTTCAATTTCCTGGTGCGTGGGTGCACTCGATGTGTCAATTATTCTGCTCGTGATCAACACATTCAACCAAAGCCCTTGCTCATCGATTAGCGCTCAGAAATCAGGAGCCTCCCGAAAGCAGTAAGGGTTTAAATTCGAGGCATTTAAGATCGACGAATATTCGCCGTAATTCTGGGCGCTGCCCGCCGAATGGCTTTGCATGCTTGCTGATGTTGTGCGCGTTAAGACGCGGTGGGTCACGCGGAGGCGGTGCATTCAAACTTTTGACCTCAACGACCACCTCCGTCGCTTTGATGATACAACCACAGATGCTCTACACTCGATGGTCGTTCACTATGGCGCCATGTACACTTCCCCACATGGCACAGAAATTCACCCGTTACAATCGAGAAATCTGCTGCGCAATGCCAGGTGGAGCAGGGGTTGAGCAGGGGTAGTCTCGTTACTCAGACTTTATGCCGAATCGATTGAGAAGATAGTCGTTCTCAATGATCTATATAAAGAGCAGGGGAAGCCTTTTTCTTCGGCATTCAAGCCCAGTTCGCTGATCCTGTCCCATACTCTCGGTGCTCCGCCGTCCGGACTCTGCGCCCCTTCTGGCTTCTACTTGATTACCAGCCATAGGTCTAGTCGGATCCCCATGAGTACTCTCCCCCGCAAAAGTGCAGCTCCAGGACCGCAGCTGATATCCATATATTCGCTCCTATATCTGCACTGTACTGTCATCCTTGGTCTCAGTCAGTGGCTTGACGGCCAGCTCGCACTCCGTACTAGTCTTGCTTTGGAGATCCGGAAGGAAATGTGCATCAAGAACACTACAGCTTAATAGGCACCGAGCGCTGGTCCATTTATCGAGGATCACCAGGATTGGCACTTTCTGATTGACTTCAGCAGAACTATCACGAGGCGTACTATGCGCCCGGGCAAGGACGAGTTAGGTGGATGTCCGTTAAAGCCCGGCCATTTTTACGATATCGATGCTCCGTGTGACCCGGATGCAATATTTCCTTATTTATAGGCTGGCCTGTCCTCTTTCTCAAACATGCCACCCCCTCCAAATCCACAGAAGAACAAGCGCGTGCCAACCGGCATTCTACAGAAGGCCACAGTAGCTGCTGGGGCCCTTCGGGATGTGTCAAGCTCGTCGCAGGTGCCCTTCCTTCAAGCTATCTCGACCGTCAGCTTCGCCATCGTGGGGCTTGTCCAGGTCGGTGACTGGTTATCGTCCCATCCATTTACCGTCTAACACCGCACATCGCATTGTTGCCAGTCGCTCAAAGTACAAAAACAAGAGTATGTGCAACTGATTGAACAGATCCACGAGCTTCTATGGATGGTCATTGACCTTTGTGTCAACTCGGAGACGACCGTTCTACTGCCTCCCTCCATCCTCCACATTGTCGGAAATTTTGCTCAGTCAGTAGTTTTATCTTTTATTCCCTTGCCGATGGCCTCTCTGCTCATGGGTTCCAGGACCCTACAGAAAATTCACTCATTCTTGGAGGGTCAGCTTTCGATGGGAAAACTGAAGCGCATATTGCGAGCAGGTAACACGCAGCACTTGGTGGAATGCAAGGCAGGGCTCAACGAGGCACTTAAAGGATTTGCGGTGCGTACTTATGGTCTCCTTTCCTATTCGGATCTGATCTCCGTTCAAGCTACACTCAAGCATGGCCGCTACAGCTGGGCTGGCCAAAGCTCAGATCGATGAAGAAGCTCGACACGAGGAATTGCTCGCCTTAGTGGCCGCGGCATCAGCAAACTCTGTTTCTTGCAGCGATTTTTCATCTGTAAATATTGAATTAATCCAAGATATGGCGTTAATCCGTCCCGCAGATCATGGGCGGTAGTTCCATTTTTGCAGACAGGTACGGTTGATAAAGCAATAGATGTCTTTCATTACTCACGCTCGCAGCTCCAATTCGCTGCTATCGTTACTGCCAGCGACGCCGAAAATATTCCATGGACGCGACGGGGAACTTCAAGAACTTGTGGCCGCCTTGCTACAAGAATTGCCTCGGGTGGCAATTTTGGGCAGTGGCGGAATCGGGAAAACGAGCCTCGCGACGGCCGTGATACATCACTCCCAGATCGCAGACAAATTTCAGCAGCGATATTTTATCGCGTGCGAGGCTGCCGCTACCCATAGCGATCTGGTGCACGCCGTTGCTTCTTACCTGCAGTCGGAACCGGCGCAAAACCTGATTATCCGCTCTCTCGCGGAGGGGCCTCCGACATTATTGGTTCTCGACAATCTCGAGACCGCCTGGGAACCGAGTGCTTCCCGTGCGCGCGTCGAGGAATTTCTATCTCTCTTAACGGACATCCCCCATGTGGCACTATTGGTGAGCTCTCTCGCGTTTGAGATTAGGCATTGCCATAAAGCTGTTTCCCAGATTACGATGCGCGGCGTAGAGCGACCGGGAAAAGTACGCTGGACACGCCCGTTCTTCCCCCCTCTCAATCCGCTGTCATATGAGGCCGCTCGCCAAACGTTCCTCGACATTTCAGATGAACGCGAGAGTAACTCGGCCATCGACGGACTTCTGCGTTTGACTGATAATCTTCCACTGGCCGTGACGCTCATTGCGAACATCGTTTCATTTGAAGGGAGCGATACTGTGCTCAATCGCTGGCAGGAGGAACGCACTGAGCTCCTGTCAGAAGGCCGTGATAAGCGCTCCAACCTCGAGGTGTCTATAAGCATGTCGCTCTCCAGCCCGCGTATGGCAGGGTTCCCCGGCGCTCAGGACCTCCTCAGCATTATCTCCATGCTCCCGGACGGCATCTCCGAAGTGGATTTGATGCAATGCGGGCTTCCCATCCAAGACATCGAAAACTGCAGGGTCACGCTCATCCGCACATCCTTGGCGTATACGGATCGCGATGGGCGCATCAAGACATTAGCTCCCGTACGACAATACGTTCAAAGCGTCCACCCACCGGACCCTCCGCTTCTTCGGCCGCTCAGAGATCATTTGTACGAGCTTCTGATGGTGTGGAAAACATTCCGCCAGGTGTCTGCACCGGAATGCATCCCGCGAATTTCTGCGAACTTGGCGAACATGCACAGCGTCCTTGTCTGGGAATTAAAATATGACGCCCAAGACGTCTCCTCCACTATCCGTAGGTATGCGATATTTTCCTTACAATGAGGATGAAGTTAACGCTTCCTGCTTCAGAATCCTGACGCTTGATTCATTCATGCGGATGACAGCTAGAGGAATCTCCACTCTACGCGAATATCTCCCGGCACTCCTAGATCGATGCACGGACCACCAGGTGCACGGCGAATATATCACGGCGCTCTTTGACTCGCAGCATCATTATGAATCGAAAGAGATGTCTGCGCATCTGGAAACCAAAGGCATCGAAGAATTCCAATTGGCCAACGATACTGTGGGCGAAGGTATTTAATCTCTTTGGAAAAACTGAGGACAATAATTTAATTTCGACCACTAGTGCAACTCTATAATGTCCTGTCAAGTTACCACTTGTTTCACACCGAAGACCGCGATATGGCGGAGATGTATTGTAATCGCGCCCTCGCACTCTCCACCGAGGTCTGCGATTTCGTCGGACAAGGCAAAGCCTTGATGCACTGCGCAGAGCTTCAGAGGGCGAACGGCAACTTCCGGCAGGGCGTGAAATATGCCCTGCAGGCGCAAGAATCGTTTAGGTTGAGCGGGAATCTACGTGGCCAGGCAAACGCTATCAAGGCTGAACTGGACTGCTCATACAATCTCAGCGACTTCAAGCGCAGCTCCCAGCTGTGCGCTCAAGCTAAGAATCTCTTCACCATTTGCGGTATGCAGGACAGCGACAGTATGATACGCCTCATGAATTCAGAGGCTGAGATCTTCCTCCTCCAGACCGACTACATTCACGCTCGGAGGATTCAAGCTCAGATCATCGACAAATCATCCAAAGGCAATGCTCCGCTCGAATACGCCTACGCGTTATTGAACCTAGCGGTGATCGACTTCGAAATGGGAATGGACGACGCCATAGTTCTTCAAAACTTGGACATGGCCCGAGCATTGTTCATCGAGCTTAAAGCCCCGCAAACAATTTTCTGGTGCGACTCCGTGGTTGCCGACATGCAGCTCCGTCAAGGGTGGAGAGCTGATGCTGCAGAGTACTACCAAAAATCGTTGAGCGAACATCGGGGGCGTCGTCTGGCGCTCGCCGTGGTGTGCCTATCAAAACTGGCGGACTTGGAACATGGCATGCACGATGAAAGTACGACTTTTGGATACGCATTGGTGCTGTTGGGATGCGCCCGAAAATTGTCGGATCTGGTAGCGACCCATCACGCTCTGCGATGCATCGGCGATATCTTTGCGGCACGAGGAGACGGCGACATCGCCCTGAATCTCTTCATGGTCGCGCAGGATGGATTCTCATTGATGGGCGTATACCGCCAGAAAGGAGTGTGTCTCCTCCGGATTGCAGAAATTTTCGAGCGCCGGGGTACCATCGACGAGGCGGCAGACCTACTGCGAGATGCCAGGATCATGTTTGAGCGATCTTCACAAGCAACTCAAGTCGCGCTCATTGATGAAACATTAAAGTCCAGGCGTTATACGGGCTGATTTGAATTCCATCGTATTACTGCGCTGCGTTAAAGGATATTAATTAATTCAACTGAACCATGGATTCCACTTTTCCTATCTGTTACACTCACTTGTGGCGGGTAAACCAATCCCGATTCTCAGAAACTCCGGAAGGAAGACAAGGCCTCACAAATTTTCGTGGACCGCCAATTGAGTTATTTTGCACGCTTTCAGGTCCTTCTGGCATGGAATTTTAACGTTGCACTTCGAGGCTTCGATTAACTCATATCATAGTAGTCTGTGAGATAGTACTCGTGAAATCGAGATTATAAAACTCCACGGCTAATCATTATATACGCCAGCGAATGTATCGTACCCAAATTCATTCACTGCGTCTCTCTCTACTTCCCATGTTGTGGGGACAGCAGCACAAAAGGACTGTCCCGAACGAGAGAGGTGATTGAGACGAGGTGCGGCCATGCGCCCGTCAGCAAGAGCTCCCTGGTCAATTTTGGAAGATGTTGATGAACTCGGCTATGTGTACCGTGGCCTCCAATTTCTGGTTGACTTCCTCCCAGTCGATGTGATGCTTGTGCTCGGCAGATGCTGGACGGGTTCCCCCGGGAGATGCTCTCACCGATGGTGCTATCTCGTGGCTTATCGAGGAAACGTCGGCCTCCCAGGCTGGAGGAAGGTTCCACCTGGCCGAGCCGTCCCCGTACACGACGTAGTACTCCCCAGCGACGAAGGGGTTGAGCGCGATGTACTGAATTGGGCATAAATATTCGTGAGCAAAATATTTACGGAGACAAGGGGGACTTACTGCGATATCGCGGCGCCGGGACCTCTCTGCTGTGTCGTTTAAGAGCGCTTCTACGAGGGGATATTGACCCCTCAGCTCTAATGATAGGCTGCCGTCGTCGTACAGAGCAACATAGGACTTATCTACACCGAGCGCGACGGTCGTGGGCCGCCGCTTTAGGAGGGTGTTCTGGATCTCGTCCTCCAGCTCGGGCGGGAGATTCTGCCACGAGAATCCCGATGGCGACCTAGAGAAGTAGCTCGCCCCGGGCCCGAAGACAGTGCTCGAGGTGTGGGTTCCCTCTGTGCTCACGCTTTTCACGAAGGCCGAAAGCCGTGCGTAATTTGGACCCAGGGTGCTCCCTGGAGGAGGTTGAGCATGCACAGCGGATGAGGATGTTTGTGGCCAACGCACTCTCAAACCAGTCCTTCCCGTCGGTCGCTTTCCAGGACATGAAGAAGGAATCTGGTTCCATCGGGAATGCCACATCGTAGGGGGTGCCCACAGCTAGAGGGTCATTTCTATCCTCCAGGAAGCGGAGCACGCCGGTCGGCAGAGTTTTCTCGGTCCTGAATCAAGGTGATCAGAATTGCGCATGGGAATCGGAATCATGGGGCCCACCATGCCATCCCGGAACCACTGAGCAAGTAGGAGCTGTTGGGCGCGAACGAGAACTGGGGGGCCATATCACAGGTGGCTAGGAGTATTAGTGTGGCTCGGGGACGATGAAGAAGCGCACTTAAATATGCCGCATTGGCGCTCGACTCACACGTTGGCATGACTGAAGCTTAATTTATATTGGTGGCTGTCAAGTGGAACCAGCGGGAGTATCTCAGACGAGATGCGGCGCGCCGAGGCGCTTCTTTTAATCTCATGCAGTGACTTTGTGTACACTCAGAAAAACTCCCATTGGCAGCTCCCACAGCTTTTTCCCGCTTAGGCCGGAAATACATCTGTTGAACGCCGATCGGTGAACTTGAAAGGAAAGTTGTTGGCGGGACGAACATGCCGAGGTTACGAATCCACCCTTGAATCGGAGCGCGCATAAAGTCTCGGCGCTTAACCATTCGCCATTCATCGGTAGGTCCGTGGATTGGCTGGCAACTTCAGCCGAAAATACACCTGCACAGGGTAGATCGTGGAACAGACAGGACCCATGCAATGTACGAGGCGTGTGATTTAAGTTGAATTCTGCAGCTGATAGAGCGCTATGCAGGCGGTTGAGTCGGAACTTTGCAGAGACCAGCCAGACCAGCCAGTGCGGTTGCTGGACGTAGAAAATAAACGCGAGTCTCGGGGTCTCTCCCGATCCTTTGCGCTGACAGGGAAGAAGAACGAGGCTTGGGCTAGACGAACACCGAGTGCATAGGACATTGAGTCAATGTCGCCCGCCTAAGCCCGCGTTTTGATCGGGGAATCTGGAGAATCGTTTCGGGATGCAATGACTGGGTGCGCCACGCTGTGCTGACCATTGCGGCAGCAGTTGTGCGACATAGCATATCGGCCGACCCAGTTAGTTGACTCCTGGGTTAAATTTAGTTGCTGAAGTGGAGATTTCTTAGAAAATTGCATGAATGGACTGGAGTCGCTTGAGAACCCGAAGCCACGTTCTATAAATCCTTGCTCCTAGTTGGCTCCCAGGTACTCGAAGTTGTGATCGAGACCCGAGACCAAGGTCGAGGTTGAGTCCATGATCCGGAGGTGGTGAATGCGAACGAGTTCACAGCGCAGCATTCGACGAGGAAACTAGATAGTGTAGCGAGAGCAGGCAAGTCCGGACGGGCGCTGCAGCCCAGATTGACATGCCCTGTGAACGGATGCAACACCAAGAATCCAACTAATCTTCTGATGGAGCATTGCAGAAGCTGCGGAAGTAGCAGTCTGAAAACGTGGACAAGGAGCGCGGCACGAATTCGGAGCGCGGCTCGGATCAGCCCGGCAAGCCACGTGTGCCAGGCGGAGTTCGAATCCGGCTGTCGTTGTGCTCCTTTGATTTACGCCTCCATGTACTTCTGGGGCTCCCCTACTCTTCCCTCTGTAACCAAGAAGATTCTCCATCTGTTATCTGCTCGTCTCCCTCTTGCCCTTAGACTCGCAGAAGTAAGCTTCCGCTCGATCGGTATTTGTCAGTCAGAGTCAGTCTCGCGATTTCGGCGGCAACCAACTAGGAATTCAGGCGGAAAAACACGAAATCTACCCGCTTCCAGCTATCAAGGGTCCTCCGTACATATTCATTGCTCTCGTCAATTTCATCCTGTCCAGCGGTAGTCTCTCGGCGCTTGAGCCTGGAAGAACAGTCGTCTGCTGTCGTTTATGTGACATTTGGCCACCAATCGTTTCCGACTCCATTCAAACGACGGCTCCGCACCACTCACTTCTCTTTTCACCGGTAGTTCTACTGTTGGTAATTTCGTTTCCTAAGACTAGCACCGGCTGGCAATTTGGACCTCATACACTGCTCTCCCGAGCTGTTTCTGCACCCTGACGCTGTCTGATTCATTTCTGGTCGTACTGCAGGATGTCTGACTTTGCCTCAAACACCGCCCTTGCTGAGACTAAACCCCGGTCTGGAACCCAGGGTTTTTTTTTTTTTTTGGTATCGTCTACGGGTAGCCGCTCATCTCCCGAGTTGTGTCACTTCGGACAGTGTCTTGTTTACTCGGATCATGTGCAGTAAATCTTCTGTGAAACTCCTACGGATCCAATGTGCAACCGCTCTCCCCATTGGCTTTCTGGGGCACCCCACCGTAAGGTTTTACCCACAAGGTCGTGGATTAAATCTCTCACTCTCAATCATATTTGGATGCCAGGCATTTTGACTCCCTTTCGTCGCACTACTAGGAAGCAGTCGCGCCTGGAATTCGCGATGATCGATCAGCCGGAATTGCTCGAGCGCACAGTGTTTCCTTCAACGCAGCATTCGCCCTGTGCATTTCAAGTCACCGAACTTAGCCTACGGAGCATGCTTGCATTTGACCGTCTTTAATTATTAACCCGGTCAAACTGACTTCATTGCCCTTCATGTTGGACGGCGAGCTAACTGTCGACGTCGTTCCAAGATTCGCCTACACCTACAAATTCTACTCTTCTGAAATACAGAGCGTGAAGACTGGAAGACATTCTCTCCCACGTCGCGCCACAAATCCACCAGCTCGGGGCGCCGTGACAGATTGCACTGTTTTAAAACGAGCCAGGCTCTCCGGAGGCAGCTGCTGGTCGCCTGCAACTGACGCGGGAACAGTTTGAAAAGTTGGACAGTGTTTTATCTGCTTGCGTACGTCCAACTGATTGGTCCCAGGCAATGTATTTTCAGCTGTTAACTCGTGCTACCAATGGCAAATCTACTCTTCAATTCGGACGAAATGAGAACTCAGTATTAGTAGAAAAGACCGCATCGAGGGCCTCTAGCCATTCCCCTCATTCAACTCAAAATTCAGCGGCGTGAAGGACCGCTGGCCATGGACCTCTTTCTTCTCGAGATACAGTAAAATCTTCCCCTGATGGCTCGCGGCGACGCTTGTCTCTATGACCTCCACCGAGGGAGTGAAACTGTCCGGGACGAATTTGATTCCACTATCATTGTCATCTAATTAGCGGCCCTCCCAGTGGTTGTGGAGTAGAAATTGGACGATGGGGCGATCACTTCTTTGAATGGCGAAGCGTCCCTAGCGATCCTCTCTGACAGGATTACATGTAATATTCACTTGCGACTCGGTACCAACAACATACATTCAAGTCTAGTAATAGCGGGAGAATCCGCTGTCTCACCGCCCACCGACAACACGGGATGGCGATCCAGCCAGCATATTGAACGGAAATTGCTGGGGACTAAATTCGACTGGCAGGCGTCGACGAACCCAAGGACGATCAAGAGCAATTGCAGGTTTTTTTTTCACTGTGCTCGGCGGAACCCACAAGCAAAACACAGAATGCACATGAAATTCGTCAACGAATCAGTACACGTTCGTAAGTACGTAGGAAATCATCGGAGAGCAGCGTAAAGCGTAAGCGTAAAAAAAAACAGTGCGGCGCCCCGCAGCCAGTACAGGTAGTAGTACAGAAAGCAGGGACAGCGCAGGATAGATAACATTTTGATTGCAGACAGGGCGTAACGTTCGTTTCAGAGCCAAGAAAGTTAACACTGGAAAAAAGATACAGAAAAATGTTGATGAGAAATTGATGAGGCGTCAGATCGTGATTCGTGGGGGAGTGAAGTCGTGAGTCGTTTGGAGGATGTGTGAGGGGTCGTGGATCATGGAGCATGAAGGCATGAGAAAGTGGAAGGGAGATGGTGGGTAGATTGTGAAAGCGCCTGGAAGATCACGCCGCGATGGGCTGGCGCGGCGTCGCAGCACCTGGACGAGCGGGAGTGGGACGACCGCGGGGTCTTGGGCGGCTGATCCTCAGTGATTCGCCGGGGCTAGAAACGAAAAGAGGTCAGCGTTTGCAGAAAGAAAGTCGAGGGCCACGTACGTCATCATAAACGACATCCCCGTCGTGCTGTTCTCCTTCTGGTCCGTCGACGTCTTGGTGCTGCGCTTCGCCCATCCGAGGGCTGAGCGCCTGGCGGCAGACGCCACGCGCGGACGCGCATTGGGCGCGAGACCCCACGCGTTCTCGCGTTTAGGGGATAAGACGACGGGCGGCTGGGGCGGGTCGAAGTTGGCGTAGACCTCCACGGGCTGAAGCGCGCTGTGGGTGACAAAAGCGCGGTGCAGCTCCGCGGGCGACGGGCGCTGGTGCTGAGGTTCAGGCGACGATGCGTTTTGGCCCTGGCGCTGCGGGTACGGCGAGGGGCGCGACTGCGTTCGCGAGCGCACCCTACGCGGGCCGAGCTCCGAGGGTAATGGGCCGTAGTTTTGCACCGAGTGCTGGAGGAGCGCCTGCATGCCCTCGGGGTGCTTGGGCGGCTGGAAAGCTGAAGAAAGTTGTCAGTACGCGAAGGAGGAGAAAGATAACGCACTTACCCTGCAGCGCGTAAACCGAGAACGGGGTATCAGACCATATGCGCTTGCTCTCGGTGACGGTGTCCTCCGCCTCGTGTCGGAGAGCGTAGTACTTGCGGAGCGCGATGATCCCGCGCTCGTCGTCCCACCCAGCGCTGTCAGTGCTCAGATCGAGGGATCCAGCGTCGGGCTCGACGATAAAGACGCCCTGGCGCGCGGTGGGGCTGCTGCTCTTCTTGGACGCGGTCGACGACGGCGCCGGGCTCGCCATCTCCTCCTGTATCGTTTCGTACACCGAGGACCGCGAGGCGCGAGCTTGGGCAACAGAGACACGGCGGCGGTGGCCATGGCCGCGAGCGCGCGCACGGACACGGTCCCGCGCAGTCGTCGACATGGGGTGCGTGGCGTTGGAGAGGATGACGTTGACCTGAGACATGTCGATGTCGATGCTCGATTGCGAACCATCCGACATGGACGATCCTTCGGCGGACGAGAGAGGCGGGGTGTCGGCGCCCGAGCTTGAAGTCGTGATGGTCGATGAGCGCGAGCGCGAGTTGGGGCTCGGGCGCGAGAAGACCGGCGCAGCACGAACTGAAAACGGCCATCAGCTGCGGAACAATGAAGAGATGGATGATGCTCACGGGCGGAGAGGTCTTCGCCAGCGGCGATGAGACAACTGTCTTCGAGACTCTGCCGCACCAGGAGCCCCTGCGTCGCCTTGATCATCCTCTCGCCGCCGAACTTGGACGAGGAGGTCGAGGCGATCGAGGCCTTGGTGACGATCCGCGCTTTATGAGGCCCGTCGTCCTCCTGGAACGCGATGTGCTTGCGCTTCTCGACGCGCACGCAAGGCGACGCCTCGAAGACGGAGCCAATGGAGCGCCGGCGGACATGGCCACCGCCGAGCATCTAATGAGTTGAGTCAGCTTCCGCAGGGGGTATGAAAGAAAGAAAGGACATACGCTGATCATCGTATCGTCCTCCTTCATGGGGCTGTGGACGCTGTTGTGGATGCTCAGCACGGAGAGCGGGCGGAACTGGCCGGGCGGGAGCAAGTGTCCATTCGGCGCGTGCTGGTCGTCGTACCCAAAGACTGAGTCGGACGACATCGACGAACGATGTCCCGTCTTCTCGAAGAGCGAATCCTCCATCGACGAGCGGCGCTCCTCGTCCATGATCGAGTCGAAAGACGACCGATTGCGCAGCCCGCTGCGGCTCTCCGGCGGCGAGGCCGAGATGGCGCGGAGGGGCATGCCATGGTCCGCGGCGGTGTCAAACATCTTGTCGCCCACGCCCGGGCGGCCCAGCCGCGCGACGGAGAAGTCGCTCAGCATCGAGTCCACCGACGAGTCCGGCCGGTGCTTCGCCCACGCTGCGCGCCCGCCGTTCGCGCCGTACGTCGCATAGGTGTGCGCCAGTGAGCTGCCACTCGTACTCGTGTCGTTCTCGCTGAGGCGGTGGTTCCCGAAGCTGCGATTGTAATTGTAGAAGCTGATGGGTGGGCCCTGCGACGAGACGCTCATATTGGATTCCCGGCGACGATGGCCGCGCGCAGCGGGCTGCGCGGGCGCCTTGAAGTAAAAGCTTGACGCATCGCTCTCCACGCGCTTGCGCACAGGATCGCGCCCGAGGAAGGAGAACGTGTCGTCGACGTTGATGGACATGGAGACGGAGAGGTCCTCGGACGACGGGCGCTCCCGCAAGCTGGGCATGGGCAGCCCGTACTCGAAGGGATCGTTGATGCCGGGGTTCGTGACGTGGCCATAAGACGACACCGACGCGATGCTGAAGAGCGAGTCCTGCCGTGCATGAGGGACGCGTCTATTGCTCGCGACGGGCGGCGGGTAGAAAGCAGGCCGATTGTTATGGAACTCAAAGCCGCGGCGCACTTCGTCGAACGAGTCGAAGCCGGTGAAGCTTATGCCGGATGTGGGGCGCGACCGCGTGCGCGAGTGCATGCTCATCATCGACTGCCGCGAGTTCTCCAGCGCGAAGCGCCGGGCGCTCGAGTCCGAGTTGACGCGCGGACGAGGCATGGGGATGTCCGCGGCGTTCGCGAAGATGGACTTGAGGACCGAGTCGTCTTCCTCCATGAGCGAGGAGAGTGACTGGGACCGTACGTGCGACGGCGGGGGGATGATGTCTGACAGGGTCAATGGTTTCTTGACCTGCTGTTGCTTCTCCTGCTCGGGGAGGTCGCCGCCGAACTTAAATTTGACGTTGAGTTGTCCGTCGGACGGCCCAGAGGCGAAAGGGCGCGGGAGCACAAGACTGTCGTCGCTGCCGAGGCTGTCCGAGCCAGGCAGGAGCGTGGGCTCCTTGAGATCGACGATCCTAGACGCCGAAGGAACGTCGACGTCCACGGAGTTGTCGCTGCTGGCCGCCATAGTCGGCTCCTTCATGTCCACGAGCCGCGACACGGACTGTGGAACCAGGGAGTCTTGGATCCCAGAGAACGTCCGCTCCGACGAGGAAGTGGAGGGACCCGGCGTGTCCTGCAGCGCCACGGGGAGCGTAGGCACCGGCGGCGGCACATCGACGCGGAGCAGCCCGCGGAGGTCAATCTTGGCGGGTGTCTTGAACGCGTGCTCGAGCTGCTCGACAAAGCTGCGCCGATCCGACCCGCCCGACTCATTCAGCTTCTGCAGCTCGCCCGTGAAGTCAAACGACTTCTTCGTGTCCTCCTCCGACGGCGACAAGCCGCCCTCGTCCGAGTCGTGGTCGATGAGCTGCACGTTGAACACGGGCAGCTCGAGCTGCGGCGGCGACGGCGAGATGGTGGGGAGCGGCGCGAGCGGCGGCAGGCCCGGCGAAGGCAGCGGCGCGCCGTGGACGGACGGCGGGCGGAACGTTAGCGTGTCGTCGACAGGCGACTGCGCGCGCGACGCGCTCAAGAGCACTTGCAGCTCATTCGGGATGTCCGAGTCGGGGTCAGACGCATCGAGCTCCTGCTCCTCGTACCCCGACGCGTCCGAGCCGCCCATCGTCCCGCCCATCCCCAGCACGCGCTTCGTCTCGCGCGCGAGCGGCATCCCGTGCGTGCTGCCCCGGCTGCTGCGCGGCGACGGCGCTGCCGCGTCAGGGAGGAGCGAGGAGCGGTTGCGCGAGTGGCGCGTAAAGACCGGCGGCAGCTCGCGTGCGTGTAGCGTATCCGCCTCCATAGAACCCGACGACGAGCGCGAGCCAAAGGTGAGCGACGACGGCGCCCGCATGTCCGCATCCACCTGCATATCGTCCGATGACGGCGGGGGCGAGGCCTTGGCGGTGGTGACGACGGAGATGGGCGGGCGGATGCGCGAGGGCCGCAGACGCAGCGGCTGGAAGACGGGCGCGGGCTCGGGCTCGGGCGTCGGCGTCATCGTGCGGCGGTGCATGCGCTTGAACGCCCCGTCTGTTGTGCTCGCGCTGGGTGGGGCGGGTGCAGGCGGTGAAGCCTCCGGCCAGGGCGCGATCTGCTGCCCGAGCAGCTCTCTGGGGGCGGTGGAACTTGACGCAGCGCGCGTGGCGTATGGACGGAGGGAGCTGATGGACCCGGTGCTGGGGCGCAGCGTCTTGGATTTGCCCGTCGGGCTGTCCTGCCATTCCTTGCGCGGGACGATGTGCCCCCTCGCGGGCGAGGGCGTGCCCGGCGTCGCCTCGAGGTCGAGGTGTGTGATGAGCTGCGCGAGGTCGTTGGTCGCGGCGGAGAGGAGCGTCAGCACGCCTGCAAAGCAAGGTAAGGACGCTAATCATCTCGAGAATCAAGTTGCTTACCATCCGCAGCTGTATCTTCAATAATACCCCGCGGGCGGCTCTTGCCCAGCAGCGCATCGTCAGAGACAGGACGCGGCCGTGCACGCTTCGCGGGCGTCGCAGACACGATCTCAAAGTCCGCGTCGCCCTCGTCGTCGCCGTGCCCGTGCCCGTCCGTCGTCGCCTCCTCCACCGTGAGCATCGGCGGCCCCATCGCAGCAGAAGCAATGCTCTCCGCCGCAGACGTGCGCCTACTCTCCGCGCCCGATGAGCGCCGCGACAGCCCGGGGAACACCTCGCTCAGCGGCGTGCGCCGGCGCCCCTCCACGCTGTGCCGGCTCTGGCTCTCGCGCTCCTGCTTCTCCCTCTCCTTCTCGCGCTTCTCCCGCTCCCGCTCCTCCTTGCGCCCGCGGACGCGGTCGACGACCTCCTCCGCCCAGCGCACGCTGCTCCCACTGCTCACGCGCGAGCCCGTGGAGCTCCCCGTGCTCGACAGCACCGACAGCGGGCGCAGGCTCGAGTTGGTGCTCTCGCGCCGCGCGTCCCCCGCCGCCTCCGCGCTCAGGCGATGCGGATTGACCGTGCCGCTGGCGGGCGGCGCGGTGGGGAACGCAGGCCCGCCCACGCTGCTTGCCGTGCTCGCCTTGCCCCCGGTGCGCCCGATGGTGAGCGCGCTGGGCAGCCCCAGCCCGATGCCCGTGCCGCCGCTCTTGCCCAGCGTGGCGGCGCTCTTGCCGCCGCCGAGCCCGAGGCCGAGGATGCTGCGCTTGCGCTGCACGGGCGACGCGCCGAGCGCGCCGACCTCGAAGCTGCTCCCGGAGCTCTTGGGCGCGCGCTTCCCCTTCTTCTCCTTCTCCTTCGCCTTCTCCTTCTTCTCCTCCTTCCCGCGCTTCTTCTCCTCCTTGTCCTTCCCCTCCTTCCCCTCCTTCACCTTCACCTTGACCTTCTTCGCCCGCACCGTCCCCTCGCCCTCCCCGCCCTCCTTCTCCTTCTCCTCGCGATCCCACGTCCCCAGCCGCGCCATGCTCCTTACGCTCCGCATCGCCCTGAGCGCGATCGACCCCTGGCTGTCCTTGTCCTTGGCGGGCACAGCCCCGGGCACCGCGAGGAACCCAGCGGACGTCGGCGTCCCCGAGCGCGGGCCCGGCACGGGCGTAGGCGCGCGCGAGAGCGCAACGGGCGTCGGCGCGCGCCCCAGCGTCGACGCGGGCGCGCCGAGCAGGATCCCCGCGCCCGCCAGCGCGCTGGCACTGCGCTTGAACTCTGGCGGCGGGTTGCTGTCCGCGTGCGAGGGGTAGACGGCCATGGCGCTCGCGCTGCGCTGCGGCGTGGGCTTGGAGCTCGCGGGCAAGACAGACTTGGCAGAGGCCGGCGGCTGGTACGTCTCCGCGCGCGTCATCGTCGCGTACGGCGTCGCCGCGTTCGGAAGGTGCGCGTATTGTGCCGGTGTCGTTGTCGGCGCGCCCGCGCGGTTTGTCGCTGGGTGTGGGCTGGGACGGTTGAGCAGCGCGGCGCTCCCCGTGCTGACGCTGCGCTGGTACTCCGGTCTCGCTTGCACTTGGGGCGTAGGTGCGAGCGCGCTAGACGCGCCGAGCGAGTTGAAGCGCTTCTGAGCGGGGAACGGCTGTGGGAGGTCTGGGAGGTCTGGGGGGGGCGCGTCAGCGACTATACACTATCACGGAGGGAGGGAAGGGAGGAAGTGGAAGAAAGGAAGGGAGGAAGCGTGGTACGAGCTTCTTAAAAGGGAAGTGAAGCAAAGGAGCAAAAAAAGTAAATCGCAAAGGGAGGGATGACGTAAGCATCGCGAATGCACTCCCACAAGTAGCGCCAGACGCTCGGAGACGGAGGGTACACGACGCCCAGAGCGAAGATGAAAGAAAAAGAGAGGCCCCGGTGCTCAGACGAAGGAGTCTTGCGTCCGCGGGCGGAGACGGCGCGCGCAAAAGCGCTCAGGCGGCAGCTAGTCAAGACAGAAGCCCCGCCACGGGAACGAGGGGGAGATGCCGAGACGAGGAGACGGCCGCAAAGGAGAGGGGAGACCCCGGCGTAAGCACGAGCAGCGCCACCCGCGCCAGATGCGCGCAGAAGTACCAAGTCGCAAAGAAGACAGAAAACCAGCGTCAAAGGCCACGTAAGGCGAGGAGGAGGAACGGACGGGCAGCGCGACGAGGGGCACGCGCGCCCCATGAAGGACGGCCCACGGAGGACGAAGAAAGGGAGGAAGAATGAGAAGCGTGATTAAATGGTGACGACGTAAGCATCCGCCGACACAAAGTGGCGAATACGTAGAGTAATAACGGGCGGTGAAGCCAGGGGGCATGACGCCGGCGTGATGCGCTCGACGAGCGAGCGAGCGAGCAAGAAAGCCAGCCCGCAGAAGCACGAACGTGATGAAGGAGGGCGGTGAGGAAAGGCTCCGCGCCGCGCCGCCATGTCACGAAACGAGAAGGAGAGAATGGAAAGAAAAGAAAGTGAAACATAAATAGCACGGCGCGAGCAGATAGCACGACAGCAAGGTGCACCACCAAAGCGTGCGTCCCAGCGCCAACGTGGGGCGATGCAGCCCCGGGCAAAGATGAAAAAACAGACGCGCCCCGACAGAGAACAGGGGCCAAGACCTCAAAAACGCGCGAAGAGGGAAGGAAGGACGGAGACGAAGCCCCTGTGCGCGAAAGGCGCAAAAACGCGTGGATACGCTGGCTGGAGGCACCTGCACGCAGACGCGCCGGATACAAGTGCACGGGGCAGGGGTAGGGAAAGAGATGGGGAAAGAAAGAGACGCGTGTGGGCGGGAGACGCGCTAGAGCACGAAAAAGACATGCAAGGGAAGGGAAGGGCTCGAGACACGGGGAAAAGGAAGGACGACGCAGAACGAGATAGAGACAGAGATGCAGTAGAAGATGCTCACCTTTCGTGACGCCGCGCCCGCGCACGCTCGGCACGTCGACCATGTCGAGCGTGCAGTCCGGCTCGCCCGGGAGGTGCGTCTGCATCCGCTTCGGCGCGTCTGGCTGCTGGTGCTGCTGCGCGCGTGCGTATGCGGGCTGGTGGAAGTCGAGCGTCGGGGAAGGCGCGGGGGCTGCGAGGAAAAATAATGTCAGTAACACGTAGAGGAGGGAAGGGGAAGGCAAGAGAGAGGGGAAGAAGAGAAGGGGAAGGAAAGGAAAGGACGCACACTTGCCGCGCCGCACGAAGCCGAGCACCTTGTCCCTCCCGCCCGTGTCCTTGTCCTTCCCGCCCGTGTCCTTCCGCCCGCGCGTGAGATTCCACCACTTGTCCTTGCTCTCCTTCTCCTTCCCACCCTCCATCGCAGGCGTAGCCGGCCGTGCACCCGCGTTCGTCACGTCCCCAAACACACCGTCCACCCTTCCGCGCGTCTTGACCTTCTTCTTGATCAGGACCATCCCCTCCCCTCCCCCTTCAGCCCCATCCCCATACCCCTCCCGACCCCATTCCTCCCACACGCCCGCGCCGCGCGCGCTCCCGCCCCCCTCGACGTGCACCTCCCACCCGCGCCCCGTCACGCTCCCCATCCCGCTTCCGCTTCCGCTCGTCACGGTCCCCGACGCGCCCACGCGCCGCACGATGTCGCTAAAGTCGCCCGCGGCGCGCACGGTGTTGTACGGCGTCTGCTGCGTCTGCGCTGAGCCGGAGAACACGCCGAGGCCGAGCA
Source organism: Mycena latifolia (assembly GCA_029289555.1). NCBI lineage: Eukaryota > Fungi > Basidiomycota > Agaricomycetes > Agaricales > Mycenaceae > Mycena > Mycena latifolia. The sequence continues at coordinate 358,602 of JARJLE010000051.1, read as the reverse complement.
CGGACTTCTTCTTCGCGGGCCCGTGCCGGGGGGTGATCGAGACAGAGGTGGAGGCGTTGGGATCCGTCATGGCAGAGACGTCCGGCGTGGGCACGATGAGTCGGATGCTCGGTACGCCCGTCGTCGTCGCCATCGCCCGTCTGATTCAATGTACTTGCTTTTTTTGGAGGTTTTTTGGTGTTTTTGGGTAGATTCGAGATAGATTCGAGAGAAGAGGAGAGAGATGGAGAGAGGAGAGTCGTAGAGAGACGTCGGATGTCGTTCGTACGCGTGAGGGCGTTACTGTAATTCAGCGTGCTTTTCCTCTGTACACAGCCGTCCGTCAGCTCTCATACACGAAACGAAAGACGAGCAGACGCACCTAGAGACGAAAACGAAACACTTGCCTTCCTGCTGGGCCGCACCTGGCTTGACGGTGCTCGTCGGGGTCGTGGACGAAGACAAGGGCAAGCGGCGTGGCGGTGCTCGCCAATCCAAACATGACCACGTGATGGCCCGCGGGGGGTTGTGTTTGGCTGTGGCGTCTCCGAGTTGATCGCGCCGGCGGGGATCAGGGCAGGCAGTGCCAGGCACCTCAGGGGGTTCGATTACACCTTTTTTACGTCCGGTTTCATGACGAGTGGTATACTTCATCGGCGCGCAGTGGAGAAGTCTCGACATTTATTTCTGCCACCGACTTCAAGTGTTGATTTGGAGAATGGACACTCCATGCGTCGTGCAAAATTATCCTGCGAGTCGCGTAATTTCAGCCCGAATGGGGATCATTTTGAACAGCATATAAATCCGAGGACCCGCACTATCCTCATCCGGACTCCGCCCACTGGGGGGAGCTTACGTCGTCGTTCGGATTGTATCGATAGATCCGCGGGGTTTCGATAAGCATAACAGTATCTTCATTTGCCTCAAAGTTCCTTGATAAAGGGGCCGGCCATCCCTCGGAGCTCCGGAGCCCCGGAACGCAAACACTCGGGCGTACTTCTCGAAGAAACTCACGTTGAACAGAATACCGAGCAAGGCGGGCCAAAAAAAATTAAAAATTAAAATCTGTGTGAACTCGAAGTTCGATTCGCCCGTGCGCCGTACATATGGGATCTTTCCTGCTCTCGCAACTGCCACTGACACATTTGAACAGAACACAACGAATGCAGAAGCATGGACATTTCGGCGTCAGTCAAATATTGCGAGGAGCAAGGAATGCACCCGCTGGACAGGCTTGAGAAGGACCGATGGCCCACCATGCTGGCGGCGCAGGGAAGAACTGCAGCTGCAGCATAGAGGTCGGGGATCTGCGATTCCGGCAATTCCACGAGTAAAATTAGGGTATTGTGCTTCACGTTCTGCCTCTGACATTTGGGTAGACGACGAACTAAGTGAGAATTCCGTCTATCCCAGAATACCTGGTACCATGGGGTCGGTTCGAACTAAACGTAATCATGGAATAAAATATCTGAGGCCAGAGAACATTATCCTCGCAGTGGACCCTCGTCAACCACATGGACGTCGAACTCAACACGGAGAATGTTGATGTTGAACTTGAACTTCGAAGCGCCATGGACATCCGGCGTCCGTTATATATTAGAGGGTGGAAGGAATGCACCCGCTGGACAGATCCAATGAGGTCAGAAGCACAGATGATGCACTATGATGTTGGTGCCGGGAAGTCGGGGATCTACATGTATGATCTCGGCATCGAATCAATAGTCTGTAAAATCGTAGTATTGTGCCACGGCTTTCCGCTTCTATAGTTGAAATTTGGGTAAAGGATGGATGAGGTGAGCTCAACGAGAATGCCTCTTAACATGGATTGTATAATCCTTGAACCACGGAACTGAATGTACTATTTAATGGAATAAAAATATCTCTGGACGGAGGACGTTTTCTTCGAAGTCGTGCGAAGGTACCAACCATATGGAATTCAACCAATTTTTTCTGGAGAGGCCCTAGAGAGATGCAGTGCTCTTAGATTTGCAAGTGTTATTTTCAAGTTATCTCTTTTGATCCCAAACGTCGACCATCAACTAATACAGCGCTGAAACTCCTGAGGATCTTTGGACATGCATCGGGCCCTGGCAATTTCCGAACTTCTGCGCATGATTTGCTACCAGCTAGGTTATCTCAGCGACTCCGAGGCGCGACCGTTCTCGCTCGGACTTCCAAGGTGCTCCAAGACCCAGCGCTGGATGTTCTCTGGGAGGATTCTACCCCTCAGAGGCTCTTCATCTCCTGCTTCCCGCGCGACCTCTGGGAGGAAGAATCTGTGGCCGGCGGAAATCCCGCCTCTGCGGAAAGATTTCATCGTGTGTTTCGGAGGATTCTGCACTGATTTACGCGACCAGCTGATAAATGCCATTTGATAGGACGGTTTCGTGTAACACGACCGATGCACGAAGCCGATTGGGAGAGGCTGGCACTCTATGCCCCCCGTATAAAGTCGTTGGCATCAGACTATCATCACGTCGGCCTGACGGAGGTCTTCAGCATCGCGCTATGTCCACCCCCTCCTGGCCTATTCGCCAATCTCCGCGAGCTTCACTTCGAGTATCCGGGCGACGAGTTTCCTGATTTCACGCCCTTCCTCGGCCCGAACATGGAAAAGATCTCAGTCGGCGAGTTGGTTTCGGACCCGCACCCCTGGTTCCTGGCGTCTCGTATACGTTCAATCCGTGCAACCTATGATATTCATATTCGTTGGTGGTGCTAAACCTTTCTATGGCGACCCTCGATCGAGCCTAAGATTATATTTTCACAGCGCGAGGAATATCCTCCGGCCTGGGACGGAGGGAGAGTCAAATATTCTTCATAATGCTTTGCTGGATCTCTTCGTGATGTGAATCCTTCAAGCGCGATTCATTCTGCTACGCGGATGTTCGATGCTGTCTCGCATTTTCACGGCAACGGATGAATAGGGGACTTGGACATCGATGCAGGTGTATCAATGACATTCAGGATGCCACGAGCCGCGGCTGTGGTAGATCTTTCGAAAGTCAACCTTCACGGTTAGTAATCCCAGCATCCAGATATTTTATCCACCTCTTATATGATTCCCTATGTCACCAGACCCAATTATACTTGCTCATCGGTAAAGTGTCAAACTGCCAAGGCTGCTATGGAAACATTGCACCACGGGAGCTGAACAACGCGCGCAAGTCATTCCATGTGTCTCGTCTCCGGCGCTTTGAAAATCCGGACCCAATTGAGTTTTGCGACGTGTGGCCTTCTTCTCGGTCGTTCTATGCGGATTCCAGACGGGGTGAATGAAGTGTGGGCGGTTCCCGGTCCTGGAAGGGATTTATGACGGGTACGGATCCCATCAAGTTCGTCTATTTCCGTGCTTTCAGAAACTGTAACGAAATATCGGCGCCGATCCTGCTACCTTGCGTTCAAAGCATGCCGACAGCTACACAAGTAGGTGCTCTCCATGGTTAATATTTCCCCGCCGGTTGAACGGGATGAAACATTCAGATCCATTGCGCGCGTTCTGAATCGCTCAATATCCTGTTCGTTCGACCTGTCAGAATCCACGTATTCCTAAATAGGACTCCGACCTGGAAGTACCGACGATCGATTCCATCCTTGCCCCAAGTCTAAACCCATCTCTATAAAAACTGACCATCCGACTGGTGTCATCACCACCACTACAATGGCCCCGTTTTGTGCGATTCCATATCTCTTTCTTTCCCAAATTGACTGACTGAGCTGTGCCCTAGTTCGAGTTGCTCTGCTGTCCAGCCTCTCCTTGCTCTTCGCCCCGTTCTCTTCCGCTATTGGTGTGTTGTAGTGTTTGCGACGCCGGCTCAACTACTATTAATTTTTTTTTCTCATCTCGTTAGGAAATAATGTCACCAATAGCGGCCTTGCGTCTGCTGTGACTCCTGCGCTTTCTTTTGCGTCAGCCGATTGGATCTGGACGTCCACCGCCACTGCTAACTCCTTTGTGGCGCTCCGGAAGGACTTCACGCCGCCTCTCGGAAAGGCCCTCATCGCGGCCGAAATTCTCATTGACGCCGAGAACATGTTCACTCTATATGTGAACGGGGACCTCGTTGGATCGGCCGCCTATCGCATTAATTTTGCCTACCGCTTTTGCGTGGACCTCCTCCCCAGTTTCAACGTTTTTGCGGTCAATGCCTCCACCGTTACTACCAAAGGCGCGCTCGCAGCGAGTATCCTCCTCACATATAGCGACGGCACCACAGACACGATCGTGACCGACAGTACCTGGCGCGTGAACAAGGGGCTCCCGGTCGGATTCGAGCAGCTATCCTTCGACGACACCGCCTGGCCTGGGGCGACCGTGACAGGAGCCGTCGGCGCTGGCCCGGAGTTCATCCCCTCAGACCCGCCCGTGGTCAACCTCGAGCACACGGAGTGGGTGTGGACAGACGTCGTGCCCGCGAGCGGCAAGGTACCCGCGGGCCAGCGTGCATTCCGCCGCACATTCACTCCTGCGCCTGGCCAGGTCCCCTCGTCCGCGACTATCATCATCACCGCGGACAACCAATACACGCTGTATGTGAACGGTGTGACCGTCGGGAGCGGGACCAACTTGAAGGTCGCGCAGCGCTACACCGTCGTCTTTGCGACCCCGGCCTCGGAGGTGGTGCTTGCTGTGCTCGCGACGAACAACGCTGCGAGCCCGGCTGGCGTCCTGATGGCGATGGAGATAAACATGCAGCCAACCGGGCGGACCAACTGTACTGCGGGCGCGTATGTGTTGACCGATGCACGTTTGGCTGCTGAGGTGTGGAAGTCGCCTAAGGGTGCCATTCCGGCTGGATTCGAGCAACCCGGATTCGACGACTCGGCATGGCCTATCGTGGTGTCTGAGGAGGTGTATTCCGTCGGACCCACTTGGGGCACAGTCACCATCTCGACAGTTTCCACACCCGTCATCATCTAATTTTTCTGCCGGTAAATATTATAGTCCCCTTCGCATTTAGTACTTTCAGTGGGTCGTAGTTACTTCTCCAGACGATGTTTAAAATTCCCTTCACTTTTTGGATCAATTGTTGGGCGGCGCGTAAGGGATGGAAACAGTTTTGCACCTGCGAGAACCTCTTAAATTCACCGGATGCGTTTGCTATCTAGATTTATTGCTATCACATATTATAAATATTGGTGGTAATGACGTTCAGGGCTCGGCTTCAAGCCCTAGGCCCGCTAGGCCGAGCCCGCCCAGGCCCGAGCCGAGCCGAGCCCGACGCAGGGCCTGAACGGGCCCAGGGCTCGGGCCTGAGAATTTCAAGCCCACAAGCCCGGGCTTGAGTGGCACCTATAAAGTCGGCCTTCACCCTGACTTTTGGTAGGAAAGGGCACAGTGAGTCAGTGAATCCATTCAGATGTATTTTTCCATCTATCCTACCCAAATTATTTATGCCAGCATGTTTTTGTCGGGTTCAAAATTTTCAACTCCCGAGTCCGAAAACGGAAATTATGTGTTCGCGAGGTTCAAAGGCGCCGAATTGAAGTATGTGATGGTTTTTGAGGTGTATGGCAACACCCGCACCATTATTCGTGCTCTATAGCTGCTGATTTTGTTGATTGATTGCAATTTCCCTCAAGCCCGACTCAAGCCCGGGCCTCGGGCTTGAGGCCCTCCCTGCGGGCTCGGGCTTGAGAAATCTGAAGCCCAAGCCCTGTCAAGCCGAGCCCAAGCCCGGGCTTCCAGGCCGAGCCGGGCCCTGACCATCACTAATTGGTGGCACTCTATTGACATCAAACGTCTAACTCATCTCCACAACAAACATAATCTACGAGTCCTGCATCCAACGGTGTGGGAGCGATCAAGCCTGCCGCACATAGCGCAGAAATGCCCTGGTGTGAAGCATTTATCCGTCGGATTCCAAGGCGCGGAACATTCAGAACACGCGGGTCGCGCGTTGTCGACGCTCGTACAGAGTTTGTTCCAATTGAGTCCCTCGACGTGCACGAGCTCGATGGGGAGGCGACGCTGCAGCATCGATATCTTGGCTACCTGCCCGCTTTCAAGTCGCTGAAGATCCATAAACTCCCCCCTCTTCAACCCCCAATACCTGGCACCATCATGTTCCCCGTCCTCCAGCAGCTCGTCATATATTTCGAGCGCATTGCTCCGATTGTCGCATTCGTCAACACGCTGGGTCGCTCGCCGCTGGGCCACCTCCTCGTGACCTTCGCCGCCTACCCAACGACGCGGGAAATCCGGTCCCTTCATGCTGCTCTTATCGACCACTGCTCTCACGACACTCTGCAACTGCTCAACCTCGACATGCCCCCCAGGCTCCTCCTGGGTGCCCCGGAGGCCCCGCAGCTCTGGGCGGTCAAGCCGCTGTTTTGCTTTGTTAATATGATCAATGTCCAGCTCGTGTCCCCTATTGGATTCGACCTCGATGATACCATTGTATCCGAGATGGCGCGCGCGGCCTCTCGTTGAAGAGCTTGCCCTCTCTTCCCACGAGCCGCTTACTCATTTGCGCGTTACACTTGCCAGCATGCCGGCATCTGCGTGCTTGTGCAGCACTGTCCCGACTTGGAGGTCCTTACCATTGCGTTCGATGCCAGCGTCATTCCACCCTCCGACAGCTGCCCACGACGCGTATTCGGCAGGACACGCTGTACAAATTACACGTCGACAACTCCACGATCGAGGCGCCGTTCCCCACGGCCAGATTTCTCTCGGGCATCTTCGACAATTTGACTGTAGTTGTCACGAACCTCGAGAACTTCGCCGAGGAGGAGCTTCCGCCCGGAGCTTTCACGACGCATCATCGGTGGAAGGACGCGAGGAAGAGCGACGATGGACGAATGCCATTTAGACGTGATGGTTTATTCGACGCCTGATGAGTCCGTCGCTTCCAATCAATGGCATGTTGTATGTAGTGGGATGCAGATCTATGGTCCGGACGTTACTATCAGCGCCTCAGAGCCATCTAGGCCTCATGCCCGATTTTGAGGTGCTGTTCTGTACTTATTCCCATTCGTTCAATTGCATTGCCGACAGCAACCGCCGGCGTCGCTTTTATCCACATTTTTGAAATTTATGGGAGGGATAAGCTTTGCGTTAGAGAACCTGGTTCATTTCTCTGATATGGTGATTTGAACGTAGTAGAACAATGAGTGCAACTTCTAATACTAATCCTCACGAAGTAAAACGAAGGGTTGATAAACGAAAGGTGGTACTCAGATCATCAAACAACTTCAGGAATCTTCTATTGGCGAGCGCGCTCCCAGAGAACGAGGAGCCACTTCGTGGTTATCAAGATGGACGACTTCTCATATTCCTAGCGCATATTTGACCCCCGAATGTGCCCTAGGCAGTGAATCCCAGAATGATGTCGGAAATGCTAGGTCGAGCACGGAAGTCGGGCTGCCATGCAGCGGTGACAATACCCCAGAGCTCCTCTGATATTCCTTCTGGTTTCGCCGGCCTCGTACCCGCGATCACCATGTGCATAGCAGCCGCTTCAGGCACATCTGAAAATGGCGGGCTTCCAGTGTGCAGCTTGAACAAATCAGTACTCATCACTATTGAGATCCTTGTTGAGCTCACCTCGAGGCAGAGACATGCATAAGCATACACATCACTTGCCGTGGTTCGTATAAATTTCTCGCAATCGAAGTCTTTAGGCGAGATCAACTCGGGTGCCAACCACCGCATACTCCCCGCGCGATTTGAGCTAGATGTAAAACCTGTCTCGGTCTCTCGGTCGACGTCCGAAATACTTGTGGCGAGACCGAAATCAGTGAGACATGCACTGCCCTCGTCGGAAATCAGAACATTTGCTCCCCGCAGGTCGCCGTGAACGATGTTTTTGGAATGGAGGTATTCGAGGGCCTGCGCAATTTCCAGCAGCTGAGATGTAAACGTTTCGATAGGTTCAGCAATATTAATAGGACACGGGGCTCACCAACCGACGAATATCTCCGCGACCACGATCTCTGAGATACTTGAGCACAGTACCGTTCTTCATCCAGGGTGACACCATGCAAAATGATGAAGGAAATGTTTCGTGGTCAATCCCGAGGAGCGGCACGATATACGGATGTTGCAGCCCTTGCCACAACAATGCCTCCCTGCAAAATTGCTAGCAGCTCGTCGGGTGAGCCTCATCTACTCCGTCCACTTTGTTGAATATGCTCACCAAATGCGTCCGGTAAGAAGAAAAATCCTCGGTGAATGTTCAGATGCGCTTCAGAGCAACGAGCCTCCCAGCGTATGATGCGCGATAAATGTCCCCGAATCCTCCCCTGAATGTTGGATGCTCATCGTGATCGCTAACTCCGCTGATGAAAAGCGAGGAGGGAAGTTGTTCTCGCTTCTCGGCGAGCTGCCGCATTAATTTTCGTGCCTTGGAACAAGACTTGGCCGTCGGAAGGGAGCCACGATCTAGCACCTGTTGACTTCGTGAGCTATGCACAAGGGAGATTTCACAAGCACGAACGTCCTGAACGGCATCGAGAAATATCTGCGCGTTTCGGCCCTCCAGCCGGCGGACTGCCTTCCTCGCATAGCCCGAGTCGAGAATGCTCATGAGGTGTGCACTAACTTGCATTTCAAGTTCTTCCAAGGTTTCATGCAAGGTGGTCGAAGATGTTGCCTGAGGAAGAGGATTAACCCAGACTGCTACAAAAACTGCAATATTATTACTTGTGATTGGACAGACTCTCTCCGTTCCCAAAGCATCAGTACGCTGGTGATTTCCCCCGAAATATGGAGTGCGTCTGTGGGAACATATGGTGCAGGGCAATTGTTGGTGGGTGGTGAACCACCTGGAATGGTGACATCTTCGTGGTGTACGATGAGAGGGTGGGCTGAGGAATCAGGTGAATCGTCTAGAGACACAAGATCGGGACTTTCAAGGGATCCTTCGGGCATCGAAGTGCTCCATGTGGAGCCCAATCGGTCCTCGGTTGTTGGTGAGTACGATGAACTATTCGAAGAGATCCCAGCGGAGGGGGCAGCCTCGGAAGTCGACGTGGATTGTGGGAATGCTGTGGAGATCGCAGGCGGCAGATCCCAGTCACTGGTGCTGCTTTCTGGGTCTTGACAATCTAGGTGGATTGCTTGTGGGCCGTTTGTGGGCATTGCATCGACATTTTTGTGAAGCTCGTTGCCCCACCCTTTTGGGCTCTGGGATAAGTGTCCATACTGATACCAAACAAGGAGGACCGCTCTGATCTTTCTATTTTCCCGTAGGACATGTTCACCATCCTGCGGTGATATGCTAATGGCGCGTCTGAGAGCACAAGCTGATATATAAAATACCAGGCTGAACACTCCGAACACTCCAAGGACTGTAAGACTAGTGTGATGTGAGTGGGTCAATCCATGTCCAGTGCTCGACTGGCTGGGAGCAAGGGAAAGGAAGGGAAAGGGGAGCGCATGGTATCCGCGAGATGGCAAGCAGCAGCGGGGACAACAAGGAAATAGAGCAAGGCAAAGGTAATGTGGACGACAAGGGATAAGATGATGGCGTCACGAGCATGAGTAGTGATGAAGGCTCAAGATGGCGGCATACGGAAGGGGGGTGAAACGATTCATTACCTGTGTAAAATGTGATACAGGTAGAATATATATACTGGAGCTAAAACAGTAAAGGAGAAATGAATGCCTCTCAAGGCTATGCATGTCTGAGCCGCAGCGTCGGAGCTACAATCCGAGACAATACAGTTATACTTACAAAGAATTAATTGTATCAAATCAGTGTAGAGTAAGCTACCCCGCGGAATTGCCGGGGACGCGAAGATGGCTAGAGCGACGTGAGAACGAGTCGGCGAAATAGCAACCTTGTGGGAATTGCGCAGTACGGACAGCAAGGCGAAAGTGGGAACGACTCGAAAGCGCGGGCGAAGGCGGAGGAAATGGCACGGGAAAGTGGGGCAATGGGAAACTCGGTGTGTTGCAGTGGGGTTCCTCTCAACTGAATTCTTCGCTCATCAGATAGGTGGGGTGGGGGCATGGCATTGACTCCGAACTGAAGGCAAGAAATCGAGCAAGGCATCAAAATGGGTCAATGAAAAGGTAAAGTGTACTTAGGGACTGATGTAGCCGTAGGACCGTGAATATAGCGCGACTTCTTCTGGACGCGAGCGTGGTGAGCTACAGAATCGACATGGCATTGACTGGGGCACTGGAGCGACTCTAACTCTGGACTAGAGCGCGCGGGACGAACATAAAATCGTGCGGAGACTCGGTTGTGGCGGTAAAATCTCTGGGTGCTCGGGAACTCGACGCGGGGGCTACGACACTGGACTGCGGCGGCGAACAGCTCGGGGGACGACTGTGGCGTCAAGACGTGGCTCTGGGTCGCGAAGATACGCGGCGGCTGCTGCTGGGACGGTGCTGACGGCTGATACAATCACGGGGTACAAAAGCTGGCTCGGAACGTAAGTCGGGTGGAACTGCATGGCTCTGGGACTGCACTGCGTGAACTGGTGCGGTGTACGACTGAAACGACTCCGTAGTCGGCGTGGAAGATGGTGCAGGCGTGAAGATGCGATGCGGAGACGGCGGGGATGGCTCGGGTGCAGACTGCAGGTGCTCGGGGATACTCTGCGGCGGAATCCCATGCGGAATCAGGGCGGGACTCTGTGGGATGCGGGCACTGGCTCTGCATCAAAAGGCCATGTAACGGCGGCATCTGGCGCTACGAGTCGTACGACTCGGGGGAAGGACGAGTGGGCGGCACGTGGAATCGGCGGCGGCGTGGGGCTACGAATCTCGACGAACAATTGGGACTGCACGAGCGGGTACAAATGCGCTTGGATCTGCGGGGGCTGCGATGCGACGCGGCGATCGTGCGATGCGGGAGCGGGTGGAACGAAGCGCGACAAGCTGCGTCTCGAGAGCGGCGAGGCGACTCTGCGCAGAAAACGTCGGCATGGGGCCTGGTCGAGTCGAGGCGAAGGCGTGCGCGGGGAGCTGTGAGCGAGGCGATGGCGTGATAGCGGATGAGTGCGAAGTGAGGCGGACGTCGGGGGACTGCGATACAGGTGCGCAACTTCCTGGATTTTATGCCAAGAAATAATGTGAGGGCGAAGGTCAGGACCTGCGATACGATGCGGAACGTACATGCCCGAAGGGAGAACAACTTTTCCTTCGGCATTGCGCTCGCAAATGCCGGCGCGAATGTCTGCGGTGACGAGCGGGCAACGGGCGATGAAGTGCGCGGGGTCGCTGCAGTACGGAGGCGGCGAGTCGAAGCACGGCGTGAGGGGCTGCGGGTTGAACTGTGAAGCGGCGGGCGGCGACGATGGCTGGGACGATACGAGACGCGCGAGGTCGTTTATGGCGTCGATTAATAAGTGCGGCGATGGGCGACTCTGCGGGCGCGGGCGCGGGTACGGGAGCGGATGCGGCAGGCTCATGGGAAGGAAGCGCGGGCGAAGGCGAGGAGCTGACAGGCGATGAGGGCGAAATCGACGGCGTCGCGGAGGTCGTGGAGCGGATACGGATCATCTGGATATACGTCGGGGAGCTTAATACGAAGCCGTTGGTGCAGAGTGACCAAATGTGCGAGGGAATAGCGCGACAAAAACTACGGGACTGCTCGAGACGATCGTATTAACGTAAGCGCGCAAGAATGAGGATATCGTGATCAGCTTCAGGATAAAGACAAAATATTGCGCGGGTGAACTGCTCGTAGGACGCGGCGGGGTCAGAGAACTCCGGGATGAACTCCAGAGCTCTTGGTCGTCGATACTGAGGACGCGAGTTCTCAGTTGCGTGGAATTTCTTCTCGGTGTCGTCGGTGATGCTGGAGCGCGAAAAGAGGAACTCGAGGTCAGCAAAATATCGCCGCCGATTCGGCGGAGGTCGCGGGGCTTCTGTGAATCAAAGACGGGCGCGGTGGGATCGTTACGAGCGGAATCGGCGGTGATGACTCCTCGCTGATCACGGATTCTGCTGTTCCGCTCCGATCAACTTCCGATCCAAACACAGCCATATACGTATTGCCCCCGACTGCGCTCGTGCCACGCAATTCCCACAAGGTTGCTATTTCGCCGACTCGTTCTCACGTCGCTCTAGCCATCTTCGCATCCCCGGCAATTCTGCGTGGTAGCTTACTCTACACTGATTTGATACAATTAATTCTTTGTAAGTATAGCTGTATTGTCTCGGATTCAATGTAGCTCCGATGCTGCGGCTCAGTCATGCATAGCCCCAAGGGGCATTCATTTCTCCTTTACTGTTTCAGCTCCAGTATATATATTCTACCTGTATCACATTTTACACAGATAACAAATTGTACTGCTTTCACCCCCACTTCCGTATGCCACCATCTTGAGCCTTTGTCACTGCTCATGCTTGCTGTCACCATTGTCTCATCCCTTGTCGTCCACATTGCCCTTGCCTTGCTCTATTTCCTTTTTGTCCCCGCTGCTGCTTGCCATCTCGCGGATATCATGCGCTCCCCTTTCCCTTCCTTTCCCTTGCTCCCAGCCAGTCGAGCACTGGACATGGATTGACCCACTCACATCACACTAGTCTTACAGTCCTTGGAGTGTTCGGAGTGTTCAGCCTGGTATTTTATATATCAGTGCATGCCTCTATTTTCCTGTAGGACATGTTCACCATCCTGCACTCCAAGGACCGTAAGACTAGTGTGATGTGAGTGGGTCAATCCATGTCCAGTGCTTGGCTGGCTGGGAGCAAGGGAAAGGAAGGGAAAGGGGGAGTGTGAGGTATCTGCGAGAGGGTGAGTGGCAGCAGGGACAACAAGGAAATAGAGCAAGGCAAAGGCAATGTGGATGACAAGGGATAAGATGATGGCGAAAGTGAGCATGAGCAGTGATGAAGGCTCAAGATGGCGGCATATGGAAGTGGGGGTGAAAGCAGTACAATTTGTTATCTGTGTAAAATGTGATACATGTAGAATATATATACTTGTTACGGAATATTGTAGAATTCATTATCTCATTGAATTCTCTGCATATTATTGATTATAATATTCTATTATTGGCTTGATAGTGAAGACACACTTCTGAACCATTATTCTGAGTCCCAGAATTTGACTCAGACTCAAGTTCAAGCTTCTGAACAGCTTAAACTCAAGTATGTTCGCATCCATCAATATTTGATCGGAACTATGCGAGTTTGATTTGAACTCGTGCTCACCGAAAACATGTTCCCACATGTTTTCTACATCAATTAAGTGCTAATCCCTTATGGTTTAGTACATGGCCAATCTATGTAGATGCTTCTTTACTTACACAGCACCTGTGAGATGTTTTGAGAATATTCCTGGACTTCCCGGAATATTCTAGAACATTTGCCGCAATTCTTTAGTATATTCCCCTAACCTTCCAAGGAACATTCTAGTGCAACACAAGAATGTTCCAATGCTATGTAGAACCTTCTAGTATATCTACTTAGTATATAATGAGAGCCTGTCCTCATGTGACGGCACCACATCTTTACTTCAATCCACTACGTAGCATCTACAACTACCCCTCGAATAAGCTAGCCTAAGTTGCCTATAGCCGATTTCAACTAACTACCTAGCCCACTGTAGCCTATAGGAAGTTATCGCCTTGTGTTATCCCTTGTTAAGCGCAGAGCCCACTGGGACACAAGGTCACAATTGTAGTTATACTGGTTGACCGATTTAAGTTTGAGTCACTCGCATTGAGAATTTACGAACCCTGCTATCTGCTCTAGTCAGATACGCTCTAACGACTTACGACCTATAAACTCATATTTCCAAAAACATCACTCACGACATCAGTAATCTATTACTGACTTACGCCCGCAAAACGCAAAATCCTAACAATACTGGAGCTAAAACAATAAAGGAGAAATGAATGCCCCTTGAGGCTATGTGCATTGGAGCTACATTGAATCGGAGACGAAAGCTATACAAAGAATTAATTGTATCAAATCAGTGTAGAGTAAGCTACCACGTGGAATTGTTGGGGACACAAAGATGGCTAGAGTGACGTGAGAACAAGCCGGCGAAATAGCAACCTTGCGGGAATTGCGTGGCACAAGCGCATCAAAATCGGGGGCAATACACATTTGGTCGTATTTGGATCAGAAGTTGATCGGAGCGGAACAGCAGATTCTGTGGTCAGCGAGGAGTGATGCTTTTTTTTTTTTTGGAGCGTTGAGGATAATGAAATTCCATCTGCAGAAGCATTCCAAGCTCATCCGCTGATAAGCTGCTAAATTTACCATTCTTCAAAATGTGCTATATTAGCCATTTAGCGCACATCCGAGGACTGACATGAGCTCTGAGTGATCCGTTAAAAAATCCACCATGTTTGGTTGTGTTTTGATGATGCTCATGACATGACTGATTATGTGGTCCAGTTATAGCATGTCCGAGTAGCGGATGGTGCTGGAGTAAGTTCAACTGGCTATGCTATAGTCAGAAAAGTGTTATACATCGATCCTGGGCCGGGTTGGTATCATATTTGAACCTAATATTATTGTTAGAGTCTACGCAGTAATTAGACGGGTTAATGAAGCCCTCTGATGCATTATACAGGCAAGAAGCCTCCAGCGCAAGTTACACCTTGAGGATTACTTTTCGAATATACCAGTCGAAACACAAATATAGATGGTTTCTTGACTCCCAAAGCATTATAAAAACAGTCCATATACATTTCCAGAGGAATTGGACAATCAATGATAATTAGCAGGTGAAGTGTGAAGGGGATTTTGCCACAGGGTGGCTGTGCTGCCACAGACAACTGCCGCAGATGTTGAACATCAGAGCCGTAGATCCCGTACGTGACCTAGAGGCATGCCAATGATTGATTTGTCACAGTCCAGTCAACCATGGCACAAATTAACAAGCCAATTATTTGTGCTGAGTTGAAGTCCATACACAATTTTCAACTTAGATGTTAGCCGGCCAACGTTGTTGAGGAGAAGTTTAAAACAGTGAAAGCTACAAACTGACTAGACTGAATTTATTCCACAGAGTAGATTGAGGTACAAGGTTGTGAATAGCACTGAGTTATGAGATGTACAATGTGCACAACCACCCAGGGACCTGCAGTAAAGAATCAGAGATTGCTGCAGACATGTCACAAATTTGCCACAGAGTCACGGCCCCGACTGCCACAGACAAAAGCACAACTGCCGCTGCATGCAGCGGAGTGCTGCAGCACAGTGCCAATTTGCCGCAGACAGGTGCCGCAGACTGCTGCAGCAACATGTTCCCGCTGTTTGTTTGCTGCAGAGAGCCGCAGACTGCCGCTACCTGAACTTATATTTTTATGTTTCCGAGGCCCACAGCAGTGCGTAAGTGTAACAATTTCTATCTGTAACAACATACCAATGGCTATGGAATACAATGCCAGGGTAAGTGAAGGCCAGGTGGAACATTAAAAGTACATTCAACCACTGCCGCAAAATTGACTGCCGCAGACTGCCGCAGAAACTGCCGCACACGGCAATGCTGCGGCAAAATCCCTTTGCCCTTGAGTCTGGGTTGATTTTCATTCACTCACTTCAAACCTCCGGAAACTAGGGAATCCGACCTCAACGCTCTTAAATTGTGATTCTACTCCGGTCTGCCGAGATTATTTCACCGTATTCATGTTTCCCAGAAGAATTGTGCTCATGCCACTAGTCTTATGAGTTTCTGGGTCCATTTTCCACTCTACTTGTTGCGATACCCAACTCCCCTCCCTCACTTCTCCAAAATTCAAAATTGCTGCCAGCTCGTCGTGTGACACTCACCTACTCCGTCGAATTTGTTGAATATGCTCACCAAACGTGCACCGTACAAACAATCCGCGGTGAATATTCTGATCGCTTCAGACCTAGCATATGCATGAGAATACTGGACTCCGGTGATGCACACCAGCACTCCCTTGGCATGGGATCCGGAGTTTGCAACAGCTGGGTTGTGACCGGAGTTTCCCACGTTTGATTCAATTTCCCTTTTCGGTTTCCGGACTTGTTCCTGGCTCGACTGATGGAGTTCAACTCCGTACGGACTTCTTGCGACCGGAGTTTCCCATGGTTTGACTCAATTTCCCCTTTTGGTTTCCGGACTTGTTCCTGGCTCGACTGACGGAGTGAAACTCCATACGGACTTCGTGGAACTCCGCTCCGTATTCAGGCACGCTGTCCAAGTCCTAGAGTCCACTGTATGTCTCCATTTAGATATTTATTCCCACCCATGTGCTATAAAAGGCCCCCGAGTTTACAATGTACAGTAGTGACTTGCAACCCCCTGCAATACAGCTCACATTAGCCTCAGTTCAGCACATTACTTCGCAGCGTATCGCCCATGTCCTCGCGTCCTCCGTCGTCCTCCGATCACAGTCTTTCCCCGCATTAGATATCGACCCTGTATTAGATTAGTTAGAGTCCTTCGTCGACCCCCGATCACAATCCTTAGCCACCGTATTAGCCCCCAAGTCCTTCGCCGCCCTCGACCACCAATTGTGCACTGTTTGCGCCCACACCTTTCGCCCATAGCCGGAGCCTCCCTCACACTTACCTGACTGGTATTGGGACTTCTTAGACCCACCTCGCACACCTCGTCTATTACTCCCGTACTCGGAGTTGTTGTTGATCATTATTGTTCAGCTCCCGCTCTTAGCCCCGGAGTAGGCGTATCACCGGCGATCAACATATCAGAGGGCGCTTCAAGAGAAGTGTGCTCCACGCAAGCGAACAACAGAGAATATCCAGAGTTATCCGCCGCTATCTTCGATCCACTGAACACGTTGCTGACCATAATTTATCTTGTTCAAAAACAAGAAACGAGCCCAAGACGGCGGAGGCTGCCGACCCAATGCCGGCCTAATGGCAAATTCGGCAAGCTGGTCTGCTCGGATGTCATATAAGTACGATAACCCCGCGATTCCAAAATTCGACCAAGAAAAACGGCTTTCAAAGCCACTGAGCTTTACAACCAGCTATACGCAGGTTGTCTGTTGTCCAATGGTACCGCCGGACCGCTGGAAATATCCGCTTCCCTGCTCTCCGTCGATCCGCCGCTTGCCGTGCATTCACTGTCATTGATTTGAGTATATCAAATAACCATCCTGCTTGGTGTCCGTCAGCGTGCGACATCTCCTTCGCTATTCAATAATGAGACTGACCCGGACCCGGAGGAAGTCTATCAGATCGGCTGCTGCCCCGCGTTGGGCCAGACGCACGTACTATATACTTCTAACTCCGGCCCTCGGACCTTATGGACTCATCATCGTATTCACCTGGTCGACCTAGTTAAACTCAAGTTCAAAATTCGGCATACATTACACAATTACGACCCACTATCCGCGGATTGGGCGCCTCGACCACAAAGAAATTCCAGCTTCATCGGCCATTCAAAAACCGAGGCTTTTGAGTTGAGGTCTGCGATTCCGGTGGTCCTCCTCCTCCTTTCTCTTGAGTTTCCGCCGGCGTTGAGTCTCTGCCTCGGCGTCATCAAAGACATTGGTATCAAACTGATTCCGCAGGTACGCAAGATGCCGCTCCTCCCTGTCCTCCTCTACCTCAGTCGTTACCGGATACATGGGCAGTTTGCGGGCCAGTTGTTGATAATGTTCAAAGTTAATCAGGTCGTCAACAGTCCTGGGATAGGGCAACAGATGCGCTTTTACATCAGCCAGCTGAGCAGCTGAAATACGGGTTTTAGCATGGAAGGAAATTAAACATGAGGGACAACTTGCTGAACCATGGAATGTAATATCCGGCTTCGGTTTTTGTAATCCTCTTATATGACTTGAAGTTCTCGTCCTGGTCAATCATGGCAATAATCTTTTCGAACGATGAACGAGTCTTGTTGGATACCAGGGCCATAGTCCGAGGCAAGTCGGACATGGGCCTCGATTTCCAATCCAGTGCCTTTGCGATGGCGGCCATAGAGTTGTAGTTCCGCCGCCGGAGACACTCCTGCAAAATTGTCACTGAGAAGTCGGGCCAGCAGGAGATCCTTACTTTCGCTGCCGTGGCAAATCTTTTCACTGCGGTGGCCCTGTCCTGAATTTCGTCGTGTCGAAGAACCGAATATTTGACCCAGCGAATCATCTTATCATGGTTGGAGAGGACTATGTTGAGGCGGGACGGTTCCTCTCTCCAATACGACAGGTAGTCTATCCAGCGAATTGTCTTATGAAGATCTCCCTCCATGTGAGTCAAGGCATTTGCAAGTTCGCCGGGATCTATGGGCTCTACTGTGAGCCCTCGCCTCGCGGGTAAAGTGGGTGTTGGAGACTAGGAAGTTGATTGTGAGCTGGAAAAGCTATGTCCGACAGGAGCTTGAGCGAACCGGGATAGCGTTCAGGATCATTCTCCGGTGGTCTGGGATGAGGTCGTAGTGCGGTGCGTCTACGAATTCTCTCACTCGGAATAAAATGTCCCATTCGGGAGGTAAAGTTTGTACCCAGGAAACTATCACGTTCACGATCCTTTCTTTTGATTCAGATATGCGTGTCGGGTATCTTTGCTGAAGAAGAACTCACTTTAATAGTTTCACGAAGTGCCCAATTTCGGGCCGCGCGTCCTCATATTTCTTCGTGATGATATCGAACAGATCTTCCGGAGTGGCGAAATCAAGATATGTCCCCAACAGCACTTGTTTGAAATGCTCATCATCTGCTGAGAGAGTCATTGGCGGGTTCCACCGAGGAGCATTCGCGTACCTGTCTGGAGCAAGTGATTAATCAGCCCCGCGGCATTCCCGTACAATTTCCCGTTCTCCTCCCAGAAAATTGGCTCCGGATGCGGAATTGTGTGAATATCGACGCGGAATGTAAGATCTTCCTGAATACCCTCTGGTGGCGACGGAGGTATCAATCCATGGAAGGATAATTCGGGTGGCGCAAAAGGTGGTAGGGTCGGCGGGTGAAGAGGGGTGCGGGAAGATCGCAGTCGTTGGGGAGTGTGCGTACGAGGTGCCGCGCGCTGAGCAGCCAGCTCGAGTGCCTCTCCTACGAGGCCAGAGTCGAGCGCTGGCTCGCTGTGGAGCTGGGATCTGATTCTTGTGAGTATCTCATCCAGATCGCGTTCTTGCCTAGCTCTTGTCTCCGTCATTTGACGGGCATGAGCAACCAGGATCTGGATCTGTGGAGAGGTCACGGAAATCCTCAAACTAGGGAGAAAATGCTTACAACTAGCGCCCGAAAAGTATGATCAATTGTCTGATTTTGGTCAGCGATCCATCTCTGAATTTCGTCTTGCTGAAAGAAGCCAGCCACAGGATTCAAGCCCCTTCGGCGCTTGAGCTTTTCGACGATACCGCGCAGAACCCTAGGGAACCTGGTCAACGCGCGTCAGGAGGTCATGCACCATAGATACATTTGCATCTCTTCGAGGAATCCTCTGATGCTATGGTCTTCCAAAGTCAGAGAAGCGTCATTTAGGCTGTTAATCTGGGAGATGCAACGATTGTTGAGTTCTTCGAGTTGTTTCTAACGCGACAGTGAGAGCACGGCATCAATTGAATGACACCACTTGCCTTATTTCGAGGCACGTTCCGGATAAGTGCCGCTATATCCCTTGCTATTAGGATAATTAGCACAGGCCTACTCTCAAGATAGTGTATGGCGCACTCAGGGACAGGGCTGAGATAGCAAGGTCGGCACTCATGACTTGAGTAGAGAGGGAGAGGGAGAGGGATGGGCGTCACAAGTCGTGACCTGGAAGACGCTAGGCTGTACCTTCTGCTGTAGTTGCCCGTCAGCTGGTCAATCTTTCCGCGGGATAACGTCATGGCGCTACAACAATGTCTCTGTTCATACCAATGATACCATTACGACGCGTGAACCTCTCACCTTGCCACTGAACCTGCATTATGTAGGAAGGGCGGTGGTTTCCATCGTGCGGAATCGAGTTCTCGACGGTAAGAGTTGGGGGCCTTGCACAAGAGTGCTACTGATAGAAATCAGTTTCGGGGCGCCCAGTCCACACACGCCGGGACATCCGGAACTTCAGTAGACTCAACTGCACCAGAGCGGTGTCGCCAGGAATAGCATTCCCGCCTAAGCCAGTGAGAGGAATTCTGAAAATATCCTGGATAATGAATGCGCATTTCCTCAGAGCGTCCTGGTTGAATCAACACCTGATCTCCAGCCAGGTCTCGGGGGGCCGCAGGATCTCGGGATGCTGCGCCAGCGACTTTTCATTGTTCAGCATCAGCACGGGGCCATATTTGAGGAAGAATACAGCAATGTGTCAAGGGTTGGCTTGACCGGCATGCTGAGAACCCGCATGATTATTTTGGTTGGCGCCAATTCAGACGCCATATTTGAGGCCCGCATGACTACTTCAAGCACCGACTACCCCCTCCCCCCCAGTGCCTCGCAACCAGAAAATATCCACATCATGTCGGACAATTTGGATCAAACTGTCTGTACCCCTGAGCAGCGGGCGAACGCCGGATTCTCCGAATTCTACTGCTACACACGGAGACAGAATGTTGGTCTGGTGGTGTGTTATCTTCTTTCCTCCAGGGTGGCACCTTCAACAATATTAGGTCGTTTCCCTTGTCGGATTTGTATCCCTGGCTGCTGTGGTGACAATGTTCGGCCTCATCCTGGTTGGTTCACTAGCCCAGAATCATGGGATTATCTCACCGTATTGCGAAACGGATTTCCAGAGAAACATCATCCGTAACCGGAAGGCCTTTCCCCGCGCCCCCAGGCCACGATTGATCGAAGGCCCGATGGATTTATTTGTCGTGAGCTAGGCACTATGTGTCTCGCATTTCCCGCCTGACGGAATCACAGCTGTCATTATTTACAGCCGACTTGTTTCAATCCTTGGGTGTTGTCATGGACGTTCGATGGATCAATAACGGAATCGTCACTATCGGTGGGCTCTGTACTGCGCAAGGCAAGGCCCGCCACCAAAGTTTACATGCATCTAACGGTGTCTGGTAGGGGTCCTTCAAAATATCGGTCAAGCGGCCATTGCCATGACGACTTTTGTATGTGGTTTATTGAGTGTTACGTCCGGTCCCTGATTCTGTCCATGAAGTTAATTACCCTGCATACATTTGACAGCATCTGGCGTGGTGGGGCGGTCTCAGAGGAATGGGCAAGGAAACGCGCATACATTCTTGTTAGCATCGTCTGGACCTTCCTGATCCTGACCGTGGCTATCTCTACTTCTGTGCATAAAGATCCACCGTTCTATGCGCCGACGCCGGTACGAGTGGTCACAATTTTGCGCAGTTGAAAAATTCTAATATCCCGCAAGTACTGGTGCTGGATCAACAGCAGCTATCCCAATTATCGAATTGCCATCGAAAATTTCTGGTTATGGATTGGATTCACCGTATCCGTCCTCTATGTACCTCTCCTATTATGGGACACCGGTCTCATTATTCCTGGGGATCCTGAGTGGTGGACATTCAAACTGAATAGCGGTGATGCTCGGCGTGGCGAACGACGCTCCAAGCTGATCATGTAAGTTCTTCTCATCGTTTGTATTCACCGCTCACTGTTTGACCTAGCTGCGCCTTGGCATATTGCTTGCCGGTTTTACCTACCAGTTTGGCGCGATGGTTCCTCGTCGTCCACGGTGACGTGAAGCCCTTCGCCACTGCAGAAGCGCAGTTTATTGTCAAAGGTATTTTCAGTCTGAGTGGAGTTTGCGATGTCATCGCGTTCAAGTACGCCCGATCGGGCCTCCTGCTGTTTCCCTCCACCGATACGACGACACAACGCGAATCGGAGCCATCGCCGACAGCCGGAAGTGAAGTCAGCCTCGAAAATATGAACGACAACGGTACTGTGGACGAGAAAGACAATTCCGTCACACATGGTCCGCTTAGGAGGAAGTGGCCATTCCTCGGTGCGCACTTAAATTTCAGAGATTCTCTCAGGAGTCTTAACAGTCCTGCAGTGGTTTGGCTCGGCATCAACGCGCTGGACGCCGTTTGGATCACATATTGTTGGTGTTTAATTATCCGCGAAGACACAATCAACTTATATCATGCCAGACGTCCGTGCGGCTACAGATCCAAACCCAAGGACAGCGGTAAACAAAAGTCATGCTGGGTGGCAGGCGTATTATTTGATCAGTATGCTTTTCAGCACTTGGAAAGGACAACTGTTGACGGTTGATTCTAGTGTACGTTTTTGGGTTCTTCCTGGGATGTGTCAACCTCGTTGTCGCTCTGTGGTATTTCCAGGCCACTCGGTCGCCAGCTGGGATACGTACGCGAAAATCTGATAGTCGTATCCTCAACCTTGCTTGGCGCACTGCTCGCATTCTCGTTCTTGTCCCCGTTTCCGTCATACTAGTTTCGGGACCATTCTTCGCCCCGGTCGTCGGAGTGAAGCTGGCGCAGGAGGTGCGTGTTGTCTGGATCGGAGGTTCTTCCCATGCTCATTCCCTGTAGCAAGCATGGATCCATCGATGCGATCCATTTCCGGTCGAAATTATACTCACCGGACTTTCGTTCAACGCCCCGGGTACCGCGACGCCCATTGCGACGTTTTCCTTGCGAGAGAACGGAATCGTTGGGAGCACATATGTGTACACCTTGGGTGTCAATGGGTCAATTTGGCACTTTGGACCGTCCCCTGGCCAGTCACCCGTCACGTCTCAGCTTCCCACCGTCACTTACAACATCGACAATTCCTCGCTAATGGCAACATGCTCCGGGAATACCAGCCAATGCACGCAAGGGACTTTCCAAGAGAGCGGAGTCCTTTCCTTCGCTCTCACGAATTCTTTTAGCTCAACCCATGTAAACTCGAGAGCGGTCGACAGGGACTGGGTGTATGGGAAATCCGACGACGCACCAAGTTTCATTCTGAAGGAGGTAAACCCGGATGGCAGCTTGGGAGACGTTGTTGTGCGGACCGCAGTGACCCAGCCAGGCCATTGCAGCGTCTTGAAAATGTGCGCGAATGGAGCTACGGTGGAAGCCCTGGCCCCCGTGGGACTCACCTTGATGAAACAGAACGAATATTCGAAAGTCTGTACGACGCCGAATAGTAATTAAACCACGACGGTGTTTTCTTTTGTACATAGCTTTTAACTTGATTATGACTGAATGTTTGTATGCGATTGGATGCATGGATCCCAGATGAGTTATTCTGTGTTGTACTGTATACATGGCGCTTTATTCTCGCGGCGGTTGAAACGGCGAGATCAAGAAGAAAATGTCCAGTTTGATGAGGTGCACCCACATCAGAGAAAAAGCGGCAGTTGCGGTGATACCGAGATGGGATCTAATTGACGGCGCAGCGCTACGTGCATCGTAGCCGGGAAGAACCCCAAAGACTCCCGTATCGGTCGCTCGTCCATCGGGAAACCTTAGGCACGCGGGGTACCAAAAACAGCTGCCACGCAGAATCATGCAGGAATGAGGCAGGATGAATACCCCGCCGGGAGGACCAACTTAGGAGTGATGTTCCGTGCTCCGAGCCCCTGGAGAGCAGCCCTGGCGCGGCGCGCCGTCGCGCCAATGCATTTCAGGCTTGCTTGAGGGTCACTTCAAGGATGTTGAGAAGAGCCAACATTATTATTACCTATCATCCCCTGATCTTCTACTTACCCGGAGCTGTCAAGTTGCCTCAATCTGCCAATTCGTGCGACGATCTATAAGACGACAAACACCTATATCAGAGAGTAAGTGGGAGGACCAAATGATCACTCATCGCCATGCATCTTACTCTTCAATCTCTCCACACAGGATATTCCCTGTTATCCTTTCTTTTACTTCTTGGACTAGTATGCGGGCGAGCCCCGGTACTGCAGCATTCTCCTGTCCCCACTGTCCCTACACAACATGCTTCCCACAAAGATTCCCAGCCGGACGCGATATTGCGCGGCATGTATTTTTCATGCACTCCTGTTGGTCCCAGAGTAATCATCATATTTCCCTGCAGACCAACACGCGGGTGCCCGCCCTCGAGCCCACCGCTGGCGGAACCATGCTGCGCGGACTGCATCGCCCGAGTGTCTTAACACGGTTGAATTATCATGTTTAAACCTGGCGGCAAATTGCATCGACACCGTTGATCCCGGTGTGCGTATAATTTCGACTCTTGTTCCGCTGGCTACTCCGGTGGCTAAATAACTTGCCCGGCCAGATGATAAATAATCTGTGGGCTATCCCGTCATGCGTCGCGGCCGCTACGTGCTACTCTGTACGTTCTCTTCCATTTATTCCACGATCGAACCTCATTGCCCTCTGAAGGTAGGAGAGCTGCTGACGAGCGTGATGTGTCAAACGCATCTGAATACAACCAACGAGAAGCAGGGGGCCTTGAATTATACCAAGGTCAGTAATGGGTCAACTTTGGAATCTAGCTTCTCATTTCTTATTGTTCCGTCCTGCAGATTTACACACCCATTGTCGGCCCATGCGCATCACAGCCAGAAGCATGGTGAGATTCGGCCCATCCTGTTCAAAGTATTCCCAAGACCAGCGTCACCAGTGCGATGACCACCCAGAATTACATCGATTTCTACTATCGGACCCTGGTCGAGATACGCACCGCCAATTTCCCCAAGCAAGTCCAGTACCTCCCCGCCCATCTTTAACTCTAATATTGTCATAGCTCGTCAGCGGTGGTTGTCGGATTCTGGAAAAACGTGTACAAATGGACCGCCACGGGAGCCGATGTCCCGTACAAAAAGTCTGCCTCGCTCCATCGACAGCAATCAAATTAAAATTAATCCGTTCCATCTAGCTTCAACGACTATTTGCATTATTCCTCTGTGAAGCTACGGAGTTTCTCTTGAAGAAAGTCGTAGACACAGAGCTTCAGTTCGTGAGTAGTATACTTAGATGACTGAGTTGAGTCGATAAAGTATACGTGTTGAACGTAAGTCTGTCTACTGTGTAAATACGTTGAGTATTTATACTACTTGGAGGATCCTTCGGATCCGGATACCTGACTCCTACTGAGTCGTACTGACTAAGATGAAAAGAGAAATGACTATATATGAGTACCTACGAACGAAACGAGATGATGTAACTAAGAGATGAGTCAAGTCCCCTTTTGGGACCGTGAGAACGCGACGAGACCTTACATTCGCCCTCGGGGATTGCATAGCGATCTCCCCAAAGTCACCGTCGCGCTCACATGATGGGTACAGCCTCCTCGCCGTCCCATCCAATGATATTCCCAGCTGATCCGTCGTCTTCCTCGTCCTCGCGACGAACAAGCCAATCGTCCATGTGGACGTCCTCTTCGACGACCTGCGGTGGAGTTTCCTCACGCCGAGCCTCGAGATCAGCCGGTGCAACCGTGTCGACCACTACGCCTTGCACGGTCACGGCAGCTGCCTCCACGCGCGCGTGTTTCTTCCCGCGGTGGTGCCTGCCCCGACGCCAGCCCTTGTTATGCAAGCTGCCGCCGACGCGCCCTACGTTCTCAGGTAAGCTTGCTGCTTCGAACACATTTAAGTCCGGCTCACCAATAAGTCCGTTCCCCGCACGATTCTTGTGGCCCATCAATGGCCTGCCTCGAGCGGCAATGCCGTACATCGGCAACCTGCCGGTCGGCTTCGACGGCCCGGGGTACCTGCCACGTCCCACGACCCTGCCGTGTACGCGGCCCATCCCGGTAACCATGGTGCGGTCGCCTTTCTTCAACACCGCACTCACCGTCCCAAGAAGCTGTCCTGGGAGGTTGAGGAACTGGGCGAACGAGTCCGCAGACATGCTGACGCCGTCGCCCAAGGCCGGTGCGTTGCTCCGCGCCGCGTTTTTGCCTTTCCCGCAAACATCAGAACTATGCGCCGTGGCGTTACAAGAGGTGCACTCACTACTAATGTAGCGCTCCCATTCGCGCTCCACGTTCGGAAAATCGCTGGGCACAGGCGCCGTCGGATGGATCCGACGATAGTGGTCATTGTACGCCGGAGGAGGCGGACCGGGGTGATCGTTCTCGTGATTGAGCCAGCCACGCACTCTGGCGGCATACTGATCACAGCGGAGGATGTCAGCAGCGGAGTAGAGAGGGTTGGTGGACATAGTGCGAGGTAAATTGTCTGGCTTCCTCGCCCATCTTACCCAGCTATTTATCTGCCTCCGCTCTCCCCTGCAGGTCCAGTCTCTCAAATCTGAGACATTTTTTGCGCTGACGCGTCCTCCATAGCTGACGCGTCCCTCCCTGACTCGAACCGCATCCGAATGGACAGCCACATCAAATTCGGGTGGAATACTCGCTCCATTCCCCAACTGCGAAATCTTTGATGCGCCCATCGCTTCCAGGTACGCGGCGAGCGGGACCAGATGCTTAACCTCACCATACTGGCACCAGGTTTTGTCTCCCGATTTCCAGAGTACCTCGAAGACGGCATCCCGCCCCCTTCCAGCATGCGACATTATCTTGTCCACTGCCCATTCACTCGGAACTCCCCCTAGACCCGGCAGCTGGTGTAACTGATGGCCTGGAAAGCGCCTGTCGTCGCTTGGCACGTGGATACGTAGCAATGATGAGTGAAAGGATGGGTTAATCCCACGCATTTTCAATTCGTCTGATAGCTCAAGCTGGTACGATGCCCCGGGCTCCAATACCTTCATTATCGGGAACGGTCCAATAAATTTAGGTGCCAATTTCCTCGCCCTTCCCTGCGGAATTTTCAAGTTCTTTGTTGACAGGTATACCAAATCACCTTCAGCGAACTCAGACGGCCTCCTCTTTTTATTAGCCTGGACCGTTTGCTTGACCCGTTTCGCGATTATTGCATCATGAGCAGACATGATCGCATCTTTGATCCTCTGCGCGAAGACACGGACGCCCGGGTATTCCGACTTCGAATCCCAGATAAGTGGACGCGGGTTCCTTCCATAATTCAAGAAGAATGGAGAGAATCCCGTCGTATCCGATCGAGCAGCATTCATTGCAAATTCTATTCCAGGTAAGCGCACGACCCAGTTCTTCTGATCCAGGTCGACGCACTGCCGCAGCATTTGCGTCATTGTCCTATTTGCCCTCTCTGTCGCCCCAATGAGGATCAGCTGGGTCCGATTCCGGAAGAATGGCAACAGGGCCCGAGTAATCAAGCTTCACAAGAAGAGAAGGATGTACGCGAGGCGATCCGCCGGTCATTGGACGTTGATGCGGATCGTGTATCCAGCATGGCAGTGATCGTGGAGGTCGAGCAGGAGCCATTGAAGGCTTCAGATACTAATAAGGGCAAGGGGGTATCAGCGGGTGAACGGAGTGCGGCATTTGCACAGTACCTGCGTGATATGGAAAATAAGGATGCAGCGGGCGGATTGAAGCCGGCTAAATCTAAAAAGGAACCGACGAAGAGGCGGTCCGCGGACAGGCCCAAGGAAAAGTCTTCCGATGGCAAGGAAAGGAAGTCTGCGGACAAGGCCAGAGGTGCCGAAAAAGGAACAGAGAAAGATAAAGTTCCCGCCTCGAATACAAATTATACGAGGCCTTCGTCGCAGGTTCCGGAGGGTGGGTGGTTCCGAGCCACAACTAATGGCAACGGGGACACTCCCAGTTCCTCAAGTTCGTCTTCTTCCGACTCATCGAGTACGAGCTCGTCATCGGATGACAGTTCGTCAGACTCAGAGTCGGATTCCAGCTCGTCGAGCTCAAGCTCGTCGACGTCAGGCTCGTCCTATCGCAGCAGGAAACGTAAGCGCGAGAACAAGAAGAAGAGCCTGAGGAAGAAGAAGGAGGCGGCCGAGATAAAGAAGGTGATGTCGGGTATCAAAATCAAGCCGCCGTTCGTGTGGGACGGGAAGCCAGACGTAGATGTATTGGACCATTGGACATATGAGGTCGATACATGGATTGAGCTTACCGGAATTACGGACAAGTTGGCCTTGAAGCTCATTGTTAATTTCATGAGTGGTACCGCCAGTAAATTCTTTATGACTCACGTTGCAACGAATCAAAAGAAATGGACAGTTAAAGAGGTCTATAAAGCGCTATTCGAGTATTGCTTTCCCGCCGATTTCAAACTGAGATTGCGGAAGCGGTTGATGAGTGCGTACCAGGGCAAGAAAACCGTCCGAGATTTTGAGCGCGACGTGCGGACATTGGCTAGTCGATTTCCGGATGTGGCTGAGCGGAACCTTGTCCAGATATTTTGGGACGGGGTGCACCCGTACATCAGAGTAAAATGGCTGGATAGAGGATTGAGCCCGGAGGAAGCGGGCTTTGACAAATTGGTCAAGTGGGCCGTGCGATTTGAAAAAGCCAAGGAGGCCATGAATCGAGAAGAGAGGGACTGGACACCAAAGCCGGCCGGCAATACATGGGGGAGGTTCCAGAACCGCACAAAGGGCAATGAGCCATGGAAACCAGAGGCGGACACTGAGTCAGAGGGCGCGAAGAAGCCGTCAAATGATAAGACTCAGGGGGCCGCCAAGCAGTCACAGACAGGGCCAAAGTCTTCGGCCCGTGATGCGAAGCAAAATGGCAAACCAAAACCGAAGACGCCTCGTTTGTCTGAAGAGGAAAAGGACAGAATGAGGGCGGAAGATCGGTGCTTCAACTGTAATGATGTGGGACACCAAAGTAGGAATTGTCCCAAGAAGCATGAGGCCAAAGCGCCGAGAGTATCGGTTGGAGCGGCTCGGTATGAGTATCTAAATTCTCTAGGATTAGAGGATATAGTCCGAGCCAAAAAGGAGGCATCTGTGCGATTTGACTCTATCAGGGTGGATACGCAAGAAGCGGATGTACCCGAAGCATCGGGAAGCGAGCAAGCAACCGATGGAGTTTGGAAGACGGCTCCAGCTACGGAGGTGTGCGAGTATCTGAAGAAATTATGGATGAGCGCATACCCGCCGGAAGAGGCTATTGCAGAAAATATGCCGCCAGAGGAACGTTTTTCGGTGCATGAGTATGGCATCGGATTCGAAGTAATTGACTGGTTGAAATCGGAAGTACCGTATATGGTCACCAGGGTGGAGTTAGCCAACGTGGAATTTAACGTTCACGATGCTGTCAATGATGCTTGGGACGCACATTTGTCAGCTCCGCGGGATCAGGGATGCTTCATAGGAGATGAACCGGACCATGAATATCCGGCATTGAGCTGGCTGCTCTTGCGGTTTGCGGGTGCTCTCGGTGATATTGAGGGCATTACGATGGATGAAGCGGTGGAACGACTGCTGGTCGACCCCGCTACGGGCGGATACTTAATATTTGACCAAAACACAGTGGATCATTATTTTGTATCGCACGAGGAGATCCGTGCTACTGGGTTCTCGGCGCGCGAAGTGTTGTGCCGACGACCTCCTGAGCAAACACCAACAATGGAGTCAGTTGAACGGATTCGGCGTAGAAGACGGATCATGTCCAGACCCCGATGTGGCGCAGTATCGGTCAGAACTAAGCAACCGAGAAAGAAGCGCAAAGTGGACATCAATGAGGACTCCGAGGACCATATGTCGAGGACATCCATGACAGAGAAAGACACGGACAGGATGTTGCCGAGACAAGTTATAGTCGAGGCATTGGTCAACGGTCAGGCTGTACAGGCTATGTTGGATACGGGGTCAATGATGGACTTCAGATCCACGACGTTGGTAGACCAGTTGAAAATCAACAAGGAAGTACTGGTTAAACCTGTTCCTCTGTTCATGGCGGTGTCAGGATCTCGTTCAAAGGTCAATTGCTCGGTGAAGGCGAACCTGCAGTATCAAGGCATCAACTCAGACCGCAGTTTTGATGTGGTAAATCTGGATGCCTATGACTTGGTTCTGGGAACACCGTTCCTGTTTCAACACAAGGTGACGGTTGGTCTGAACCCGACTAGGGTCGTAATTGGTTCCGAAAAGCCAATGCCATTGCAGGGCGACACGATGATCAAAATTATTTCTGCAGCGGCGGAGGTTTGCGAAGATAGATTTGAGCGGTTGCGCCAAATTATTCGGAACGAGGCATCGGACCTGTGCCAGGATCCGGCGAAGACGGCGCTTCCGCCGTTTAGGGCCGTGAATCATATTATTCCATTATTAGATGAGAATAAGGTATACAGCTGGCGTCCATCGAAGTGTCCTGAAGCTCTGAAACCTTTGTGGCGTGAGAAGAAGGATATATACCTTAAATCGGGTCGCTGGCGTATTGCAACAGGCACGAATGCAGTGCCAATGTTGATTATCAAGAAGCCAGGACAGGACGATGGTGTGGTTCGCATACGGACTCCTGTCGACAAGCGGGAGATTAATGCGAACACCAAAAAACTTACGGCTCCGTTGCCTGATCAGGAAGGTATCCTGCGGAATATTGTACGGCATTCGATGCGCTCGCTCGTGGATGGTAAAGACTTCTACGAGCAGATTAGAATAATCGACGAGCATGTGCCGCGTACCTTGTTTGTAACTCCGGATGGCACCATGGAAAGCTTGGTTTTACAGCTGGGTGACTGCAACGGAGGAGCGACATGTCAGCTGCTTATGAACCATATTTTCGCGGAATATATTGGGGTCTTTATGGACGTGTACCTGGATGATATAATAATTTATTCGGACACACCGGAGGAGCATATGGAGCATCTACGGAAAGTATTTTCAGTTCTCCGACGCGAGAAATTATACTTAAGTCCGGACAAAATGCAGTTGTTCGCGTCCGAATTAAAAGTTCTGGGCCATGTAATCGACGACAGCGGCATTAGAATGGATCCGCACAAGGTGGATCGCGTAGCGAACTGGAAGACACCTACAAATAAGGCCCTGCTCAACAGTTTCTTGGGTGCTGTTGGATACTTGGCGATGGATTGTCCGGGTATTAGAATTCCTATGGGCATATTGTCATCGATTAGTGGTCCTGCAGCCGTATGGAGATGGCATCCGACTCACCAGAGAGCATTCGACGAAGTTAAAGGTCGTGTGGGTGAGTGGCGCGATAATCACCGGGTGGCGCTAGATTATTCTCCGGAAGCCGAGAAAATTAATTTAGTCACGGATGCATGCCTTACCGGTGCTAGCGGCTATCTTAGCCAAGGGGACGATCTTAATACCGCTTGGGTTTGTTCGTTCTGGTCAGGGAAATTTAATTCTGCCCAGCAGAACTATCCCGTTCACGAGCAAGAGCTGTTAGCGATTGTTGAATCGTTGAAGCGGTTTAGAGCGGAATTGCACGGGGCAAAATTCCGTATATGCACAGATCACCGCGGGCTGGAGCATATCATGAAGCAGAGGCATCTTTCACCGCGTCAGCATCGCTGGATGGGGATATTGAATGAATTTGACTTCACGATTCATTACATCCCTGGCGAAACCAATGTACTGGCTGACCCGCTGTCGCGGATCTATGCGAATGAACCAGTGGGCGAGGCCAGGGCTCCGAGTGAATATTTACAGGAGTCAGAGCTGGAGGAACTAGCCGACCATGAGCGTCGGGCGGCCGTGAATATTTCAGCTCCGGTCTTTACTGATGAATCATCACTCACAGTGTATGCAGTCGAGGCGGGCCGGAGATCGGCTAGGCTCCAAGCCAAGGGCAGAATGGTGGTTGATCGCAGGACGCATGCAGTCCGGAAGGAGTCAGACGCGCGCGAATCGACGCACGAAGAAGTGCTGCAGCCGCAAGGAGCCGAGGAATCCGTCCAGGAACCCGAGAGCGTGGAAACGCCACAGGGAATGGAGGAAGAAGTCAGCGCGCCCGCAGCACAGGAGGGTCTGGTCAATGTGGTGAACAGCATCAGTACAGATGTGGACTTTCCGGAAATCCTAAAAGGGAAATATGCCGATGATGCATTTTTCCGTCAGGTGCAATTAAAACCTAGTCATTATAAGGATTTCGTATTGCGGGATGGCTTGATATACATGCGATTGGGAGACGCTGAGTTGCTGTGCATTCCAAATATTGTCGTTGACGGTATCAATATCAGGCGACTGGTAATTGAACAGGCGCACTCATTATTGGCTCATCTTGGTAGTCGGAAAACGTTGAACTACCTGCGGGAGAACGTTTGGTGGGACAAAATGATCCGGGATGTAGCAGCATTCTGTGAGTCATGTTCAGTGTGCGCGTTGAGCAAGGCTCCAACACAGAAACCAGCAGGGCTGTTACGTACCTTGAAAGTGCCAAGACGACCCTGGCAATCTATAGGGATTGATTTCGTTGGGCCGCTACCCGCATCAAGTAATCGACATGGAAGTTTTGACATGATCTGCGTTATAATTGATCATTTAACGTCAATGGTGCACTTGGTGCCAACGAAGCAGACATATAAGGCTAAGGATATCGCGGAAATGATATTTGATGTCGTGTACAAGGCACACGGACTTCCTGAGATAATAATCAGCGACAGGGACTCGTTATTTACAAGTACCTTTTGGCAGACATTGCATGGCTTGATTAATACGCAGTTGCGGCTGTCGTCGGCTTACCACCCGCAGACGGATGGGGCGACAGAGAGGGCAAATAGGACAATGACGCAAATGCAATGTAAGGTCTCGTCGCGTTCTCACGGTCCCAAAAGGGGACTTGACTCATCTCTTAGTTACATCATCTCGTTTCGTTCGTAGGTACTCATATATAGTCATTTCTCTTTTCATCTTAGTCAGTACGACTCAGTAGGAGTCAGGTATCCGGATCCGAAGGATCCTCCAAGTAGTATAAATACTCAACATATTTACACAGTAGACAGACTTACGTTCAACACGTATACTTTATCGACTCAACTCAGTCATCTAAGTATACTACTCACGAACTGAAGCTCTGTGTCTACGACTTTCTTCAAGAGAAACTCCGTAGCTTCACATTTTTTTTGAGTTCAATTTTTTCGTGTTTTACACTCAATCGGACTGATCACCCGATTGTACAGACAGCGCGCAAAGAATACCGGTATTAAAAGTCATACCATACATCGAGATGGTAACTACGCGCAGGAAGACATATGCTTCGGCTGCGCCTACTGTTCGGACTTCGCCAAAGAGTCTTTTGGTGGAAGCGGCCGAAGTTGGGTACTCGTTCACAGCCACGAACGAGCCCGAGGTCTTCGCAGCGGAGGGCGAGCTTCCCGAAGGAAGCGCTCCGTCTGCAGATCAAAACGCCTTGAGCGTTTACTCCCCGCCTCGGATTCGTAGATCGGACCTGGAAGAGTACCTGGAAGGGTTCCAGGGTCCGCAGAACGAAGATGACGAGGTGAAGGAAGAGGGGCGAGCGAATACTCCGTTTACGGACAGCTCTGAGGGGGGTTCGAGTGATGACTCACCTCATGGCTTGAGCGTACGCTCGCCGATGGTTGGGAGCTTCGGCTCACCGTCACAAGTCGATTGGGAGCGGCCTGGGGAGGCATTTATAATACCCCGGGTCACGGCAGCAAAGCGGACCTATTCATGGTCGGATAGAATTTGCAATGAATGCTGCTCGCTCGGATACGACGGGATTCTCTCCATTCTTCTTGAATTATGGAAGGAACCCGCGTCCACTTATCTGGGATTCGAAGTCGGAATACCCGGGCGTCCGTGTCTTCGCGCAGAGGATTAAAGATGCGATCATGTCTGCTCATGATGCAATAATCGCGAAACGGGTCAAGCAAACGGTCCAGGCTAATAAAAAGAGGAGGCCGTCTGAGTTCGCTGAAGGTGATTTGGTATACCTGTCAACAAAGAACTTGAAAATTCCGCAGGGAAGGGCGAGAAAATTGGCACCTAAATTTATTGGACCGTTCCCGATAACGAAGGTATTGGAGCCGGGGGCATCATACCGGCTTGAGCTATCAGACGAATTGAAAATGCGGGGGATTAACCCATCCTTTCACTCATCATTGCTACGTATCCACGTGCCAAGCGACGACAGGCGCTTTCCAGGCCGTCAGTTACACCAGCTGCCGGGTCTAGGGGGAGTCCCGAGTGAATGGGCAGTGGACAAGATAATGTCGCATGCTGGAAAGGGGCGGGATGCCGTCTTCGAGGTACACTCAAAAAAAATGTGAAGCTACGGAGTTTCTCTTGAAGAAAGTCGTAGACACAGAGCTTCAGTTCGTGAGTAGTATACTTAGATGACTGAGTTGAGTCGATAAAGTATACGTGTTGAACGTAAGTCTGTCTACTGTGTAAATATGTTGAGTATTTATACTACTTGGAGGATCCTTCGGATCCGGATACCTGACTCCTACTGAGTCGTACTGACTAAGATGAAAAGAGAAATGACTATATATGAGTACCTACGAACGAAACGAGATGATGTAACTAAGAGATGAGTCAAGTCCCCTTTTGGGACCGTGAGAACGCGACGAGACCTTACATTGCATTTGCGTCATTGTCCTATTTGCCCTCTCTGTCGCCCCATCCGTCTGCGGGTGGTAAGCCGACGACAGCCGCAACTGCGTATTAATCAAGCCATGCAATGTCTGCCAAAAGGTACTTGTAAATAACGAGTCCCTGTCGCTGATTATTATCTCAGGAAGTCCGTGTGCCTTGTACACGACATCAAATATCATTTCCGCGATATCCTTAGCCTTATATGTCTGCTTCGTTGGCACCAAGTGCACCATTGACGTTAAATGATCAATTATAACGCAGATCATGTCAAAACTTCCATGTCGATTACTTGATGCGGGTAGCGGCCCAACGAAATCAATCCCTATAGATTGCCAGGGTCGTCTTGGCACTTTCAAGGTACGTAACAGCCCTGCTGGTTTCTGTGTTGGAGCCTTGCTCAACGCGCACACTGAACATGACTCACAGAATGCTGCTACATCCCGGATCATTTTGTCCCACCAAACGTTCTCCCGCAGGTAGTTCAACGTTTTCCGACTACCAAGATGAGCCAATAATGAGTGCGCCTGTTCAATTACCAGTCGCCTGATATTGATACCGTCAACGACAATATTTGGAATGCACAGCAACTCAGCGTCTCCCAATCGCATGTATATCAAGCCATCCCGCAATACGAAATCCTTATAATGACTAGGTTTTAATTGCACCTGACGGAAAAATGCATCATCGGCATATTTCCCTTTTAGGATTTCCGGAAAGTCCACATCTGTACTGATGCTGTTCACCACATTGACCAGACCCTCCTGTGCTGCGGGCGCGCTGACTTCTTCCTCCATTCCCTGTGGCGTTTCCACGCTCTCGGGTTCCTGGACGGATTCCTCGGCTCCTTGCGGCTGCAGCACTTCTTCGTGCGTCGATTCGCGCGCGTCTGACTCCTTCCGGACTGCATGCGTCCTGCGATCAACCACCATTCTGCCCTTGGCTTGGAGCCTAGCCGATCTCCGGCCCGCCTCGACTGCATACACTGTGAGTGATGATTCATCAGTAAAGACCGGAGCTGAAATATTCACGGCCGCCCGACGCTCATGGTCGGCTAGTTCCTCCAGCTCTGACTCCTGTAAATATTCACTCGGAGCCCTGGCCTCGCCCACTGGTTCATTCGCATAGATCCGCGACAGCGGGTCAGCCAGTACATTGGTTTCGCCAGGGATGTAATGAATCGTGAAGTCAAATTCATTCAATATCCCCATCCAGCGATGCTGACGCGGTGAAAGATGCCTCTGCTTCATGATATGCTCCAGCCCGCGGTGATCTGTGCATATACGGAATTTTGCCCCGTGCAATTCCGCTCTAAACCGCTTCAACGATTCAACAATCGCTAACAGCTCTTGCTCGTGAACGGGATAGTTCTGCTGGGCAGAATTAAATTTCCCTGACCAGAACGAACAAACCCAAGCGGTATTAAGATCGTCCCCTTGGCTAAGATAGCCGCTAGCACCGGTAAGGCATGCATCCGTGACTAAATTAATTTTCTCGGCTTCCGGAGAATAATCTAGCGCCACCCGGTGATTATCGCGCCACTCACCCACACGACCTTTAACTTCGTCGAATGCTCTCTGGTGAGTCGGATGCCATCTCCATACGGCTGCAGGACCACTAATCGATGACAATATGCCCATAGGAATTCTAATACCCGGACAATCCATCGCCAAGTATCCAACAGCACCCAAGAAACTGTTGAGCAGGGCCTTATTTGTAGGTGTCTTCCAGTTCGCTACGCGATCCACCTTGTGCGGATCCATTCTAATGCCGCTGTCGTCGATTACATGGCCCAGAACTTTTAATTCGGACGCGAACAACTGCATTTTGTCCGGACTTAAGTATAATTTCTCGCGTCGGAGAACTGAAAATACTTTCCGTAGATGCTCCATATGCTCCTCCGGTGTGTCCGAATAAATTATTATATCATCCAGGTACACGTCCATAAAGACCCCAATATATTCCGCGAAAATATGGTTCATAAGCAGCTGACATGTCGCTCCTCCGTTGCAGTCACCCAGCTGTAAAACCAAGCTTTCCATGGTGCCATCCGGAGTTACAAACAAGGTACGCGGCACATGCTCGTCGATTATTCTAATCTGCTCGTAGAAGTCTTTACCATCCACGAGCGAGCGCATCGAATGCCGTACAATATTCCGCAGGATACCTTCCTGATCAGGCAACGGAGCCGTAAGTTTTTTGGTGTTCGCATTAATCTCCCGCTTGTCGACAGGAGTCCGTATGCGAACCACACCATCGTCCTGTCCTGGCTTCTTGATAATCAACATTGGCACTGCATTCGTGCCTGTTGCAATACGCCAGCGACCCGATTTAAGGTATATATCCTTCTTCTCACGCCACAAAGGTTTCAGAGCTTCAGGACACTTCGATGGACGCCAGCTGTATACCTTATTCTCATCTAATAATGGAATAATATGATTCACGGCCCTAAACGGCGGAAGCGCCGTCTTCGCCGGATCCTGGCACAGGTCCGATGCCTCGTTCCGAATAATTTGGCGCAACCGCTCAAATCTATCTTCGCAAACCTCCGCCGCTGCAGAAATAATTTTGATCATCGTGTCGCCCTGCAATGGCATTGGCTTTTCGGAACCAATTACGACCCTAGTCGGGTTCAGACCAACCGTCACCTTGTGTTGAAACAGGAACGGTGTTCCCAGAACCAAGTCATAGGCATCCAGATTTACCACATCAAAACTGCGGTCTGAGTTGATGCCTTGATACTGCAGGTTCGCCTTCACCGAGCAATTGACCTTTGAACGAGATCCTGACACCGCCATGAACAGAGGAACAGGTTTAACCAGTACTTCCTTGTTGATTTTCAACTGGTCTACCAACGTCGTGGATCTGAAGTCCATCATTGACCCCGTATCCAACATAGCCTGTACAGCCTGACCGTTGACCAATGCCTCGACTATAACTTGTCTCGGCAACATCCTGTCCGTGTCTTTCTCTGTCATGGATGTCCTCGACATATGGTCCTCGGAGTCCTCATTGATGTCCACTTTGCGCTTCTTTCTCGGTTGCTTAGTTCTGACCGATACTGCGCCACATCGGGGTCTGGACATGATCCGTCTTCTACGCCGAATCCGTTCAACTGACTCCATTGTTGGTGTTTGCTCAGGAGGTCGTCGGCACAACACTTCGCGCGCCGAGAACCCAGTAGCACGGATCTCCTCGTGCGATACAAAATAATGATCCACTGTGTTTTGGTCAAATATTAAGTATCCGCCCGTAGCGGGGTCGACCAGCAGTCGTTCCACCGCTTCATCCATCGTAATGCCCTCAATATCACCGAGAGCACCCGCAAACCGCAAGAGCAGCCAGCTCAATGCCGGATATTCATGGTCCGGTTCATCTCCTATGAAGCATCCCTGATCCCGCGGAGCTGACAAATGTGCGTCCCAAGCATCATTGACAGCATCGTGAACGTTAAATTCCACGTTGGCTAACTCCACCCTGGTGACCATATACGGTACTTCCGATTTCAACCAGTCAATTACTTCGAATCCGATGCCATACTCATGCACCGAAAAACGTTCCTCTGGCGGCATATTTTCTGCAATAGCCTCTTCCGGCGGGTATGCGCTCATCCATAATTTCTTCAGATACTCGCACACCTCCGTAGCTGGAGCCGTCTTCCAAACTCCATCGGTTGCTTGCTCGCTTCCCGATGCTTCGGGTACATCCGCTTCTTGCGTATCCACCCTGATAGAGTCAAATCGCACAGATGCCTCCTTTTTGGCTCGGACTATATCCTCTAATCCTAGAGAATTTAGATACTCATACCGAGCCGCTCCAACCGATACTCTCGGCGCTTTGGCCTCATGCTTCTTGGGACAATTCCTACTTTGGTGTCCCACATCATTACAGTTGAAGCACCGATCTTCCGCCCTCATTCTGTCCTTTTCCTCTTCAGACAAACGAGGCGTCTTCGGTTTTGGTTTGCCATTTTGCTTCGCATCACGGGCCGAAGACTTTGGCCCTGTCTGTGACTGCTTGGCGGCCCCCTGAGTCTTATCATTTGACGGCTTCTTCGCGCCCTCTGACTCAGTGTCCGCCTCTGGTTTCCATGGCTCATTGCCCTTTGTGCGGTTCTGGAACCTCCCCCATGTATTGCCGGCCGGCTTTGGTGTCCAGTCCCTCTCTTCTCGATTCATGGCCTCCTTGGCTTTTTCAAATCGCACGGCCCACTTGACCAATTTGTCAAAGCCCGCTTCCTCCGGGCTCAATCCTCTATCCAGCCATTTTACTCTGATGTACGGGTGCACCCCGTCCCAAAATATCTGGACAAGGTTCCGCTCAGCCACATCCGGAAATCGACTAGCCAATGTCCGCACGTCGCGCTCAAAATCTCGGACGGTTTTCTTGCCCTGGTACGCACTCATCAACCGCTTCCGCAATCTCAGTTTGAAATCGGCGGGAAAGCAATA
The DNA here is from genome assembly GCA_029289555.1 of Mycena latifolia. Classification (NCBI taxonomy): domain Eukaryota; kingdom Fungi; phylum Basidiomycota; class Agaricomycetes; order Agaricales; family Mycenaceae; genus Mycena; species Mycena latifolia. The sequence goes on along the minus strand of JARJLE010000051.1, from coordinate 320,051 downwards.
CTCGAATAGCGCTTTATAGACCTCTTTAACTGTCCATTTCTTTTGATTCGTTGCAACGTGAGTCATAAAGAATTTACTGGCGGTACCACTCATGAAATTAACAATGAGCTTCAAGGCCAACTTGTCCGTAATTCCGGTAAGCTCAATCCATGTATCGACCTCATATGTCCAATGGTCCAATACATCTACGTCTGGCTTCCCGTCCCACACGAACGGCGGCTTGATTTTGATACCCGACATCACCTTCTTTATCTCGGCCGCCTCCTTCTTCTTCCTCAGGCTCTTCTTCTTGTTCTCGCGCTTACGTTTCCTGCTGCGATAGGACGAGCCTGACGTCGACGAGCTTGAGCTCGACGAGCTGGAATCCGACTCTGAGTCTGACGAACTGTCATCCGATGACGAGCTCGTACTCGATGAGTCGGAAGAAGACGAACTTGAGGAACTGGGAGTGTCCCCGTTGCCATTAGTTGTGGCTCGGAACCACCCACCCTCCGGAACCTGCGACGAAGGCCTCGTATAATTTGTATTCGAGGCGGGAACTTTATCTTTCTCTGTTCCTTTTTCGGCACCTCTGGCCTTGTCCGCAGACTTCCTTTCCTTGCCATCGGAAGACTTTTCCTTGGGCCTGTCCGCGGACCGCCTCTTCGTCGGTTCCTTTTTAGATTTAGCCGGCTTCAATCCGCCCGCTGCATCCTTATTTTCCATATCACGCAGGTACTGTGCAAATGCCGCACTCCGTTCACCCGCTGATACCCCCTTGCCCTTATTAGTATCTGAAGCCTTCAATGGCTCCTGCTCGACCTCCACGATCACTGCCATGCTGGATACACGATCCGCATCAACGTCCAATGACCGGCGGATCGCCTCGCGTACATCCTTCTCTTCTTGTGAAGCTTGATTACTCGGGCCCTGTTGCCATTCTTCCGGAATCGGACCCAGCTGATCCTCATCCGTACTCAGGTCAAACCAGGTGGGGAAGAATCTATAGTCGATGTTCAACGGCGCCAACCATGAATAGGTCCGCTTTGCTGCCGTGACCCGGGGCATTATAAATGCCTCCCCGGGCCGCTCCCAATCGACTTGTGACGGTGAGCCGAAGCTCCCAACCATCGGCGAGCCTACGCTCAAGCCACGAGGTGAGTCATCACTCGAACCCTCGTCAGAGCTGTCCGTAAACGGAGTATTCGCTCGCCCCTCTTCCTTCACCTCGTCATCTTCGTTCTGCGGACCCTGGAACCCTTCCAGGTACTCTTCCAGGTCTGATCTACGAATCCGAGGCGGGGAGTAAACGCTCAAGGCGTTTTGATCTGCAGCCGGAGCGCTTCCTTCGGGAAGCTCGCCCTCCGCTGCGAAGACCTCGGGCTCATTCGTGGCTGTGAACGAGTACCCGACTTCGGCCGCTTCCACCAAAAGACTCTTTGGCGAAGTCCGAACAGTAGGCGCAGCCGAAGCATATGTCTTCCTGCGCGTAGTTACCATCTCGATGTATGGTATGACTTTTAATACCGGTATTCTTTACGCGCTGTCTGTACAATCGGGTGATCAGTCCGATTGAGTGTAAAACACGAAAAAATTGAACTCAAAAAAAATGTGAAGCTACGGAGTTTCTCTTGAAGAAAGTCGTAGACACAGAGCTTCAGTTCGTGAGTAGTATACTTAGATGACTGAGTTGAGTCGATAAAGTATACGTGTTGAACGTAAGTCTGTCTACTGTGTAAATATGTTGAGTATTTATACTACTTGGAGGATCCTTCGGATCCGGATACCTGACTCCTACTGAGTCGTACTGACTAAGATGAAAAGAGAAATGACTATATATGAGTACCTACGAACGAAACGAGATGATGTAACTAAGAGATGAGTCAAGTCCCCTTTTGGGACCGTGAGAACGCGACGAGACCTTACATCCTCATATCCTCGGAATAAAGTGAGTTTCGCTTGTCCTCGCCTCCATTCCGGAATAATCTGGCATCCAGTCTGCAATCCCCGTGCAATCCCCGACCTTAAGTCCGATGTACACTAACATTCCGTGGAGTCTGTTCGGATTCTCTGTCGCTCCCCAGATTGACTGATGTGAACGAAACAGATCCCAACCCTTATCCCCCATCAACGGCAGTATCCGAGACGTTTGTTGGCCCAAATACAACTGTTGTGATTGGACTGCCAACCATTACGACCACCGTGCTTATCAGCAAAGCAACTATCACACTTGCTCCGGGTGGCACTCCGATCGGAGGCCTCCTGGCATCTAGTATTTCCATTGAAGGCGCGGTCACACCAACCTGGTGTGAGTTATTTCTTCCTCAACGTTCCTCCGCGTATCCGAGTCATCGATTTTTTACTCATGGAGATTCAGCTTCGAACACGTTGCCCCCGCCCAATGCTTCATTTGTCACTTTCACTGCTTCCCCGTCATACCACTCGGTAGTGGCGGCTCCGACAGCGTCAAGTGATGCCCCCATTAATATCACAGGTCCTGTGGGGAGTATCAATTCGGATGGGATCGCCTGGTGGCTTCTTGTTTTTGGGCCGCTGGGGTTGGCCGTCAGCGGCGCCCTCCCCGTGGGCGTTGGAATATCCGGCGGTCTGGCGCCTGTGGCCGTGCCTCCGCTCGGCTGGACCGGGAGCTGGAGTCCTCCCGTGGATCCGGCATCACCTTCATACAGGGCAGTGACTTGGAGTGAGCTAACATCATTACTGCTTGGATTCAACTTATAACGCGGGCTAGACCCGAATCCATACCCTCCCGCGACAGCACCTTCCGAAACCTTCATCAAATCTGGTTCGACCTTTGTGATACCCATGCCTACCGCATCCACGACCGTTGTATTCAACGCTGCAACTGTTACACTGGCGCCGGGTGGCACGCCGGTAGGGGGAGCCCTTCCTCCAGATGTTACCATCCCTGGTGCAACCACTCCCACGTGGTGTAAGTGTACACACCAAGCGGTTAGATGTGCTTAGATATATCCCCGTTTCAGCGCCGAACATCATCCTTCCAACAAGCGCAAAACTCCTGACATTCACAGCTCCGCCGGCCTACACATCAGTGGTCGCGATTCCAACTGCCAGTGATCCCCCCGTCAATGTCACTGGCCCACCGGGAGCGTTGAACTCGGATGGGGACGACTGGTGGCTCCTCAAATTCGCGCCGGGCGGGCCCGTCATTGCAGGCAAGTTGCCTGCCAATGTCGGTATCGTCGGAGGTATTACGCCCACTCCCGTCGTGCCCCCGAGTTGGACAGGCGCGTGGCAGGATCCCACCTCCTCGTCGACCAGTGCTACTCCGAGCTCTTGCCCAACTGCGACTTGGACATACGACTTGCCTGACGATCCAGAGAATCTGGATTGGGAGGATCTGGGTACTGATCCTGACATGCGCCGGCGAAAAGTTCTATCTCGAGTTCGTTGGGAAACACCGCGGAGTAAGGGCACTCACCATATTCAGTCTGTATCCTAACATATTAATCGCCTACAGAGATCACCGTCCCCAGTTGCGCGCCCGTGATTGAGGCTCAGTCGCCTGAGTTTGTCAAGCTCAGTGACGCCAAAGAGGCCGACGGGGAGAAGCTCCAAACCTCGTACTGGTCTGTGCCCCAGGCGGGCACTACAACCAATCTCGTTTTAACGAGTGTTAATGGACGGCCCACGGGCACGATTCGTACGTGTTTGAAGTACCAAATAATGCTTGCAAGTCATGTAACTCATGTTTAAATTTCGTCTAGAGGAACATGTTTTCGAGTAATTTGTTTCTCCAATAAACACCGGAGGGGCCGCTTATCCCTGAATAGGCTAGGCCTTATGCGTCAGTTCTTTGGTAGCCTATTGGATGAAGTGGGTTGCGATTGGTACGTTCGAGTATTTGATAGGATGCCCTGCATTGATACCCCGCGCGCAGGATTCGTACCAATATTTTTGAGTACACGCGCACAGATGGGACCAACATGGGGACTTCGCTCGTCGGAGCAATTGATAAGGTGACTTGGCTAAGAATATTCTTTATTCTTTTCATACTCAGCCGTTGTCATCGCAGTGGGCCAATATGGTCTGGGCCGACGTGCCAATGAACCAAGGTGAGGTAGACTCCTGGAGACGTAACTGCTATTGCTCAAATTTCTGCATAGCGAAATCCAATGTGGTGAACCAAAACCGTGCAACACCGGCGAATTCTCCTCAGCATGAGGACGTAGACCAAATCGACGATTTTAATGGCGATGCTACTCTGATCCAAAAAGTGGAGTTTTTTGCACGAAATTTCGCGGCGCTGGGACAATGTATGTACCCCGTGGTTCTTCCAGAAACGCACCTCAGGAGTAAGTGCAGATTTTGAAGTAACTGCACCCACATTTCAAGCAGTCGCAACGGAAATCCAAACCCTTCTTTCTGAGCTAACTCCAAGCACCCCCATTAATCCGAGTCTCTCCACTCGATTCAGCATGTGGCTCAATGCCCTTGTCAGCACTTATCCGGCCGGCTGCACGTATGCCCAATTGATATCTGGATATAACAACCCTGATTTGGCGGTGGGCGCAGATCTCGAGCAAACAACGTCTTCAATTACTATAGGACGCGCATGCGTGATGTCAGTGCTCAGTCAGAGATGGAAATTCCCGATTGTTTTCCGCTGGTGAAGAATGGGGTATGTTCTAAATCTTTCCGTGCGCATTGTGTTTTATGGAAGTTTCTCCAGGATTATAATCCGTCCACTTTCGATTGGCAGGTGCGCATGAGCTCCAGGACTCTTGCTCAGTAGCTCATTTATTCGTAGGCCCTCATCCCTCCTCCCCCGTCTTTACCCGTCTGCAATGGTCCCGGAACAGAAGGGGCAATGCGAATTACCGATAACGTTGGACACCAGTTCATTGTGAACGCCTATCCTTCCCTAGACATTCAACCACTCCCTTCACAACCAGGGCAGACTGTCGCTGTATTGGTATTTCGCATCCTCGGTTCAGGCGATCCTGTGCGTGGTTTTCGTCTTCTTTGATGCACTCGTTCGGAAATTCACCGTGTCGCAGAACAATTTTGCTCTTGGCACTGGGCACACAGTGGCAAATGACCGCTGGCTGATCAAGGACGCCCCGGTTCAGTGCTCTTCCGCCCCCGTGTACCTCGTGCAGTTTGGAACTCCTGCCGACGGAGACTCTGATACCTACGATATGGGTATCGGATTCACATGCGACGGACCAGGGGATTTTAACTTCGATTTCGTACATCCCGCACACCCTGATACCCAGCTGGTTTGTTTTTTCTCATGGTGGGATCCTGGAGTCCTCATAGTCTGCATTCCGGCCGAGCAAATGAGTGAGGCCTGTGGGCAAACTATTGCGGATTTCTATACCGGAGTTTTCACCCCAGCTACATTTACCTTTTCGCCGATACAGTAGTACCCGTGCCCGATGTTTCAGTCTTTCCGAATATCTTGCTCAAGCTCGTCTCCTGCTACGGCCGGATGATAGTCGCGGGATTGCTCTCAGTGTCAAGACGTTGTCGATGCGGAAATCATCCTCAAGCACGGGGTACTCGAGCTCATTCCCCTCTGGGCGAAACCGGTGAGCGCACTCAAAGTACATGCATAGATGAGAATCAATCCGCGCTTCGTAAGTCTCGAACGTGTGCACATTTTCATCACCTTTCTCGATTTCGTCTGCAGTTGTCTCGGTCCTGAGAAAAGAAAAGAAAAGAAAAGTTGTGTTCCTATCATCCATTCGGACGCCGGGAGTACGTTGAAGCGAAACATTCTGCGCTGGAGCAATTCCCATCCATCGAAATGAGCGAATGAAAACATTCAAGTCGATCAAGGTAGCGATACGGCCACGAGACCAAGCCGATTTACATGCGCGACACATCCACAAGAACCTACCCGATACGAACCCAGCTTCGCCTCCAGGGTCATCTTGAAGGTTGGTCGAATGGATCGAGCTTCTTTCGACAGGCTCTCTCGATCTCACTACTCCTGACTGATCATGAGAGTTTGATGAGAGTACACAAATTTTCCTTGTCGAGTGCTGAACTGAATTTTTGACTGTACTCGGTGCTATACACTAGCTCGTGGAGTTGAGTATGAATTCTGTTATGTCTTTGGATCATAGCTCTTTGGATCATAACTCTGATTATAGAGAGCATCGACTGTGTCAACTTAAATTGGGAATAGTCGAGTTCATCCTTGCGTCCGCTCCGGGACGGCAGCAAAGGTTTCAATTCAAACTGACATTTAACCTACATCAGGACGAGGCCACAGTATAAAAAACACCTGCAATTGGTCTTGATCATCCATGGTCCAGGTTCGCCTCCCAGGAAAGTCTGGTCCCCAGCAATTTCCGTTCAATTTGCTCGCTAAATCACCATCCCGTGTTGTCGGCGGGCAATGAGCCAGTGAATTCTCCCGCTATTCCTAGACTTACATGTACGTTCGTGGTACTGAATTGCAAGTGAATACTAATCCTTTCAGAGAGAATCGGCAGGTACGTACATGTACGCTTCGCCATTTAGACAAGCGATCTACCCGTCGTCCAAGTGGTACTCTACAATGGCCAGGAAGGCTGTTGGGTGTCAGTGTTTATGGCCCGCTGACAGTTTCACTCCCTCGGTGGAGGTCAGTCATCATTATAAAGGCCGCGAGCCATCAGGTGAGAGTTAAGTGTGTCTTGAAACGAGAGGCGAATGCATAGTGGCCCTCAAAGTGGCCTTTTCTTCTGCCGAGTTCTTCTTTCGCCCGAATAGACTGCCCACTGCAATAGTGGATTAGCCTTGGTACCACGATCTCGAAACTGAGGACGCGTTATGATGGTTCCTTTGTACAAAAAATAGATCAGCGCGCGCGAAAGAGGACCAGCGCGCACGAAAGAGTTCAGTGCCCGCGCGAAAGAGTATTGATTCAGTAATTAATATGTACTATTGCAAATAAGGGCGAAGAGAAATTTTACAACTACATCAACCCTCCTCTGCCTCAAATGCTGTCAGTAGCAACTTGCACTACAGCCTCCGGCACCCGAGATACTTATTTATTCTGTTAACACTCCCGATCATCACTAGATTTCCAGCGGGAGGGACAGCTGAGTTTCTCAAGACTCAGGCACTATTGGCAAGAATGATTGCCTCCCGTGCCGTCCAGCATACAGACGACATTGGGTTCGGGAATCGGCAAACGTCGGGATGATCCGCCAGATAAGATAAGATATCGTGATTAAATTAGATTGGGCGGCTTTCCCCCGGTTCACATCGATTCCGCGAACGAGCCTGTAAGGCATGCAAGGTAAGGAGGAGAGAGGAGTCAGGGTTCGCTGATTCTACCCAAATCTGGCTGTGCCAAGGTCGAGCGGTAAGAAAACCATGATTTCGAACATATTTTGGATTTATTATATGACATGTGCAGGTTTAACACGGAGAGGAGGGCTACCATAATATGGTCCCAGGACAAACTTCTTCGTGGGTCAGGTATACATAGAGGACGTTGTGGGACTTGAGGGGACTGCCCGACAGCCACTCGGCTCGCCCTCGGCTTGATGACACCTCCTGGCTGACTCAGGTTTCTTTCGCGCGGAACCAACCTTCTTTCGCGCGCGCTGGATCTCTTTCGCGCGGTTTTTTGTACAAACGAACCCTCATACGCGTAGCCGGTCCAATCAGTTGAACGTCCGCCGCAGCACATAAAGCTCTCTCTGCCTTCGCAAATTGTTTGCGAGTCGGTTGAAGGCGAACAGTAGCTGTTTCTTGGAAGTACGAAGTCTTCTGCCTGGTGTTGCAGCAGTCAAATCTTCACGGCGCGCTCCGCTGGCCGATTTGTGCCGTGACGCGGCAGAGAGTGCCTTCCAATCTTCGCGCTCTGCATTTGAAGTAGAATTTGTCGGTGGTCGAATCTTGGATCGTAGTCGAGAGAGTTATCGGTCTAACGGTGTGAAAGTCCAGGGATCCCTTTGACTGCGAAATAATGAAAGACGGTTAAATGCAAGCATGCTTCATAGGCTAAGTTCGATGACTTGAAATGCACAGGGCGAACGCTACGTTGAAGCGAAACATTCTGCGCTGGAGCAATTCCGGCTGATTTATTATCGCGAATTCCAGGAGTACTGCTTCCAGGTGGTGCGAAGGAAGAGAAAGGGAGTCAAAAAGCCTGGCACCCAAATACGATCAAGAGGAGAGCTTTAATCCGCGACCTTCCTTGCGGTGGGGTGCCCCAGAAAGTCAATGGGAAGAGCGGATACCCATTAGATCCGCAGGAGTTTCAAGGAGGATTTACTGCACATGATCCGAGCAAACGAAACCCTGTCCGCACTTACAGAAGTCACTAGTATTGTTTGACACAACACATATCCTGCGGCGAGAATTGAAATATATCAGCCGGTGTCGATTGCAGCGGAGGACAGTAGCGTAGAATGTTCAAATCAGCCGGAGTCAGTGCGTTACAAAATTGAATTAGCAACCGTGAAACTACTGGTGGCAAGAGAAATGAGGGCGCGGAGCCGTCGTTTGAATGAAGCCGGAGACGATTTTTGGCCAACTATCATACAGTCACGGACAAGCAAACACGCCAAGTCGTTCTACGGCTGAACTGTTGAATCTAGAGTAAATCTGAGCTCGGAATCAGACTCAGCGTGAAAAAAAGCAATTTTTAGCCCCCTTTGAAAATTTTCCCACGAGGGACAAGGAACGGCCAATATTTTCGACTTCAACGCAAATTGTGACTGGTAAAGTCGGAGGTCGGGAGGCACCAGGCTGTGAGGGGTGGTATCCTGATCACCATCCAACAGTGTTGAGATACTAAATCTCTTCCAAGTTGTTGCTGTAACATTGGTTGAACTTCAGTTGAACTTTTTTTGAATTTTTCGGTCACATGTCTTGATCGCATGTGCACTAGTCATCGACCACAACGGCTCGTTGGATTATTGTACATTAATTGGGATCATGAAGTACTCATTGAATGCAGTCGATTGCATATTTTCCGTGATTTTTGGGGGTACGGCCAAAATTTTGGACCCCCCAACTCACAATGGCCATTTGCGGGCAATTGCCTCGTGTAAAAAATCGGAATTGGGTACCGTTCGACACCTCTTGATGAGATCCCTCGATTCCGATGGTTTCCGGGGGTCATAAATGAGGTTGATCTTTTTTTGTCATCTTTGCTTGTCCGCGACTGTATAAACGACAGCCGACGATTCTTATTCCAAGTTCAAGCGCCAATTTCGATGTACCCGCACTTGCATTCGCTAAGGCTGTTCAACACAAAATTTCGCAGTCTGGATCATAGGAGCATAACACATACAGGTGCATAAGCTCAGCATTTAGGTTCAAACATCTTGGAGTTCAGGGTTCCCTCTCACAGCCGGGGCCATGCTGCCGTACGCGTCGTTCGTACCCGGGGCGGTACCGGGGGGAGTTGTATTATTTCCGTCAGGTCCGCGAGCCAGGTGACGTTGGTTTCTAGGCGGACTCCGCGTGGGAGGCTCGAGGTGCAGTTCCATCTCGCCGATTTCACGATGGCAGTATGCACGCTGAGTTCGTTCTCTTCGAGTTCTCATGGCTTGGCAGCATTCCGATTCGAGTGTGAGGGTAGAAGTCCAATCCATACATCTCTGGCGCATGAGCAGCTAGTTATGAAATTCATCGCCGGTCGGAGACTAGATACATCGGTCGTGTATCCTAGCCTACCGCGAGCCCCGTGTCGGTCTCTTCGAGCATGAGCCGCAGAACATGCGTGATTCGGTTGTGCAGATCCTGTGGGAGAGTGAAATTGCCACAATGAGATATGGAAGACGGGGGGCGATTAGCAACAGATTGAAGGGAGGTAAGACAATTGAAATACTTCGTCCTCCTCCGCTTCTGGTTTTGGTAGCGAATGTATCAGGTACTCGACCTGCTTCGCCTTGGTTCTCCAAGAGAGCATCAGTATGGATGATACCAGTGGTTATAACACTTTACAAGGATTATTATTTAAGTGTTGTATATGTTGGGCAGTTTCTGAGTTCAGTCTTCGAAAGTTCCAGCTAAGTGAAAAACGATATACACCCTTGCATTTGCGAGCAAAATTCGGGCCGAGCTACGGTCCCACGCGGCATCTAAGCGAGACTCCACTATAACAACTCCACACCAACTCAACCTCATCCCTTCCTGTGTCGTCCCACTATGCCGGGCAACAGACACCGGAGGCCATCAGCATCTTGACAAGCTGGCTTATCGCCAGCTTTTCCACCTTTTCAAAGCCGAAAAAGACGAAAAGCCAAAAAAGCTAATCAGCTTTTTTACTCCAAGTCCGTTACCTTTTCGAAGCTGAAAAAGCCAGTATAAGATGAAATAAACGCACCGATAAGCGGCCGAAAAGGCTTCCATAAGTTCTTATAACAGACAAAAGAAGGTATGAAAACGTTGTATTTGGGCTACATACATACATGAACGCCGGCATATAGAGTGACCTAACCGTACAATATGGAGAGGGGGGCGAAACACGAATACCTACGAAGCAGTTAGTGTATATCCGAGAGTACTGCATACACTCACAGTCGGAGCGCTGGGTCTCCGCGGCTAGCGTTCGGATTCTGCGCGCGCGATTCCGTACGGGTGAGCATGTCATTGTTGGCGAGGATGGTAGTGGCACGGGAGTAATGAAAGCCTTGAGCAAATCGTGCGGTGTCCGGGCCGTGCCGTAGGGCCCGACAAGCGCACCTATGGTCGAAGTGGTTAGACACGTAGGGGAGGGGCTGAGGGGACGCACGGGGGTAATACTACAACACCCTCGCTCCAGCTGTCGCACGCGTCGTTGGTAGGAAGGGTAGGGAGGAACGCGAAGTCGTTTAGTCGTCATGTCTTGAATGTGCTTGCGGGGAGGTCCTTAATGCTTGAAGGCTTGAAGATGAGAATTACCAGTGCGCGACGAAAGGACGCTTGACGGAGATTGACGGGGTTTGAGGGACTTGCGGGACAGCTCTGAAGGGACTTGCGGGATAGCTTGGAGAGTCTTGAGGGATAGTATTTGAGGCCGTGAGCCATAATTGGGAGGCATTGAGGGCTGAGAGCGAGGCGGCACAGAGAGGCAAGTGGGGGGGAAAAGAAGAGAGACGTGCGACGTGGCAACGGCAACGAACCATCAATCACGATCACGCCATTTGATCGAGCGGAGTTTCAATTGACTTGTAAGAATCTTGTGAAGTCCGAGTCGGTTATGCGAGATGCACGACTGCTCGCAAGTTGCAACTCCTCCGCTGTATCCTCAGCAGGTGTTCAGATTGAGACTACTGTACTATTTCGACCAAGTCTTCACGGCCTGTGACCAGTGACCCAAAGTCTTCAAATGCCATCAATTCAACGGCCGCTGGGACCTGTGACTGCTATTTCAACCCTTCATTTTGCAAGTTTTCAATTCACATTTGGCCTCGAAAACAGGCCAAATTGGGGGACATTTCCAAATTTCCGGCGCGACTGGGCCAAACATTTTGTATCGAATTTCTGTCCAACAGTTGATATAGGACTGGGTAATTTTTTGGATTTTCGGCCCTGGAACCCGATAAAACGGCCAACTATTCAACGCCTCCAGTGACCTGTGACCCAATTGAAAAGTCTTCAATTCAGCGGGCGCTGTGACCCGTGACTGAAGACTTGGTCGAAATAGTACAGTATGGATGGACCGTGACCCTGACTAGTCCCAATAGCCCTGCGGATTAAGATGCAGGGGACCGAGACTCGGAGGCATTTCGGCGGGTGTGCGAGTCTCGGTCCGTGTCTATGAACTCTCATTGGAAGAGCCAGAATCTCTACATTACTAACTCATTTCAGAAAAGAAATGTGAGAGGATTTTCAGAAAAGTTATGAAAAGGAAATAAGCCGTGTAAGCCAAGAAAAGCTCCTCAGAAAACCAGGAAAAAGGGACCAGAAAAGACAAAAGCTGAAAAAGCTGACAAAAGTTCTCGGAAAAGCACTTGTCAATTTGCTGATGCAGGAAGAGGGCTGAGCCCGAGAAGATACACTGCATTTGGGCCAAGGGTCTGGCCCTTGTTTGTGTTGTATGGATAGTAAGGATAAGGACCAGCCATGATATGGTTTGAGAAAGAGCAGTTGAACAACCGTACGGCGGCCATATATTATGAGCTCTCCACAGCTCCACATAGTGTTGCCGCGACTCCAAAAGTCGAGTCGCGACTTGGTAAAATGACTCCGTGCCAAGTTTGACTCGACTCAACTCAACTCGACCCACCTTAAGTCACTTGGAGTTGCTCAAGCCGACTCGAGTCGGTCAAGTTGGGGAGTTTTTTTCGGATAGAGTGGAATCACCACCAGTACAGGAATCTTGGGAACAATTAAATCATGTGGCAGGAAACGATGAAATGTGTTTAATTTGCAATCACAGCAGGTTCCTGAGGGTATTTCATGGGTAAGATGGTTCAATAGTCCTATATGTAGTGCGCAAGATATTTTCTATATTCATCTGGATTTAATGAGCCTCCAAAACTGGATAGAAACGCAAAACAAACGCGGCGGTGACTTGGTCGTGACACGCGTCACATTGTGTCACAGCTGTGACATTCGGTCCAAAAAAAAAAATGAAAATTGCTCCAATCGCGCCTACCAACGTAAAGAAACATTTTTAAAAAAAAAGCTCGACTCAAGTCACTCAAGTCACTCCAAGTCGACTCGCATGGACTCCGAGGTCGGAAGGAAGTCATCAAATAACTTGACTTAACTCGGCTCAAGTCGACTCTCGGAAGTCGACTTGAGGGGGTCAAGTCGGAAGTCGCGGCAACACTAGCTCCACACACGAATTTTGTTGAGAGACGACAGGGCAAACTAAAATTAGCACGGCCCCAACGCCGCCCCAGCTCGGCCGGAACTTTGCTCGCAAACGCAAGGGTGTCTATCGTAGCTGTCAGTTAGTTCTAGTGTCCCCAAATCGCACTGGGAAATAATGATCCTGAGCAAAGCCCAATCCAAATGATCCCCTCAAGTTAAATCTCGAGACATCCTGGCAATTCCCTGGAGTTACACATAGTTCCTTGGTCTTCAGATCCTTTATGGGCATCTAATCTTCATCATTATGAGATCATTCCCTGAACATATTGGCCTGTAGGCCGCCGGCGTAGTGTGTGCACAAGATCATAACACTTGGCGCCGATAATGAATCGAAGGCACGCAGGTTAGCTATAAAGCTGTAATGCCGATAAGCGGCATGGCCCGCTACCTGAATAATAAGAATGACTCGGATTTTTCTCCGGGACCCTGGTACCTGTCAATGTGCCCCTGCCCGATACATAGAAACTACCTATATTCCTCCAACAGGAATCCATACTTATCGCCCTACCGTCATAAAATCCAGATACAAACCGCTGGAGTTGAATCCTGCGCCCAGTCAGGGCGGACAGCTAATTCAATAGTCCAACGCAACGTACCTGCCTACCCAATGAAGTCCAGCGTCCTTTTCCGCAATCACGAGAAGACCTCGATTCGGGACGAGCTGGACTCTTCGGCTGCAATCTAACGGTTCCAAATATCTCGGAGCTATTGGAGTCTCAGCAGCGGCCGCACAGTGACGGCGAATTCTAACCTGCATGGATCTCTGCGTAAAAATACCGGTGAGCTGACGGATATGCGACACTCCGAGTGCTGTTCTGCGAGGTTTGATTATTTCCAAGGATGATTATCTGGGAATGAATGCTCACCAGTATCTTCCGTTACGCACCGTGGTTCAGCAAAAATGTGTTTGTGAGCGGGACTGGGATTTACCTGACGTTTATGCTCGTCAGTCTCAACGGGAACAAGCCCCATTCATGTGTTCAATCAAGATGGCACAAAGTCAAAAACAATACGAACACACAATTTCCGAGGAAGTGCCTGATTGTGTTTCGCTTAAGGGGACCCTTCTGGTACAGGTAGTCATGCACGAAATGTGGTTCAGCGCCTTCGTGTCCAGAGTATAAACTGAGCGGCTCTAATATTCCTGAGCCAGATGTAGCATGGTATCCGTTACATCGCACGCAAAAGACAGAGCTTGTCGCAAGGAGGCGTGGGTACATTGAGCCGTCTTCCGCCTTCCGCCGGGGCGCGGAGCGCCATCTGTGATGGAGGAGGGAGATAGAGGGCGTGCGCGCCGCATATATGTATCGATTAGTGAGAGGAAAACACGAATGACCAAGACCCGGACAGATAACCAGGACGCAGGGATGGTGCGGGGTTGCGGTTCGAGGGGTGAAAACGGGGCCCCGCGCGGGCAAGGAAAACACGTAGGGTTTTTCCAAGAAAGATAGTAGAGAGGGGGAGACGCATCGTCCTGCTGAGGAGCGCTAATCGATGAAGAGGGGCTTTTAATTGAATGTGTTGATCACGAGCAAAGCGCGAGTCGGAGGAAGTGACACATCGAATGCACCCACGCACCAGGAAAATTGAACGGGTGGTGGCACCCCACGCCCCGCGCGGGAGTTCCGCAGGTCGAGCTCTGGGCATCCCATCGCCGTGCGCCGCGACCGCAGCGTAAAGCGCGCGCCGAGGGACACAGCGTCAGTTTCCAGCCGGCGAAGGGATTTGGCGCTTGCTGCGTGCGTAGAGGGGAACGGCTGTGCATCGGACTGCATCCCCGCCGTCCCTGAACGGACATGGAGTGCAGCCGGGGAGCAAGAAGGCGGTGACGCGCCGCGGACGCCGCTCGGCGGGCTCAACGCGCAGCTCTTCGCTGTGAAGCCTGCGCTGGGCGATGTGGCGCCTGTCAGCGGGGATAGGACAGAGGGCACTGGCGCACGAGCTGAAGCGCATGATGTGCGCGTGGACGCTGCAGCGGGCTGAGAAACTAGAGAGGAGCGGTGGAGGGGTGTGCGCGAGTGCCTGCGCGCGCTAGGTTGCGTTCTCCTCACACAGAAGTGCGCTGCGGCCGCGCGTTAGCGCACGGGCGGAGATAGCGCAGAGATTGATGGACCCGATCAATGAGCGCGCCGCTGACTGAGCCGCGCGCGCGACGACGAGTTGATGACCTGCGAAGCCGGCGATGCAGATGCTGCACCGCGCCAGAGACAAGGATAGAGCGGGTGGCGCGGGCGCTTCCATTGCCGGAGTGCTGCATGACCACTGTAGCCACGGCCAGTGCGGGAGCTCAAGTGGCATATCAGGATGACGCAGCACAACGGAGAGTATTCACCAAGTACTCGCTGGTAATCCTTGCAATTGGTTGGATGCAAGTTGAATGAGGCACCCTGGCCGCGAAACAGAATTCGAAAGCGCTCCAATCTTGCTCGATTGGAATATCAATGATCTGGAAGGCGTAGCGCAGTCGGTCGGTCGAGTGCACGGCTGGACGTACGCAATGCGCGCGAAGGAAACCCAGCTCGCAGATGCGGTAGGATCATGATGCGGTAGAAGAAAACTGAGCAACGGTCATGATATCCGCCGTCGGGCGTTGATCCGGATCCACGTGCGCGGTCCAGGCTTCTCTTTCGACGGTCACCGAAAAACGTCGCCCTTTCGCAGTTCAGTGGGCTGCCCGTCTGGGCGGTCCAGCTCTTGTGTCAACTGAGCCTCTTTTTTTGGTTATGACCATCGTGCCCTCCTTCGCCACGCAGTACTAGTCTCTCCACTTCTAGATTTCATGCTCCACCCTCCCTAGCAGTGGGCTTTCTACGGTCACGGCTTCCTCGTAGAATGCTGAGCCGGAAGTTTTCCTGAATTCGTTCCCATTCACCACCTCAGGATCATGGACTCGACTTCGAACGGAGTCTCGGCTCTCGACCACAACCCCAGGTACTTGATAGGCACTAGGAAGATCGATTTTTAGAACGCAGCTTCGGCATCTCAAGCAGCTCCGGTGCATTGGTCTATCAACTCTTTAGCCCTGTGCTACACCAACTTGATTTGAGCAAGAGTCAACTATTTAGGCTGGCTGATATGCTATGTCGCACTACTGCTGCTGCAATGGTCAGCACGGCCTGGTGAACGAACACAGAACCCAGGCATTGCATCCTGAAACGACTCTCTAGATTCCCCGATCAAAACGTCGGCTTAGGCGGGCGACATTTACTCAATGTCCTATACACTTAGTGCTCCTCTCGCGCAGTCCTCATTCTGGCTGGTCTCTGCCGGCGCCTCGCCCACCACATGGGCTCTGTTTCACGATCTACCCGGCGCAGATGTATTTTAAGCTGACGCTGTGGCGGCTGCCCATGGCATCTCTGCGCGAGTCAGCACACGAACTCACCGACGACATCAGAATCGTTGAGCGCCGGTACTCCTTGCGCGCTCCGATTCAAGGGTGGATTCGTAACCTCGGCATGTTCGTCCCGCCAACGACTTTCCTTTCAAGTTCACCGATCGGCATTCAGTAGATGTCTTTCCGGCGTACGTGGGAAGGAGATTTGGCGACGGCCAACGGAACTTCTTCTGGGTGCACACAAAATCACAGCATGACAATGAAGAAGCGCCTCGGCGCCCCGCACCTCGTCTGAGATCTTTCCACTATTTCTGCTTGACAGTCGCAAATATAACTGGCACGAAATTAACTTTCATTCCTGCCAACGTGCGAATCGAGCGCCACTGCGGCGTATTAAAGCGCATTCGCTGCGTTCAGCCGTTCCTTACGCGGCTTGATCTTGCGATCGGCAGGTCTGCCGAGGTCAGTCTTTCGCATCGACCGACAAGTCTAGCTCTGCCTCATTTCCTAGCCACATCCGCGTCTATGCCATGCCCTCCGTTCTCTGCCATTTGGCTTCAGTGTACTGTACTTGTGCTCGGAGTTCCGCGGCCACTGAACGGCTGCACGTAATATGACCCGCTGGCAACGATTATTGATTGTTGCCGTCCGCAATAGCATCACTTTCTCTCTGGTGAGCCCACCGTCTCTGGCCATGTTTGAGAACGCGCGTACGCCGCCTTTACTACGGAAATCCTGGGCCGTGTCCCGCGACCAACAGTGCCATACTGAATCTTTGGAAGCTCGGACGTACATAGATATCGAAAGTGTGTCGAGGTCAGTCTAGTCAGGTCTAATCAGGGCCTAGACTAGGCTCGTCATGTGTCGGCTGGTTGACATAGACGCATGTGGAGCCGGCTGAACGCAGTGATTCCATCATCGTCCTTCTTGAGACACACTGATACTCTCCAGCCACCCGCGATATGGCCCCCCAATTCTCATTCGGGCCCAACAGCTCATACTTCTTGATTGGGTCTGGCCGCATTGCAGGGTGAGACCCCATGACTAAGTAGAATTGATTCCGAGGCGCAATTCTCATAGCATTCAATTAGGAGCGACAACACCCTACCCGCTGACTTGCTCCGCGTCGTGGAGGATAGACAGCACCAACTCGCAATGAACGCCCCATACGATATAGCATTTCCGATGGAGCCAGATTCCTACTTCGGATGTTGGCAAACAACCAGAGGGACATTGTGGTACGAGGGTGTGTGTGCTCTATACGCGTCCTCATGACGATCTCCCTGACATGCGTAATTTCCTCCAGATGAGCACCTCGGTCCCAATTATGCCCGTCTATTGGCCTTCATCAGGAACGTCGCGGAGAAAGGAGGTCTCACAGCGCGCACCGTCTTCGGGCCCGGGGCCAGCTACTTCTCCACCTCACCCCGGGGATTCTCGTGGCAGAATCTCCCGCCCGAGCTGGAGGATGAGATCCAAAACTCCCTGCAGTGCCGGCGACCCACCACCGTCGCGCTCGGCGTAGAGAAGTCCTATGTCGCTCTGTATGACGACGGCAGCATATCATTGGAGCTGAGAGGCCAATATCCCCTCGTAGAAGCGCTCTTATACGACACGGCGGAGAGGTCCCGGCGGCGCAATATAATAGTGGGTCCGCCTTGCGCCCATGTATATTCATGCTCACGAATGTTTATGGTGGATTCAGTACATCGCGCTCAACCCCTTCGTCGCTGGGGAGTATTACGCCGTGTACGGGGACGGCTCGGCCAGGTGGAACCTTCCTCCAGCCTGGGAGGCGGATGTTTCCTCGATAAGCCACGAGATTATCGAGATAGCACCGTTGGCGAGGGAATCTCCCGGGGGGACCCCCCCAGCGTCCGTCGTGCCGAATGCGTCCGTTGTCGTGCAGAACGCGTCCGTTGCGCCCAACGCGTCTAGCCCTCCGGAGAACAAGCATCACATCCAGTGGGAGGCAGTTAACCAGACATTGGAGGCCGCAGTACACGTCGCCGAGTTGATCAACGCCTTCCAAAATTGACCAGGCCGCTCGCGTTGACGGGTGCGCACCACACCTTGAACAACCTTACGTCTCAATCGCTTCTCGGTCGGGGACACTCTCTGTGCTGCTGTCCCAACTGGGAAGTAGAGACGTATGTCGTGGATGCGAGACGATGGAAATATTTAGACTCGGGGAAGCAGCAAGATTAAGGTCGAGTCCGAGTTGGCTGTGTATCAGTAGTAATGCGTACGGTTATACCCACGAATCCATTACGTAAATCCTGCGTCCACTCGACGCTTTCATGAGGATTTCTACATGAATCACTTATGACGGAATATTAATTCAAATTTCTCGGCACGGGGTATTTTGTCGAATTGGCTGCAGGACAGCCTGCCACAGAGACTTCACGCCGAGTAAACCACGGAATAAACGTCAAGTCCAGCGAGAGGCAGCGAAACGAAGAGCGGTGGTAGAAGTCCAGTCTCTGACTGACTGGTCAGGATTTGTGGTTCGCTGTACCCGAGAAATACAAAGCAACCAAGATTAGGTTTCCGCCTACAGCGGCTTAGAACAACGCCCCCCGGGCGTTCGGATTCTACCAACTAAAAGCCTCTGAACACGAGAGGTTTGGCCCTCAGTAAATACGCTCCCCGGTTCAAGAAATAGTCTGGTGCGAAGATGTGCCACGCCATTGGAACATGTGTGCTGACATCGACTGTGGCGCCGGTCTGCAGCGCAGTTATGGCGTGTATGCTCATTCTGGTAGGATTGATCTCTGGTGCGTCTCTGGGCTAGGCGGAGGATTATGATCAGGCCCGCAAATCCAGCACATGCAACGCGGGATGCCGAGTTTGCCTAAAGGTCACGCTGGTTCTCCCTAACTCCTCAACGTCAAGCCTGCGCACGCTCGACGATGGACGTGTTCAAGCAGCTGTCACTAACACCGAGACCATCGACGCCGTCCACTTTAGTGCTGTCCCACCGTCTCGACAGCACATGTTGAACCAGCTCAACGGCGAGTCCTTTAATAGTGTTGTTCAAAGTTGCTCCTACTTGAGCTCCTACTCATCTTCCTACTTCAGCTCCTACTTGTTATTTCTCCGTCAAAATGCAACCTTTCCTTTTGGGTAAAATCTAGCCCATCTGAAGTGTTATTCTGCACCCCCCCAGTCAATTTTGAGCCATATATTTCAAGCCATTATTGCATGGCAAAGAGTAGGGGGTTTAAATGTGATGATTAGTAGGAGCTTAAAACGGGCAACTTTGAAACCACCCACCCACCCAATTTGCGAGTAGGAGATTAGTAGGAGAATTAAAATGTTGCAAATGTTTTCTAAGGTTTAAAAGGCCAAGGATTTTGTTCTATAGGTCAGTGTATGTATAGAAATGCTACAACTTTGTGAAAAAATATCGGGGAAAAGAGCAATACTCATTGAAAAGGAAATTCAAGTAGGAGAAATTTTGCAAAAAGGAGCCCTCGAGACTCCTACCGGCAAAAACTCTCCTTTTTGGGCTTCCTACTCGTGCTCCTACTCGGAGTAGGAAAATGAGTAGGAAAGCGAGTAGGAGCATGAGTCGGAGAGAAGTAGGAGCAACTTTGAACGACACTAATTTCAGGCGAGTGAACTACTAGTTTGCTGCCCGGTTTAGAGGGCCAACACGTGGCTATGTCCATCCGTTTTGACCCTCCGAAGGGGGCGGCAAACTAGTAGGTGTGGTAGGCGGTGTTTCCATCTTTCTCTGGAGGAAAACAGGCATTAGACGGTCGCATAGAAAAGGGCAAAGCGTGTCGCGCACCAGAACAATCAACCAGGCTTTGGACGAGTTAATTAGCTTTCAGACTTAAAGATTTCAGAGGGTCAAGAGTTAATAACCCGTATATATTACTTGTGCTAGATACATAGATGCGAGTGCGGAGCGGATGGGAGCTGGGTGGAGTGGCGGTATGAGGCGGTGCCGGAAGCCCGGTCCGGTTTGACTCGGGACAAACTGCGTTCGATTCTTATATAGATTTTGCGCTCTTTTTTCGGATGTCCGTCCCGAAACCTGCGCTGATTCTATCTGCCCTACATGAGACTGAATCCTCGTGAAGGATCGGATTTTCACTCTATCCCAATACCTTTCGCGATTGTGGATCAGACTGGAACCTCAAGCAATCTGCTTTCCCAAGAAACCTCACATGGATGCGTCGGACTTGTCTCTGAGTCTCCCCATGCCCTCCAAATTACTCGTCACTCAAAGTCGGAGCACAAAAGCACCCTGGTCTCAAAGATTTCGGAACCAACTATAACACTAAATTGTGGTGGCTTTCGCCGTTACATGGACCTTATCCCGACTCAACAAGTCCTTCCGATGAAAATCAGGCAGGTAGAAATACACGAGCTCAGAATTCAAAGACAAAGAATTTGGTCGATTTGAAGGTCTAGCGAAAATGCTCAACATATGTCGACATGGAAGGGTAGAAGAGCAACGTACTTGTGCAGCCACTGTTAATTCCAGGATTCAACGCGTGCAGCTGAGCGTCGGAGACGCCAGTCCTCGACTCGATGGCTGAGCATGTGTCTCCGCTTACGACTGTATATGTCTGCGCACATCCGCCGCTACCCCCGCTGCCAGCGAC
Source organism: Mycena latifolia (assembly GCA_029289555.1). Classification (NCBI taxonomy): domain Eukaryota; kingdom Fungi; phylum Basidiomycota; class Agaricomycetes; order Agaricales; family Mycenaceae; genus Mycena; species Mycena latifolia. The sequence continues at coordinate 299,318 of JARJLE010000051.1, read as the reverse complement.
GCAAAGGACTTGACCGACTTGAAGATCTAAGAAGAACATTCAACACAAATTGGCATGAAAATACGGAAAGTGAACATACTGGTGCAACCACTGTTGATTGCCGGATTCAGTGCGTGCAGCTGGGCGTCGGAGACGCCAGTCTTCGCCTCGATGGCTGAGCAGATGTCTCCGCTTACGACAGTATACGTCTGTGCACATCCACCACTAGGAGTGGGGCTAGAAGACGTGGACGTGGACGTGGACGTGGACGTGGGTGTAGAGGTGGGACCAGAGGGCGCGGTCGAGGAGAAGACGGGTGTACCCGTTTCGCACGCGATCGACCCCCCGCAGGCCTGACCAGGGGCAGGAGTGCCGTTGCATGTCCAAGAGGACTACAGAAAGACAATGAGGCAGGTAAGGCCGTGAGCAATGTGGTAGGCCTACAGATTGCTGCTGGGGAACTCCAACGGCCTGATAAGGATCCACACCAAGACATTGGGCCATACTGACAAGCTGGAAAATGTAAATGAAGGTATTTGACCAAACGAGGTTGAATTACATTATAACCCTTGCTCTGGAAAAGTTTGATAGCGAAAGGCACGAGTGTGTTGGCCGTTCCCACTGGTGGAAAAATCGCTTCAGGAATTGGCCGAGAATATCAAGTTGAAGAAACTCACCTTCGGTTTCATGCTCCAAAATCAGGGCATTTTGGACCTTCGCGTTGACGACATCATTATACAGCGCCTCTGACTGAGCTGTGTTATTCCCATCCGCATCACCAGTGTCCCAGTCCCATAGCGCGAGACTCTGTCCCCGGGCAGCCGCGATCGATTGTATGTTGCTGTTGTAGCTTCCGTATGGTGGGCGCATGAACGCCGGCTTGATGCCGAGGATGCGCGAGAAGGCCTCCTCCATGCGGAACATCGCGTCCTGAATCTGTGCCGTCGAGAGAGTGGTGAGGTCAGCGTGAGACCAAGTGTGGCTCCCGATCTGGTGGCCAGCAGCATACGCGTACTTGACGTCCGAAATGCGGTCGGCGTCGTAAATGCAGTCCCAGTTGTTGCCATTCATGAAGAAGGTTGCCTTGGCACCGGCGGCAGTGAATTGGTCGGAGATGCTGCGGAGGTAGATGTATGGACCTGAATATTGTTCAGGAAGAAAGCGTTGAAAAATCACACAAGAGTACCATCATCCTGCGACAAAATGAGCATAAATGAAGATGAGGAATGAGAGCATACGAAGGTAAGAGCGATGTCGTTCGCGTTGATGCAGGCCGCATAGACTTGGGGGGTAGCACGATGCTCCTGTGAAAACAAGTTATAGGAGGGATAGCACCTGACTTCAATAAATGCACCAAATTGGGACGGCCCCAGACAGCTGAAGCGGTCAAAAGGGTGGACGGCACTCGACCTATGCGCATCACGATTGGAAGATGGGAGAGGGTTAGGCCTGAGGTTCACAGAAACACAAGCGAGTCAATTTATAGCGAGCCGCATAGTTGCATTTAAAGTGCTTTGTCTAAAATAAGTCCCGCCACCAAGTCCATCCGCAAAAAGACACCAGTGCCGCTGTACCTGTCAGCACATAATAAGTTATCCCCTTCAACTAATCCGGAAGCTTCTCGGCATCCTCACCGTTACTCTCCAACTCCCTGCGCGTAGCTGGGAATATTTTAGGACCAAGATCCGAATAAGCATCAGACTTTTGACAGATAATTTGTGCCTGGCATGATTCTTATCCTTGTACAAGGCCAAAGAAGCCCGGATAAGTCTAGACACGGCCTGCCAGTGAAAGGGCCGCAAGATCACAAGGTTATGAAAATTCATATCACTAGGGATTTGTTGCCATTACGGATGGATTGAGCCGATACAGCTCAATATTTGATAAGGAGGTGAATTTTTCTCACTTGGCTTTTGGCCTTTTCAACTTGTTGGCGCCAAATGGTCAAGCCCAAAGGCAAATAATGACCATGAAGGAGATGTCAAAGCTGGTGGTCATCGAAGAAGATGGAAAAAAGGCGGCGGGAAGTTGACCAAAAGGGAGCGGAATTTTCTCGGCGAGTAGTGCAGGGTTGATAGATGTAATCCCGCCGTTTCATTATCCGGGTAGATGCATACTGATTGCACTCGAGGTCCTTCTGAGCCGCAGCGGGGCTGAGAAGCGCGTGGCTGACAGATGTAATCCCGCCGTCCATTATCCGGGTGCGTTTGAGCATCCATTCGGATTGCCTTCGGAGCCGCAGACCCGGGTGTTAATTAATATTATTGGATACAAAAATTCGGAATGCTGCCAAGAAAAGTCTATGGGCGCCGTGTGCTCCAGTGCCGCAAGAGAGCTGGGTAGAGACACGCTACAATCCCTCTCTGGCCGTTGGTGATCCGAGCTTTTCGAACTTAGCCTCAGCGACCAAGTTTAACTATTGCATCCTTCTCTGACTGCTCTGGAGATTGAGCGCCCCGGAATTGGCTTCGAATGGTGGCCCGAGTACAATGCAATGCAAACTATGAGCGAGTTCTTGGACCAGAGTTATAGTAACGGGATTCGGATGCAAAACAAACTGAGTATGAATCAAGTTCGGAAATTGTGCGCAGGCATCGGTGATGGAATTTTCGGTTTTTTTTGGCAACTACTAGTAAGGAGGTGCATTGAGTGGGACCGGAGAGCCACGAGAGGCTCACTACAAGTAAAAAACTGGTTGAAGTTGAGACATCGCGTCCTATCGCAGCAATCTCGGCACAAGCTATGGTCAAAATCAGGGTCTTCACCTTGTACTTGCAACTTACCAAAAAATGTTTCTGACCTCAACATTTTGAGATTCCGAATCTCCCGGTAAATGCCTCCATTTCGAGGCTCTATACGCATTATACGCATTTTTATACCCATTATTCCGTGCACCGTGGACTAGAGACTTTGAGAAGCATCGAGGATCTGTCGGGGACGCGTCGTGACGCGTCCAAAGCGCCAAGAAACGCGTCGCGGCGCATCAAAATATTTGTCATCATGATTTCTGTCAGCAAAATCTTTCTCTTTCGATCACTCTCTCCTCCTCGCACCCATGACTCCGGCACCCATGACTCCGGCACCTCCTATATCCTCCCCAGCTCTGCTACGCGCACTTCCCGACAGCGCCGGCTTCAACCGCACTCTTTCCTTTCACTTCGGCGCCGCGGCGATCAGCGCTGCCACGTCGTCTCTTTCACTCCCACCACCATCCTCGCCATTCGCCCCGCCTCAATTCTCACTGCGTGGTGCGTTCCATCCCCAATCCCAATCCCCTCTTCCATTCGTCCTCTTCCAGTTCTCGGCTACTGAATTTTGCTCTATATCGTCTTCCTCGACTCGCTCCCTCGTCTACCGCGACATTGAATCCTGCCCCTCCCTTGGCCGAAGCTCTTCCCAGCTCCTCTGCCCATCGCCCCCGACTCCCATTCTGCCTGAAAGCCTCACTTTGAAGCCATTGCCGCCATGCTCGACACGACTCGCGCGGTGTCGACTTGCACGCGCCACAATGCCTTCAAGTTCGACGATCGTAGTATTTCCAACGCACCGTACAATGCCATCGCCCACGCGTATCGTTCGACGCCCCGACTTTCATGAATTGGCTCGATCCAGGGTGTGTTGCTTTTGCCATGTTTTTTGCTCCATTCTCATTCAATCTTCTGTATTGTACATGTGCGAAGTCGACGCTTGCGAGCGGAATATGGGTGCGTTTCTCCTCCACTCCCTTTCCTCACCCTTCTTTTCTCCTTGCACTCCCTACTCTCCTGTTTCTCGCTTGTGGCGGATATGCTAACGTCGTCCTCAACTATTCTGCACGCGCGCACCCTTCCGTATGCCCCTCGCTCCTTCCCGCCTCGCCAGGTGATGCTGGTCATCATGTCCGTTCAATGATCCCCAATCATGTGGAAGCTCAATGGGATCCCCACCGTGCAGACTGCTGTAAGCTCTCCCGTGGTTCTCCACTCGATTTCGGTACTACTTTCCATAAGTCTTTGTGTGTAACCCGTGTCCATTTGGTTAGACTCGGTGCAGCGCGGATTAAATCTGGAGGATTTTTCAGTCCAGTCACTGCGAGAAAATCACGGGAATGTGAAAGTGTTATCAACTCGCTGCGAGATCGATCTCAATCAGATGCTCTGTGTCTTTGTAAGATATCAAGAAATATTGCGGTACCACATCGTAACAACAGAGGCCGAACTTCAACATGCAATGCGCGCAATGAGGGAAGGAGCCTGTTGAGCCTGTCTGGTCAATATCACTACCTCCCATGCTCATACAGCATAAGGAACAGCATGAGCGTGGCCTTCATCAGCATTATCAAGTCCCAGAATCTTGAGATCGTCTCCGAATTTTCAGTTGTCAAGTCCTCCGGATTGTAATTGGAAACTTCAATCAAATTATAACTCGATTCGAGCATTATTTTATTCTGCTCACCAGCCACATCAACGCTCGAATCAATTGTATTGACATTGTCCTCGCTCGCTGTAGTTGTATCCTGGTCGTTCACTTTGGAAACATCAAGATTAACGAAGTAACAGTCATTTAGCCCTCACCACGCGAAAATCGAATGCCCAGTTCTTTCGACAACTGAAACAGTGGGTAGCCAAGGTGCTTGGCGACTTCCTGGCTGTCTGGATCGAAGCCCTTGGCCTCGTGGAATTTGCGCAGTCCGGCGTAGACGCTGGCATCCCAAGAGTATCCATAGATCTCCATTTTAAGCTCGACGGCGGGGAATCCTAGTTGGCTCGCCTCCTCCGCGTTAAGCCGGACAACTCCGGAGGGACCAAGAGACCAATACGCGGGACATTCCGGCCATCGGAATGAATGTGGACCGGATTGAAGATCTTCTACAGGGCAGACAAATAAGTACCCTTCGGGAAGGTTTTGCAATGTTGAAGGAATTGAAAGCTGGAAGGTAATGTCTCGTACGAAAACTACTGACTAAGGTTAGCAAACTGGCATCGATGAATTCATTGAGTCGTACGGTAATCCTCTTGGTTGGATGTAATTCGGAGACAACTAAAAAAGTAATTCGCCTGACAGAGCCACGACTCTCTGTTGAGCAGGATGGACCTGTGGCTATCGATATGGATACCCGATAGGCCACGGGAATGGTACCTTTATATTTGACATGAGACCACTTCATATCATTCACACACGAATAAAATACCGTGTCCAGCCATTTATCATGGTTCCTTCTATCACAGCGTCGCCTACGATCTGCCAGCCACTGTCAAGAATTTTGGAACCAGGACAAAACACAATCTCAACCGAGTCTTCCAGCTTAGAGCTAGAAGAAGAGATTACTGCTCCCAGATTCCATGTTCCCGGCAGAGAAGTTGAAAGGGTTCGATCTCGTGATAGCCGCCACCAACAAATTTCGTGATAGTGCTCCAGTGTTAGACGAGAAATAACTGTGGTGTCCGAGTTTGACCCGTTGAAGGTCAGTATGTTATCTGGCGTTGGCATTCTTCTCGTGGCCCATACCAGGCGAACGAAAAGATCGATATAGCTAGACTTGGAGCCAAAGGTGATGGATGAGTTTGCGCAGAGCCTGCTAGTGGTACGACGGATCCAAAATGTGCAATCAACAAAGAGCTAAAATATTCCATGAAGAACATAAAGCCGCTTCGACGGTCTAAGCCGAGTCACCCACTAGCGATTTCTGGAAAATGTTTCGAAAATGTTTGGCCGCGTCCTGGAACGGCATCAACGACATGAACAATTGAGTCAAGAGTGCATACCGCGAGCTCTGCATTCTGTCCAGAACTCAATATTCGGTAAATCGACGGCAGCGAATGTGCATACGTAGTAGGCATAGATGTACACCGTAGCGAAATGTGAGTGGCGATAGAGCTCTACAACATCCTCAAAAAGTATCAGATCTGTCTCAAGCGTCAGCCCAGTCATTTAATAGTGGCAAGCATGAAGTAACCGTCATAGAAAATGGTGGCGTATATCTCATGCGCGCTCGCCGCGGCATAAACTTGAACAAAATTGGGATGGCTGGATAATTTACTACGAAGTCTCGGAAGTTTTAGGTTGGGCTCACCGAAGCCACAACGCTTTCGATATATCCTGGCGCCATTCCTGCATGGGCAAATGGGAATAATATTGTGGTAAATCACAGCGAGGACAAACCTCTTCCGCGTCGCCCCCCTGGTAAAGGGCGACAGTCATAGCTGGCCTTCGACCATCGATTCTGGCAGAGTACATGCGGCGGACACAGCCTCGTGTGCTTCTGCGATTGACTAGGCCGGCGTCGTGGTCCAGCCGTATCTCATTCCTCAGGTCGATGTCCCCCAGGGGAATCATTCGAAAGTCTGTCGCCATGCGCTGAGTACGGAACAAAACTCAGGGACGTACTGCCTTCACCAGTAGGCAGAGGCGGAGTGGAATAATGTATATGATTCGTAGTGTTGCTGGTAAACACGCCACCTGTGACGATTAGGTGCTGTGAGCTCGGGAAAAAGGCGCCAGCGTATCTACAGTATAGATTAAACGCCTTCAGGCTGACACTTGAACGAGGGTGCGAAAAGGACACACGGCGTGGAGCTGGGATCGTTCATGGTCGATTCCGAGATGGAATCGGCATCGACGCGATGGCTGCTGTCCATGGATGGTGGCGGGAGGAGAGATGGATTCGGCATCGGCGATAAGCGCTTGATGTACTTGATTGGCGCCTGCTGAACAGTTTCTTCCTTTTTTAGCTTCGAGATTCCCACACAACGGGATGACATTAGATCTTTATGAATGCAGCTTCATAGACGTTGGGTCTTGAGCCATCCCTAGCTCGGGTGTTCCCCAATTGGTTGGATTGATGCCGAACAAGTTCCAAATTTGAAATTAGAAACTGATAGTGGTTTAGCTTCCTGAGATTTCCAACAAACTGAGATGACCTACAGGAGTAGTCAATGACATGAATAGACTCGCGAGACCTGTGGCGCAGGTTCAGAACGATAACCTTTTTGAGAAAGCAAGCGTGAGGCATGTAAACAGCTCGGTCTGGGGCCGCATAAGCACTTGCCACTTGGAGAGCATCACTGTTTGAAGTGTCTTGCCGTAATGCAGGAAGCTGGAGGAAGATGTGGTCGAAATTCTGGTCCCGTTTACTGACGTCCATAAGACATACATAAGTATTCGTGGTGATTCGCAAGGAAGACCCCCGATCGAGGTAGACTCGTAACCAGTCTACCTACGAATGGGAGAAAATGTGGCAAGCACTTTGCCGTAGGTAACGTGCTAAATCCATAGCCCATTAACATTAACAATGCAAATTCAGTTTCCTGACAAGCTCAATGACTACCGGCTCGGTAGCGGACGGCCGCACCTACAATGTTTAATTTTGCATCTTTGATGGTAATAATGCAAGGCAATCCCGTTCGACTCAGGCTCGAGCGATGCGCGCCATTCTTCTCTGAGCTGACGAGCCCCCCCTTCATTTCGAAATATACCCCATGGTCGAAGCCTCGCACTCTAAAATTGGGGTCGTAGATTCAGTGGGGCACGGTGAATAGCCGTGTGATTTATCTAGGTTGCGCACCAGCCTAAGATCGGTCGGATGGCGGGCGGTCCGCACCTGCAATCCATAAGTTTGTTCAGATTAATGAAAGGTACGCCCGTTCGAGTCGGGATCGAGCGATGATTGGGAGACGTACAAGTTTTTAATGCATTCTCTCGTTACCACGTTTTAGATCTACTACTGCTGTCCTTGAAGTCAATTTCCCTGTTCAGGTATTTTGCAGGTACTTCAACTGGAAGTTTCTCCTTTTGTACTCTCCTTCAGCCTCTGATTGAACCGGACTGAAACGTGGCATTCTCTGTGTGTACCTTCAAGCATTCAGTGAGGTTCCGCAGTGACCATACCACAGAACGAAGGCCATGTAATACAGCTGTAGAACACCCGTCAGCTCGCCTTCTTCGCGGCCCCGGGAGATTCGACGACAATGAGAGGAGCAAAAGCTTTCCGTGGGATTCCAGAGTGATAACCCGGAGACTGGTTAATCAGCAAAATCGGAAGAACGCCGCGCAGGTGCGTAGGACGGAAGGCGTCGATGCGATCCCCAATGCGCAGTCTCCCGTGGGTCTCCTCTCGATTTCGGTGCTAATTTCCACAAGTCTTTGGGTATGGGGTAGAATAAATTCGTCATATACACACCAGGCTCTTGGCTTAGAACAATGAATAGCAATCGATTATCAGCCATCGCGTGCCGCGTGTTTGACAGCCCGTCAATGCGCAGCTGCTGGTGCTGAACAGCTCGTCGCGTCCCAATTCATACGACTGCCTTTATTGAATACACGCCCGCGAGCTCCTCGCCAGCTTTCTCCCCGCGGCGACTGACGGAAATAAATGGATCGAACCGTTGCGCGAAAGTACCGTTGAAGGGAGGAGAAGGGGTATTCACAGGTATCCAACGGATGTACAAATCAGGGGAAGAGATGAAAAGAATGAAGTAGACGATTTACGTAGACGATTTACGTCGTGTTGGTGCGCTTGCCCCGCCCTCCGCCCTGCGAGAGCGCCCGGCGCTTCAGCGGGCGGCTCGCCTCCCCTGCACTCCCCGCTGCATATCCGCTCCCACCCCCCCCCGTCCTCGGACTCTCCCTCCCGCTCCCACCACTCTACCCGAACACCGCCTCTAGCCGCTGGCGATCGTCGTGTGGGAACCTAGTAGACGCGAGGCCCCGGACGTCACGGCCACCGCGCTCGTCGATCTGCTCTACGGTATCGACTCCCGCGGCGACGAAGAGGTCGCTGAACGTGTCGATAAGGTACGACATGTACAGCTCGCGAACCTCAGCCTGTCGATTGTTAGTGGAGGGCGCATCGGTCTTGATGAGTAGATATGAAGTACTGGAGGGGTATGCTTTAAGATCCCCTCGCCGGCGGCGGGCGGTCCTTGGAGAGCTAGAAGTCGAAGAGGTTAGACATGCCTCGCGGGCAAACACGTTGACAGACTGGGAGGTCTGCCCAGACCCACTTCGCGAACTCATGCATCTGGTCTTGCGACCGCTGAAGAGTGGTGCTGGCGACACGCTTGATGGGCGGGTGTCGAGCGCTGAGGTGGGCGAGGACGCGCGGGGCGTTCGGGGTGCACGCGGCGCGGGGGTGGACCGCTCGCTGATGTGCCGCGGGCATGGACCAGATGCGACTCAAGATAGGCCGCGCTGCGACCTGCGGGAATCGGACGAGGGCATTGGGGATTGAATTTGTGCGGACAGTTGACAATCTGTCAGGGGTAGACACGCTCTTGCTCTTTCTGGGTGGTTCTAGCTGTGAGAAATGGATATTGAACCAGTCGAGATTTTAGCGTAAGACCCTAAAGAGAATTGGAAGTCTCAGCAATGCGTAGAGCAAAACTCAATTAGTGTACCTAAAGAGAATTGGAACTAAACTACAGTGAGTATGGAACGAAATTAGAGAGATACAGTGACTCACGTCTCAGCAATGCGTAGAGCAAAACTGAGACGTAAATATTTGGCTAAGGTATGTAATAGTGTGCCGAAAATATTTATAGGTAATGCCGAACTAGATCAATTCATGGATCTTAACACTAGCTGGCGGATCCGCGGAGGGGGACTTGATTGCGCATCTAGAGGAGACCAAGTCAGAGAAGAATCAATCAATCGCCGCGCGTAAGGACGAAGGACACCGGTGCAAAACTGAGAACTTGACGTGTTGGTGGAAGGCGGCGATAAGCGCCAGACACGTAAGCTTCTTGGATCAGATGCAAAACAAGCCTAAACGCCAAGCCAATTGAGCGTTGCTGTAGGTTCGGTCCAAGCCCCGTTCTGACGATGCCGTGCGTGCCGGGAGGGACAAATAGACCAAACATCAAGCCAAACAGACCAAACACGCCTTCGTCAGAAGGGGCTTGCTTCAAAGTCCGGAAATCGGGGGGCTTGGAAATCGCCTTCCAGCAACACAACGCGGGCTCGGAGCGCCGGGGCCAATTGGTAAGACTTTTAGTTCATCAATCTGGCTACGACTTTCATCGATTAGGCGTAAGGATTGAGACCATATTCATCAAGCTAGAGGCCCCCGAAAAGTGGTGAAAACACGTATTTTTTGAGGTGCCCTACAAATATTTATTTCTTGCAGAATCATGAAGCCCTTTCATTTGAAGATACCCTTAGCATGTTGCTCCCGGAAACAGGTCTTCTTGAGGTGGTATGCTTGCTGGGCCCTCAGCTATTCACACCGGGATTACGGAAATTTCGGGGCCCCCGATGTTAGTTTCGATACAGCACGTGACCATTTCGGGCGCGCCGAAATGCATCGGCCTTCCCATATATAGCAAGCCCGAAGCATTTCGGCGCACCCGGAACGAACACGTGCCGTATCGAAACTAACATCGGGTGCCCCGAAATTCCTGTAATCCCGGTGTGATTCACGATCCATTTCGTGAAACAGCCAAATTGGGGAGCGTGTCACATATGTGACACCCATCACACTCGCACCGAAATATTTCCTCCCTTCTATGTGTTCGGTATAAAATCAGTTATAAGTGACAGGTAAGCATTTAAAGATATGTCAAGTGTCAAGGATACCTCGGAATCGCTATATGGATCGAAGGGATATGATATAGTGATGATTAAGTCATCCTTCCTATACTCTGCAAACAAGACTCAGTTCAGATGTAGGGCTTAGTTCAGAGACCCGGAGGGACTCTGGCTATGTATATAAACATCTCCTCTTACTCAACCTGACTCTATATGGTAGGCTTCTCATTATACCAAGCCATAACGTAGATTTAGCCATTTGGTGAAATCCAAGTGATTTTTGATCATCAGAACTCCAGGTTTTCTTGCCAGAGACGCGTTAAACTTACTGAAATAGCCATCTATGTGTTTTAAAGTGCAATCCTTGGTGTTTTAGGCAAGTATGAGACGCGTCGAGGTCAAGGTGATGAGTGTGACATAGTGTGACAGAACGAGAACCCGACCTCGCGTGGCTCAGATATTGACCACAACGTTATTTAAAATCGTAATAATATTCTGAGACATACATATGAGCAGTAGGAACAATCTATGATGAAATTCCCCATCGGTAAACCTACTTTCTACACCTACAGCAAACAATCCTTCAAAATGCAACAGGAGGTGATCAATCTGTGAATTATGGGACGCCCACGCATTCAATTTCCCATCGAGGTAGACTCTGAAGACCCCTTGCATATCAGAACGAACCTCCAATTTATAGCTAAGCATTCGAGGCAGTATTGGGGTTGGTATAAAATGATTTGCAAACCCTCTGATCGGCGGACTCTGAAGCAAGCCCCTTCAGCGAAGGGCCGGCTCGCCGGGCCGGAGCGGCACAGGCTTGCTCCGAACCTAGCGTTGCTGCGTTGCGACTGCGATTTTGCTGTTTGACCTCTACTTTTCTTTCTGATATCTTGCTCGCCTCGGCCGTTATCCCCTTCCCGGATTGTGAAACCCACCTGGAAACTTTTGTAGGGCAACAGCTGCTTAGTCTTGGACTACATATTGTGTTGTGGAGGAGTACTGATAGGACGTCAGATCTGTCCAACATCTGACGTCCTTTCATCCTCCACAATGTGTTCATTAGGTCCTGTGATTCGTCTCCTGGAGCTGGCGAGCGGACGATGGATGTCGTTGAGGCGACGACTCGGTACGGTGAGCTTCACTGAGCAGCTCGCGACGGCTCAAATTAAACCGAGGTTACCAGGGTTCCCAGGTTGTTCAAATCTGGGAACAGGACTCGACTGACGGTCGTTGACATGCCGAATTCATTTGGCCCCCTGTGGTACTGACGTGGGGAAAATCAAAACAACGGCAGATGCGCTTCGAGCCTGCCAACGGATCTTGACGACGTTCTGCAAGCGTGCGCATGCTGCCTGCGCACATAGCGCTTAATGACCTTGGACACGCACTCGACGATGGAAGAGTTTAGCGCAAGGATGGAGGAGATTGCCGCGAAGGTGGAGGCCCTCACAGCGCGCATGGATGCGCTTTCTCCTTCATCACCCCGCACTGGTGCGTGACGGTCATTCTGCTGTATATTTCTGCAATCTCTGGCTGCACAGACTCCCAGCGATCGCCCCCGTCACAAACGAAGGCAGACGCTCCAACACCTTCGAGGCCGCTCTCATTCGGCTTTTCGAACCCGTCATCAACGAACGAAGGGGGCACTTCTGCTGCTCCCGGGGGTTTCTCTTTCTTCTCAACATCCGCCCAAGGTCCGTTTCTACGAGTCCGATCCGTACATCCCTGACTTCCCCGCGCACAGACTTCGGCCTCCCGAAGCAGTCGCAGCCGACGACGAGCATTTTTACCCCTCCGAATCCGGGCTCGCATGGACTCTTTGGACCTCCGAATCCGACCTCACATGGAATCTTTGGACCTCCGAATCCGGCCTCGCATGGACTCTTTGGATCTCCGAATCCGACCTCACATGGAATCTTTGGACCTCCGAATCCGGCCTCGCATGGACTCTTTGGATCTCCGAATCCGACCTCACATGGAATCTTTGGACCTCCGAATCCGGTCTCGCATGGACTCTTTGGATCTCTTCCACTGCGCACAGGATCGGCCCAGTCACAAACAAACATTTCCAACCCTCCGCCAATGTTTTCGTCCACATCAGCCGGCACAGGTGCGTGGCGATACTTATGTTCAGTCTACAAAGATCTTCACCCATTTGCCAGACTTCACCCTCCCGAACCAGTCGCAAGATAGCGCCGTCCCTCCCAGGCCATCATTTTCCTTCCCTCTGAGGGGTGCGTGGTGGTGGCTCCGTTCTGTGCATATCTGAGTGATCGCTGCAACGCTGTCATAGATTCACCCCAGGCACAAACGCCATCCCCCTCAGCATTTGCCCCAGTTGGGACGGAGTCTCTTCCCAGACCGTCCTCCCTCGGGTCGTCCGGAAAGGGTGCGTCAGCGTGGTTCCGTCGTATATGTCAATCTCTCCGCTCAAAGCTGTACAGATTCCGGCAGCTCGAAGAGTTCGCAACGTATGGATGACGTTGCTGCCGCCATCGCCGCCGATTTTACGCAGCTATCAGTCAAGCATTCGCAAGCCAATTCTGCGGCTATGTCTGCGGATGTTGCGGAGCTGTTAGTCTCGCCACTACCCAAAGGACCGAAGGTCTGTCGTGCAAATTCAAGCCAATATTCATCTGACCGCCGTACGCTTCGATTGGCTTCGTTTTACAAGCGGCTCACCCCGTTTTTAGCCAATAATGCTGCGTTTGGTGGAGTTCAGCACCCCCACACAGAGCCCCGTGTCTCATACTCGTCGTACGACTGCAACAACGAGGCATGGATTCGACACCGCCTCATCGACTCGAAAGAACCCATTCTGTTCGTCGGAGAATCCAAGAATAGAAGTCTACCAGTCGCACTCGCCATCATGCGCGAGTCGTGGGATGAAATCTGGGCGTCGTCGCTGGACAAGGAAGAGACGCAGAGGCTTCCCGCCCTTCTTGCAAGCGCCCATGACCGCTCACAGGAAAATTCCAAGATCAGCCTCCGGTTTAGTGAGTCCCAGGTCCACTCCGGGAGTCAATAAACCTCATTGAGATCTATGCGCAGAGAAATCGTCGTCTTGGAAGTCGGTGTCAGAGATGCGACACAAATTATCCGAGCTCACAAACGCACTCGATTCAAAGTCTCACGACGAGGTCACGGCACGGCTGTACCTCGTCGTCGATGCGACAATGCTCAAAACCTCAATTCAAGGCCCCACGCGAAATATCTGGTTTCAGTGTCCGTGGATCTCGCGCAAGGTTGACACAACCGCGACGGCGCGGCTGCTTGAGGGATTCATCTCTTCGGCTGCGACGATCCAAAAGTCGGGAGACGCCGTTTTCCTGGGCCTCACGGCGCGCACGAAGTATCGCGACGTATATGACCTAGACAATTTGAAGAAAGTCGCGCGCAGGCTGGGGTACGAGATATTCATGGATGAGTGGTTCATCCGGCATGCGATCGACGCGGGGTACACGCACAAGAGCGTGACGAAAACAGAGATCCACGAGCTTCTGATTGATCATCACCAGACGTTCGTGTTGGTAAAGCGGTGGGTATTTCAAGTGTGAGGGCCGGTTGATCTGACTGAAATTTAATACAGGGAGCACTCGGAACATAAATCGGTGAAGGAGCAGATCAGCACACAGAGGAAGGAGTTGGAGACCCAGCTGAAGGAGTTGGAGCTCCACTTGGGGGATCTCCGCGCGAGAGAGAAAGAACTTTCCCTCGTGGATGAAGCCATGACCTAAATGATCTTGATGCCGACGGACGAGCCAACTCGCAAGCGAGACTGTAGTGACGCGCCTCCCGTACATCGCGTCCCACTTCTGTACGCGGTCCGAACACATGACCGCATCACCTTGCGTCTCGCGACGTCTCGCCCGCCGTCGTTCCCGCTCTCAATCCATCGACCCTGGTCCTTTCACAATCACCGCGCCGTCTCGCACATCCATATAGCTTTATTGTTCCTTGAATATCCTCTCAAACCCGACGCTACCGTGCTCCGCTCATCGTATCTTTCTTTTATTCCACCGCACTGCCCGTAGTCTCGCGCCGTTCTTCTATTACATGCCCTCTGCTGGTTCACTACATACAAGATTTGCCGTCGCTTACTCCGGCGTGGGCATTCTCGCATTTAAATTAAATTAATGGTCTCCAGATCGCTCACCAGTAATAGACGCGGACACTGCGCTCGATGAGACGCGAGCCGTGGATGAATTGTGCCGCGGGACTCAAAAGGCAGCAAGCCAAGACCAAGAATGCAGCACATCGCACGGTGCACCACAGAAGAGCACACTGTGGGACGGCATAGGGTGAACCAGCTGAAGTGCATTCCGCACGGCCCATCCTCCCAGAATGCCGACATGCGCGCCACCCACCAGGAGAGAAAAGAAGAAAAGGAAAATTGTCGAGCACCTGTCGTTATTCCCGCCGTGCCCGTGCCCGTGACCGACGACATCGACAATGATGCCAAGAGCGCGCGAGGTGTGTAAAATTACAGCGACGGCGGGCGGCGAGCGCACACCCTGCGACTGGTGCACCGCACGAATGTATCATCCCGCCCCTTGCTGAACTCCAGCGCCAACCACATCCAGATCCGCACCAGTGCGTGTTCCCACTCGCGAGGTAGGACAGGAGATCCCGCTCGCCCGGCGCGAGGTGAGACAGCCGCAGTGAAGGATGTCAAGAATCCATGTCGGATGCCGGGCGAGCGAGAACGCTTCTCGTCTTATTCGTCGAGATGGAGGCTGGTATGGGTTTCGGCAGGGCCTGAGAATGAGCTCCAAGGCAGCCACCCGCGGGGCCACAGGCATATCGCCGGGGAGGTCGGGGGGGAGAGGCTTGGCGAGGAGGGCTTGGCGTCGACGACAATACTATAGGTAGTCTATCCAGCGTATTCGGGAGAAAAGATGTTTGTGGGGTTGTCGATGGTCGGATGGAACAAGGACGGCGGGGAATTGACCCAAACTCGAACGCTGACATCACCCCACTCCACGGTCGTAGGATGGTGTTAATTGTTCCATTCGGGTGGGCGATCTATTATGTTGCGGGCACCCTCATCTACTCATCGATCATCGCGGTCACTGTGGTGGAACTTCCGATCTGGGTTGTGCTGAGCGCAACCGCTGCGTTTATCAGCAAGGTTCTTGCTCTGTTCACACCCGATTACCCTACGGGGAACATGTGGCCCATCGGCGACACCTGCTGCTCGACGTCGAGGAAGATGCAACATGAGTGAGGTAACTCACCTAGATTCCCGGAAGAGTCTGAGGAAGATAGCGAGAATGGTTATGCGCTTACACTGCCCTCCGGACTCCTGCCTGCGACCCCAATGTTTCATTTTGGCTCGCATATGAGGCTCGTGGATATGTACATGTATGTGGGCAATAGTTTGATGTGCATCTTGGCCTCTGGAGCGTATTTTTATTGAATAGGGATTCGAGTTTGGCACGGAAGTACATGGCCGTAATTAATGTGATTGTCCACCGCTGCAGACTTCACCGACGAGCGATCTTTCCTGAGTCGATGGTCAAACTTTGTGGCTTTTGGCAACGAAATCAATCACCTGGAATTCGCCCCATCAAGCTTCAACTTCGTCGTTGCTTTTTTGTCCAGCTCTGCGCTTCCACCACTGCCACGTCCAGAAACAGTAGAACCACGTCTCGATCGCGCTGGAGACACCAATTATAACGTAAAGCACAATCCGCATGTTTCTGCCGATTCCAAACGTCTCTGCAATGCGGCTGTCGAGGCGGCGGAAGTATGACTGCTGCTGACTCTTGGCCGGCTGCTGGTGCTGACTCGGATGTGCCGAGAAAGAAGAAGAGAGAGTTGGCCGGCCATGGAAGAGGACGATGGGGCGGGTCCGCGTTCCCAGTGATGTACGGAGAAATGAGAGGCGGAAGGGTACTACGGGCCGCATGGTGAAAAGGCGGGGAGATGGTGGTACGAGCCCAAGGGGCACGCGCATCAAACGATTCGATCAACTCGGTAAGTGCCGTAATAACTCGGCCCCGATCCGCCGTAGCAGGGGATACAGTAAGACGGTTAGAGTCTTGAACTCCGCGACTGGCAACCTGATTGCTGGACCGTGTACGCTCGATTCTGGCAACCCCGCGATCCCAGCGACGACCGATGCGACTGATTATCACCGACACGACCGATTATCACCGAACGAGCGGTAGGAGTCCGTAGGACCCCGAAACTTCTTGTGGCTGGCGCTGGCGCTTCTCAGAATCCGTCTCGTGTTCCTGACATCTCTGCCGGATGAAAGACGCGTTCCCCATCCACTCCTACGAGAAAGCATGGCCACTCGTCAGTGTCAGCATTGCGCATCTCAAACTCGCCTCTTTGAAATATACAGGCAAGAGACTAGTCGTTTTCCCCCCTTCACACCGCTCCAGTTTACATCTTACCAGTAAATATATATCCCGCTAGGGAAATCTTCTCTTACCGTGTCGAGCTGGATATTGCCGACCTACACCGAGTGGAATCTCCCCAAGATTAGTATTACACATCTACAAGGCCACTCGCGGACTACTCCCCACTTGCACACGTATTCAGGTTCGCTCCATGCATTGTGCAGACTCGGTGGCGGACGGTCCGCATAGGAATATTCAACTTCAAGATCCACACCATCACCAGAGGCCGCCCGTTCGACTCGGGTCCGGGTCATACAAAGAATCGCTGGTTTTTTTGCCTGCGTTTCTTCGCTGCTCCCTCCCATGTCTTACAGGGTTTTGGCCTCTCCCCGCACCACCTTTGAGCCACACCGAGCTCGACCATCTTAACAGCACCCCCTCTCTCGCTAAGCTGAATCTTCAACAAACCCACCCCTATCCCGATGTGCTTCCTTGTAAGACCATTTGGCGGACGGCCCGTATCTGCACCTGGATGCAACGGGGACATTCTATGTCCTAACAAGCTTACAACTTCTCACAGGCTACCTCGAATAAATTGAGAGGTGGAAATCAGGGAACCAGGCAGCTCCCAACTTCCATGTCGCCTCGGTTTGCCCGCTCTTTCGATCTTTTGTTGCTCAGGCTCCCCGGCGCCCGTGCCCCTATCTGCTCCGGTATTTATTCCCGCTTCAAGAGCACACGACCTGCCGCTTCAAAATTGAAGCAACCTGGAGTTCGCACCGGGTACAACCTCGTCCCTTCCAATCGCTCACATATTCAGACGCCTCTCGATGTGTGTACCGACCCGGTGGCGGACGGTCCGCACTGCGCGATGTTACTGCTCCGCATTATACAGCCGTTTTGGAAAATATAGAGGGGTTTCGTAAATCCTTGATGCTCGATTTTTTGCTTACATCTATTTGCTGTCGCGTCATCGGCTCCACACGTCCGAACCACTGCCGAATTGTGTTTGTCTCAAGGTTTGTCTTGTGTGCAACCCCGGCTGGGCTTCAGAGGCTACAAGTGTATGTGTTCTGACAAGACTGAAGCCCACAAGTGGGCTTTTGTGGTTTAATAGCCCGGCTTGCAACCTAATGTGAACCACAACGGTGTACGGCAGTGTGGAGCCGCTCTTAATTGACAAACAGAGGTAAGCAAAAATCTAGTCTCTTGTAGACAGACGCTTCAACCTGAAGCTCGTGCCTCACTTGTTGAAGTCTGTTGGTTCACAAACAGAGACAAAGTCTCTGGTTGTGCTCAGAGTACCGAAAATGTCTCGGATTCGGCTTATGTAATCATGCACTGCACGTGCACATGCCGTCTTCGCCGACGCGGGGTAACTCAGCCTCTCCCAACGGGTGGAATGCCTCAAAATTATGGGTGATTTACTGGACAAATTGGCCATTTTCCCCATATGTCTATCCTAAAAAATGTCTTCAAGTCTTGGTAGTTCCGAACTTCTAGAGCTGCCGCCTGGTCACCGTGCCCCGGATCTACGGCATCCTGACGGCAGGAACACTCCATCATCATAATCTGATCCGGTGACCTGACAGTTGGCATCGTAAAATTCTTATCCGCGGCTTGTCGACTATATTTGTATACTAGAGGTGCTGAAAACAATATTTTATTTCGCGGCACAAGCCTGTATGCATCATGAGCAGTTCAAGAAACCCATGGCTCGCACCAATTTCACGGCTGAAGGGCGGAGTTTGAAAATCATGCTCAATGCTCATTCCCCAAAATCACCAACTTTGAATTCAACTTCATTCAATGCAATCAACCCTGCTAATCTCAAGATATTGGCCTCACCGTCACTCTGAACTCTTATTGCTCAACATACGAGAAAAAAAATCCCGGAAACTAGACAGACACAGGCGACAGAGGTTGGCTGTGGATTCGTGGGTACAGTTCACTATATTAGGGCTGCTCAATTGTACTGTCGTTCGCGTCGGTCATTCGCAAAATAAATAAATTCAAACTCCGACCAAACCACTGTTTTTTGCCGTTTCCTCATAGTCTTCCTCATGATCTCCCATCCAAGGTGATGATAAAATCTTTGGGATCTGAAGACCAGGAAGCACCATGGATTCTGATAATCTCTTAAGCTCACAGACTTCTAGCAGTCAAGGCAACATCATTTTCGTGCCAATAATAAGACGCGGTCCTCGACTCCTCTCGTCCTCGTTCGAAGGAACCAGAATGCTGTGTGGCATAGATAATGCGCGGTATTCGAGACCTCATCATTGACGAGGGACAAGTGAGGTGTAGATGAGGATACTATGAGAGAGGGTCCGTCGGAGTTTGAACATTTGTTTATTTTGCGAACGAACGACACGAACGACGGGACAATTGAGCAGCCCTATTATCATTTTATTATCACCTTCAAAGGGCTTCCTGCCGGCAACAAATATTTTCTAGTTTCTCTTCTCACCCGATTTGCTCCCTGCATTCTGTTTGTGCCCCGCCGCTTGCCGGCCTACCACCATCATTATCAGAGGTCCGATCGGACTTCCAGCTTATTACCAATCTTTTGGCGGGTGATTACCAATCTTTTGTCAATCATTTGGCAAATGCTCGTAAACTGACCATCAAACTTGTTGAATAGCAAAACACTCAGGCCAATTTGCAAAATTCTGAAGGGAGAGAACTCTTGGCAGCAGGGTAAAGTATCAATCTGCATTGTTGCCCGTCGCAAATACTTGAATCCCAGTGCTACAAAGATGATTGGTAATAAGCCAATACCCCGATCGGACCCCCGCGGTAACAACAGGACTAGCAAAAATCGAGCATCAAGGATTTACAAAACCCCTCTATAGTTTCCAAAACGGCTGTATTCTTATGCAGACGCCGCCATTCGACTCAGGCCTAGGTCATGCCAGCTCTTTTTCCACCAATTCTTTAATACAGTAATGTCAGGTCCCTCCAGTTCCACCTCAGATCTTACGATCTTCCCCTCACCTGCGCTCACCCAACTACGAAATGTTTGTTGACTGAACAGAATTTTCGCAATCTTCGCGTCAAATATAAATGTTCACGGAGCGTGGACGTTTCGGCTGGAATCCCGCGCGTATATTCGTATACGTTGCATTGGCAGCAAGTAAAGACCCTGTGGCGGACCGTCCGCATTCATTGAGCTTTCTCTAGCTGATGGCAGATGTCTTGTGCATCACGCCCGTTCGATTCGGGCCCGGGCCATATTCGATTTGTGTCTGACCTTGTTTCTTCTCCTTCCAGGATTGGACGAGTAAAATCCCCCCTCGAGATTGGCAAGCTTTCCGCTGAATTTTCGCCCACCCAGCATAGGGCTCTGTTTTTAATGCCTATTTGGAAACATGTTTATAAACCGGTTTTTATATCCCTGAATTGACCTTCGTGAGCTACATGCCGTTATATTTGCGGCTGCGGGTTTCGAATTTCAAGCGCACTGGTGTTGAAGCATTATAAGTTTCGCATTTCTTATCACAAGTCCCTCAAGCCAAGTTCCGTACATGTATGCTTGTTGCGCCCCAGTACAGAAACTCGGACGTGGTGCACGGTGCACGCCTGGTTCAAATATAGTTGTAGACTCTCGTTCAACTGCCAACAGGAGACCCGGGTTCGACTCCCGGCGTCTGAATAATTCAGCGCGACCGCTTTTTTTATCTTTGGTGGTAACACTACGCTCGATTGCCTCAGGCCTACATGTATGCACCTCCGCATTCTTTCAAGCAATCAATCGTAAATTCAGTCCCCATTTGCTACCACCAGTGCATTAATTGCCCAGCTTTACATGCATGCATGCTGCGTCTTGTACAAGAACTTGGACCGGGCGCACGGCGCACGCCTGGTTCAAGTACGGTCTCTCGTTCAACTGCAAGCAGGGAAAGCGGGGTCGACTCCCGGCGTCTGAATACGTCAGATAAGTCAGTATGACCGGATTTTCATTTTTCAACACCCTGCTTAGCATAGACTCAATTGCCTTGACCCCATTCAGTACCGCATCTCTGCCAGAAATCGGACGTGGTACACGGCCCACGCCTGCTTATACTTGAGATTTCCATCCTCCAATTACACAGGAAGCTCGGGTTCGACACCCGCCGAGTACGTTGCGGGTTTTGTCAAGCGCGATATTTCTTGTAGGAATAACCGGCTTCACATCCTTGCAAGGAATCGGGCGTGGTGTACGACGCACGCCTGCATCGAATTGAGCCGATGATTTTCAATTCACCGAAGCGCTCGGGTTCGACTCCCGACGTCTGAATGTGTAAGGAACTCTTTTTATGCGGCCACGACCTGTTCACCCACGATAAATTTCGTAGCCGTACACTATTGTGTTTAATATAATCACGGAACTTTACGATGTACAAGACCGACTAGCTTCCGAATCTGGTCTTTGAATTCGGCGAAGAGTACTAGCGCAACTCTATGCTGTTCAGTTTGGGGATTTAATCCCCCATATATAGATTGGGCCGAGTATATATATAAGTTTGTGAAACCGACATATATATTGCGAGCGAATATCCAAACTATCGAAAGATTGTATATCGAAAAAGTCAGCCGACTGTTATATTGCGACCAGCTGCCGGTCGATATCGCGAACTTGAACATGTACATCAACTTTGAATTGGTGAGTATATCTAAAATCTAATTGGCCGGACAAGGATATATCTAAATTAGTTTCACAAATATAAATTCCAGTTGGAATCTGTTGGCATCGTCTCAAATGGCAAACAAAGGTGCCCGCTCACCGTCTTGAGTAGTGGGCGGGTATGTGGCGGCTGCGGCGGTGTTGCGTCGGACGCCGTTCGCGTTTCGGATCACGGACCGATGTTTGGTGCTGTGTGGCTGTCGTCCATTTCCGGAAGCTCGACTTTGACTTCCGCCGCTCGATGCTGGGTCTTACGCAGAGCCTCTGTGTACCTCCTTTGGCAGTCTGCATCTATGTCCCATGCCTCTGTAATGTCCACCCCCAAACAAGTACCAGTTCACCAAGACAAAGTTCAGCAGCAAAACCGGCCATCCTGCTCGAGGCACTTGGCTTTTAAGACTTCAAGGCCAGTGCTGGCACACAGAAATACGAGACGGCATGTTGTCTTACTCCTACGCTCTTCCAGGCGAGACCGCCACTAACCTCTGGGTGGAGCACTCCAATTGACGGACATGTTGCGGACATGCGCCCCATCTCATCTTCTGCGCAGCTTCACAGGCATCCTGTCCAATATCACTGTGCAGACGCTCAGCGGCTTCCTCAAGCTCGATCGCAGCAAGGTCCCATGGGGCCTGGTCATTTATGTCTCTGTCATGTTTTTTCCTCGCGAGCCCAGGGAATTGCGGGCATTGCAACAATCAGATGGCGCGCCACTAGGCCACAGCTGCAGGCGAACCGCTGAGCCAATAGAGGGCGAGATGGTAGTGGTAAGCCATCAAGCTCGCCGGCGAATCGCCAAACACCTTGATGATCACGTGGCCGCACACGACATCGTGATCCGTGATCTGAAGCGCGGACCGCGTCCGACGCGACGCCGCCGTGGCCGCCCTGTACTCGCCGACCACTGTGCGTGATGGGCGGGCATGGCTTTCCACCATCCGAGACGATCCGAGAGGTGCCAACCAGAATTTAAATTGTAAGAAACCAAATATATATATGTCAGTCCAACTTTTAGATAGAACTCATCCGCGGCACATTAGATATATTTGGCCAGCAAACTGTGATATTGCCTTGATACTTACAATACCAGCACTCAGATTTGCAATGGGGACTGACAGATATTCGCGATATAACTACTAGACTCTCAGTTTATATATTTGCTTGCAGATTCGATATATATGCCCGCTTCGCAAACTTATATATATACTCGGCCCAATCTATATATGGGGGATTAAATCCCCAAACTGAACAGCATACAACTCATCATTCAACCAGGACAAAATCAGGGCCGTGACCATGAGTGTAAATTGGACACCCATGATAATGCTGCCAGCCTTGGACGGTTCAGACATCTGTACATCGCAAGAGGTCCAGGAAGTTTCCACTGTAAACGAGGAATTTGGTTCTGAAATTGGGCTTCATATGCGAGTCGAAATAATTCGAAAATGCGCACCAGATTCCTCATGAGGACACTCATTTGTTGGGTTGAATTCGTTGAGTCGAAATGAATCATACTCCTCACAAGACACCTGGTAAAGTGGAAACCCGAGGTCTCGGGCGAGCTCCTGGCTTTCAGGAGCGTATCCTTTGCCTTGATGGAATTGCCGGAGGCCAGCGTAGATGCTGTCGTCCCAGGAGCATCCCGAGACCGTCATTGTTAGCTCGAGGGAGGGAAACCCGAATTCTACCGCCTCCTCCGTGCTGAGAGGTTCGATTCCCGATGGGTGGAGGGACCAGTATGCCGGGCGATTCGGAAGACGAAAGCGGAACGGGCCGTCGGATTTCAGTTCCGTCAACGGACAGAGGAATAGATATCCAGGGGGGAGTATCGTGATGCGGTTGCCAATATTAGTATTGGAGAGTGTGAGTTCATACGAGATGTGGGTTATGAGAACTGGGGAAGGGTTACAGGATTTAGAATGCGCATCAGGATGCGTTCGTACCGTAATTTCTGCGGTCGGAGGTTATCTTGAGTCGATCGAAAATATGATTTGCCTGTGTGAGCCAGCATAGGCGGCTGCGGGAAATCTCAGAATACGCGTCGCACATATGGCGGGAACTGGCTCCCATTTTAATGTCGGAGGAGTATATACTTGAGATGGTAAAAAAGATTAGACAATGAACATGTACTAAAGGAGATACTCGCCGAGTCCACCCACGCTCTGCAACTATCTGCGACTTTCCCATCGCCGACCAACCGAGATCAGTGACCTTCAAACCAGGAATACATGCAATCTCGGTCCACTGTTCGATGTCAAAGCCAACGCAACAGGAAATAATCGATCCCATATGCACGGCTGCATTCGCGGAAACGGAGAGCTCGCGATAGTGCGAGAAATGATCGACACATATTTTGTGGTAGCTGTCCAACGGAAAGGAGGCAATGATCTCTGAGTCTTCAAGAGGTTCAAGCAGCGAGGGCGTGGGCCAGAATGATTGTTCGAAGCCGAAGGTGTAAAGGGAAGGGCTTTCGTTCTCGCTAGGTGTAAGCTCAACACAGAGACGACCGGTTGAAGGCCGTATCCACATTGTACATTGGCACAAATACTCAGACCGTGTTAGGATGCACGCATGCCCGAAACAATACACTCACCGGAATTTCCCCTGAGACAGCATGGGCATATTGCTTGGCATCCTAACAGTACGTCAAGCGGCGCATTCGAGACATAAATGGTCCTACCCAGAAGTCTCTCCCCTATAAAATTGATGTTACGGTTCGCAGCCTCACAGTAAATGGATGGACGTACAAGATTCCAAGCGATATACATCATTGATAAATCCGAACGACGGTACTTCTCCACCATTTGGTCCACAGGGATCAATTCTAATATTGATGGCCATGAGCGTGCAGTTGAGTTGACTGGAAGAAACTTCAACCCTCATGGAGTATAACGGCGTGCATGTCGGAGGATTTCGCTATGGCACAGAGTTGTACCAAATTCGGATGGCTATGCCTGAGTTTAACGTCCAATGAACGAGGACCAAATACACGCTTACCGGAACCATGAACATCGTGCGATATGTTGCCCCCATTCCTACGAAAGGGAGTGCATACATGTCCACCAAGGAGTAGAGTCATGACATACCTCTTCCGAATGCTCGCCCTGATACAAAGCCACCGTCATTGCCGACTGCAAGCCGAGGATCCGTGCATAGTACAGGCGTCTTCCAGAATGTTCCCCTTGCCGACGAGACACTACACCGGATTTGCAGTCCAGACATATCTCATGTAGGAGATTGAGGTCCCCGATTGGGATTCTGCGAAAGTCTATCCGTTGATGATTAGTTTAGTCCCCAAAACACGAGTATCCTAGGCCACCAGAAGGTTCAGCCTGACTGGGAGGCGCAAAAGTCACATTGACACTCTTGAAGCTTCCGCCAGCGACGACCAAATCCTGTGCCTGGGAGAAAAAGGCCCCCGTGAACCTGGTGCACGATGGGATTATCCACTAAGGCGAAGAGGTGTGGACACAAACTGGTTATTGGGCGGACCATGCTCCGTCGATTCAGTGCGGAATTCCGCTCGACATTGAGACTGATCGTCCATGGATCGTGAAGGTATGAAGCAGACCTGTTAAGCGCTCGGGGTGAGAGCCGTATACCCAGTCTTCTAAATTAGACCACCAAAGCTGTAGCAATCAGCTTCTTTGCGTTCGCAGGGAAAGGCTCACGAGACACGACAGAGAGATCAGAAAAGTGCGGATAGGATTAATAAATTTGGAGGCCCAGCCTCGATGGGCAGTGTGGTAACTTGACATTACTGCCGGTGGCAGGATTTCTGGTACATCTACTGGATGCATCGATTGGTCACTGGCAGATCAGATTCTAGAGGATTCCAGAATTCTAGAAGAAGCCACCACTTGTAGAGATTTTTGGCCAGAGAGGATACGCCGCGGCAGCGGGTCTGGCATTACTGCAGAGACTGGCCATCTAGCCTGATAGCACGGGGACCAGAAGTCTCGAGGACGCAGAAGATGGAAAAAGAGAAAGGACACGTCAACAGTCTTCTGGGTTGATCCGACTGATTGATCTTGAACTATTAAATTATCGACAAGGTCTTAGAATCCTCACCCACGTCGGCCTTCAAAATAACCGCTTCAAGCGAAAACACAAAACTTGAGCGGTTCCGCCCCCGGCGCCTAAATAACATCGAATACATTCCAACAGCCGAGTAGATTTCCCGGGTCGTGTATTAATTTCGCATTAATGGAACCCGATTATTGATAGTTAGTGATATGCCGGAGCAGCCTCCTCCAAATGACTGGTGCGTGCGGCGCTTTGCGGCGATGCCATGCCAAACATGGTCGGCGAGGTAAGCGGAGATACACTGGTCTCGGTTTGGTCTCGGTGTCGCTGAAACCGGCCCCGGAGACGCTCTGCTCCGCCATGCTTGCAAGCCATTCCGCCGGGCTTGGCATCACCCAAATAAAATTGGTGGCTTGACCATATTACACGGCGACCTCTCCCCTTATTCCTAGCCTCAACAGTCCATCCTGCAAGTCCGGCCTTGAGGTAAGTGAGATTTAATTCTGAGTTTTTCCTTGTCAAAGTGCTGATTGTCGGCACCGGCGGATCGACGATGAGCTATAGAGTTAACTGTGCAAGAGGGCTTGTCGCTCACCATCATGCTATGCCCATATACTAACCGCAAAATCCTTTTACAATGCTGAACGAGCATGTCACGTGGATTTCAGAAAAGACAAAGAAAAGAAAAACATGCTGAATGCGTTCGGCTATGGAATCAACTGAACTCCGAACCCCGGGCTTACCGAAATTACGGCAAATTGTCTTTGTATTGTTCTGACCAAGGTTCTGACTCTTAAATGTCATGCGTGGTGCCTTTCTGGCCGCCTGTTTATATTGCCGCCAGACATCTGCTGTTCAAGCCACCCCACCCCGCTCAGTTGAAACAATTATTTGCTACACTGGGCTTCCTCAAACATGCCTCTTAATTCCTGTGGCATTAAGAATGCCGCTAAAATATCACAATTATAATCCAAGGTGTGGGCAACTGGACATGGTTCAACATGCACCATTGTTCCGCGCCTTAGGTTCGCAGCGATAAACTCCAATGGCCAAGGGAGAAATACGTACGGTGTAAAAACTCTCAGTGTAATTGGGCCCAAGCCAAGCCACTCACAATGTCAAGTCCAAGCCGCCCAAGCCCGCCCCAGCCAAATTCAAACTCCGCCAAGCGGGGCAAGCCATTCGGCCAAGCCACTCGGACAAGTCTGTCTGTCTCTCTGCTGCGGCATTCGTTCCATATCCAATGATCAATATTCTGCACGCTCGAGTATTTAATACAAGTTTTCATACTGGCTCTAATTGCCGATGATTGTCTAAAAGTTCAAATAGGGACGCCGGGGGAACGGAAATTACGACAACGCTTCCAAGACCCTGGGCTCCGTTTCCTTGGGCATGACGGGCGTGTGTCCAGCGCGCAGCTTAACGTCCTTGAGCCAGCCGCTGTCGGATACGGAACCCAGGCGCAAGGTCGAGGGACACTGGAAGACGTGCTTCGCCGGTGGGAGCGCCGCGGACCCCACCAAGGTGTTGACGGCGCTAACGACCGCGCGGCACTTGGACGTGGCGACATCGGACGAGATCCCGACGCCCCAGATGCTGCCGACGCCGGACTTGGATGGGGTGTCAGATGAGAGGTGCATCTCGACGCAGCTACACGTCTTGTCCCCGACAGCATGGGCGGCGAATTCCCCGGCGACGATGGAGAGGGCGAGGCTCGTCCGGAGGGCGTCGACGATGGCTAGGACCGGGGTGGCACCAGTGCCCTGGATGAGGCGTATCGTGCCATCCACAGACAGATCGCCCTCGAAGTGCAACGGCGCCGCAGCGTCAGTAGAGCCAGTGAAAGTCATCATGTCGTCGGAATAGTCGGACACAGGGAGCGCATGGGTGTCTGGCGTCGAGGGGAAGAGGCGATACGACGCAAGGTGGAGGCGCCCGACTGGCTTCGCCGAGATGCTGTACGTTTTCTTGAATGTGTCGGTGATCAGCGCCGCCGTCATCTCTTTGCCCGACGTCTCCGCCAGTGCCTGCACAGCGCCGTAGAACGCGACCTGCATCCGGCGGGGCATCTCAACCTGCAGGCGCTGCTTAATGATGTGCGCCGCGCCCGCCTTGCCGCTCTGGCTGCTGACGCGGATGAGGTCGTCGTAGCCGTACCCGAGGTCCTTCGGGTCGAGCGGGATGTAGGGCATCGCCCACGCCTTGATACCCTCGCCGGAGCGCTCAACCGCGGCCCACCGCTTCTCCTGCGCGTCGAGCCCCTTCTTGATGGCGTCCTGGTGCGTCCCGGCGAAGGCGGAGAAGACGAGGCTCCCGGCGTAAGGGTACCGTGTGGGCACCGCCATCTCGTTCACGCGGCACACAACCGCAACAATCTCGGCGAGATTCGAGAAGTCGAGATTGGGCGCGACACCCTGGGAGTAGAGGTTGAGCGCGAGAGTGATGAGGTCGACGTTGCCCGTGCGCTCGCCGTTCCCCAAAAGACAGCT
The DNA here is from genome assembly GCA_029289555.1 of Mycena latifolia. Lineage (NCBI taxonomy): Eukaryota > Fungi > Basidiomycota > Agaricomycetes > Agaricales > Mycenaceae > Mycena > Mycena latifolia. Next base: position 271,302 of record JARJLE010000051.1, on the reverse strand, counting down.
AGGTAACCGGATTTAGCAACGGGATCAAATCAAGTTCACCACAACGAACCCTTCCACACGATTGCCTCCAGCGAGGAGACCAAGCTCTGTGGCGCCCACAGCAGTACCTGGCGAGATGCCCAAATCAGATGACGCTCAGGACACGAAACTCTCTGCGCACCTCTGTCATTGTGGGGATGGAGGCTGAGCAACACACTATCCCTCTGCTGAATGTGGGTGCCAAAGTACTCCACCTTTTGCGTGATAAGAATGCAGTTGGCATTTTGAGCAACGACAGACGCGTACCTGATCGGCGTAGTGATTGCTCGGGGCGCATTCCACGGTGGCAGCAAGGTTGAAAATGATTTTGTTCTCGGGCGAAGCTTTTCCCCACGCTTCGAGAACCCGATTCCCGAGCTCGACCGTGAATTCGGGTTCGGTCTGGGAGAACGTTTCGAAGCAATAATTGAGCGTGAATTTAGTGCCTGCAGAAATTTGCACATTCCGGTTAGCAGGATGCAGCTGAGGACAAGAAGAGCCGACGAACCGGAGCGTGCCGTTTCGGCTTCGGTAAGTTCTTTGACCAAGCGAACGGCGTTCAGAGTGAGTTCGATGGTCTGCTCCTTGGTATTCCTGAACACAATCTCCCGGAAAACGGGAGAGACGGCGTTGTAGAGATGGATGATTGCGTGTTGTGCGCCGGCCAGGGACGCGATGGATTTTTTGATCAGGTCGGGACGTGCGGGAGTGATCACCTAAAATCATGTTCAGCCTTGGAGTTAAACGAGTGAGAGACAATCGGGACCTGTAGAGCTACACCGTCGGGGACTTCGTTGTTCTCAATAAGTGAGCGCACAAATTGATACTCGAGCTCCGACGCAGAGGGCTAGGTCAATGCATCAATCCAGGCTGTTCAAGGATGTTGAGAGAAAACCTCACATAGGCGACTTCGATTTCTTTGAAGCCGATCTGCAACAGAAGCCTGCAATGCGAATTAGACCGAAATACAAGACGATCAGCGAGTTGCTTACTTGAAGAGCTCTAGTTTGGTCGCATTGCTCATGGGGTTTACGAGAGCCTGATTTCCGTCGCGGAGGTCAGTGGAAAGCCAGTTTGGCGCTGAAGTAGTGCGTTGGTTGGGCCATTGGCGAGTATATCCCGGGGGGAATGGCACAGCACGATAGGGCACGTATTTGGTGGACGGATCAGCTCTGGAGGCGAGTGAGTTTAGTGGGCAGGAGAGCTTGAGGGGGTAGTGAAATTAAGACGTACAGCATCGGCATGTTGAGTGATTTGTTTTGGAGAGGAGGGGATAATACTACGGTGCTGTAAAGTCCTCCAGCGTTTAAATATTATTTTCGCACCTTGCGCCACCGGCAAGTCCAGGTAATCGCATGCGGTTGGAAAGCAATTTATGAGAGTCGCATCAGTCTGCGGAACAAAACGAATCGCCAAGCACCACCTCTCTCGCCAATGAACGAGACGGGGATGCGAAGAATATCCATTCCGGGTATATATGGCGACGGGAAATCGGCAGTAGTCCACCATGCTCCATAGTGTCATAACTTTACGGCGGTTCTCTTGCAGATAGATTTTCGTAGGGCTTGGCGTCCGGAATTAGCTTCCGCTTGCCGGCGTCCAGTACTGACGACACAGGGAGTGTAACATCGCTTTGCATGAGGAGCGGAAGTTTACCTTCTCCGAGGAAGAATGAGTTGGTGACAGTTGTCGTTTCTGCCAAGTTTAAACTATACACTGCCGGGGCTCGGAGACAGACTTTTAACCCTACTTTGATTGCCGTTCGTCGCCGTGCCGACCCTGAGCTTCGTAAGACAATGGTCGGTCTTGGGGAACCGGTGCATTTACGATTGGGGGCTTGGCACTTGAGCACGTAGCCGTCTATCGGAGCGCATCGCCTGGTCGTCGTCGTCTCGGAGAAGTGGGCCTTTGTGAAGTGTCGGGTTTCGGCCCGAATTGCTGGCACAGCTTTCGCCAAACATGTGCAACCATTCGGCGAACACAACGGCCGCGCAATACGACTCAAAATCCATGTGTCCGCTATCTACTTGGACACGGCGCGGCAGACTAACGACAGAGGTATGTAGATGCGTCTACGCGGCGGATGCACACCTTGGCGTCCCCCTGTGCCGAGCTGTGCGTCCGCATGTTGAACCCTCTGTCTACGCGAACCCGGAACGCAGTTTAGTATAATTGTGTTGGTGTTTCCGCTGCCCCCACGATAATCGTGGGAACACCGGAAAGGTGCGGAGGTCGATAGACGGCTGGTGGAAAGACCTTTAGGAGGGGTACAAACCTCGTAACGCATTATCAAGCGGAAATAACCGCTGAACACAAGAATGATGAGCCGCCGTATCGGGAATCGGAGCAAGCCGGGTTCCAGAAGTATGGCCATGCAACCACCATGCCCGCAGCCCGGGTTCTTCGCCACGCAACTTCCTTCACTTTATGTCGTGGGGTGCTGATCCATATAGCGTTTCTGCCTATCAGATAGCGTGTCGGTCGCCTCCTTGCTTTTGGAACGCTCCGCCGCCCACAACATCTTCATGTGGCTGCTGTGGGTCTGGGGAACAATCGCCATTCCTGGATGCTTATCGCACTTCTTGGAGCCACCCTGTTTCCTGTCAGTGGCATTTCAACACTGATGTGACGTCCCCGGGCAAAGTTTGGACGGGGAAGTCCATACCTGCCACCGGATGGCTACCTACCAACTGGAGTATCTTTATCCGACGACGAGTTCTGGGCACTGCTTTCCTTCGCCAAGTTATTTCCGCCTGTACAATGTCCCGCTCGGCTCTTCTTTCCAATCGGAGTATCTTATCCGACTACAAGTTCTGGGTACTACCTGGGTTCGCCAAGTTATTCTCGCCGTTGCAATGTCCCGTTCAGACGCTGTTACTTCCGCCTACACCTCTCCAGCTTCAAATGAGCCTTCCGGTAGTGTGTTCGTGTTTCAGAATTATATTCGCGCTAAACCGTATGTTAGAACGGACGATGGCACTCTTGAAATCCGAGAAACCCGCACAGGACACCAACACCCTTACCACCCATACTTCCTCAACCACCATACTCCCGATAACTCACCCAGACGCGTCAAAACCTCAAGTAACTGTGGCCTGGGATGGCCCCGATGATCTCGAAAATCCTCGTAACTGGTCGAATCGCCAGAGGTGGACTGTCACGGTCGTTGTCAGCCTCTTCACTTTCATAAGGTCTGTCCATTCGTTTTTTCGACCACCGAGATTTATCAGCAGTCTCTGCTTTTCCTTTCGCAAGTCCCGTCGCATCTTCCATCTCATCGCCCTCGCTCCCTGCCATTTCCGCGGATTTGAAGATCGAACCTGGTTCCATCCTCGAAAATATGACGCTATCAATCTTTGTATTAGCATATGCCATTGGGGTGAGGTTCCTTCCTTGTAAATGCCCAACTGTTCACCATCCGGACAGCCGCTATTTTGGGGTCCACTCAGCGAGCTCTGTGGGCGTCTACTTGTCCTCCAAGTCTCGAACATCTGGTTTCTCAGTGCGAAAATCCGTGGTCGATTGTTCCTCCACCCACTGATTTGTGCTTCATAGTTTTCAACACGCTTTGTGGCTTTGCAAAGACACCGACGCAGCTCCTCGTTTTTCGGTTCTTTGCTGGGTTTGGAGGCGCTGCCCCGCAATCAATCGGCGGTGCCATCGTGGGCGATATGTGGTCTCCAGCCGAACGCGGAATGGCGATGGCGTTATATTCCATCGCTCCACTCGTTGGTCATCTCGGACTATTTTCTAACGCCCAAATCTCATGAGGCGATCCATAGGTGGGTCCATCAACGGGCCCTTTGGTGGGCGGGTGGATTGCACAGAAGAGCCACTGGCCCTGGGTCTTTTGGAGCGTCAGTATTGCCGACGCGGTACTTCAACTTGGAGCCTTCGTATGTTATATCTGCGCCTTGACAAGTAATCTTACCATTGATCCTCCGCCAGATCTTTTTGCGCGAGACGTACGCACCGGAGATCCTCAAACAAAAAGCCCGGTCGCTTCGAAAATTGACCGGAAACCCAAATGTTCATTCAGCCTTTGAAGACTCGCACCGCTCGTGGACAACTGTGATGGGCCGCGGAATGGTTAAACCCATCGTTTTCCTCTCCACAGAGCCCATCGTGCAAGTTTTCGCGCTCTATATGGCCGTGCTCTATGGAGTCCTCTACTTAAGTTTGACTAGTGAGTAACATTGACAACAGGCTCCGCCCATTTCACATGCTGATTCTATTCATTCACAGCCTTCGTCAAAGTGTTCACAATCCAGTACAACGAGGGCCTCGGAATAGCCGGTATTCACTACCTCGCAATTGCTCTAGGCTCCACTGGTGAGATTTTTGCCTCCGGGGTTGCACGTTCGCTGAACCGGCTGTGCTGGGCAGTCGGGGGGCAGGTGGGCGCGCGCGTACTGACCCGTGTCTATCTTTACCTCAAGGCCAAGAACGGCGGCATCGGTGGCCCCGAGATGCGGTCAGCACGCCTCGGCCCCATTTTACGGATTATTTTAATTCGCCCACAGCTTGCCGCTTCTTATGGTCTCGGCGACAACACTTCCCATCGGGCTACTGATATACGGATGGTCTGTCCAAGCCCATGCATTTTGGTTGCTACCAGGTAAGACCACCGTACTCGCAAATTGATGGATCCTCGAGGACTCATGCATTTGTAGACCTCGGAGTATTCATCTACTCGATTGGAATTGGTGCGTATTTCACGCTCTCGCCTTTGACAGATATTCTGAACTTTGAAAAGGTGCCAATTGGACTTGCATTCAAACATATCTGGTGCGCTTTCCCGTATCCCCCATCGATCGTCCCTGGTTCCCATCATGCCATACAGGTCGACTCCTATTCGATTTACGCTGCGAGCGCAGTCGCGGGCGTATCCTCCTTCCGAGCGTTCGCCGGCTTCGGATTCCCGCTGTTCGCAGACGAGATGTATGCCAAGCTCGGAGACGGTGCGTTCTTGCACATATCCACTTGAGAGTCGATCCCACTTACCCTGCGTTTCACAGGATGGGGCAACTCAATACTCGCACTCATATGTCTGGTGGTTGGCTGCCCCGCACCATTCGTCTTTTATCGATATGGTGCCCAGCTTCGCGCACGTAGTAAAGGAACCTCTGTAGAGTGAATGCACATGCGCGTGGCATCTGAAAATCATCGCGCACGTGAGAATCCCTGCGACATGAAGGATGTGATAGGATCCTATGATAGGCCTCTTCAGCTCGGAGGCACTACGGTTCAGAAGCAAGTTTTGCAGATCGGAGAAGCCAGAACGTGGGATCTTCCTTGGCGGATGTGTAAGCGTCGAGAGATGCGAAAATCCTGCGGCTTGTGGGTAGGTGGCGATACCTACGCCCGAAATGGAAAGTTTCATGGCGCCCTAAGAAACAGAAAGGGACTTGAGCCAGAGATGTTCGCTTGAATGGGAGGGCTGAGAAACGAACTCGGGCTTCGCGAGGCTGCGCGCGGAACTAAGTATGACACCCTCGGCGTCACTGAGGGACAAGTTTGTTGATCGGGGGAGCGAAACGTGGCGTGAGATGCGATGGCCCTTTCTCCCTGCGAGTGCCAGTGAGCTAACCGACGATTTGCTTCGAGTTGCCTTGGCGTTCTCATCGGCAGTGTAATGATAAAGTCCGTGGAAGGTCTTCACTGCATATGGAAGATCTAGACTCAGCGCCAACAATAGAATGACCCTAAGACGGACGACATATTCGATGGTTTAGAGCTTCGCCAGTCCGCACAGTGAGCACGATTTGCGTCCGATGAGAGTAGTATCTTGGACAATTGAGCGAAGTACGCAAACATCCAATTCGGAGTCCTCGGAAAGTCTCCGGAGATTTTTGCGCGTTGAGCTTGAAACAGTGAATGAAAGCAACTGGCTAAGGTACATGAACTGATTGACTTCAACCTATCGACAGATCCCATGGCACGGCAGATTTGCGTCTTAAAGGTCTTTGAAGGCCCAGGGAGTTAAGTGGACTCCAGTCGTTCGAGACAGTGATCGGCACTTCAAGTAAGCTTCTTATTGATTGTTCAAGGCAAGCTCGTTCTCGGCGCACCGATTTCCGATCACGTCCCGGGAGCAGACAGAATAATCATCGAGAACCGCAGCCCCGCGGACATGTCGCTGTTCGTTGAGCTCATGGCTAGGGTTTATTGGAGTGCTCGGCGCCCGCGTGTCTTCCGCGGCGGTAGGTAGGTGGGTATCCCGGAGTTCTTCTCATCATAATATCGGAGTGCCGCGGATGGGAAGCACGCACAGATGGCAACGGAGAGTACACTGGCGGAGTGTCCGGAATTAATGAAACGACCGAAGAATGCGGAAAGAACAAACGCGCAAAGCGATCCGCGGCGCGCAGGGGAGTCATGATCTAGTTGAATACTTATCCTAGTTCGCGCCGCTGTATCAGCAGATGCGCTCGGACGCCGTGCAGGACCCAAAGTTGTACGGCTTGCTCGGCGAGATCCCCTCGCTTCAGCAAATGAGGAGGAAAGGGGGTTATATTCGACTCGAGGTTCGAACAAGGAGCGAAACAGAAAAGACAGGGGGGAAGCGCGGAGTGCACGGAATTGAAAATCCGCTGCGTCATCGTGCAACGAAGCACGGCAGAAAGAGCTTGATGAGAGGCACACACAGAAGGTAACGGAGACTACACCTGGTGGTGTCAGTGGGAATGAAATACCAAGAAATTTGGGAAGAGGAAAGCTCCGAATGGTGCATGTCGTGCAGGGGAATCGTGATCCAGATTTATCTCAGCAGCCGCCCACGGAATTAGGTTCGGTTCCCGCGAGCTGCACCACTCTGCCCATGGCATCCGTCGGCGGAGGTGGACGCGGCCGTCAGGGTTCATTCTTCACCCGAGGAGCGAAGTGGAAGCGAAGACTGGGTGAGAGGAGAAAATATCGCAGGAGAGGAGGAAGGTGAATGTGGAACACCACGAAGCCGAGGCACATCTGCGCAATTATTAGTAGGAACATATTGACTGCAGGCACGCGGTGGTGTACACCGAGCAGGCGCTCTCGTGCGCCGACGTACCGCGTGTAATAGTTCCACATCCAGTGGCGTCACCATTGTGCGCCAAGAGTTCACTTTGGCTTGGCCGAATGGCTTGCGCCTGCGCAGAATGGCTTGTTTCGGCTTGGGCTTGGATTTTGGTGGCAGCCCAAGCCCAAGCCCGGCAGAATGGCTTGCAAACCATTTTGTCGCGGCTTGGCATCACTCAAATAAAAGTGGTGGCTACATGTCCCCGGCGGCCTCTCTTCTTATTCCTAGCCACATAGCAACAACCTCCGAGTCTTCCCTTGAGCTCGGTGTCGCGTGAGATTTAATTCCAAGATTGTCCGTGTCAAACTGCTAATCCGTCGGTACCGCCGGATCAACGATGAGCTATGGGGTTCCGTGTATGCAAAAGTGGTGGCTTGTTGTTCTCGATATCTCCCAGTATCACTGGATGTTTCGAAATGGGACCGCACCGGGTAATTTTATCCTGAGTCTTATCCTGGACCTTAGTTTAATGCCCAGAGTATAATGAAAGACCACTTTCCAAGACTGAACCTGCATACAATACGGAGTTGGATCCTTGATTCCCAAAAAACAGCAAGCACGTTGAATGCCTTCAACCAGGAAGCCAATTGAATCCCGACCTTTTTCCGGCAGCGCAGAGTGTCGTTACCGCTCACGATTATTATTTTTATTTTTATCTTTATTTTTATGTGGGACGTTTGGAGTAACAAAGCAAAGTCTGCAGAAGCATTCTAAGCTTGTCCGTCTGTTGCTGGTTAGATCGGGCAATGCCGTGCGACAAATTCAAAATATAACACTGTTCCCAAACGTTCCCAGCGGTTAACTGCATAGCTAAGCACTCGAATACTTGTCATTTAAAGCTCAACAATACCTGAGCTGAATTTTCTGGGTAATGCACCCGGCTTGAGGAGTGCAAGATTGATCGGCTTGGGCTTGGCGGAATGGCTTGTGTCACGTGTCACAAGCCAGTTGTCCGATGGTCGGTGGGATGGTGCAACTTAGTTCACTGATGTGGATGGGTCTGCAGGCGGAGTGGCGGTTCGAGTGGAGAGAGGTAGAGCGCAGGAGCGGATTCTTATCGGTTTGGGAGACGATCAAGTTGCCGAAGGCGAGACGGAGGGTGTTTGGAAGGGGACTGATCGGGCAAAGTTGAGGAAAGATCTAGTATTCATGTTCTGATGATCTCGGACTCACAGGCGGGGCTCAACGGCATCGTCTCAACGGCGCCTCGTTCAGGTCAATTCCGAGCAATCGAATATGACAAGCTCATACGTGCCGCTACCGCCCGACTTCCTGTCCTCCATATCACGAATCTCTGGACTCGGAACAACCGGAAACGAGCTCGCGGACGCAACGGCCAAGGCTGCCACCCTCCTTGCTCCAGACCCATCCACCCCCATCTCCCTCACCACCTGCCGGCGTCGTATTCACCTCCAGATCCTGGAGAAATGGAAGCGATATTGGGACCTCACCAAGTTGGGTCGTGGGCTCCGCGCGATTGATAATTCTCCCCCTTCACTTATTCTTCGCCCCCAATACGACTCTTCCCTCGCTCGTGGTAGCATCTCCATCGTTGCCCAGCTCCGAACGGGATTCTCCTCTCTCAACGCTCACCGGTACTTGTGCTTTAGGGGCCATTGCATGCGCATGGCAGAACGAGTCCGGGTCGGGTTTCATTTTAAAATACAACATGAAGTTGAATTTTGAAAGGGACAGACAATGAAGGACTTTAGAATTAATAAAGTGGTTGCCAGAACAAATGCCACCTGTTGACAAGACCGATGATAATGGGTTTGGAGGTCGGATCCTGGGTCCGGACAAATTTTGAAAATTTGCCCCGGCAGGTCACCGCCAGAGTCCGGACAAATGCACCCTGGGCGGGCGACAGGCCTGTGTCGAAGTCTGGACAATGGGCTCCGATCCCACCAAGGTGTGACCGGACATTTCCTCATTCGGCCGATGGGTGGCCTTAGGCTTCGAGTTGCCACCAATTTGTGAGCCCATGGACGACAGTACGGAATGGTTTTCCAAGGAGACAGTGTCACCAAACATGGAAGAGCTCATCCCGTTTCTTGCCGTTCCGACGCGCACGGTGGGGCAGCATCTCCTGAATAAATTTGATCAGGCCTAGTTCGATGGAAGAAGACGATACGCACCTGCCTTAATCCAGAAATCATTTCCCCGTTCTGGGTTCTGAATTGCTGGGTTAAAATACTCGATGCATCGGAGGCCAAGGACCGCTGGATTCGCGCGGCATCCTGGTTAGACAATACGGGAAAAACAATGGACGAATTAGCGGTGAAGCGCGGCGCTTGCAAAGGCAGTTGCAGGCCTGAGTACCGTGTGAAGGAAAGGGAAGGCAAATATTCATATTACGGAGTTAGCAGAGGATGATTGCGTAGAAGACTAATTCTATTTTTTCAACCCCTTATTTGGCCTTGTGCAGCGCTTTTTTTTTAAAAAAAATTCGAGGTCTGATCCAAAGTCCAGACAAAAAAAGAGGTCAGTGCCAGAATCCGGACAAAATTTGGGACCGCCGGCGGTCCCAAAGTCCGGACAAAAAATTTGAAAGGCCCAAAAACCGGATCTGACCTCCAAACCCATTATCATCGGTCCTCTGTTGGCACAGGAGCACCTTCCGGTTGAACCATGCTCATCTGGATCTCTCCAATGGTTCCAGTTTTGGATATTTTCGAGCACTATGAAGTACCCTGTGAGGTTCGGAATTCCATTCACGGACATCCGTAATTTATCACAAGCTGAAGGGAACTGCCTCCAATTTTCTCCAGTTTCTACTGGAATCACTTTTTAGTCTCGGCCATCTCTCTCTCTGTCAGTTCAGACCTTGGCTACTGGTCAATTGCACTCGACACAATCCGAGAGGGAGTCCGACTACGACCTCCATGTGGTGAGCACGCCGCGAGAGGAATCTGAGCGTGAATTAATTGGGGCGGGTGAGTCGCCTGGAGGATGGGAAAAAAGCAAGTCACTACTCCTGTAATGCCTGGACCCAAGTCTCATCGCGCAAACGATGCCACAAACTGGTCTACTTACCAAAGAAACCCGAGTCGCCCGAGATACCCGAGGGGCGGTTCATTTGATAAAAAAAACCCTTCGCTGCAAGTCGTACGGAGCGGCGCAACTCGTGCATTCAAATCGTGAAATTGTAGGGACCGCTCGCACTCCCCATGAGGTGCGCTGCCGCCACTGTCAATATGGAATTGAATACCTTTGACACTGATGTGGGCACTCTGAAGACCTGAACACCCACTCTGATTGATGATGGGACTCGGGAGGCTCAGATCTTGGCCAGAAGTTCCGTCTTAAGATGCATCTTATATGTCTCAATTCGCTCCTAACCATGGGGATGTCGCATCAAGACTGGAGCGATGCGATTAAATCAATGAAAATAACTTAGGGGAATGCACGCACGGCGAGGATCAATATCTGAAGATCAAGTGCGCATGTATTCTGGTGCATTCAAGGTTTGACAATGGGCAGTCTGCAGAAATTTTGTATCAGATGCTAATCAAGGTACAGGAAACACATGAAGAAGAACCAAAGAGCAGTGACCAGACCCCGAGTCGATCGGGCTCGCATGTTGCGTTTGCCAAGCACGTTACCAATTCCATGTGAGGCTGGGCACTGAATATAATATGTTGGCCGCTCCCGCACGGTGTCCCAGAGGAGGGACATTACAAGAGTACCTCCTGCGCCTTCCCAGGTGGAAGCAATGGAATGAGGACCTCAATGGAAAAGGAAAGGAAAGAAAAGTGAAGCCGAGCCGGCGCTCCGCGTTATGGTGCCCGAACCCGAGTCGTCCCCGAGTCTCCTGCGACTGGAGTCGTTGGACAGACTCGAAATTTGGAATATCACCACGCTATGGTTCTTTTTACCTCTGGTTCTGAGGGCCGATACATCAGCATCTGGGATTTGAGATGCGGCAGGGTTTTACATCAAAGCACCGGCACGGCAACATTGGAAGGCGCTGTTCGGACATAAAATGAGCAACACGCTAGAATGATCCAACCCCGAGTCGAACAGCATCGGATTGAGGGTCTCAAGTCAACTCCATGTCGGCCAATGCCAAAGTTACTTCGGCTTCAACACCGAGTTAACAGACCAATGTCAAGCCGCGAAGAAAGATGATGAAAGCTCAAAGAGGAGTTAACTGAGAGCGAGAATAAGTTATTCGAGGTGTGTTGTGCTGTTTTAACAGCCGGTCGCCGGGCGATCAGATGCGAAACAAGTGGGTCCCTGCGACTCGGAACTTCTCGCGATCGAAGGGAACCGAACTCGGATCGCAGGGAAATGACTGCACTGGGACTCCGGGAGCGAAGGAGGGAATCCGAGGGAAACTGGGTGAATGCATGACTAAAAGCAGACCGACTGCAGAACGCTTGCAAGTGCCAAGAAAGCAAAGGAAGAGTTGAGGAAGAGAGCTAAGCGATTATGATGGCCCAGAAATCATCAGTCACCCGTGACAGGGCTCGCAAACAACGCACAAACAAATGTGCGCTGAGCTCAGAAGTCGCGGCACAATGGGTCAAAATTCCTTAGAATATTCCCGAGAACGCAAGGAAGATCCACCGACCTTGGGGCAAAAATTGAAGTATGGAAAGTTAATCACGGCGAAATAAATCGACATACAACTGCCAATGTCACACTAAGAACGTAAGGAGAAATGACAAACTTGTCAGGACTGCTGACGCTGAGGCCCATAAAAAGGCAGAAAACCCCACGATAATTCCCTTATAAGGAACTGGCGCACCCACGAAGCACAAACGTCATCGAACAAAAAACCTCTCAGTATGCGGAGAATGGAGAGTAAAGACGAGTCTACTAAAATATTCATTTTAGGACTCGTAATCGTTCAACATCCCCTGCATGTGACGCTTGCGGTGCGGCATTTGAAAATTGAAACTCGTGCCCACTTCCTTCTCCGTTGCCCCACGTGGGACCACCCGCGGCCCGCCCGCACTGCAGCATGCCTCATAACACTGGTCTCCTCGGCGCTGTCGATCCGCGCCCCCCCCCCCCCCCCCCCACACACACACACCCCAACTCTTGAAGCTGCTCGCTACTTTCATCTCAAAAATTGGTTGATTCTCCACGCAATGTTAAGATCTCCTTTTTCTTGCTGTCTCTACTTACATTACACTTCAATCCTGCGCCAAGTCGTACCTCCTCAACATCTCACTCCTCTCCCTCACGTCGTTATCTCGTTGCCTATCCCTCAAATCTTCTCCCCACTCGCTTCGACCTTCGTTTATTTCAATTCTCACATATAAAATAGTTACCTCAAAATACCCTACTAAAAACCACCCAACCCCAAACTACTTACAGTAGTGTACTGCCGCATGGCTCCTGTAGTCCGGTACGGTAACCAATAGAATTCAAGTTCAAGTTCAAGGCAAATTTAAATGACTTCAAAGGCTTGTGCCTGATACAAGGGGAAAATATTATGTGAATTCTCCCCAGTCCCTTCAGTGAGGTCGGCCTGCAAGTGTGAACAAAGCGTACTGAAGGAGGATCAGCACACTACAACGAAGAAGGAATCCAACGCTTTCGGGAATCTCAGCAATATCCCAGCTCACACTCGGGCTTGGGCTTGGGCGCTAACGGAAGCGCAAACGAAATGCATCATCTCTCTGTGTATTATTATACCCGATGTCGAACGTTCTGACCAGAACGTGTTCCTCGGCCTTCTCTAGCGTTTCGCTATTACCCTGAAGGACTCCCGGTTCAGCATTATGAATCCTAGACGAGACCTGTTAAGCGCTCGGCGTGAAAGCCGTATACCCAGTTTCTAAATTAAACCAGGGCCAAAGCTGTAGCAATCAGCTTCTTTGCGTTCGCAAGGAAAGGCTCACGAGATACGACAGAGAGATCAGAAAAGTGCGGATAGGATTAAATTTCCAGACCCGGCCTCGACGGACAGTGTGGTAACTTGACATTATAATCACTGCCAGTGGCAGGATTTCGGTACATCTACTGGATGCATCGATTGGTCAGATCAGATTCCAGAATTCTAGAAGCAGCCACCACATTTCTAGTTAGAGAGGATAAGAAAGGGGTTTGGCATCACCGCAGAGACAGGCCGTCTAGCCAGAAGTCGCGAGGACGTAGAAGATGGAAAAAGAGAAAGAATACGTCAACAGTCTACTCAGCGGGTTGATCCAACTAATTGATCTAAATTATCGACAAGGAACAATCCATTCCTCATCCACGTCGGGCTTCAAAATACTTCTTCAAGCGAAAACACAAAACTTGAACGGTTCGACCCTCGGCGCCTGAATAACATTAAATACATTCCAGCAGCCCTGCAAATTTCCCGGGTCGTGTATTAATTTCATACTCAATGGAGCTACCGATTAGTGATAATTAGTGATATGCCGGAGGAGCCTCCTCCAAATGACTGGTGCGCGCGGCGCTTTGCGGCGATGCCATGCCGGACATGGTCGACGAGATAAGCGGAGATACACTGGTCTCGGTGTCGCTGAAACCGGCGCCGGAGACGCTCTGCTCCGTCATCATCCGCCTCGACTTGCTCGTGGACGTGGGCATGCTTTCTTGATAGGCTGCAGGAAGAAAGTGTATGCATGAGCCTCATTTTCAATGAAATACGCCAGCCGACGTACGTGCGACAGACCCCCCTACGCTTTCTTGATAGGCTGCACGCAGAGAAGTCGATGATGATGAGCCTGTATTGATATTTGCATGGTATTCGCAGACTCACGGCTGATCGACCCTCCTGGCTGGTGTTGAGCGCCGCCCAAGAACATTGGCGCCGGGGCTACGCTCATCAGCGGCGCCCGAACCTCTGGAGCCGGCGCATAGTCGCGCTCGTTCTCGGCACGCCTCCGCTCCCGCGGGCGGTACCAGAAAAAGAATATCGCGAGCAGGATTAGTACAATGCCCGCGACAGCGCACACCGCCCCCACGACAGGCCCGACCGGGAACGCGCGTTGGGAAGACGCTGAGTCGGAGGCCGCACTCTGCGTGGGCGGCGGCACGAGCGTGGTGGAGCTCGGTGTCGCGCTGGAGCTCGGCGCGGCACTGGAGCTCAATGGGGCGCTGGAGCTCGGTCCTGCACTGGAGCTGGGATTGAGGCAGTCGGTCGTCCCCGGTCCCACTTGCATTTCACGCGCTGTCAAAGAATTCAGAACATCGCGCGCAAGGTCATGCACCAATGCCGATCTAACTGACATACAAACACCGTGAAGGGGTTCTTAATCGTGTTGTACGCGAAGCTGAAGTTCTGCGCTATGCGCGATGAGTATCAGTCCCATGCGCGCGAACGATAGAGTTTAGCGGACCTATCGGGAGGGCGACCGTGAACGTCGTGAACGTGTTGTTCAGCTGGGGGCCAAGGTCGAACAGGTTGGTGACATTGATCAAGCTGCCGGGCTGGACGTGCAGGTGCTAGGGATTGTATTCAGCAATAGCACAACGAATGGGAGCAGGAGCACGCTCACGATGGGAGGCTAGAAAATATATATTACATCACGTTAGTGGGAATTCACGTGGCCCAGAAACAAACGCACAGGCTGAGACCACAGTACCGTCAGCGTGGAGCATTGCGGGACGACGTCCTCGTCGGGAAAGACATCCGGGTCCGCCGTGTAGGTGCTTTGCAGCAGCGCACAAAACAGGAGCAGGAGAGCGAGGGGCCAAGAACCCATCCACCGGATTTCCTGAGGGTGAGGGGCGGAGAAGAAAAGCGAGAGTTCCCCGCGCGCTCGCCGGCGGCAGTCACTTAAGACAGGGACTAAGCGCTGATTAACATGGTGAATGCAATTACTGTTCGCTAAGAATTGATCCCGTGTCAGGACCCGCGTACGCCGTGTACTGGTGGCGTGAGAGTTATTGCAAGGTAAAGATCGAGCACCATCCGCGAGATTTCATTCGCTTGCTTGCGGATTTCCTTCGCAAGGGATGGGATTTTCGAGACACTGAGTTAATTTTCCAGCACCCGATGGGAAAGGCATGCGGCCATTGACGGCCAATGACCAGGCTGGGCAACTTGAAACACGATAGCCGACAGATTGATCATACCACAGAGGAAATGAAAATCAGGGGCTGGCGGTGGCAATCGTCGGCGTCGCGTATCAGCCCCGAGAAATGGAGTATTTGGACCAACGTCTGAAAGAAAGGACCGTGGCCGAACACGATGTAGTATCCCTGGCACCGTGTCGTGCGGGTCATACCCAGGGAAAAGCGCGACAAGCCTCCTAGATTACGAGCCAGAACCATATCCTATCGGCCTTGAGTCAGGCTTAGACTTAACGCCCGACTCGGTTTGTCATTGCTCGGCGACAGATAACGGCCTTGTGTCCGGGAAGTTATTCAATCGACAATTTGAAGTGAAGAGACTAGTCTGCGCCGCCCGAGTAGCCGCATATCGCGATGGCGCGTGCGTCGGAACTTGAAGGAAATGCTGGCATGGGGAAGAGATCAGCGCCCATAAGCGCCCAGGTGGCCCCATCGATATCGATGACATCAGCATCAGTGATCAGTGAATTGAGTCCGGGGGAGTGCCGGTCAAGTGCCGGTTTCCACTTACCCACTGCCTTCACGTCGAAGATTAGATCCTCGTACGACTTGCACAGGACTCTTCTGACTCGGATCCCTACTTATCTGTTGATTCCAATCGTCTTCCTGCAATTCCTCAACCACCTGCTCAGGAGTCCAATTCCTCAATAATTCCTTGGAGCCAACTCGGAGCCAGAAATTCAGGCCTGCCGTGGCGTCTCCATCTAGCACAGTCTATCTCACGTGGCGCAGGAGTTATGACTCGATGATCGGCACGGTCGGCGTGGGTACGGTTGGGTATGGGCTGGTGAGCGGGCATTAGAGTGTACGGCCGGAGGCGGATGTCGTGCGCGGAGCAGATCCGCCGGCGGTGTTAGTCGAAGCGCACGCTGCCGCCACGAAGAAAACCGGCTGCGCGCGGTCGTGTGTCGTCACCACGGCCCTCTGTAACACCATTGCCACGAGTCCAGGCGGAATCGATAGCATCAGCGACATTCAGCGACATTCGGCTGCGGCTGGGCGGCTCCTTGAAGCTCTCATGCTAGCACGTTTGTGGGACGGTGGTCGTGGCTTGTGAAGAGATGATCACTTGATCCGCCGACGCCCGAGAATATCACCACGACTGCTGCGTGTATGCTCTGAATCCGACCCTGGGGAATCATAAGCCCCGCGATATGTAAGGAATTCTCCTTGACCTAATTCCGCTCCAGCGCGCTGGTTCAATTCAATTCACGACCCCCATGCCAGTGGTACCCACTAAGGCGTGCTCATATACCCCAGATCCGAATCCTCTATAGGAACCTAGACGTGGTGCACGGTGCACACCCGCTTAACTTTGCACTACTAGTAAGCGGGGGGCCCGGGTTCGATTCCCGGCGTCTGCCTTAGGTGGCCGTAGGAAAGTTTTTACTATTTCATTTATTATTTCCCCATCGCGCAGTGGCTGCGCTAAATACGCTTGGATATCAAGGTCCGCATCCTCTAGAGGCAGTCGGACGTGGTATGCGGTGCACCGCCGCTTATCTATAGAGAGCAATATTTCATAGAGTGGGAAGACCGGACTCGACTCCCGGCGTCCGAATAGTTTTCACCCTTGTTGATTTTTTTCTAGGCCTCAATCTAGTACGCCTCATCAAATTTTGGTCATTTACCCAGCACCGAATCCCGCACAGAAGCTCGGACGTGGTGCCCGGTGCACGCCCGCTCAGCTTAGGATGCGAAAAAGCGCATTGAAGTGGGAATCCCGGGTTCGACTCCCGGTGTCCGACTCGTTGCTGATGCGCAATTTTTTTCTGACCTCGCCCCGCGAAAGACGTTCTCATATACCCAGGTGAAAGTATTCTCCAGGAACTCGGACGTAGTGTACGGTGCACCGCTGCTCATCTTAACGCATGGATGCTGTACAGCGGGAAACCCGGGTTCAACTTCCGGCGTCCGAACTGCTGCCAGTGACCACAAAGTCGACCCTTTTTCTAGCGATGACGCCTCCCTAAAAGTTTCTCATATACCCCGGGTCCAATCCTGTACAAGAACTCAGACGTAGTGCACGGTACACCCGCTCAGCATCGTAGCCGACGCAACGGAGTCCTATTAAGCGGGACGCCCGGGTTCGACTCCCGGCGTCCGAATTAGTATGCGGCCAGGATTTTTGTCCCTTGGGAGCGTGTGCCTCGCGTGGATATCCAGGGCTGAGTCCCCTCGAGGAACTCGGAAGTGGCGCACGGAGCACGCCTGCTCAACTTGCTGAGCAGAAAAGCGCATTTAAGTGGGAAACCCGGGTTCGACTCCCGGCGTCCGAATGAGCGTGGCGTAAAGAATCCTTTTCTTATGCGCCTCTTTAAAACTCGCTTCGATATCCAGTCCCAATATTTTGCAAGGAATCAGACGTGGTGTACGGCGCACCCCCGCTTCACTTGAAGAAAGATTGAAAGTGTTACCACAACGGGAAGCTTGGGTTCGACTCCCGGCGTCTGAAATGGTTTGGATTGTTACCATTTTTGTCCTCAGATGTCCAGCTTCGCAGCCTGGATAAAATTGGAACGTACCATGGGGCTCTATGATAAAACCTTTTCCTTTTGTTTGGAGGTCCCCAGTTCGTACGACAGCGCTCAGAGTCCAACTCCACTGAGGCACAACACTGCTAGATTTTGTACAGCTATCTAATTTCAAGGAGGAAATAACCGAGGTTTGTTGCATAACGCTCTCTGGGACCTTCATTCACTCTGTCTGCAGCCCAGAATTGTCCTCGCTTCAAAGGAAACCCGGTTATTGGCCACTGTTCGGAACAAAATTAGTCATGGAGCGAGCGCAGAGCGGGTGGCACACCTATCTTGCTTGCAGACCCGCCTGTCTACTCGCTGTGAGATAAGGAAGCAAAGTGGGACCCAAATCTCGAGGAGAACAAAACAACGACCCGACGGCGAGCCGTCGTGACATGTTTTAATAAAACGGATTCAAGTTGCCGTCGGGAGGATTCGAACCTCCGTTCTCCCTCGTGACAAGGTTGAGACTGTCTGTTAGTTGTTAGAGGGCGACCGGCCTTGGTCTACGGCGGCTTAAGTCCCTAGCTGAACACCCGAATAAACTGGCATCCTTTCAATGTAATGACTGGGCGTAATTATTCGCGTAATATTGCTGTCCATTCTCTATCAAATCAAAACTACACCATAATTACCGCGTTCATCGCGTTCTCATGGTAGCTTGCCGAACTGTGATTGGCGGTGCTCAGTTCAGTCCTGGTCTCCAAATAACTGAGAGCGCGCCGGCAATCAACGGGTGCTGAGTGAACCATCGGTCAGAGACTCAGAGTTGCAGAACTTTTTGCACTCGCCTCGGTCCAGTGTTAATGCGCCGGGTCAATCCCTACCCCCGCAAGACATATATCAAGACTTATATGTCCCTAATTTCTTGGCAAGCCAGGCAAGTTGAGTTAGTTAACTTGAAGCCTCGGATCCTCTCAGCGAATGAATTCCGTACTACCACGTTCAAGTTCTGTTCGAGACTCCGACTCTCTGGTCACTGTTGGGTCACTGGCATACAATCTAGGAAAATGTTGATTTTGGAAGGGGCTCCCGATCCATCACATTGAATCCGTTGGATCATTTATTTTACACGCGTATATGTAGTTCCGTTTTTGTGCTGCCGGCCTCGGCACACATCACGTCCCACGGTCATTTGTGATGCGGCGTGACGAGTGTGACGCTCACTTTCGCCATTCTCTCACCTTCCGTCCCGAGATCATATGGATCCCGAAAGGCTTGCCATACAGCAAATTTCAGACGCCTTCCACGAGGCTCGAAAACGAGTCCAGTCGCTCGAGAACACCCTCGATCACGAGGTGCTTTCCGCTGTTGCTTCGTATTTCGAGGAGTTTCGTTGATGGCACTCGCCGTATTATAGCGCAGAATATCGGAAGGGGCAATCGATGAAGCCAGGCGTGCTGCAGTAGCAATCTCGGTCAAACTGAAAACTGAGATCGGTGCTCTGCAACAGCAAATTGCCGCTCTTCAGGACGAAGCAGCAAAGGTCAATGATTTGCACATGGGCTGGGGTGGAAAAAAAGGCTAAGGTCTTGCGCTGATCTGCTAACAGAAGGAGGCTTACCAGGCATCATTATCGTCTGTCGGTGCGTCGGAGTGGCGGGAAAAGCTGACGACGGCGCTGGAAAAGTACACCAAGACGGAATCCATCAAGTCTGTGAGCCACCAGTACGTTTTCGCTGGAGTCTTTTTTAACAATCCTTTTGCATAGCACTGCGTCGACCTCGAATGCAGTTTACGCTCCAAGGAGGAGGAGAATCGGCTCCTCAAGCGTGAGCTGAAGGAAATGACGGAGGCGGCGGCCGCAGCCAAAGAACTTGTGAGTCCCGATCTTCCGCGCTGATTCGGCACGCTTAAACGTATATCAGCAATTAGAAGCGGAAGAAGTGAGTCTTCAGCGCGGCATGTTTGGATTTCTCTCAATGTTCGTAGTCTGAGGCGAGACTCAGCGATGAGTTCGACGACCAGAAACGAGCTCATCGTGAGCTGAAACATGTGCGCTGCCGACCCGCGTACAATTCTACTCATTTACGTTCATCAGGCGTACTCCGAGCTGCGCGAGGCGCAGGCCGAGGTGAACGCAACCGCCGCTGCCCACGAACGCCTGGCGTTAGATGCCGCACAGGAAGTGAGTGGCTTAGCCAATCAACCCCTTTCTACTTCATACTGACCTATCGCAGAAAGCGGACGCCGTCGTGGTACGTCAAGCGTGCTCTGTCATCTCTTGTCGTATCCCTCACAGCTTCTCCAGGCTTTGCACAAGCTCCAATCCCGTTACGAGGCCCTCAAAGCCAAAAAGCTGGGCAAGAATGTGCACATGGTGCGTCCAGCGCTTACATCCCATGTTGTCGCTCATATCATCGCAGGATTCGGCAGCGCTGCAGACACAAATCGAGTCACTGACGGCGGAAGTCACTCAATTAGCAGGAGATTTGGCAAGAGCCAAGAAAGCCGTAGGAAATACAGCTCTTCGTGAACTGCGGGACTAATTGCGATTTTTGGAATCATCAGAAAACAACTTCCAGCGAGGTAACTTCCCGATCTTCAGTGCCGTCCGTGCTCATTGAAAAATATCAGGCCTTAGGGAAAGTCGAACAACGTTATCGCGAACAGAGCGAGTTCAGCAATGAACTCCAACGCGTGAGTCAAGCTTCATTATCATTGATTATTGTAGCAGTACTTACAGGTTGACAGCAATTCGATAGGCTCTCTGCGACCAATCAGGAGGTGACCAAGAAATTTATCGCGCTCGAGAAGGAGGCTAAGGTTAGTTTCAATGTAAGCGAGGAACTGGAGAGTTAAATGGGCCGCATGGCACAGTCATCGTCTCACCTCCGCGCGGAATACGACGCCCTCAAGACGAGTCATGAAAGACTCGAGATGGTTCGTGCTATTTCAAGGACAATCGAGTTGAACTAAGTCGCGGAACGGCAGACGCGCAGCGCCCTTGAAGCCCAGAATGTGAAACTCCATCAGGTTCGTCGCATCCTTCAGTGGAATGGAAGGCTCTGAGTGCGGGATTAGGATTATCGCAGCCTATGGACAGACAAGTCCGAACTGGATAAGGCGAGCACTTCCGTCCCACACATCACATGAGACTTCACTTGAATGAATCCCGCAGATATGTATGGACGTCATACAGGCGGGGGAAACGTTGGGAAATGAGGCGGCAGAACTGCGGTACGACTTCCTTTCCTTGGTTTAACGGGACCTAATCAACGATTCTCAGAAACACCGTGGCCGTAAGTGTCCTCTTTCCATGAGAGTACCTGAATTAATTAAGGCCTGGCTCAAAGTCGCTCCAGGAGGCGCGTACACCCTCTGTGCGACACCGGCACTGTCGCTGACGATCTCGACAGGACTCTCGAAAGCTTGAAGACCAGGTCAGGCAGTTAACCGAGGCCAACCAGGTTTTAAAACGCGAGGTGGGCGCTCAGGTTTTGAAATAGAATCTGCTGAATGACGCAAATCATAGGGATCTCGGGTGAGGATTGACTGGCCCGCTCTGTTCGATCCTAATAAGGAACAGGAATCACCCTCTGGGACGAAGCGCAAACTCGATGAAATCGCTCCACAGTCCGACTCAGCTTCAAAGTGGCGCAGCAAATCTTTCTCTTTCCCGCGTAGATAGGTAGCTCGTTGTATTGACTACCGCCCATACGTACTTATCGTCAAATAAATAACTAATCGCTGACTTTGGTGGCGCAGATAGCGCGCGTGGGATACCAAATGGAGTCTGATGATGCCTCGCGAAATAAATTACCTGAAGGTTCTGTCATCCAGTACGTTTTGGTGGGTAGATAGTGCGCGTGGAGTACTAAATGGAGTCTGATGATACCTCGCGAAATCAATCAACATGACGCCTTACTAGGCTGAAGGTTCTGTCCAGTCCGTTCTGGGTGGGTTCCGGCTTGGTATGCAAATCTGAAAGAGTAAAAATAAGAGATTTACGAAACTCAATACCCACGTCGAGCAGACGCGATCATCCGCTATCAAGCCAATGCTGGTATCCATTGTTCGCTCATCGCTGATTTGCGCCTGAGTTCAGGGTTCAGCAAATCTGTTCTGTACCAGATATCGACACCGCAAATCTATTCGAAATTGCTTTCCACTTCACGTCTCTGAACTTCGTTTATGTGCTCGATATATGAAGCTCATTATAGTCATTCCCAGGATATCGACTCCTCTCATCCCATAGCTATATAATTCCGCTCCTCGGATCCAAACCAAGGAAACGACATCAGCATTCCACCCTTTCTTTTCTCGTTTCCCCCATTGCCTCATCAACCGTCGGAATATTTGTTGGGGCTCGGAGTCTACTTATTAGACACGGCAGTAATACGTGTATTTGAAGCGCTGTATGACAACTTTCCAAGTCATCCGGAGACTACACGGTATCTGGGGGTTCACAGAATATTCACGAGGACGAATTTTAGTATGGATCCAACGAACAGATACTCATCACTGGATTGAAATTCGTTGTGCTCAACACCAACTTGCAGAGTTGAACCGTGGTTCAAAAGATGCCGTAAATGCCGACGGCAAGTGTGGGAACCTTTCGGCAACGGCCACGTCATCTTTGCTCCTTCTTACTCCTGCTCCTTCCGTCGTCCATGAAACTCCCGTCGCTGCTGAATTTGATCGCAGGCAACTCCAGCGAAGAAACTCTCGAAAATTAGACTTCTGCACTCGACCATCTTAGCCTTTCCGCCCATATCATCAATCGAATTTAAACTCTGATCTCCGCCGTTCAGCCACAGCAGTATGGCACCACATCTCGGAGTATACCGAATCGCGGGAGAACCTCGTTTCTGACCCTGAACCCACTGCCTCCCTTTGCGCTCTGACGTGGCCTACTATCTCCCTCCTCCTCGCAAAATGCCCAAGAGTCGCCCGGAAATGAGCGGGAGTTATTGGAATGTGAGGTCGGTGTCATCCATCGCTTTATTCGCATGCTCATATACGGCAGATTCAAAGCAGGCGAGGATGACCGCCTCGTTCGATTCATCGCCACTCAGGACCCGCGGGGAGTCCAACGCGGCAGCCAGGCATTTTGCAACGTACTAGGTCCCAAGGTCGGCTCCAGCGCTTTACATACTCCCGCCCCATGGATGATCTTCATTCTTTTCCTCAGTCATCCGATGTATTCGTCTGGAGCCGACACAGGATACCGATGTCCTGGTATTGCCGATACAAGAACAACGCGCACACCTTCAATCCCATGGTGAAGTACAACTCTGAGCCCAGCGGAACGCCGCCGTTCCAGCTTCCCCCTCGGCCGCGGTTGCCCACTGCTCCGCCTGTTGTCCGAGCCGCAGGCCCTCGTACCACCACGACGCCGACTCCGGGATCGATTGTCAGTACCACCTTTCTCCATTTCGCCTATCTCTGACTACGCTATTCCCTCAGGCGGCACTTCCAAGTGGGTCCGAGGACGCTCCGGCGCTAGCTCCGCGCCCTACGGTACAAAGAGAATTGCCGACAAATGTATGTGGAGCCACTGCATTGTATAACCTTGCATCTCAGTACCTGAGCAGGACCTCGCTCTCGCGTCGCTCAGATCCCGTCTCGCTGCCGAGGAGTCGGCGTTGCGAGCTGCGTCTTCCGGGGAGGGTGTTATCCCTCCCCAAAGTCTCAACGCTAACTCTTCTCATGATAGAAGCCACACCGGGGGGAGCTCGACCATCCGAGCTATCCTCCGCGAGCCCCCGTTCTACCGCCCGGCGCCGACCCTTCCGTCTCGTACAATGGCAGCAAGAACGCCATCAGAAAGAAGGCGCATTCGTCGTCTACATCGGGTACCACTACGCGCGGCGTAACCCAGGTCTGAACACGACATCACCTCCGCCCTTCCCCCACTCATCGCCGGTATTATATAGCCCACACCAACGCCCGTGTTGCCCCGCAGCCATACCAAAACCGCTGCCGATACTGATTCGTTGGCGGGATCCCAAGCGACTTCGCAGGGTGCGCAGGTCTGTGGGCTTCTTTCTCGTCCATCTCTTGTACTCATCGCTTTCCCCAGCCTTCGCCAGCGCCGTCCCCCGTCCCGCCTACGGTACGACCCCGTTTAGTCAGTTTAATGCCTCGCTCATGAGACTCCTTTCCCTCAGCCCTCGGTTATCCCGGCAGCCCCGCCCACCAACACAGCCGCAGCCGCACCGACGCCGCTCGGCATGGCGCAGGCGCATGCGAAGGTACACCGCAAACTCGCGTGTACGGCGCACCGGACGAAGATTTTCTCTGTCGACCGCGCGTGGGCCGTCTACGCCCAGACGGGGAGCGTCGAGCGCGCGCGCGAGGCGATCCAGGCAGAGGCGACGAGCCACACGAAGCCAGAGCCCGGAGCAACATCCGGTAAGTCAGATAGAGAAGAGTACGCCTGGTTACTGACACGATTATGCGGCGCAGTGGATCCCGATGTTGTTGCGACGGCGCAGGCGCAGGTGCACAGGGCGCTGGCGCGGCTCGCACGTCAGACGACGCTGTATTCGGCGGATGGCGTGTGGGCGGTATATGCGCGGACAGGGAGCGTGGCGCAGAGGTCGTGCGCGAGATGGAGGGTGTGGCTCGGGGCGTGGAGGCAAGGGCAGATGGGCAGATGGACGACGCCCATGGTACGTCCGATTCCTTGGCGACGCGTGGTGCAGCTGCTGACGGCTGCATCTTACCAGAGAGCGATGGGACTGCGAAGCGAAAGAAGGTGAACGACGGCGGCGAGGTCGGCGCAAAGTTGGTGAAGGTATGTATACGACTTGGTCTTGCATCGATCATGGTTAACTTGTTTTTTTATAGCCGCGCGTGAGAAGACGAGCTTCTTCCCGCTGACCTTCCACTGTCAGTGTTTCTTGTTGTACCCAGCCAATATTGCCACGACGATGGCGTTGGTTGCATGGGGGATTTCATACCTCGTCCAGATCTAGAATATAGTCTTCAGATTCATCATTTGTGTGTACGAACGTCGAAGACGAGAGACAGAGTGCTCTGTTCGTCGAAATTCTATATGTCTGGCATTAAAGGCTGTCAAGCGGCCACATTCTAGCTGGATGTAGTGCGAGACGGTCCAAAACATGTCAATCAAGGCGCACAGGGCCTCCCCATCCCGATATTTCTCCCTCGAATGGGGATCCGATCTCGTGCCTCGTCTTGGTAGCTCAGCGCAATAGGCATTGCGCAGGAACGAGTGTGCATTCCGAGAAAGCCCGTGAACCACAAACTGATGTCCGGTATCTCGGCGGAAGGTTCTCTTTGAATCACGCCGCTCATCAACTGAAAGAGGCTGTTGAACAAAGTACTGATACTGCGTTCCAGAAGGGCGCTACCGACGTTGGATCCTGACCGGGCCTGCTGTCGAGTGGAATATTGCACGTTGCGCTTGGCGAGATAGCTGGTACGAATTTTCCTCCCGATTGTCGCGTGCCCTGATATCTTTAATTTACGGCAGTTCCCAACATTAAAACTCGGGTGTTGGCGCTATAGCTCCCATTCGTTTGTCATCATGCGGAGTGCGAGACGCATCTATCTGGGTAAAGTCAAAGGGATATATATACCGTTATGGTTCAGTCTCCGGAAAACACGAGATGCGGAGACCGTCGAAGGCCTGAGCTATATTAGTCTCGAGGTGTACGAACAGCTATGTGTACCTATCCACGCGCCCATTGTCTCTGAATCATTCTTCAAATTCAGCTCCCCTTGGGACGTAACATCTTCCAACACATTGCACTCACGGAGGACAGGCTTGCTCCATCCACGCATGCACCACTCTCGGAGCTTGTTTACTTGCGTGCTGGGGCCGGCATGCGTGCCGTTGGTCATGAAGGGACATATGTATTCGCTGACGGGGGGCAACAATGGATGGGAACGCTGCCAGTGGCAGATTCTGTCGGAAGAGCTTCAGCGCGTTCTGAGTCCAGAGGGCGAGGATGACGAGGAAGATTGTGAGGAGGAGCCAGAGCTGTTGACGGGTAGAAAGAAGCGGCTCGTGGTGCGGTGAAGAAGTAGACGGTCCAGAAAACGGGGGCATCAAAAACGAAAGCTGAACCAAGGCATCGTCGGACGAAGGCGCGGCGAAACGGCTCAGGAGAGCAGGGAAGGCGGCGGGGGCGGAAAATGCGAAAAAAAAATAGACCCTAGCATCAATTTCAGCACTCTTTATCAGAAGTCGGTTCGACGTAAGGTAAATCAACTAAAATTTCGGGTGTGCGACGGGTGAGGAGGCCTGAGGCCTGAGTGCCCGCCTGGGCAGCCAAATGTCAGTGGCGTTGGCACTTCGTTAGCGGGTCCAAAGAGCCTTATACGGGAAATCCATCCCAGGCTCGGCCGCCATGATTCAACACGACTTGCGCTTGTCTCCTGCGTGCCCCTCCAACGCAACCCCGTGTATCGCCAGCTTCGTTTTTCTCGGCGTCGTAGCATGCATTGGTGGAATCGAATCGAATCGCGTGTGGGGTTGGATCCGCGGTGCGCCGGCGAGTGTTCGTTCGTTCGAGATGCACTACTACTACTAGTATGTTCTCGCGGTGCGTATTGGGCCTCCGTCCGTCACGGTGCGCGCTGGTTTATTTTGTGGGTGGTTAGCGAGCGCCACCAGGCTGGGCACCTCGTTGACGTGTGTTGTGTGCTCGCACGACAGGAAACGGAAGCCCTGACGAGCTGCGCATCGACGAGACGCAGATGTCCGCGGTGAGGGCGGCGCCGGAGAAATGCGCCGAGCTGGGGGCGAGCTGCGCCGCCGGTGGCCGCACATATGGGCCGGGGCGATCCACTCGTAAGTAGTCGTTCAGGAAGGAAACGCAGCAAACGAATACGGGCGCGCGCGCGCGTATGGAGAGGGGCGCGCCGCGGTAACAGAGCTCTCTAAGCACTCGGGTGCGCCTAATATTCTTCCCCACGACGATCTGCAGCGCGCTCACCATCGGCTTTAGGGTGCGATTCGGCGACACACATGCGGGGGATCGTTCACCGCGCGAGAGAAGGTCTCCTTCGATTCGGCATATCACCGAGCACAATACACGAAGTACATCCCAACACGAAAAAAAATGATAATAATTATGGCGAGATGAAGATGCATTTCATGCTCGAGGCCACCGCATCGACGTTCACCGGTTGTTTCCCTTCGCGCAGAACCTTGTCAGCTCGGTCGGACTGCGCATCGTCGGTGGTTCGTTCCTGGTTCTTTTTTGGGGATTTCTGACGAGTAAGATGGTCCAGTCAGCTTCGGACAGACGCAGGAAGGAAGAAGAAAACGCGACTCGCTGGACCATAAGGATCCTCCATAGGGCCCTGGGGCATACGGCTCGTCTCGAGGCGCGCAACGCCTGTTCTCCCCCGGGCGCGGCGTTCTGAAAAGGCGTCCGTGTCGGCTTGGCAAAATACAGACTTGCCTGGGGTTCTCCAGCGTACTCGCTACGGGGAGGGAACCAGAACCAGGACGACGTCATCCTTCGTGCAGATGTGCGCGGATTCGATGTGCGAGCGCGTCCTTCGAAGCGTACAGACTCGTGCGCAGTCCGTGACGATTGCAGCAAGACGCTCGGCGCAAAATGACGTGCCACCCTCCATGCGCTCCCTACAAAGCGACCCGCCGCCTCACCGGCGTCAACGCCCCGCGCGCTGCGCCCGCCCTGGGACCCGCAAGGTGCGCAACGCCTATTTTCCTCTCAGGCTGGTGCAGACCTCTGAAACCGCGACTTGTCAGCACGAAATGCCCACTCGCCTCGAGCGCCCTCGTCGCCGCCGTTGCGCAGAAACGCATTAGGGCGGATCTTCTGCCACGCGTGATCGTCGTGTCGGCGCACGCCCTGCAAGATGGCTCGGCGCAGCGTTCGGCGTCGCTGGTACGCGTCTCTGTCGCCGGCGGACGGCCTCCTTCCCGCGCCACAGCCTTCCTTCGATGGCGAGAACGTCCATGCGCGGCCTCCGCGTGCATTGCGAGGTGCTCGCGCGGACTCGATGCGCGCTCTGCCCGCAATAAGGCGCGATGCGCGATCTACCTCCGCGCGGTGCCCAACGGCGCGTTCATCTCGACCAACGGGTACGCTGCGGCGTGCAGGCAGGCGGGGCGCACCTGCGATGTGGTCGAGGCGTCGGACTGAGCCGCCGCCGCGGCCCGCCTTCGCGTCCGCGTCAAGAGGAACGTAGTTCGTGCAGGTTTCTCGTGCGCGCGGGCTAGCCTTTGTCTCGCGCGCGGTCCCTTCATGTCTACGCGGTCAAGACTCGGGAGGACGCGCCGCGCTGGCGCCTCGGCGAAGGCTGCGGACGGACGATCGTGTTGAGCCGTGGCGGAGGAGGGCGGGTACGCGTGGCTTGGGGCTGAGGCGTGCATCGCGGCGCAGACGAATGCCTTCCGCCGCGGAAGAGGGCGGGTGCGCGTCGGCGACTCGTTGGATACGCAGGGTCGGGAGTCCCGCTGCAGAGAGATCGGCGGAGCGGAAGAGATCGTGTTGATCATCATATTCTAACGTCACCATTTCCTCGCTTCACCGCCCATCCCATTTCCCGCCGCTCGCTCCTCCCTCTCTCCCGCCTCGGACGCTCGAATACGCCCCGCGAGCGAATGCGCGCGAAAAACCCGACGCGCCAGCTCTCCGCGATCCGTGCAGCACAATCACGCCGCAAAAAAATTCAAGTTAATAATAGGCGAGAAGCTCAAGGGCCACACTCGAAATGGAAATGGACATTGCATGGGCAATGTCCCTTTTTTTTTGCCTCGTTGCGTGTCATATAAAAACTGCGCGTCCAGTCGGAGGGCCCTTTGACCCAGACCACCCAGCCCTCAAGACGGTAAGCTTCCTCCTCTCTTGCTCTTTTTCGCGGCGGCGCTTACTGGCG
Organism: Mycena latifolia; assembly: GCA_029289555.1. NCBI lineage: Eukaryota > Fungi > Basidiomycota > Agaricomycetes > Agaricales > Mycenaceae > Mycena > Mycena latifolia. Next base: position 242,844 of record JARJLE010000051.1, on the reverse strand, counting down.
GCGCTCTCAGATGACTGACCCAGACCTCGACCCGGTTCCCGCCTACATCCCTGACGATGTTCCCGGCTACACGCCCGCCCCAGATTTCGCGGCCCCTGCGCCGCCCTACTTGGCAGGCTGTTTCGCGGGTATAGCTCCACCGGTACGTCCTTCGTGTCAAATGGCCTCGGCCTCGGTCCCGGCCTCACCGCTCCCCAGCCCCGGCGCCGCACCCCCCTCCAGGCCCTCTGGGCCCGCCTCAAGGCGCTCCTCACGAAAACGCCCCCGGCCGCCGAGGCGCACGAGATGGCCACTTTTCACCGGGAGTTATAGGCACGGAGTTGTCCGGTGCGTCTTCAGCCTACTTTTTTTTTTTGGTCGCTGCATGAAGGCTGATGCGTGGCGCAGAGCTGGGGCTGTATACGCGTCGGGCTCGTCTACTGCATGGAATATAACAAGCTGATTTCGGAAAAACGGGCCTGATGTTCGCGATGTCCAAATAACACAATCCTGGGATCCCGTGGGCTGTCGAGCGGGAACCATCGTGAGCCCACGCTTTTTATTCATTCGACGCTCTAGAGTCTAGCGAACGCGGATTATGGATAGTCTCACGCCCGTCTCGCCATCGAACCCTCCTTCACCGCCGGCTGGCGTTGAACAGTGCTGGCGTTGAACAGACCGCACCCGGAAATAAGACGGCCCTTAATACAACGTTGAACTCGGATTATCCCGCGGGTGGTGGTGGTGCGCAGTGTGCTTGAGCGCCGCGCGAGTGGATATCGCGTCCGTGTCGGCCCCCTCTCTCGATTCTTTCTTTCTTCCTTTCTTTCTGCAGCGCGTACGTATACAGATACATGTTTACCTGCTACTTATAATCGTGAACAAAAACGAGGCGACGCCCGGGGCTTCGACGTTTTCCTCCCGTGCCCTCCGCGCCTCCCGAGCTCATCGCGAGGCTGCCGATCCGCGCACAATTCCACTCATTCACGTCCATCAGGCGTGCCCCGAACGACGCCGAGGGGACGCCGCACAGGAAGCGAGTCAGAGTATCGGCCCCTCTCTGCTGCGACCCGCGGACGCCGGCATCTCTTTGCGTATGTGTAGATCCCTGACAGCGTCTCCGGGCTTCGCACAAGGCGGAATCCAATCTTTTACGCGGCCCTCAGAGCCAAAACTTGAAACTGGGCAAGGATGTCGTCCAGCGCGCACATCCCACGATGTCGCTTGTATCATCGCGGAATTCGGCGGCGCTGCAGACATAAATCGACCGAAGCCGCTCGATTAGCAGGGGATTTGGCAAGTAGGGAACACAGCCCTTCGTGGACTGCGGGGCTAATCGCGATTGCGATTTTTTTTTTTTTGGAATGCATCAGAAAACGACTTCCAGCGAGGTAAATAGTCGATCTTCAGTGCCGTCCGTGCCCATTGAGAACTCCCAGGCCTTAGGCAAAGTTGTTCGCGAACAGAAGGAGTTCGGCAATGGACTCCAACGCGTGAGTCGAGCTTCAGTATCATTGATTGTTGGAACAGCGCTTGCAGGGTGACTGCAATCCGACAGGCTCTCTGCGACCAATGAAGAGGCGACCAAGAAATATATCGCGCTCGAGGAGGAGGCGAAGGGTAGTTTCGATGCAAGCGAGGACCTGGAGCGCTAAATGGTACAGTCGTCGTCTCACCTCCGCGCGGGATGCGGCGCCCTCAAGACGAGTCGTGAAAGACGCGAGGTGGGTCGGGCTATTGCACGGACAATTGAGCTGGACGAAGTCGCGGGACGGCAGACGCGCAGTGCTCTTGAGGCGCAGAATGTGAAACTTCGTTAGGTGAGTCGCATCGTTCAGTTGAGTGCGCGATTAGGATTATCGCAGCTTATGGACGAATAAAACCGAGCTTGATAAGGCGAGTACTAAGTCCCACACTTCACTTGAGACTTTACTTGAATGAATCCCGCAGATATGTATGGACGTCATACAGACGGGGGAAACGTTGGGGAATGAGGCGACACGAGTTCGTCTCCTTGGTTAAACGGGAACTAATCAACGATTCTCAGAAACACCGTGGCCGTAAGTGTCCTCTTTCCCTGGGAGTACCTGAAATAATTAAAGCCTGGCTCAAAGTCGCTCCAGGAGGTGCGTACACCTTCTGTGCGACACCGGCACTGTCGCTGACGATGTCGACAGGCCTCTCGAAAGCTTGAAGACCAGGTCAGGCAGTTAACCGAGGCCAAACAGGTTTTAAAACGCGAGGTGCGCGCTCAGGTTTTGAAATAGAATCTGCTGAATGACGCAAACTATAGGGATCTCAGGTAAGGCTTTGACTGCCCCACCTCCGTTCGATCCTAATAAGGAACCGGAATCGCCCTCTGGGACGAAGCGCAAACTCGATGAAATCGCTCCACAATCCCACTCGGCTTCAAAGTGGCACAGCGGCCAACCGTGCCCGCGGAGATAGGTAGCTCATCTACATTGTATTAACCCACCCCGCATATGTACTTATGTACTTATTGTCATTGAATTTCAACTGTTGCGGCGCAGACAGCACTTTGTGGGGTCAGCCTGTGAAATATAGTCAACGAGGCTCCCCGCCATTCTGGATGGTTCTGTCATTCAGAGCTCTGCGTCCTTCGGTTCTGGGTCGATTCTGGGTGACTCACATGCAAATCTACGGGATCTACATACCCCAATATTCACGTGAAGCAGACGCGATCCCCCCGCTATCAAACCAATACTTGCATTAATTATTCGCTAATCGCTGCTTTGTACCTATGTTTCAGTCTATTCTCTGCCAGAGAAATGAGATGCTCATGCTCGACGCCCAACTTTCTTTAGCGCTGTGGAGCGCGTGTTTCTAGGAGGTGAAGCGTAAATAGTCGGTGTTTCTTTCATTAATATCTGTGTGCCCAATGCATGAAGCTGATTAAAGTCATTCCTAGAAACTCCTCTCATTTCATGGCTTTATTATTACGCTCTTCGCACTCAAACCAAGGAAACGACGTCAGCTTTCCACCCTTTCTTTTCTCGTTTCCCCCATTGCATATCCATCCACACAGCCTCTAGGCTCTGGGACGGTTGTCGCACTCAGTCAGAACACGGAACACTCGAAAAATACTGGTTAGATTGTTGGGACTCGGAGTCTACATGGCAGTAATATTTGAAGTGCTGTATGACAACTTTGCAAGTTATTCGGAGGCTGGACGTATCTGGATCGCATTAGGGCTGACAGAATACTCGCGAGGACGAATGTTGATATCGATCCAATGAGCACATACTCATTGCTGGATTGAAATTCGTTGTGCTCAACACCAACTTGCAGAATTGAACCGTGGTTCAAAAGATGCCGCGAATGCCGACGGCACGTGTGGGAACATTTCGGCAACAGCTACGTCATCTACCTGCTCCTTCCTGCTCGTTCTGTCCTCCAAGGAACCGTCGCTGGTGACTTCAACTGCAGGCCACTCCAGAGAAGAAAACCTCAAAAGAATTAGATATCTGAGTCTTTGGGCCCACATGGCAACAGATGGTCAATCGAATTTAAACTCTAATCTCCGCCGTTCAGCCACAGCAGCATGGCACCACATCTCGGAGTATACCGAGCTCGCTGATGTCCCTGAAGTCACTATACTAAGCCCCCAGACCATCTCCGCTCTCCTCTTCGCAAAATGCCCAAGAGTAGCACTGAAAAGGGCGGGAGTTATCGAAACGTTAGGTCAGTGTCCTCGATCGCTATATTCCCATGCTCATATAAGGTAGATTCACCTCCGACGAAGACTACCGCCTCATTCGATTCATCGCCACGCAAGACCCGCGGGGGGTCCGACGCAGCAGCAAGACTTTTTACGACGTACTAGGTCCTCAGGTCGGCTCCAGCACTTCCCATCCCTTTGAGTCGCGCTTCATTGTTGTCCTCAGTCGTCCGATGTATTCTCCTGGAGCCGACACAGGACACCGGTGTCCTGGCATTGCCGATACAAGAACAACGCGCACACCTTCAATCTCAGGGTGACGAAGTACAACTCTGAACGGAGCGGGACGCCGCCATTCCAGCTTCCCCCTCCCCCGCGGTTGCCCACTGCCCCGCCTGTCGTCCGAGCCGCAGACCCTCGTACTACCACGATGCCGACGCCGGAATCGGTTGTCAGTAGCAACTTTCTCCCTTTCGCCTATCTCTGATTATTCCGTCAGGCGGCACTTCCGAGTGCGTCCAAGCCTCCCCCGACGTTAGCTCCGCGCCCCACGATACAAGGAGACTCGTCGACGAAGGTATGTGGAGTCATAGCATTGTGTAACCTTGCATCTCAATACTTGAGCAGGACCTCGCTCTCGCGTCCCTGAGATCTCGCCTCGCCGCGGAAGAGGCTGCGTCGCGAGCTGCATCGTCCGGGGTGGGTGTTCTCCCTCTCCAGGATCTGAACGCTAACTCTGCTGTTCCCGGCATAGAAACCACACGGGGGCGAGCTCGCCCATCCTAGCTATCCCCCGCGAGCCCCCGCTCTACCGCCCGACATCAAGCCTTCCACCTCGCACCATGGCACCAAGACCACCGGCAGAAAGAAGGCGCATTCGTCGTCTGCATCGAGTACCACTCCGCGGGGCGTAACCCAGGTCGGTCCATGACCTCTGCTCCGCCCTCTCCCGCTCATCGCTGGTATTATATAGCCCGCACCAACGCCCGTATTGCCCCGCAGCCGTACCAAAACCGCTACCGAGACTGATTCGTTGGCGGGATCCCAAGTGGCTTCACAGGGCGCACAGGTCTGTGGGCTTTCTTCTCATCCAGCCCCTGTACTCATCGCTTTCCTCAGCCTGAACCAACGCCTGCCCCCGTCCCGCCTACGGTACGACCCCCTTTAGTCAGTTTGATGCCTCGCTCATGGTACTCCTTTCCCCCAGCTCTCGATTATCCCGGCAGCCCCACCTACCAACGCAGCCGCAGCCGCACCGACGCCGCTCGACGTGGCGCAGGCGCAGGCGAAGGTCCACCGCAAGCTCGCGCGTACGGCTCGCCGGACGAAGATGTTCTCCGTCGACCGCGCGTGGGCCGTCTACGCCCAGACGGGGAGCGTCGAGCGCGCGCGCGAGGTGCTCCAGGCAGAGGCGACGAGTCACACGAAGCTAGAGTCGGGAGCAACATCCGGTAAGTCAGATAGCAGAAGTACGACCGGTTACTGAGGTTCTCATGCGGCATAGGGGGTCCCGATGCCGTCGCGGAGGCGCGGGCGCAAGCGCAGGTGCACACGGCGCTGGCGCGGCTCGCGCGCCAGACGAAGCTGTTTTCGGTGGACGGCATGTGGGCGGTGTATGCGCGGACAGGGAGCGTGGCTCGCACGCGGGAGGTCGTGCGTGAGATGGAGGACGTCGCTCGGGTCGTGGAGGCATGGGCAGATGCGGAGACAGACGATGCCCATAGTACGTCCGATTGGTGGTGTATGGTTCAGCTACTGACGGAGGATCTTACCAGAGAGCGATGGGACTGCGAAGCGAAAGAAGGTGAACGACGGCGGTGAAGGGGGCAAGGCGCCGAAGAAGCGCAAAGTTGGTGAAGGTATGTGTATGACTCTGGTTTTGAATCGATCATGGTTCTAACTTGTTTCCTCGTAGCCCGCGCGTGAGAAGACAGGCTTCCTCCCGCTGACCTTCGACTATCAGTGTTTCTTGTTGTACCCGGCGTGTAAGATATGTATGTTGCTGCGGCAATGGTGTTGGATGGGGCGTATATGGTTGATTACATACTTCATCCGGATCTATCTCAGAATATAGTCCTCAGATCGTTATTCATTGCAATGTGTATGGGAGAGAAAAAATCATCTATTCGTTAAAATTATATATGTTTGGCATTAAAAGTCGGCCACATTCTAGCTGGATGTAAAGTATGAGACATATCATTAATCAAGGCTCGCAGGGCCTCCAGGGTACGCGCGAGGACGAAGCCGCGCGTAAAACTGAGTGGCGGGAATCGCTTCGACGACAGGATCCACCGTTGCGGCGCGTTTAAGACCGCGAAGTGCCCTCTGGAGGTGGCCCGCGTCAGGTTCCCGCTTGATTGCAGCACTGCGGTACGTACTGCGCTTCTTGGCAACCGGCAGCGGCTCGTCGAAGTCATGGCTAGCCTCTCGTGGACGCTTGGGGGCGGATTTAGCTACCGGGTATGATGAATATCATTGCACGGTCGAGGTGGTTTACTTACTGGGCGGCTTGGTGGGAGCTAGGAAGAAGCCCATTAGCGGCTCGTTATTGCGAATCTGACGGAATGAAGTACCTCTAGTGGACGTATTGGCGCCTTTGGATTTCGTCTTCGGGGGCTCCTGCTCCTCGTCGGACGACTCTTCGTCTTGGCTTCCCTGGCACGAGTCGTCGTCCTCATCGTCTTCTTCGTGCCGACGCTTGGTAGTGGCAGAAGAAGATTTTCCTGTCCGATGTGGGTTGGTGAAATCGTAATAGTAATAGTAATAGTAAACTCACTCGATGCCGCTACATAATAGACTCCGATGAGCGACTGGGTAGGAATAAAATGCAGGGCTTACATTTGGACCTCGCCAGCTCCTCCTCCTCGTCTTCCTCGTCAGACCCATCAACTTTTCGCGAACCAGCGATTGCTACGATGAGTGCGCGAGCCTGTATTACACTGCCAGTCGACATCACCACGTTGCGAACAACTTCGGGGGCGACACCAAAGTCCCCTGCAATTTGGCCTACGTCCCGCTCGAGGTCGTACGCAGGGCGGTCCTGTGTGTGCAGCAGAGATACAGTGCGGAAGACAAATTTTGAAAACGAGCTAACCGATTTCGCTTTCCGTCCTTCCTTCTACACCATAAATTGGTCTGTCACCGAGATATGACTGGACGAATGAGAGGAGACACGCACCTTGGGTTGAAGGACAACCTCGAATTTAACCTCGGTCTTGTTCGCCTTCGAAAGCTTCTTGTCGTCTACGAGTGTTGAACCAACGGCACTTGATAGTCGAATATCATGTACCTGGTGCGGGGGTTTGGCGCTTGGACTTCGCCTTGACCGGCGGCCTACACAAAGAAGGTCAGGTTAGATATCTAAAAAGCTGAAACCCCACTTGATGTCGCGATCCCTGGCCGCGCGGAGGATACGACCGTCCAGGTCGTCGATTAAGGTGGCGCGCTGCTGCCAGCCCAGGGGCTTATGGGAACGGCTCCACTTGAATTCGGGCGCCGCCTAACGAACCAGCTTAGAAGCACATCAAGTTGACCAAGTGTTGACATACGTCGGGACCCAATAACTTGTACAGCTTCGACGACCGCGGGTCCTCAAACATGCGCTCCGGGTGGGCCAAGAAGTTCACAAGATTCGCATCGTCGTCCTCCGTATAACGGGCCATGGGTAGAGTGGTCCAGAGGAGTGGGGTGGTGGGCGTCGAAGAGAAACAAAATTCCAGGGAGGATTGAGCCTCATGCTGGCAACGAGAGAAGTCTCGCTCGATCGTCCCTTGATGGTTTATGACTTCATTGAGGTGCCCATTCCTGGAAGTTCCGTAATTGTCCATGTTTCATGCGGTTTGGCAGTTAGCCAGAAACCCTATCGGCGGAGGCAGGAAGCAGGAGGAAAATCAAGATTAGCAAACCTACCGGGTTGTTCGACTGGATGATAATATCAGTAACAGGAGTCTGCACAAGACGTTCATTCATGGGCCTGAGCAGTGACCTGCGACTCCCTCGTGATTTTTATGTCAGGGTCGAAACAGGTTAGCGAGGATAATCCCAAGACGGAAATTGGACGCCGCGGAGCTGGATTAATCAGAGTACATTCAAAATGAATTGATTGGGACAAGGAAATGTACGTTCATAGATAGGAGCCCATCTGTCTCTCCATTAATCTGCGTCGGATTGCCCCTTCAGTAGTTGCACCTGCAACGCGTGTAAATGTATGTATCCCGAGACGAAAGTCCACTTACGAGATCCTCCTCCTCCGTCACAGCCGAAATCACCTCGCCTACAAACACCTGCGCCCATGCCGCGATCTCCGGGAACGCGCTCCAATTATCAGGGCCGATTTCAGACGAAGTATCGGCGGATGCAGCACCTGACTCCGAGCCTTTCTCTTGCACCAAAGGCGGGCTCGACGAGGCGAATCGTGCATTCTTCCGGACATTCCACTCACTCTTGGCATACTCCCGACACCGTTTCGATCCTGTCGTCCGCGGGTTGGGTTTCGCTATCGCTTCCCGTGTGAGTTTGGCCTCCGGCGGGGTACATGCGCGTACAATACTCAACGGAAGAGAGAGGTGCGTCGCTGGTGGGCTTGGATTTCGTTGAACCGAGACTAGAGTCTGCGAACTGTTGGTGTGGCATTCGAGATATTGACGATGACTTGTCCGGCTAGAAATGAGTTCAGTACGATGAAAGAACAGATCCTAAAGAGGACCGAGGGCAGTGGAGCAATGGATATAATTAATATTAATGGACGAGAAGCGTCGCACTCACCCTCGCGTAAGCTCCACTAAACTGGTCTGTGGATGTATGGCCTTCTCCGCCTAGTGGGGGCAACGCAGACGGCTTGGGAAGTGGGGTTTCAGGATGTATGTTAAATGGCTGAATTCGTGGTGAGTAGCTGCGCATGCGTGGGACCTCGAGAGTGAGACTCACCTCGATCAAATCGAGCCATCGTCCCACAAGCGCACTGCGCAAAGAGTTCTCGCGGTAGAGCGGAATGATCTTGCACTTACTACTTGACTTGCGATCCGCGATGGTGGCTGGAGGTGGGGTCGATGTCAGGAGCCTGGCCAGAGGGTCTGCATCAAGTTTGGATTTCACGGAGCTGCCAAGATTGACGATAGGTTGGGGCGAGTGGGCATCCGGAGAGAATGTGGATGGCTTCTCGAATTTTGTCGGAGAGGTTCTGTTAAAACAGGATTACTGAGAGCGAAAGATTGAACGCACAGATGAGACCTCGTGTATATCTTGACAAATATCTGACTCAGAAGGCCTTCCGGACAGCTCATGGCCCAGAACGCCCCAGATATACCCGACGGGTCTCGGATTCATGTAGCGTACTAAGGGAAGAGTAGATGAACGTTCTACAAGGTGGGCGCGGAGAAAGAAAGACCAGGACGGAGGTGTGGCGTTGGGCCTTTGCCTCAATGCCCATCAACACTGCATTGCGGGGCGCTGAGATCGCCGAAGGTCCACGACACTTGAGCCTCTCGAGGTCGTTTGGTAGTATAATAGATACCTAGGATACATAGCCCCATTGCTATTTCATCCATCCTGCGCTCTTGGACAACAGGGCTCATCATGATGTTCCAGGTAGGTTGAGCGTGTCGAGAACCAACAATCGACACCAAGTAGCGCAGCATTGTGGCAACGAGGCTACATTTCTGGAGTTTATTAGTGCCTGGAGGAATAATCTAGAAGGACGTCTGTTGGAGCTGTCGGAGGGTAAAAGCAGGTATATACTGCCAGAACCTCCAGTACCTCGCCCAAGATCTTGATACACAGGATAAACCGGGTTTAGACCAAGTAGCGCCGTTCCACAAGATGGAGGTAAATTGCGGATACCAAATGAGTCTAGATAAATTAAGCACGGTTTCGGAGAATTTTGGGAGTTTCGAGGTTTCAGTGCACGATTTAGAGTGGAGCCCAGTCGCCGTCGATTTCCGAAGTCCAGCGAAAAGACCAGATTCAAGCCAAGAACACAGCCCAAAGAAGAAGCGTGAAAAGCTGTTACGCGTTTCCTCGGAAGTGGGTCAAAATTTCAGAGGGCAGCGCGTTGAACTCACCAAGTCAATGGTTGATGGCGGTGGACGGAGGAGCAGAAAGGCGTTTCGATGGAAGGCTGTGCTGTGTGAAATTGGCACCAATCGCCGGCCCGGTCACGTCACGTAACCGGCTTGTGCGACGCGTCCATGTTGGTTGGTCGAATCGCGGACGATGTCAACGTGTTCCTACGGTGTTTTCGAGCCAAAATTATGCCACAACATTATCTCGTCCTTCCAGGATTTTTCGCCATCCATTGCCCGAGCCTTTTGCCTCGCAGCCAGCCCTCCTGCTGGATGTCGCCGCGGCAGGCACGTATGCAGTCTGGTAGCCATCCCCGGGACTCTTGGAACTCTCTGCTGATTTGTTCTGACTGCATACCCACAAGATGGTGGGTTCAAGTTCTTGATTGTGACGCCTTGCCTGTAGTTCCCCAGGCTTCTGCTGGAGACGAATGTTACTGTTCGGTCCCTTGACTTCCCCGCATCCCGCCAATCCTCTTCTCTCTGGCTTTATTTTCATTTTTGTCTGGAAGCGTGTCGCCCCCGTTCTACGTTTCCGAGCTCTCCCCAGAGCGCTCGAGAAGATTCTTGCTAGAGCCTCTTGGCGTCGACTGCGAAGCGATTTCTCTCTCCAAGGCCATCCAAGCCATGTTCGATCTGGCTTTGTGCTTTTCCCGGGTCTTAATTGCAAAGCTTGCCCTCGCGACTCTCAATCAAGTCAAAGCGATCGATCCATGCGCTCAATAGTTTCCGAGGATCGACCGTACGTGTGCACCGGAGGACGAGCTGGCTTCCTGCCCAACGACGTCTTCCCTCTCCTCACCGGATTCGAACAGATCAGGAAGCGTAACCGTCCTCCTTCCTTCCCTTGGCGCAACTTTAACGCCCAATATCGCACCTCCCAGTTCGCGCCCGTGATGTGAGTACGTTCGATACATCTCTTCCCTGTGTGCTACTGACAATCTCCCTAACCCTGTCAAATCGCCTCCTCGTTCGTCCATAATGCCTTGAATGCATCCGCAGCAGTGTCAAGGCTCGGGACTCGGCTCTTCTCCGCGAACTCGCCAATGATTCCCCCTCAGTCACCTGTGTATGTCCCAGGGCGCCTCGTCACTTTTCTGCCGCTCGTCACTGCAGCTTGCTCGTCACATACCGCACTGTGGATGCGCAGATCTGAGCCTATTTTCGGAGGCTCGCGCGCCGCGAATCTGCCTGATCGTCGTCGGTCGTCGAAGACTGTATTCGTCGCCTGGGGTCTGGATAGGCTGCTCTTCTGGCACTCGCGCGCAACGTGCGCACCTTCGTCCCCATTTCTTCGCCGCCGGCTCACTCCTTCACGCACCCCACCGGCTCAGTACTCACATTCTCCGCCCTTTAGCTGCGCGTCCCAGTCCGCGCGAGCCGTGAGTCTGCACCCTTCCCCACTGCCGCCCAGCGGATACACGGTCGTGCTCTGTGGGTGCGTCTGTCTGCGTCACTACGCTCGCTTCCCTCCAGCCCGCGCCCCGCCTTACGAGTTTGGGGCGAAGTTGTTGTCCTCGGTGCTGTATGCCGATGTCTAGGTGAGTATATGTATCTTTTGAAGCCGCAAAAACTGAGGATATCCCCGTCTGTGGGGAGACAAGATGCCTACATTAGCTGTACTGCTGCTCGTGTCACTTCACTCCGAGAATTCTAGCGCGTTCGTGATTACGATTTGGGTCCTGTCCGTAATTGTCAGGTGAGTATATGCACGTTTTCAGATACCAAACGCGCTTCAATCGAATTATCATACCCTCGGAAGACTCCCATGCGATCTGCAGCGTGCGCCCAGCAAGTTTGACCGCGTAGAAGAACGTCGTGTCTCCGCACGTGATCGCGGCGCGTCTTCGCGAGCGCACCGCCTTTTCTCTCGTTCATTGGTGAAAATGCCGGGTTGTTAGCCACGGTCCTTAATACTTCTGTACTCAACGCACGTCACCGATAATTCATTTACTTTGTAGAAGCTGAGAAAATGGTTGGCGGGCGGGAAGTCTTGTGACCATTATTTAAGGCTCCGCTTTTGGACGTCCTTCCTCCACCAATCGCCTTCAGCTGCCTTCAGTGCTCTCCCTCAATTTATCCACGCGAAAACCTGTCACGCGTTATGATGAACATCTCAATATCGAACAGGCTCGGACACCCCACGAGCTTGTGCATTACCTCGGCGGACGACGTCTCGCGCTCGTACCCCCGAGCCCATACGTCACGTCGCTTAGCGTCAGCTCTGTCTGCCTAATTATCTCAGGATTCATGGCCGACTGAAGCGTCGAGCAACCCTCGCCGTGACGCCCCCATCCACAAGGACTATGTCGTCCACCCCCAGCTCGGCGTAGTCCCCGCCCATCGCGGTACCTACAGCAACCTCTCCTCCCGCCTTTCCCGCCCCACCGGCTCCAAGGCACCCACGACCACCGCACGTCGAATCCCCGTTCATTTCCAAGGCGCAGATGGCGGGAGCCCCGCTACGCGTACGGTTCGGTGCGTTCTACCTCCTGCTGACTTGCGTCTTACTCTTTCCGTAGGCGCGCCCTTCCACCCCCCCGAGGCGCCGCTGCGTCCGCGCTCGACGACCAGGGCCCCGCGAAGGCACGCCAGGTGCGTGGCAGCTTCTTTTATCTCCTCTCCTTCGCAGTCAGTCTTTTACAGAGATGCGCCGGCTCGACCGCATCTTCGAGCACGGCGCGTGCTGCGGCGGTTCGCGCTCCCATCTCCAACCACCAGCTGAACGAGCGGGCGACCAAACACCACACCGAGGCCAAACGCGTCAGGCACGCCCGCCGAGGCCGTCGTCGGCAAACGGAGGCAATGAAGGAGGAACGGCTCGCTCGTGAGCAGTGTCGCGACGCCGGGAGCCGCGTGCCGCTCAAAGGGTTCTAGGGTGCGTATTTATTCTGTGTTCTTTCTTATGCAGATACAGTGGGCGCCCCTTCGGTTTGCAGCTGTACTAGAACCATGTTGTACGATACGGATTTCGTCTTCCTACATACAATGTATCCTAGCACAGCAAAACAAACTGTAACACTATATAGCTTGGGTCCGAGTCGAACGGACGCCGTCTGCAGAACGCGTTCATATCTTTGCTCAATGAGGAGCAAAGGCACACCCTGCGCAACCAAGTCTTTCCCCCTCAGTTGGGTTCTCCGCTATGAGGTGGTGAATTTCTTTCAACCCAGCGTGAAAACGTCCCTGGGAAAATCCGAGCTCGTCAGCACGAACTAGGGGGCAAAGGCGAGTTAGTCCAACCCCTAAAACAGTAGATCCGCGGCCGCGTTATGAGTCCATCTTAAGGACCAAAAATATTATCTAGTATTAAAAAAAAGAATAGCCGAAAGGTCAGTTATAATGGCTTCGGTCCGAGTTGAATGGACGACGTTTGTAGAACGTCTCAAGAACTTGGCCAACGAGGAGCAGAAGCGCACCGTGCGCAACCAAGTCTTTCCCCCTCAGTTGGGTTCTCCGCTACGAGGTGGCGAATTTCTTTCAACTCGGCGTGAGAACTTGATGGGGTTCGAGAATCCGAGTTCCACGGCTTGAGCTGGGGGGTACAAGTCAGATACGTGGTCCAACGCACAAAAGAAGATCCAAGGCCGCGCGAGAGGTGTCCAGTTCGGGACCAGGACAATTAGGATTTAAAAAAATACAGACGATTGCGAAGTTCGGTTGGCTTGAGCCCGAGTCGAACGGACGACGTCTGCAGTGCAAGCGGCAAAATCAAATACACTACAGAGAGCAGAGGCGCACCGTGCGCAACCAAGCCGGTTCTCCTCAGTCGGGCTCTCCGCTATTTACCAGGTGGTGAAATGTTTAGTTCTGGAGAGCGGATGACAAAAATGTTGGGTCCGCAGCCCGTTCAGAAATCCAGCCAGCCAGATACGTGAATCATGAATCATGCAAAACGAACGTTGAACGGCCTCCGAGAGACTTGGCATGCGTACTTGTATGAATTAATGCAAGTCTCGGCCGGGGAACGGCGAAATATAAACTTAGCGAACTCCGGGGCGTCACGAAAACGTAAACAGGAATCGGTTGCACACACCGAATTTGCGTGAGGAAATTTCAAAGATGCCGGCGCGGGTTTGATTGCCCAGAAGACAGTCGGAAGGAGCAGAGGCTGAAAAACATAGAGCGAGAAGATAATAAATAAATGAGTGCGATGCAGAGTCCTTTTGCCGGAATCATAAATTCGCCCCAGCCAATGAAGGAAGAGAGAGTTGCAGCAAGAATCTTGAATTCTTCAGCACCGAGTGTTGACCGAGTGGATATGGAAGTCTTGGGCAATTTAACTGTCTCAGATTTGCGGGATTGACGCGGCAGAGGAAACGCGAGATCGGCCGCGACCTGCCGCCTGATCTGATCGGCGGTATCATTTTCCACGGTCTGTTTTTCGAACCTTTTTTCACAACTTCGCGCCAGTGACCCTCACGCCTTATTTCTGACTGGACTATGTTGCTCCCGGCGTACTGTGAGTCGCAGCTGAAGGGAGAACAGCTGTGCCCTTGTGTGCGATATCGTCACTCGGTCTATCTGGCCGGTGTTTTGTTTGGAAGCAAAGCACGGCACCACAGGAGCGAGATACGCATCACTCCAGTGCCCCATACCGCGACTAGAGTCTATAATTTCTTAGAAGTTGACTACCAGCGTACTTCTTCACACCCCATCTGGTCCATTATCGAGCTAAGTATCACAACACTGGCACGGTAAGATCATCCTCAATATATACCCTAAAATCTGTTGCAGTGTCTGCAAAGGTCCGCTGGCTTGCCCAGTCTTGAATCCTGTCGAAGTCGCGACAGACGTGCAAAACGTCGTCCCGCTGCTCAGCTAATTGATGCTTTTCCGACCACTGCCACACAACAGGGGTGATATCCGCAGCGCACATTAGCGCCTGTCGAATAGCGCCGATGCAGTGTCGGATGTGGCTGTTAGACACGCGCTCGTAATCATAGCCCGGGCTGAGTTGTTGGCGAAGTGTATCCTGTGCGAGGCTCCTGTGAGGTTCGCATCCGCTGGGATGTAAGCGAGGACTCAACCAAGCAATGGAGCTGATGGAAGACATCCAGCGCGAATACGTAGCTTCCTGGTTCACCAAGGAGGGGCCATGTCTTGTTGGGTATCTTCAGGGCCTCGGACCTTGACATCTTCGTTGCAGCAACTGAGCATAGTGGTAAGCCACGTCCCAAATTCTGACTGGAACGTTCTACCGGAATAAAGCTCCTTCCAGGCCTCGTCGACGGCGGCTGAGGGGACACGTTCGTATACGGGAACATCGTCCGCAAGACCTCGAGTGAACCTGATGATTTTCTGGCTGATGACATGCTGGGCTGGAGCTTCAGGCTCCAGTTAGAATGATGTACACGGGGACGTGAGGTGGCTCACAATATAGCAAAGGTTCATCCAACGCAGTAGTATCCCGGCGCAGCATCAACATCCATATAAATGCAAGGTTGAGGGTTGCGGACAAGACACAAAAGAGCTGCACTCGTCGTTTCGAATTTTTCTCGTACCCTCCAGGCAGTCGCGAGTAGTACGGTTCGGGCATGATCACGGTGGGGCGGAAGATTGCAAGGTCGTCCAAGTGGGCAAGAAAGCGGGATCTCACGAACACCGAAATAGAATAAAACCGATGGTGGCGCAATCTTTGTTGAACAAGGGGTTGGTTCTTCTATTTAGTTCCATCGCAGCATTGGATGGGGAATTTCCGGATCTGAGGAGCGTGGAAGACTTCTCAGAGTATCTGTACGATATTATGGGAAGATAGACACAGGTTTACCATCCTGTCGGTTCACAGTACGTATCTTGCTGGGGGCCCTTATCTCGCCCTATGATCAAGGGAGCACGCATGCAAAAAAATATTCTAGGTTGGCTTTGTCTCGGGGAGAAGCCCTGGCGGCTGAATCGGCCAAGATGTTTCGCTGATATTCCAATGGAATTGTCGATGATGATCCGGCTCTCCCGTTGTCAGGGTAATCCCCCTCCCCCTCCCCCCATGAATATAAAGCGGCTTGCCTCTCCCCCCCCGGTCACATTCTTTCAAGATGTCCTCCATCAGCGATCTTCTGTCGGTGCGGCCAGCGTACCTCCAAGAAACCTTTCTAGAACTCTATATAAATGGCAAGGAAAGCATCCCAATCCCCGAACAATTTCTCACTTCCGCCGCGCCAGGACTTTACACCGGCCTATTCTTTCTCACCCTCCACGCAATGAGTAAGCAGTCTGCTTGTTTACAATGGATACATTGACTAAGTCATGGTGTCTCCAGTATTCAAGAGGGCAATGCACAAGCATAATTTGGGAATTTTCCTCTCGCTCATTGCCATGTACATCCTTTCCACAGTCCATGTTGCTTGTCGTTGGCTCCTCGTCAAGAATGCATTTACTGTTCATGGCGATACCGCCGAATCGGCTGCGCTGTATCTGGTCGACCCACCCTTGTGGTTGACTGTCCTCTCGGCCGTAATGCTTACTGTCAACCCCCTTGTAGCGGATTGTGTCCTGGTAAGATGCCATTGATCACGTATTTAACACACTTCTTATTTCGGTTTCAAGATCTGGAGATGTTGGATTATATGGAATCGCCGCTGGGTGATAGTGGTGATACCTATTCTATGCACCTTGGCGGGAGCAGGTGAAGAACAAATCTTTTTGCGGGCCCCTTTTTTTATTGACTGAACGTTACTTGTAGGCCTTGGATTCCGCAGTATCGCAGAACAGGCGGCATATGTGCTTAATCCCAATCTCGACAGGGACTCATTCATCGACTTTGCAACTCCCTATTTCTCCCTCTCCCTCGTCACGACCTGCCTGGCGACCGTTCTTATTATTTTCCGAATTATCACCATGACCGAGCCTGCTACAAGGAGAAGCAGGGGCTATGGGCGTGTGGTCGAGATAATCGTGGAGTCCGCTCTACTGTACTCTGTGACTTTGATTATCTTTCTTCCCTTGCTGGTCACGGCATCGGCGGACGATGGATATGCGCAGGCAGTTCTCGCTCAGATGACGGTGAGCTTCCGAGCCATAGAGATGCTCATTGACTTAAACATTACAGGGTGTGGGACCAACATTGATTGTTGCGCGGGTGACCTTTGGATTCGCTCGACCCGACGAGACATGGCAGGCCCGGGATACATCTGGGGCCGTCGGGGACAGCTGGAGAGCCCGACTCCCCAGCACGAATATTGCATTGTCCCGGGTCCATCCAGTGAACTCATCGAGTAACGCGATTTCCATGAAGCCCGAGATGAATGTCTTGTAAAATAGTTATTCAACTGGACACATTCTTTCATCGTTTGTACATTTGGTTTCTCAAGAACTGTACCAGCTGCGCTGAGAATTTAAATATCCCCTATTTGACTCCAATATTTAATCGATGAATAATATTGTTTCAATGTTGTGTGGCTTCAATAGTCAGGCCCGCATTCAGAATTTCACTCCATATACTACACATACGTCATAAGTGCGCAAGTACTTCCTCCCCAAGGTGTCGTTAAATTGTTTCAGCCTCATCGTCTCTAAAACTGAGTCAGCACAGTATATCCTTGAATACACAATCAAGCTCACTCATCGGCGTAGGCACGGAAGAAAGGAGGGTATACTACAATGTGGCCTGAGGGGGAAACAGCCACTTCATGAGTCGGGTGTGCGTCTGGAGCCGATTGGAGGCTGCTCGTAGCTTGACGGGCAATGGGAGCAGCGAAAACTACTAGCAGGTTAATCAAACAAGAACTCGTTCACTGGGAATCCGTACCCATGACTCTCGACAAAGCCGAGGCAACAATGAGGAAAACGAGGCGAGGATAAGGAGTCATTGAAGTGGTGGTTGGGTACTACCTGATTTGACTGCATTTGCAATGCTACTATAAGACTCTTTAAAAGCCTGGCCCAGGCGCGGTATCATGAGCACAAAGGATCCTCCCATGCCATGTTCTAAAACGAGGTCCAGGGAGAGGTGTCCCTCGGTTCACAGGTCCCGATCAAGAACCTGATTCCCTCCCGCGGTTTAAAATGCGATCACGGCCGGAACATTGAAGTCCCACGGACAAATAAACCGTGGGAACTTACAATAGAGATCCAAATTTGAGAGTTGCATTGTGCAGGCTCATATGGGGGTCAATGGAAGGCTATATACTGCAGATGTTGTGGTATTGGGACTATTCAACTTGTGTGCAACTCTGCTACCTCAATTATTATCGAGTCCCAACTGAGGTTGCGTTGCGTTTATGGTTGTTACATTGATCTACAGCGGCGCACACACATTGTGCCGAGCGATAAGAATGACACTCAATTCCCCCGATGTGCCCGGTATATGTATTTTCAGTTCTGGTTCCATCGTCCTTGGGTCCTGCCAGCTTTCCATCATCTCTCCAACCATTCAGAAATTGGAGAATGACCCACTTCAGTGTTCCGACCAATGCACCGCTAATTGTGCCGGCCAATCACGACTCGAGGTCATACAGCAGTGGGGCAACGTTCTGATGATGGGGCAACGAGTTTTAATGAAATAGTTATCTGAGACTGGTTCGGATGCTGAGGATATTTGAGCCGGATGCATTCGCATGTGGGCATATTTCCTATAATACCTGTATTATATAATAAGAGAAATTCTCTGCTGCGACTTCTGCTCCTGACTGAGGACTTGGTACGTTTGGCCCCCTCCACCTGGTGAAATATAAGAGGGAGGGACATCTGCCTTCCGGGACAGCTTCAAAATCCCACGCTTTGGAACGAATAATATCAGTTGATTCCCGTGCTCATCTACCCGAGATAACAGTCTTTATTCAACCACAAATAACGGGCTCCACCGAAGTGAGGAAACATTCTGATGACAGGGAGATGAGGCGGCCTGGCGAACTGTTGTGATGAGAATGGATACAATGGTGGAATGAGCACTTCTCTTCGATGTCATATGACCATCTTTCCAACATATTTACATATTCACACCTCTGAGATATCTCCCCCGAATTCTATGGTTGATCGGAAAACTCGGTGCCTGTTCAACGAAAAGTTGGGCACGGCTGCGGTTGCCTGTTCGATCATCGATCGATAAACATCGAGATCGGGAACGTACAGCGCATGGGAATCGTTGCGTTACAACGGAGGAAGGAGCTCAGTATTCGGATTTTTGAATCAGAATCAACTTGAAACAATTTGCGACATTTCGAAGGTTCGGAGGCTGAATAATAAGTAATCAGGGTAGCCCGCTGCGCGGCAGGGCTCGCTATCCATCTTTTGTTCTTTGATAAATGACAAGACTTTCACAAGACTCCCTGTTTTTATTTTTCCTATCCTTGACTGTCATTTTCCTTCACTGTATCCCTTGCATTTTCAACAAGGTTTGAAGTGCAGTATAAATCTGTTACATAGTCAGGAAGAGCTGGATTCATTTACCCGTCACGGAGAGGTCTGCAGCACACTGATATCGGAAGCTGACAAAAACAGGGCTGAAGACAACATGGAGGCAACCCCCGAGCCAAAGCTGAGATAGAGTTGAAGGCGAAGCATATTATTGAGAGAGTCGAGAAGACGGAGCCTATGCAATACGGAAAGATTGAGCCGGTGGTTCGGGCAGACTCGAAAAGCTAAAGAGGTGTCAGGGTTGAGGGCATATCTGCATTGAGAGAACAGACCGAAAGATGGTGTGGATGTTTCTGGCAGGGAATAAGTGTGTAAATGTAAATTAGAGAGATGAATAACTGGGACCCATGAGCCTTACCTACCCAACATAGCCAAGAATGGAGGACGGGAGGTCTAAACTGTCTGTCAGAACGAAAATGTGAATGAAATCAAATAAAAGGCCCAGACATCAAATGTATCCCCACGCCGATAGCCAAAATGCAAGAGGGACTCGCAGAAATATGCAGCCCAGTCGAGTCCAAGTGTTGCAGTGTAAGGGAATGGCACAGAAACAGAGCACAAGATATACAATCAACTGGCTCATAATGCATAAGGTGGTAATGCATAATGCTCATAATGCATTGGACCCAGGATCCACCAAACTGCCCATTCACACTGTAGAAGTGTGTTCATAATGCATAATTCTTATAATGCATCAGATTTTGGTAGATTTCGAGGGAACGGACCCTATGCATTATGAGCCAGCTGACTGTACTTAAATTGAACTTGAGTCAATAAATGTATATAATGATTTCGAAACACTTATTGAGTTTGTTTGCCATAGAGAAGGTGTTTAAGTACTTGCATTCTCGATTTTGTTGCTCTCAGCCGCGAGTCGGCCGCGAGTCAGCCGCAGATGCCGGGGTGAATCTGCCAAGTCACTGTAAGGATCGCGCACATGCTCACGGTCCCGAAATGGGGAGTCAGCCATCAATAAGTTTTGTTTCTCTCTCTTTTCTTTAGTGCACTCATAGATAGTCATTTGTACTCATTACTAGTCAGTAGGACTCACAAGGAGTCAGATTCCCGGACTCGAAGGTCCTTTAGTTAGTATAGAAGACTCCTTAGTTTAGTCGAGTAGGACAGTCTCGTTCAACCGCGGTGGCTTCATTCTCCTCCAAATGTGGTAGTAATCTTCTGGCCTTTAACATCACAGCGGCTGCACCACTCGTGTTGGGAGGTTGATTTTAGGAATCCTCCTCAAAAACTAGGTCGGACTGGCACTATATTTAAAATTTCGTATTTTCGCACCCTCTTGCTAAAGATAGCGGGAATATTCAACATGCTGTGCATTTTCCCAGGTGGTTTGTCCTCGCTTGTTGGTTGGTCGCACCAAAAGGGTTTACCGACGGATCAGCTGGATGCACATAACCGTTATGTGCCACAGCCACTGATGGGCACATAATCGACGCCGCGGTTCTTCAACTCTCTGGCTAATATAAAACCTGAAAATATTTGGGTGAGCCCTGGGCACACCAAAGACAACAACTATGCAGAAAATTCAGTACAAATCAAATGGGAATGAGCCCGGAGGCTGCCCCCGCCAAAAGTCAAGTGCCATGATGTGACTGTAACGTCACGGTTATGTGCGCCCCATTCCTCCCTCGACCGCCACTGGCCACAAATATACCCTCTGCTCCCAGAACTTTTTTGGCATACTAAGCAAGTGTGTCGTTTCCTCAGTTGACACCCAAAACGCGAAAATTCACACTGCGGGCAAATGCCGAGGCATGTGGACATCACATGCGCAATACGCATGTGATGACCATGTGTTCCTCATGTGTTCGGCATGCTCCGAAAAAAGGCTTTTTGGGCCTGGATCGATGCATGCCGAACACATGCCGAACACATGCGTCATCACATGCGTATTGCGCATGTGATGTCCACATGCCTCAGCATTTGCCCGCAGTGTCATGTTCGACACGCCAAAAATCACTCTAAGTTGCGGAGGTAGGGTTCACCAGGGGTAAAGGTAAGGTATAAAACTCCATACCTCTACCTCTACCTCTCTGACCTTTACCCTCCAAGAGGTAAACCTCTACCTTACCCAGAGGTATTCAAAGGTATGACCTCTACATACCCCTGGCTGGGACCTCTTGAGAGGTATTGAAGAGGTATTGTCCAAAACATACTCTAGGAAGGCATATTCACAATATTATACATCACTATTATTATATACTGTCTCTGAGCTGACCCATCTTGCCATACTTACCATTTGATCATTATTTATAACCTCCAAGCAATTGGGAGAGACAAAACCATCACATGAAATCAGATAAAAGATACATAATAACCCTCCCAGCACATAGATTCCATACCCCTCTATACCTCTCTACCTCCAGAGGTTGGGAGAGGTTTGGCCAAAGGTGTAAATGAGGCTACCTTTACCTCTACCTTTACCATACCTCCCCCCTCACCTCCAGAGGTATACCCTTACCCCTGGTAAACCCTATGCGGAGGAGGAGGAGGAGGAGGATGTATAGTTTCCCGGCTCTCGAGTACCACCCAGTGCACAAGATTGAACATGAGTTGTAAATCTGTGGTTTCAACAATCAAAAGAGCTTGATATTGCTGTCATCTGATCCTCTATATTCAATACTTACAACATTTCCAGTCATCCTTCTCTACTTCCAAAGGCCAATGGGTTTCTGATTAGAAAAAAAAAAAAAATACCTTACGCCGTTTTGTTTGAAGCCGAACTCTTCGGCGGACCTACCTACCACGTGATGCCCATATCGGGTGGCTGCTCTCACTGCGGGCAAGAGCCAACGCATGTGAAATCCACATGCACAATATGCATGCATTCCCGAAGTATCATGCATGTGTCGATTGTTTTGACAAAGGGCTTTGTTAAGCCCTTTGTTACCTTTCACATTGTAATTAGCTAGAATTTAATGATTTTTAATTAGAATACAAAGCAAAAAATAAGCATTCTTTAAGATACTTAGCAGGAGGTTTTAAGAAACGGTGTCGCCAGCTGCCAATGCTGTTCCGGTGATGCCGAATGACGGCTTGATGGAGCCAAACAGGCCCAAATGAGAAGCCGCACGGCTGGCGCGCTGGCCCCTCGTGATGAATGAGAGTCATGGCATGTGCGGCACCTTTGTCCGCTCGCTACTATGCCCGCACATCGCTATATTTCGGTTCAATTTTCGAGTTCCTGACCATTTTACTTGTAGTAAGTTACTGTAGCATTAGACTTCATTGGGGCACTCCTCAAAGAGGTTCTCGCAATATCATCTTCCACTGAGGCCAGATTAGACCACATGGGCATCGCAAATAAGGCCTCGCTGCATGCTACACTGATTCACTGCTTTAGCCCAACAAACACGACGTACAAGGTGCTCACTCATCGACAAAGGCAGCATGCAGGTAGGGCAGTAGCCTGACGAAGGCAACTTCAGGACACATTTGGACACCCACAAAGGTGACATGCAGGTATGCTGCCAGCCCGACAAAGGCAATGTGCGGGCGCGGTAGCGAGCAGACAAAGGTACCGCACATGCCGTGACTCTCATTCATCACGAGGGGCCGGCGCGCCAACCGTGCGGCTTCTCATTTGGGCCTGTTTGGCTCCATCAAGCCATCATTTGGTATCACCGGAACAGCATTGGCAGCTGGCGACACCGTTTCTTAAAACCTCCTGCTAAGTATCTTAAGGAATGCTTATTTTTTGCTTTGTATTCTAATCAAACATCATTAAATTCTAGATAATTACAATGTGAAAGGTAACAAAGGGCTTAACAAAGCCCTTTGTCAAAACAATCAACACATGCGTGATACTTCGGGAATACATGCGTATTGCGCATGTGGATTTCACATGCGTTGGCTCTTGCCCGCAGTGTCTATTGGTGCTCTAACATCCTGGAGAGTATTGAATTCACCTCCCGCTGACTCTGGTTGGGGTCTTGACTCTCAGATGAGTTCTTTCACTGAAAATTTCAAGTTGAACTAGGCCCGCTCTTGTTCAGTTCAAATTTGAGGTGCTTGACAGCAACTCGACAAATGAATGTTTAAGACTCAGTTCCTAAGTACTTTAGCATGGTTAAATTCAACGGAGCTGAGTTTCAGACCAAGTCGGATCACATCTGGTCCGATTATGCTGCCCAAAGTCCCCGCAAAGGCCAGGGCCGACATAAAACACAGTATTTCGGCCTACGGAGAGGTCCTGGACCATTCATCAGTGTCCCAGATGACGCCAGAGGAAGGTGTTGGCCCATTTTTTCGTGATCATTATTTTTTTTCCGGCCTGGTGGCCGGACCTACCAGCCCTAGGTCCCGGCTTGACCGGCCCGCACCCCCTTGCCAAAGGCACTCGGACAATTGATTTGGATTCTGATTTTGGAATTCCAGAGCCTTTTGGGATTCAGAGACTCCCTAAACGACCTGACCTTGCAAAGATTCCCACAATGATAACTCTGGTTCATGCATTGAATTTGAATCCATCTTCAATTTCTCCGTGGTGAGGGTGTTTGATTTATGACAGTCCGCTTAGTACTTTCCCGCTGTTACAATTGTCAAGCTGAGAGATGGAGTGTCGAACTGTGTTTTGGACACTTCTCAGGTCAGGCAACATGTTTGCTCGATGTTCCCTGAATTTCTTCCAATTTTCCCTTCATCTATTTCTTTTCGCGTTTTTCCCCTTTTGGGGACCCAGTACAATGGTCGGTAAACCTTCAAAAGATCTACCGGAGTTCGCGACATCGATGAAACCAATATGCAATGCGCTGTGATCGTCATGGGTGGTGGAAGTTCAGTGCAGTGAGAGAAATGAATGCATCTTGGGCCATGGAAATTAGGATTAAAAAAGGGCAAACCACGAAGGGCCCGAGTCGAACGCCTGATATCCGCAGGAAATGACCAACAGAGAGCAGAGCGCAATGTAACCAAGCCTTTCCCAGTCAGTTGGGTTCTCCGCTACGAGGCCACGAAGTTCTTTCAGCCCGTGTTTTGGCTCGAGATCCGAGTTTCTCGGCGCGAGCAGGGGCCCAGCTACAAGGAAGATAGTCCAAAGCCTCGAATCAGTTTCACTGCCATGCGCCATGAGTCCATCTGGGACCATGAAAATTAGGATTAATAAACATCAAGCCAGCTAGCAAATCATTCCAAAGGAAGGTCGGCTACCTTCACCGCCCGCACTAAGGTAGCGAAAGAAGAAAAGGTAATAACCAAGCACTATATGGTCATGCGGCGCGCTGTTGTGCTTTCCTCCGCCTTCCCCGTCCGTGGCGCTACATTGTTTGGCTTGTTCTTCAACGCTTTATACCGGGTCCTAAGCTCCTCGTACAAACGACAATTGAACCCGCGGCACACGAGTCCCCAGCACTGGACCGGGATCTTCCCATCGGGGAATCTCAGTGCGATCTGGTGCTCGTGGCCTTTTGCGCCGGCCGCTGCGATGATCGCTGCATGGCTCTAGACATTGTCTAAGTAACTAAACATAAAATGGATGAATGTGCGTCTCACCACCTCGTTCGGGCACTCCGAAATTACGTCGCCACTCTCCTGGAGGCGGCGCAACACATATACGCCTACGTAGTGGATATGCGGGGTCCCTGGCCGGGAATCGAAGAGTTCGATCTCTTCCCCGCAGAAGCGTTTGAGGCCGGAGTACGCGCTCCACGTTCCTGTGACGCTATCGAACTGCTGCGTTGGCGCATACATCAAAGCGTGAAAGGGGCCTGGGGATCCTTCCTCGGCGATCCACCTCTGGCGGCCCGAGAAGTCAGCGGTCTGTCTGGAGGCATGCATACAGCAAGTCAGAAAATTTTGGATGCATTTGTTCCCCTAGGCTAACCTCTTCAGTTTGACGCCCTGCAGCGCCGTCAGCGCCGTTGAAGAAATACCAAAGGCAGAAAAACACTGACCGCCGTGCACTCGCCCTTTGCATGGATGTCCCAAATTGGCTTCACGAGGGTTTCGGAACTATGATTGGGATGGTATGTAGGAGGCGGAATTTGCTCCATAGTCCAGGTATATCTCTCCAGTTCGCTTTCTGACGGGCGCGGTCGCTGGTCGTCGAACTTCTTGTGAGATGTCCTATTTCTGAGCTGCAAGTTGCTTACCTTCCGTGGGTCAGACGTGCGCTCAGCCTATTGAATGGGGTCAGATTAGACTCGGATGAAAGAGGACTTTAATCCACTCACTGCGGCGAAAGAAGCTAATTGAACCCTGAGAGCGGCGTTCTCCTAGAACGAGGTCAGAGAAATGTTCAATAACTCGTGGCATCAGTACCGCATGGAGCTGTTGAATGTGCACATCTTTGGCCCGCAGAGCCGCTTCATGTTCCTAACATATTTCTCAGCACGAAGCCTATTACACCTAAAACGGGCACGTACCTCCTTCACGCTCTCCCGAATATTTTTCAGACTCGCCTGGAGGTTTGAATTTTGGTGCAACAACTGGTCGTGCGTTCAGGAAGCGGGAAGGAATATTCAATGCTGGGACACACCGCTTCAACATGACTCGCGGTGGGGACGGCCTGATTTGGCTTCAAAATCTACAGGATGCGGTGAACGGTGGCAAAATGGAGATGATACGCGACAGCCTACCGGTTTCAGTGGGTGTCTTTGTGCCTTCATTGTCTTTTCCGCTGCCTTCTGAGCACACTCGGCCGCGTCCCTGTCCACTTCGGCCTTGTGAAGCCGCTTGGAAATCTAAGTAAGCCATCCATCTAAAAGAGCGCGACGCGACTCACCTCTTGTAGGTCTTGCATCTCTTTGTTCGCAGTGATAAGATCACTTGTCATTGCGCGCGTGGTGTCAAAAAGGCTTTGCTGGAGCACTGTACGTTCGGCGTGCAGCTGTAGGTTCGGCGTGTGGATTAACGTCCGGCGACTTGCACAGCGGTACACCGACCTCCGAAGCGCGCTCCGCTTGTGCGACAAGCGCGGTCCCCAGTTGCTGGAGTTGGGCAGCGTACTAAAAGGTTTTCATGTCAGCTGGCAATAACGCCCGTGGCGAGTGGCGTTACCTTGGCTTCGTCGTACGGGTCTTTGTTCGCTTCGGCGTGCTTCTTCAGGGCGCTGGCCTGGGGGATCATGGCGGCGGAGAAGCGCTGGAGGGAACTTGGTCAAAGAGATAAGAGAAAGTGAGGTGAGGTCTTTGAATGTGGGTGGGTATGTGGTGGTATGAAAGAAGAAGAGACGCAAGGAGCCAGCGGCTTTTATAAAGAAATCGGCGGCGACATGGGGATAAGTTTGGACAAAGCCTCGGATGTTTTAGAGATCTAGCTTCTCGCCTCGAGGCCTGCGGGGAGTTCCGGATCCCAGTCGATCCATGAAAGCAGCAGAGCAATAAGTCGCCGATAAGTACTGGACGCTGAGTCGAGGGATTCGCGCGACCTCTGGCATTGGAATGTACTATTGGCGCCATCGTCCCTGCAGGCCTGAGTTCAGCAACCTTTCCGCTTGTGGCCATTTGGACGAGGGGCCGAAGCTAGTCAGTTGCCTTGAAAATGCGAAATAAACGATGCCTCTCGTGCAGCCTGCATGACTGGCATGTATGAGCTTTGCTAGAGAACCGACCTTTGTTTGAGAACCGACAACGTGGAAGTCGGGAACCAATCGGGAACAGCCGCGTTTCATATCATCAGTGGCAGTGCTGCAGACACTTCTCTTTGATTGTTGCACCATCGTTCTGTCTGGCATATCATCATAGTGCTTGCCTTTGCCTCTTTGTGGTGATCTGAATGCTCTTTGTCGTCAAACTGAGCTTTTTATACTGCGAGGCTGAAGGTTGCCTCCTTAACTCGTCATTCCTTCCGCTTTCAATGCCCAACTTCGCCGAGCTCGTTTTTATGTCTTTCTTATCTTCCTCCGAGTCCAGGGCAACGTCCCTTCTTCCCTCCTTAAACCTGGCGCAGGTGATTTCGAGCTACTTGCCAATGCCTTGAGCGGCATCCTTTTCTATCTGCTTTCGGACAAAGGGAATTTATCTTGGTCTAGGCCCAGAGGCCTACCTTCGAAAGAAGGTCTTTAGCCTCAGCGGATATGGTAGACGGAACTCTCCGATATGGATCGACGATGCTTTGACGATGCCATTACTTGTACGAGTATGTTCTCGACGGACAATAACAATATTGCGTTCCAGTCTTCGGCGTTTCAATTTGGCCGCTCTTTTTTTTTGCTGCTCGCCGGGATGAAGCATGGACCGTGAACGTTCAGGCGATTGGAACCGTGTGGATCAGATGTCGGCAGCTCAAATAACTCGAAGACTAGAATTCTTTGTGGATTGGGTTCTAGAGCACCTGGTGTTCCATACGTTCTCCCTTCAGATGGTAACTTTCGCTTGAAATCGCTGGGAATGTGGTAGGAAACACTCTCTGACTTGGAAGGGACCCCCCATCTACTCGCGTGCTCTGTATTCTTGGAGAGGTATGCAACCAAGGCGTGTGATGGACTTGAGATTGCGGGCAATCGGGTGACCGGGGTTATACGGCAGAAGACATCTCCCAGTGAGAATTCCATTGGGGGAACTCGAACGCCCTGCTCTCTCGAATGGAAATGGTAGGAAGACAGAAGCTTTGTGAGAATGGTCTTCCGCTGCTTGAGGACGGCTTAATATCCTCAAATTTCTTCAAGGTATCATAGGTTAGCCAAGAATAGATGCTGAGTGCAAAAAAAATGCCGACACTTTTCACTCATGCTGTCGAGGGGAGTCGAACCCCCGTCTTTCTCTGACGTAGAATTCTCACAATCTACATTGCGAGAATGACTTGCCACTGGTCGATAACAGCTTGTTGTATCCTTCAACGTACCCGGAATCAAGCCAGAGGCAAAACAACTTCGGCCGTATATCGCGCACCCTGTCCAATTATTTCCCCAACTTCAACCGATAGGCGAGCATATATATTTCCGGCGGGCATAAGATAAAAATCAGACCCCTCTGGCTATTCGAACGGCCGAGATAAGCGTCCGTAGAGGAGTATATATCCGGGCAGTAAGTGTCCGAATTTCTGCGTACGCAACTGGATAGATGAGCATTCTGTCACAATGGATGAAGAAATGAAAGTAAGGGGCAGTTCGGACAGCCGGGGCCAGGGAGTGGTACCATGCAACTTGTTTACGCGAACCACTTGAAGCACCTCACAGGTAGTGCGCTATTCAGGCTGAAAGTGTATAGGACTTGGAGTGCATCTATCAAATATTTATCCAAGCTGCCTGATGGATGAGAAGGTCGCCGTTCAATCCGGGACCAGGCCGTTCCAAGAGCTGCCTGCATTTTGCAACCGAGATCAAGATATAAAGAGATGATCAGAATGTCCCCGGTTGGTTCGGTGCACAACTATCTGCTGTACTGCACGGATTCTTTTTTTCATCCGCGTTGAGAATGCCTAATACAGGTCAGGTGCATATCTGGAGGGCGAAAGTGTTAAAAAATAAGGCCTGCACTGCATCTGTAGACTTTCCGGGGCTTGGTGTAGCTAGTCTGCAGAAGGCCCCCGTTCGATTCGGGGCTGGGCCATAGCTTGGAGAGGTTTCTCTCTTTCTGAATTTTTCTCAAGCGGTTTTGAATTGTGAAAGTTATCAAAGGTGCTTGAAGAAAGACCCCGTTCGATCCGGGACAGGGCCATCTCTTTTTTTCGCACCCTGTGGACGTTGAGAACGACTAAATCCTACTCACAAATGAACAAGCAAACATTGTTCTCCTGGCTCGCGGCGAAACAATAAAATCTGGTAGCACTATCCGAGTCCAGAGCTCGGAGATTAATGCAAGTTCCCAGGCCAACCTCCAAGTATAAGCTCGGTGCCGTGGTAGTGTGAACTTGAGGCTTCGAAAAGCCAGAGGTCGGGGGCTGCTAGACAGCAATGGACGTGGGTGTTGAGCACACTAGTCAATCTTCCGGTCAAGAGGCAGAAAAGCGAGAAGGCGTTCCGAAGCGAGAGAGTACAGTGCATCGCGTCCGAATTCTTAAAGATATTATCGTCTGAATGCACGAGCAATTTTTAGGGAGGCGCATCGGCCGTAAGAAAAAGCGTTGCTGTCGCTATATTCGGACGCCGGGAGTCGAACCCAGGCTTCCCGCTCTATTACTGCAAATAATGTCACATAACTGAGGTGGGTGTGCGCCGTGCACCACGTCCGACCAAGAGGTGGGCAACGGAAAACTCCGGGATATCATGCTCCGATGTCCAGGACATTTGAAATAGACCCCCCCCACCCCCTCCACGCGAGCGGTTGATCGGACCGACCGGTTGCGGACCGATATCCGAGCCATATCTTTTGCGAGTCTGGTAGGTTCCCGTTATTACTTAGCCCGGAGCCATATGCAGCTGGGATGTAGTATATTAAACACGGCCCTTCGCCAATTTTCACGGTCTAGTAATCCGTATTAAACACGGAATGGGTGTTTTTTCGGGCGGGTTGCATTGAATCTCAAACACCCCGATGGGGGATTTTTGGTAAGCAGCCCCAATATAAAGGGAACGATATTTAAACTGCTCTAACAGGTAGTACGAATTTTATACAACCTGTTTGCGTGAAGAAAAGGTTGGTTGCGTTCGGCGCATTGTTTGCGCGGTTGCACGTGGCGACCAAACATCGGTCGACGGGCCAAAGCAGAAAATTCATATCTTCCTTTTCGCCCAAAGTTTTGGGGGAGATATGGGCACTCGTCGATTCGGAAGGGGTGAAAATGGGGGGGTCTCCCAACTAGCTTTGGGGAATAGGTTGCTTTTGGGGCAGCAAAACGAAAGTCGAGAATAGCTTTGTGGAAGTCCAAAACGTGATCGGACCGCGTTCAGGCGGAGTTTGAAAAGAGCATGATATCTCGGAATTTTCCGGCGCCCACCTCTTGCGTCCGACTTATTGCAGAGGATTCGCAACTGAAAATCTGAGCAAGATTTAGCGAGGTGCGCCAGTTTGAAGCTCAATTAAAAAAACTGCTTCTTGCGTGCCATTCGCATTCGGACGCCGGGAGTCGAACCCGGTCCTCTCGTAGGTATCGCTTAATGTCTACCGCTCACGTGTCGTGCACCGTACACCACGTCCGAGTTTCTGTAGAGCTTTAGAGCCTGAGTTTATGATCAAGGGTTAGCTAGGGATGATACCTGGAGAGCGGCAAACTTGCTGTAATCGTCGAGACGCCCGCAGACCAACGCGGGTTTTGGCCCGGGTTAAACCATATTGGTAGCTCCAAGTGGGAGTGCACCCTGTGCCATATTTGATTCCGCATAGAGCATTAGATCCTGAGTAAGTAGGGACACAAGATGGGTGAGAAGCACTTGCTCGAGCGAAGAAAAAGCGGGCGAAGACTACTCATTCGGACGCCGGGAGTCGAACCCGGGCTTCCCGCTGTTAATTAGATCCCTGGGGTTACTCAGGTTGAAGGGATGTGCACCGTGCACCACGTCCGATTTCTCACAGAGCATTAGAACCTGATTGCATGGGCAAGATTCAGCATGCTCCACGTGGACTCGTTCAAATGAAGGAAAATACTAGATAGCGAACTCGCGGCAGTCGAACCCGTACATCTGCATAGGTTACAAGTTAAAGCGGGATGCACCGCGCACCATATGCGATTTTCTGTAGAGGATTAGACGTGAGTCTACGAGCAAGATTTAGCCAGGCGCACTAGTCTGTGGCCAAGAAACAACGCGAACCTTCTCGCCGCAATCATTCGGATGTCGGGAGCCTGAGTGCTTCAAGTTCCTGCTGATATTGAAATCGCAGTGACTTCTTCGCCGTCCGGTACACGACTCAAGAATGAAGGGTCGAGGTAAGGAATCGAATGATCCTCCTTCCGGATCCGAATCGGGCGTCGGCCGAAAGGTCCGGCATACCCTTGCCCTCCACAACAAACGCAAGACTTCTGGATGTATCCCATGGGCATCCGCTGCCCGCGTACCGGTACGTATTCCCAATCGCCCGATGTCTGCCCCAGCTTTCTGATGACTGGGAGAGCAGCAGTGCTGGAACGCCGGCGCCTCTGAACGTGGGCGACTATTAAATTATTAATCTATTCCGCGCGCAGTGACGACCTCTTTTCGCCTGCGTATCCTCGCGCCCCGATCGTCTTCGTCATGGTGTGCATCTCCTTCTTCTCCGACAGGAGGATCACAGACGGAGCGCATGCAGAGCTGCTTGCTCACCTTCGCGCTTGAGGGCACCCCGCACGCAGCCTCGCCCTGGATCCCCGGCAGCGGCAGCCGCGCGAGCTCGCCGTCGTGACATCGGATGCTCTTCTTCGGCGCATCTAGTGCGATACCGACGTGCCATACGCGGCTGTCGGATGCGGGGCTGCCTACCGTCTGGTCCGGTCATCCTGCAACAGTGCATGTCTGGATGCTTTACGACGAGGCCTTAGCTGAGCGCTGAGTGCGCGAACAGAAGGAGCGGGCGTACCGCTCGGGCCCAGCACCGCTTGTACTGAATGACGGGATCGAAGAGCTCGGTCTCGTGCGGGGGCCTTTCGGTGGCGTGTATACGCGGAGGCTGAGCTGCGGGAGGTGTTTCACGGCGGGGCGGGCGTGTATGGGCGGGGCGCATGCCCATACCTTCTTTCATGAGCGTGTACACGCGGCGTGGCGCTCGGCTGCGCGAAGTGTTTCGTGGTGGGCGTGTACGGGGTGGAGCGGATGTACTCGCAGTGCTGTCGTGGGCGAGGCGCCCGTAGTGGCGGTGTCGCGCCGCGACGCGTGCAGCGGATGTAGATGTGGGAGGCCTGCCGCCGTGTTATCTCAGCACTTTTTCGTGTCATCGTCGCAATCGCTGGCCGCTCCCGTCTTCTCCGACGCGATGAGCCCCGCGCGGACGGCCTTGCACAGCATCGCTGCTGCATGTCGCAATATCGCGAGGACGACCTTTCATCAAGTACGAGGCTTTGTAGACAGGCTTAAGCCAAGATTCCACAGGCGGATTCCAGACGTGGAAGACGAATGAAAGGCAGAGACCGTCACGAGGCAGTTACCAGATGGCAAACTCGGACCAGTCCAAAGTCAGCGTTAGATGAACCCGTGCGCACTGGAAGGAGCAAGAATCTTCGATCGCACTTATTGTCTTGAAGGTTTCAACCCCATTTTAATTTTAGTTCGCCTTATAATCGCATAGATAAACCTGGACTCCTGGTGAGAGCACCAACGTCGCTGCCACCATCATGAGAAACATGACAAACATAGGATTTAGAGGTAGGATATAGACTATGGATACAGGTCTCCACACGCGTGTAATAAGTTAATCTAAATAGACTAATATTAAGAGTGAAGGGATCCAGTGGCGGGGCCGAAGAATTAGCCGCATTCCTCGCTGCCGTCCGGGCAGTGAGGGATGAGGGTCTCTTGGGCACCACTGGCAGCTGTAATTTCATCAGTGTGAAGCTCGGACGAAGCGGTCAAACAAGGGTACCGTCAGTGGTAAGCGAAGGGAAAGGGTCGGTGCAGGTGAGCTCAAGGTCGGCCGGGCCTTTGGTTGCCGGGAAGCTGCCGTCTGTCAGTAGATGAAGACAATTTGTCGGATCAGCTATATTTACCTGGCGCCCTTGACGGCCGTCGTGACTGTAGCGGGGACGACGTCGGAGCAGTCGATCAAGGCCGAACGACTATGACCGAGGACCGCCATCTTGGCCATAGCAGCTTGGAAGCTCGATGCCATGAAGGCCTGTTTGTCTGTTGGATTGGACGCCAGTTAACCTTCGGTTGACATGTGTGGCGGAGATGATACGCACTGACGAATCCCTGCCAGTAGCACGCGGTACGGGGGTCGTGCGCGATCACAAAATCCGATTGCAGGCGCAGCTCGCCGGCGTCGGTCCCCGTCGGGGTGTCGCCGAGCGGGAGGGGGGACGAGACTTCACCCGTGTTGTTGCCGGTGCCGGGGAACCCAACACCCTTGAGCAGGACCTCCAGGAATACCTGCGTGTCGTAGATGAAGGGCGTCGAGTCGAACGGCGCGGCCTTGATCGTTGGGTCGACGTTGTCTGCGCGCGCGATCGAGTGCGCAGATAACAGGCTGACAACCTCGAAGGGAGAGAAGTTGCCTGCGTCAGCCATGCGAGCGAGGATGGAGTCAACATTGTCTTCCGGAAGCTGCAACCCAATTCAGAAACATGACTGCGAGGATAGATTCAATTCTTACAGGAATCAAGTGTTGTTGTGGAAGGATGGTTGTGTTCGGACGGCCGGCGAGGAATTCGAGCTTAGGGGCACCCTGATTCGGTCGATGATTAACTGTGAATCACTGGGATCGCAAAATGCTTACGGGGCAGTTGCTAAGGGCTACGGCGCCTGAGAGATACTTTAGACATATGATCCGCGGAGTTTGACTGCACTTGAGACATACCCGCAAACTGGATAAGGTCACCGGCGCTAACATTATGGGTGGCCAAAAACGGGAGCAACGCATCGACGCTATCGTCGATGCCTTCGTTCCCTGGGAAGTCGGGCTCTTGCTGGGGATTCATGAGTCTCGACACCAACATGATTTCGCCGTAGCTGAAACTCACATCGTGGAAGAGTAGCATACTTCCGTCGGCACCGCCGCCCCTGCAAATTAATCAACCATCAGTCCGAGGAGAATAAATTTGTGTAAAAGGAACTAACGCAGAAGGACCACCCTTCTGGCTGATTGTAATAGCATCGTCTTATGCAGCGCATTAGGTTCAGTCCGGCAATTTTAAAGATGAGGACGGACGGAATGTTAAACGGATGACTTCGTGGGCATCTTCGCCACACTGATTGTCAAAAAGGTTCGCTTGGAGATCCTTGGCAAGCTGAAGAACCCAGTAAGCACAGAGCTTCAAACACATAGTAAAGAGTCGGAGCATACTGGAATGAAAGGACAGCAGGCGGCATTGCCGACCGGCGTGCCGTCGGGGCAGACCGCACCAGCAGCGGGCGCGGCCCGCACCGAGGCAGAAAGAGCAGAAAGAGCGATGAGAAGGGTGAAAGCCATTGGAAAGGAAAGACGACTAAAGGGAAAGACAGGTGAAGGTGTGCGACGCACTGCTGAATCGTCGACCTTCCGCTGGCTTTTATAACTGCGAGGCAGCGTGTATTCGCACGGCCCACAGTCTGCTCCGTTCCACAGGAGCTCCCGTTCACTGTTGGGATGGCCACAGTTGACTTGCGAATATGTTTGGTAGCATGTCAAACAGAGTATATTGACGAGGGGCTATTAATGGCGATGAGCGAACAGGGAGGCGACAGGGGGATGTGAGACTGAAAGAACCTATGCACAGGAGCCGGAGCAGATTCGAAGCATGATCCGAGGGTAGTTTTAGCTGGAGGTATGTATATCAAATGTTCTGTTCATAGACCACGGACGGGAATTGCCTAGGGACCGAGCATGCTGTTGTGAGAAGATTAGCTTGACTTAAATATGGCTCACCGTTTAAATTGTGAACAATGGTCCCGAGAGAGACCAGGCACCAGGAAATTGAGATGGAAGACCAGGCATCGTCCTACGCAAATCGCTAATTCGAGCCGGAGAAGTTGAGTGAGGCGCGTGAAATCCAAGTCCGCTCAGTTCAGACCAAGGCGGAATCACCGTCGGCGACAGACCAACGCGCAGTCGGCACCAGTGCTCAGTGGGGAAGTAGAAAGATCCTCGTGTGAGCTGATAAAATAGACAATTCAGTCCATGCACACGCCAGTCATGGTGGAGCGAAAGCAAGAGGAATGTCACACGTCACACAGCCTTTCCGCAGCTGTCCGCCATGAAACCCGCTTTGAACCCTGGATCACCAATCACAGTGCTCGCGTTACAGATCATAGGATGCGGGGAGATCCGCGCACGGAAGATGCAGGCACCGTCTGGCCATTGAATGGAATCGCCAATCCCGACGGAAGCAATGCCCCGTAGCGACAACTGCAGCCAAGTTCGCATCGAATAGTGGCTCACCAGGTGTATGTGTTTTGAACGCAGGACCGACACCGTCTCGCCAGCACCGTCTCTTCGAAGGTGGCCGGATGGCATAGCATGTCAGATTCAACAGCCTGCAGCCAGGAGGCTGCCAGTAACGAAACAGCAGAGCAAATAATAGAAACGCTGGTCGCAGCGACCGGACACCGAACAAATGATCCCAACAGAGCTCCCATCGTTTCTCCGATGAACCAACACAACACTGTACCGTCGGCATCCAAGGCGCATAGATCCGCGACGCAGGAAAATGTTGGTTTGACGGCTTTGGATTGGAGTGGGAACGAGATACGCATCTGGGACCTGGGTTGCGGACCACATTTCTTCAGCCATTGAATGGCGTCCTTGGTCAACCGGGAACCATGGGAACCACAGGTGACATCCAGCGTGTTTCATACAGCTATTCCCTCGGACCAGGAGAAAGAATTATTCATGCAAAGCTCGGATTACGTGCGGTCAAGATGTTCGTCGTCGCTCGCTCGGTATGCAGCACGTTATCGTAAGAAGATGACTCGAACGAACCCGGCTCCAGTACGGGATAGAAGAAGGATGTCCAGCGAGGGCATCAGCGGGAGGTACTGTGTTCCCGCGCTGGAGAACATGTTTGGCTATAGAGTGCTGGAGGAAAATCCGCACACCTCTGGTGACAGAAGTTCACAGAGCAGAATGCGCTCGCTATTGTGTGCTCTGGCCACGTCATTGGCTGAGGCCAGTTGATAGAGTATGATCGCATTGCTGCGCAGATCTAGAGAGTCGGTGCGCCATTCTCTGGAGTTTTTAAGATAGGTCGAAGATTTGGATGAACGGCAAAAGCCTCAACTTGAGTACCTGCAGATTATGCGCCCATCGAGATGTAAAAATCTTAAAATGCATCTGGAGAGTGTCCAAGGTGGCCTTGAGGTCATCTGGAACATCTGCGGTGTCTAAGCCAAAGGCGTTAAAATAAAATCACAAATAGGAAAGACAGTCAAATTTGCGCCCGAGAATTCCAGTGCGGTGAGAAAGGTCCTGAATAGAAGCTTGGTTGGCGCTTTCGCCTTCATGAGAGTGACCGAAGATCTTTGGACAGAGCTAAGTAGGGACGAGAAACCAATGGATTCAGAGGAGAAGAACACCATACAAAGCACGCCGAATGGGGCTCGGGGCAAGTTCTCGGTACAAGTGCAAGAGTAAGACGTGCATGAATGTAGCCTCTTCGTTGCACAAGGATAGAAAAGGGCATGTCTCGCCAGCATGGAGGTACCGAGATAAGGGCGCGCATCGAGAGAACGAGACCAGACAAGTTGGAAGCATAACATTTCGGCTACCTTGAGGGTGCTCCAACTTATACAAGTGAAGTGGACGCCGGAGAAGGCGGAATGAATCCGAAAGATGGTGGTAAGAGACAAGGGAGAATGATGCCATCACTATTTAGCCGGAAAGGTCGGGTGGACCTTTTCTCCTCCACCACGACGTCGGTTCTACCAGAGCTCTGAGCTCAGCCACCCTCGAGCTGCTTTCCTTCCACATTCGGCTAGGCAGCGGACGGCAAACGCACACACTGATCTGTCCTATAAGTATCCAAGACCCAGAGGCTTGAAATCGTTCGAAGGCCTTCAATAATCGTTAAAATCCTCTGCTAATCGAAGGGGATGGTCATTGCATACAATCCATCTCACCGGGCACCCTGTCAAATCCACCTGTTCCACTGGCTCATCTTGGTCTAGCCAGCATCCGATAAATACCCCTCATTTCCCAATGCCCCGCTTGACGTCAGCGCCTAAAACTCATACAGGGAATCAACCATCAGAAAAAAGTACGATCGTTCTCGATTAGTACCCGCACCCAGGCGCAACTTTTCCATGCAGTGACGACTCGCTCTGGGGATTTTCAAGCCCCAATTAAGACGCTAACGACTTCTCACAACCAACGAACCCGCCATCAGCGCGGGTACCTACTACGGCTCCAGGGTCTTGACCCTTCTGCTCGGTTCGCTTGTTGCTGTCAAGTGAGCATTTTAGGCGGTGCGGTCAAATCTTCGACTTCGGTCTGCATGCTGTACCAACATGCTACATAATCATCTCCAGGGTTAGCCATCTTCACAGCTTCAAGTCAAATTTAGGACACGATCGCATGCCACTCCGGATCCTATCTCTCCCTTCTCCTCCGCGATCCATGGGCGACGAGCCCCAAGCCGAAGCCGAATTCCGCTCTGAATCGACGGCAAATCGAGATGGGCCTGCTCATGTTCGGTCCGTGCTTCACACCCATCTGCTCTGACCAGGAGCCGACCTTCTGGCTCCAGATTCACGGGCGCCTTTTTTCCACAGGCACAGCACTTGGTCGTCACTGGCGGGACACTCAAGAGTATCACCAATATCGATCGTGTGGCGCCAATGGTTCCTTCTGGTGAGTAGAAGGATTGATTCTCTCAGAACGAAAATGACCATAACTCGATAGCCTTTCGACAGATCCCCTTCGGCGACTTAGATCTGCGTAATGAGATACTAGTGGACTCCGGTGTGGCGCATCGCCGCCATGGACGGCACTCCGCAAGACGGACTTACTCCGCACAAATCCGTGGCTTTGATTCGACAATGACCGTGGCTGTATATCAGCGCGACACCGAAGAGGTATGTCGACATTGTTCCTGCCTCGGGTCTGTGTGCATTCTTTTCCTAGGACTGGCGGCACGATATTTCGCAATATTCGTTGCTTCGGCGAGCTCGCATTTCTCCCCTTGACTTATTGATGATTTATCCAGTTACAGCCATCCAAATTTAGTGCAACTTTATGCGACAGCGAGTTCGTCGGGTATTTTTGCCGCAATTTTCTATGATGGTTGGCTCCTCGCCGTGTAAAATATCCTTCATGCTGATTCTGGCGTTCGATTTAGAATTGATCCCCGCGAAGGAAGTCTTGAGGAAGTACCGCGGTTCTCATTTATCGACGACATATATCTGGTGGAGCCTTGTACGTCCACTATCCCATCCGCAGTCTCTTTACATAGGCCCCCACAGGACACGGAATATGGCGTACGACCTTCAATTCCAGACATAAGTTTCAGCAGTTAAGAGGTCGATTTTTTGTAGGCCGCCGAACGATATGTGTACTCTGTTTTGGAGAGAGTCCCGGTGAGTACTCACGGGCGTCTGCGATCTTTATGTATTTTCTTACGATCGTTAGTGGTCGGGAGACTGTACACTATGGATCAGATTTTCAACTGGCCGTCTTTGCGTTGATCTCACACGCAGTTCAAATAGTGACTTTGTCCTCCAACATTTATTATCCGACTCACCCCCCCTTCCCCCATTCATTCGATTTTTGAACTTCCCGAGGACTCCAAGATCGCCAATTTATTTTCGTTGGACCGTTACAATGAGCTTTGTATTTATCGTTTCTCAGACTATCGCGAGCTCTCGATTTCCACGAATACAACAGTCCATCTGGGGGCAATAATTTCCTTCTCTCCTGGCTCCGACACCGAAGATCCTACCGAAATTGCATATATCACTGATTTGAAGGTGGTCCATTTCGGTTGGTCCATACTTGGGGGAAGGCCACAGTTGGAGATGGAGAGTGGATGGACTCGGTGTGTTCACTGCCATCGTTCTGGCATGTTCAGCTGAACACCGCTGCAATCGGAAGCGTGGATTCTAGGGATGTTATAGATGGAGCCTTTCACTGCACCCTCCACTGCGAGGACGTTCTTTTAACGAGGAGACGATGGCAAGCTCAGGCAAATTACATCTTCAATTGTCTGCGGACCACTTCCCGCCCAGAAGACAACTGTACGCTTGCCATCTGATCCTAGCTGAAATAAACACGACCACCAGTCCTAGTGAATGATGTCACATTTAAACTAACGCTCTGTGGACCTGCCAGCATCATACCTCCGGGATATCTGTTTCTATGTCCTCTGGCAGACCTGGGATCGGACAGCCCCTCACGATTTCGACATCCCAACTGCGCGGCGTACTGGTCCCGCGACCCATCGGGGGCAGAACACCTGAGTCTGGAAGAGGCAGGCAAGCTCGGATTCCCGTGCTTCAAGTTAACATTGGCGGTCTCAGGATGCTCCTGGGATGAAAGTGTGTACACTGGACTCCGGGAATTCCATGAAACCAAAGGCTACAGACCTGATAGCCAGGACGTCTCCCGAGAGCTAGGGTATCGAATTTACGAGATACCAACTGAGCTGGGTGACCCAGAAACAGACTCATCATGCGACGAAAATGTTCACGACGTAGCTCACCGGTGCGCCCTCCCGGAATTATCTACGACGGTGCTCATGAACACAATTTCAGGGTCGGATTCAACCCGGGCACCCAAAACCTCCTGAAGCTTGCACAATGCAGAGACGGCGAAGCCATCGAGAACCTGGAGGATTGTTATGAGTCTGCAATTTATACTTATGCTCATCCCCGCTTTTTTTTCGTTGTACGAATCTTTACATTATTAAATATGGGTCCCTCATTGCACGCACTTGATACTTGACAGAGAGCTCTGACACGTCCCGCTACCTCCACTCCAGGGGAAAGCGTGGAGAGAGGCTCAAATAGATTGAGGTGCCTCTGCGGCCGAGGTGGTGAAACTGGCGTTGAAAAATGCGCTGTGTCCGCGATCAGTGGGGGAAAGAGGATCCTGAAGACAAGGAACCGAGTCAAAGGGGAGTCGACAGAGAGCGGAACTCCAAAATTTGACTCTTGACAAGCCAAGGGACAATTTCGATGCACCAAGCTTGAAGCACTCAGCTGGAGCATCATAACGCGTAGTTGGTTGGATAAAAGCGAGGTCGCTACAGGCTTGTGGCACTCGATGCAACGCTGAGGTGAGGGAGCAGAGAAAAGCGCCTGGGCACCACCTCTCTGATGGATCAGCGGCAAGTGCCGGCAAGCCCCGTTTGGGAAACCAAGCATTTGACGCGCCTCCTACCACCATGAGACTACGGCTTCCACCCGTCACCGCTGCAATCTAAATTTCCCAGAGCACACAGTTCACGCATTGATCATTTCCGACGATTCAAACGGCGTGCTGTTTACAGACAGAGTCTAAGATGTTTAAATTGAGACTGGGTTCGGGAAATTTTTCCAGTGAGAGAGTGGCTGAGACGTCGAATTTATTCCTTCAAGTCTAAGTCAAGTGTCATCTCTATCCTTTATTATTCCAAGGAATTTCACTCAAGAGTAAGGTACGAGTTTAAGTTGTTAAAGGCTGCGATTGATAATGAGCAGAGGGATCTGGGGGACCTCAACCAGCAAATACACAGGTGAGCAAAGCAATCTTGAGGCAACATGGAATTCCGTACGGCTGGCAAACATCAAGCAAACACCCATTGTACCAGGAGTCGCCCTTACACATCGCGCGGAATGTATTTTCTCACGCTGATTGCTTTCAAAGTTTCCACTGATATTGGAGACTTATTCAAAAGTCAGATCTTCAAAGCCTTCCTCCCCCCCTCATCGACTTTCAGCTCTTTCACAATCCTAGAGATGTAAGTAGTTCTGACATTCCGCCTCCAGATCTCACTCTGGGAACCGCGATCAACGACCCCTTAGCTCAGTGGTAGAGCGTCGCATTCCAGGAATCGTGATTTCATATGCTTCGCGAAGGCCGTCCGTTCAATCCGGGCAGGGGTCAGCTTTTTGGGCCTCCGGGCGGAATACGTTATGCTTCAGCATGATATGACTCGATTCGTTAAGCGAGCCTCGGGATCAAAAATAAGGTTCGCCTCCTCGATGGATTTCCCCAGATCCAACCCTGGATGCTGGACCCTTTCTATCAGCGCATATGCTAGTGTTCTCTTTACCCTATCGTCGAACAATGTTTATTATTTTTTGCAGGGCCGGTGCGAACGGAGGACATTTTGATGCAATCACAGTGCATCAAAATCGGGACATGCAAGGGTGAGTCAGCGCCTACGACATCTTGCCATTGTCCATCTCAACCATCACTTAAAAACAACTGGGGGGGATATCACGCGCTTCCTGTCGAGTAAGATTTAATATCGATTTTCTTATCGATCCAACTCAAATTCAACCGCTTTTACAGCTTCAAGTTCCAGAAATAACTAGCACACCGGGGAATATAGATGGTGCCGCGCCCGTCAAACCCGCGCCTAAATTAAAGTGCTGTATCCTGGCGCCAACGGAGTGATTTATTAGCCACGGCGATGAATCATATTTGTATCGCCTTCAAAACCCCCGCCGGCGAGTAAACCCCGCTTATTCAACCTTATATTCTTTCATCTGGGCATACGCCGCCGCCGCCGCCCAGCTGCGCTTCAAAAGTCTTCCTCACTTTGACCATCTCGCATTTTGTGACCCGAAATCCTCCGAAGCCAAAATGTACATACTCAGTCCAAATTTCAAGGTTTTTTTCATCTCGTGCGCGGCTCAGGGCCACCATAACTT
The DNA here is from genome assembly GCA_029289555.1 of Mycena latifolia. NCBI lineage: Eukaryota > Fungi > Basidiomycota > Agaricomycetes > Agaricales > Mycenaceae > Mycena > Mycena latifolia. Next base: position 201,488 of record JARJLE010000051.1, on the reverse strand, counting down.
CGTGGCACAGGACACTGCGCTCCAGTCTGCGCGGGATCGACCGGGACTGACTGGCGGGGTGCTCACCTCCATCGTTGCCGTCGTCTTTTTCTTTTTCCTCGCCTGCTGGACAAGACTCAATCGGTGGCGATCACCGAGGAACTAAGCGTGAACGGAAAATTCAGGTGTGTTTCCCCGATGAATTCGAATCAGCCGCAAGAAATAACATCACCATAGAAGAACACCAATTAACTTGTGCATGAATGACCTATAAAATGGCCTACTTCGACTGTACACCTCGACTCGGCGTCGAAGCGGGGATTATTTCGCAGTCCAGGTTTATTTCGCCGCGGAAGACGGACGTCGTTCTAGAGGGTCGTCAAAATCGATGGCAATGGATTTTGGGAACAGTTTACGGTCACGTTGTATTAATTCAGGCGTCTTCGCAGGACAATCCGCTAGCTCCGCCTTCTTCTATGTGGGTAGGGTATTGAAAAATGACCGGCGACATCAGTATTCGTTGATATGTATGACCGGTTCCTTCGTCGAAGAACTGTTCTTAGAACAGCCAAAGACATCCCGCCAGCATTTTTAAAGCATATCTTATCACGTTTTAGGTGCCTCAGAGATGTGGGGCTCTTTAGTCTGAGGCCGTCTGGTTCAAGTTGAAGTTGTATCAGAACTGAGTCAACTGACGCTGACTCCGGAGACATAACGTACCTGAGATGAGGTCTGAGATTGGGACAAGATTTCTGGGAGTACGGAAATTTCTTGCGGCGAACCCTCGAGTTCGATCAATATATAGCTGTGGAAGTCAACGTCATGTGACTGACGCGTCGAATCTGTAGCGCAAACATGGCCCAACAACGCGTCAATCCAATTTGCTGAAGGTGGTGCGGCCTGGTACGGTGGTCCTGTATCCGTAAGTCAATAATTGAATATTTTTTGGGTATTCCCCAGTGCCACTATTCTGGCAACAGGCATCCCACTTTAAACTGAGGCAAAACCGTGGACCTTGTGAGCGTACACTGCCAAGATATATTTAAGGGTTCCGTAACTTCACGGACGCAAACCGATGCAATACAGTAAATCCCCGCTCCTTGCAACACACTTTTGTTTCCCCTCGTACGAGGCCAATAGAGAGTTTGCGCAAAAGCCGCACGCGGCTTTTTTGCATTGCGCAAAGCCGCACGGGGAAATCTCGCCTGTGAACCCTGTAACAAATGTATATGAGCAGAATGTGTATACTTTTGCGCTGTACCGGCTCCCTTCTATGCCCAGCCAAGGTGGGCTTTCATCGCGCGCGGGGGAAGCGTGTGCAGAATGTATTTCGGGAGCTTCATCGTTGTTCTTAGCCTGTAAACGCGTCGAGCGCCGTGGTCGGGTCGGAGAGGGACTGGCTTTGGCACGTCTCATGCCGCGAGTCATTGTAGAAACTGACACCTGAGGACTGAGTGGCTCGCTGGAGCGAAAATTAAAGCGGTATTGATGCGGTCACATGTTTATTTTTCCACGCTTGGGCCACCAAGGCGTCAACATGACGTATTATTACAGACCAGTTTCCAACTCCAAATACTAGTTTTGAATTGGTTTTAAAGGTAGTAATTTAAATCAACCCCGCGGCTTTGCGCAATGCAAAAAAGCCGCGTGCGGCTTTTGCGCAAACTCTCTAATGTTTTGCAGATCTAGTTAACTCAAGATGTGGATCTATACTACTCAGCCAATACTTGGATATGTATGATTCAAAATTTTGATATTTCTGCACAGCGCCATTTCCAGAGCCCATTTTTCTGTTGCAAGAACCGGGGAGCCTGTCTCCACACAAAAATAAAAAATGTTTTGATCCATGGTGGGGATTAATTTCGATGAACATTTGGCCAATTCCAAGTGCTGGGAAGGTTCAAGGCATAGACATCATTGTGGGGCATGCTCGACCACTCAGGGAATTCATTCAATCATTATTTCCATGGGAATTCCGCTGTTGCAAGGAGCAGTGGTTTTGCAAGGAGCGGGGATTTACTGTAAGCTGCATCTGTTCCGCAGTGCGCTCAAGTAAGAATCCCAGAGTCGGTTAAATTTTATAAAGTATGTATGAAGGAGCTATTCAATCTGCACCAAGCCTTTCGGTTCGCCAATGATCCGTCACCAGCCGTTCAGCGCTAAAGATGGCGCGAATGAGTGTCTTCATTAAAAGAGATTCGCGACTTCTGTTTGCATTTCGTTGGTTTCATTCACCCGGCTTATCCCTATCTCTGCTCTCTGTACTTCGGCTCGAGCCTCGGACCGCCAATGACAACGCCTTGCTTATGCCCGTTTTGAAGAGGAATCTACAGTTCAATGCACGCAGTTTTAGAACCATCCCCATCGGTGGAGACATCCCTCCTTCGTGTCCACTACTTGAGATCTCACCTATCTCTCTCTCTCATGCAGATTTCATTATTTCGCGAATCTCGTTGAGTCATTTGACTCCCTGATTTTATTAGTCTCAGCTTGGTCTCAGCTCTTTCCGCTTCCCCGCTTGGCTTCAAAGAGAAAGTAAATCGTCTCATTCCAGATCTCAACCTGATTTCTCTGCTAGTAGCATCCGGTCTCAATGCATACTTCCAGGCGAGTTATATTTGATAGTAGCCATCATCCCGCTATCTATATGGTTATTCAGGTCGTCGGCACCAAGTGAGCTACTCACTACCACGTCTCCTGCCCCTGTTTCTCTGTATCCCACTAGACTTAGTGTCGACCTCCGACATGTCTCGGTCAATTCGGAAGAAGAGTTCCTGTACGAGTCCAGATTCCATTTCGCTTGTGCGTCCTCCTTTGGTATCGGTCCAGATTCTGCTCACCTGACATAATTTATCACCCAAAGGGGCAGTCGCTGCGCTCGCTATTAATCTAATTGCTGTTGACTGCCACGTTGATAAAATAGCTGTATAGCTATTAATACTCACGTACGTCAATTTGGTGGGCACGCCGCCTCCAGGCATTCCTTTGGCTTACTTCCCCCACTGCAAGATCCACCAGCGGCAGTCTCGATCGAGTCCTGATGAGCTCAGGCGGGTTTCAGCATGCAAATGTGCGTACCTACCCCTCTATCTGGGATGCGAGATACAACCAAGTGTAGTTTGCTCGAAATGAAGATGAGGCAGAAGCCGAGCGTCAAACCTGTTCCCTGCTGCCCCCCACATCTATGGACAGAGGACATGCTTCAGAGACATGTATACAGTCGAAGAGCGATAAAACCGGAGGAACTGCAGGTGTGTTCCTCTGATCCTTTTGTTTGCATTCGGCTCAATCTACCGAAGACGATCTACCTCGTACTACAACAGACGGTCCTTTCAGCCATCATTGCGGGGACAACGCACCCGTCTGGAAGCTTTACATGGATCAGGCTAGAATATCATACGATAACCTAGCCGATATCTTGAACAGCGATCTCGACCCTCTACTGATCTTCGTAAGCTGACATTCCCCGTCGCCGAGGCATAACTGTCGCAGTCGCTGATTGATCCCATAGGCTGGACTTTTCTCAGCAATACTCTCCGCTTTCCTCATTGAAATCCGGAAGGGCTTGCAAGAAGATCTCCAAGTGATAACGAACACCCTCCTCACTGTTCTCATCGAGAACCAACATAACGTCACCGGTCCAACAATTCCTTCCTTCAGTCGGTTTGAACCCAGTTCATCCTCGCGATGGGTGAACGGGCTCTGGTTTTCAAGCCTAATGTTCAGTTTAATCAGCGCACTTGGTGCAAGTCTTGCAAAAGGCTGGGTTACCCAGTTCTCTTCCGCCGTTTCTGGGTCCAGTTGGGGCGGCGCCTCAGTTCACTGCCGTCGACTTCGAGGCCTGAGGCGATGGCGGCTAAATCTTATGATTCAGTGCCTCCCTATTCTCATTCACATCGCCTTGTTTCTTTTTTGCACTGGCCTCGTCATCCTGGTTTTCCAAGACGACATCCTCATAGGTGCTGTCATCCTCGTGCTGAGCGGAGTCACAGCACTTTCGTATGTTGGCAGCAGCATCCACTCTACTTACTCCTCGGACTCTCCTTTCCGCACGCCACTCTCCGGTATCATTCCGCACCTAAGGGAGCACCGTCGCAGGTCACGTGAGGGCCTCTTAGGGGGGGTTATGTTGTAGGAGCATAACCCCCTAAGAGGCCCTGTAGGCGTCGGAGGGGGTAGGTCACGGGGGTGTTCTATTTTCATCTGCTGATAAATGTGCCCGCGTGAGTCCCCGGCATCTTCCTTCATTTTCTCACCTCCCCGGCCACCGGCAGCTTCAGTGGCTCCAGCACCTCCTTCACCTACATCACGACCTCTCCCCTCCTTCAATCAGGTGGTGACTTGTGCACTTGTAGCCTACCTTCCATTGCTATTGTATCTATTTTATCCAGATGAATTTGAATGCCCATTCAACAGTCAGTGTTGAAATCCCCAATGCATCGGAGGCCTCCAGCATGCTGCCAGTACAAGATTAGTACACTATCAAGCTGATTCCAGTGGCTCCAGCTGTTCCCCACAAAGGTCGGACAGACTGCCGCACACGGGAATCTTGATAGAACTGCTCGGGAGGTTTCCTGAAGCATCGGAGGCCTCCGGCAGGCACTCCAGTTTGATATTGGTGCATTGTAAACACAATTCCAGTGGATCTGGATGTTCGGAATGAACATTGGAAAGATTCCCCCCCAGAGCAGATTCATTTTCTGGGACGATAGAACTGCTCTGTGATACCTCCGACACCTCCGACACCTCCGACAGCATTGTAAACACAATTCCAGTGGATCTGGATGTTTGGAATGAGAATGTTGAAGGTAATGTAGTATTATCATGAGCATAAGATCTCTTTTTGTAGGACTATTCAACTTGGATTCAACCATATATTGAGCTTCCTACCCACGGTTGAATTTGGGGAATTGGGTCAATGGATCAAGGCATGGAGGTTTTAGCTGTATTCCATCTGAATAGTGGACATGGAAATTATTAATGATAGATTAAGATGGGTTCAATCCACAGGTGGAACCCATGATGGCTATGACACCTACGACACCTACGGCTCAACCACATCCATTTGAATTTCTTCATATGATAGTGCACTAGTTAACCATGTCCCTCATATTGAGAAGCATGACAGGTAGGTTGCGCACATTTAAAGAAACCATGTTGCCAGCAGGGATGGAGGCCTCTGTCTTTCTGCAATTCCGGAAATATTTTCATTTTTGGTTCAGTCATTGTGTTTCAAGTCCTGATATTCAGCAATTAATAATTCCAGGGCATGGAAATGGTTCCTGAAGTTGGTATTAGAGACTTACACTTTCATGTCAATGACACTGGAGGTGTCAGAGGTGTCAGAGGTGTCGGAGGTGTCAGAGGTGTCGGAGGTGTCGGAGGCGTTGAAGGCTATTGAAGCCCTCCCACACCTACCAAAAAAATATCATCAGGCCTCCAACATGGCTAGTCTGTTTCAATTCAGGTTCAGGCCATGTTGGAGGAGCAAAGAAGAGGCCCACCATTCCCCACCATCTTAACAGTAATGCCCGAAGGCTCGGGTGAAGCCCGGGCCGAAAATTGATGGACCAATCAGAACATGAATAACCATGAGCTCAATGTAAACATTTTCTGTGAGCTCAATACTGCATCAAATATCATGAAACCAGGACGAAATGATAGCTGTAGGATGCCCGGACAATGAATGATCTACAGATCTCTCCTTGCTTCAAGCGAATTTTCCGTGCAAGAATATTAGCTGAAGTCAAACAACTTCTGTGGTTGAATCTTAGGTACTTCACTAGAACATTAGATTCATGGCTCTTAAAAAAATTCTGAGTGTAAGATCTCTTTATGTAAGCTGCACCAGGCATATAGTAGGTATTGGGCCAACAAGTGAGACTTGGTTTGAGCCTTAGAGCCCAAATTTAGAGGGTGAAACCTCGAAATTGGAGATATTGTTCTGACATCTTAAAATGGCTGGTTAGATGGGCTCTATAATGTTGAACTGCTCATATTCCATCATTCCAAGTGTGGAATGCCTGCAATCAGACACTCATTTGGCTGGTGCCTGCCAAATATAGTGACCTCCGACGGCCTCCGATGTCCTCTGACACCTCCGACGCCCTCCAGCAGCATCCTATCCCAGAAGCTGGTGAATTCAGTTAAGGGAAATTGGTAAATTCCTCATAAGAATGTAAATCATAATGTCTATACAAGCATCTGGACACCAATTCATGCAATATAGAGGCCTACAAAGACTGCCTACATCTAGATGTGTAATTTTGCAGAGCTGACATTCCATATGGATCCAACAAACTATTTCAAAGGAAGACCTTGAAGAATTTAAATCAGAGGCCAATCAGAACTTCTACCACCCCAGGAGCAACATACATAGAGCAGGTACATAGAGCAGGTAGGTCACCTGCCCTTGGTAGCTCCGACTCAGATATTACCATATCCCCTAGACAAGATCAGCAAGGATCCGAGCTGTAAGATTGAACCAGTGAGACCAGGTGCATATGATGAGGTAAATTGAGTGGGTGGTCCAGAACAGTAGAAGGAAGGAGGCCTCCTTTTGTGCATACTGCTACACCTGCTGAGCTTTGCACATAGTGGTCTTTCATTTATAGTTCATCTAATGCTTCTGAATGATATGGAGGAACTGTAGGATATTTGTTGGTCAAAACATGGGTGTCGGAGGTGTCGGAGGTGTCGGAGGTATCACAGAGCAGTTCTATCGTCCCAGAAAATGAATCTGCTCTGGGGGGGAATCTTTCCAATGTTCATTCCGAACATCCAGATCCACTGGAATTGTGTTTACAATGCACCAATATCAAACTGGAGTGCCTGCCGGAGGCCTCCGATGCTTCAGGAAACCTCCCGAGCAGTTCTATCAAGATTCCCGTGTGCGGCAGTCTGTCCGACCTTTGTGGGGAACAGCTGGAGCCACTGGAATCAGCTTGATAGTGTACTAATCTTGTACTGGCAGCATGCTGGAGGCCTCCGATGCATTGGGGATTTCAACACTGACTGTTGAATGGGCATTCAAATTCATCTGGATAAAATAGATACAATAGCAATGGAAGGTAGGCTACAATTGCACAAGTCACCACCTGATTGAAGGAGGGGGGAGGTCGTGATGTAGGTGAAGGAGGTGCTGGAGCCACCGAAGCTGCCGGTGGCCGGGGAGGTGAGAAAATGAAGGAAGATGCCGGGGACTCACGCGGGCACATTTATCAGCAGATGAAAATAGAACACCCCCGTGACCTACCCCCTCCGACGCCTACAGGGCCTCTTAGGGGGGTTATGCTCCTACAACATAACCCCCCCTAAGAGGCCCTCACGTGACCGCACCGGTGCTCCCTGGGGTGTCATTCCGAGCCTCTTGACCGGCACGTGGCGGCCGGAGGAGGTCTGCGCCTTCCCCGAACAGACAGACGCCCAAAAGGCACAAGCGTTAACCTGGCTGCTGACGGAATCTACGAATGTCGACACGGTAAATGCAGCCATCTGTGCGATAGCGGGCCTCCCAACCAGCCTAGCGGTCCAGAACGAACTTCTCCGGACGTCGACTGTTAACCTGCTCTCAAGAACTCTCTCTTCTGGGATCGCAAATGGTGATCGAAGTGCACTGAAGCCATCTTTATATGCTTTTCTTCACTTGGTTCAGGCCAGCACAGTAAATCCCAAGGAAATCGATGCAACGGCTGCTCTCCGGGCCTTGGTTAACCGTGGCGGTCCATTGGCTCTCACCGACACCCTTCCGCCAGACATTCGGGAGATTGCGCTGTGTGTTAAAGGTCGTGTCCTCCTACTTGTTTGTCAACAGACCTCCCAGACAGTACTTTTTGAGCTTGAAATCCCGGTTCTGGCGAAATCGTGTGGCGATGAATATCTTCGCCGACTCTTACACGAAATTTGCTTGCTTGCGCAACCTTCCGGAAAACCTCCGGGTCGCTCCCCAAGATACAAATATCCATTTGATTTCCGTACCATCCTCAGTGATCCAAATTCGCCCAACCGCAATGACGTCCACATGGAGTTAATTAAAGCTGCAATTTTAGGCATCCCTATTTCTTCTATTGACAAAAACGAAATTACTTATGATATCCAATTTCCAGAGTGCCGCCTCACAGACAGTGTGGCAAAGTTTGGGACCCGAACACTGCTGGATGGGCTGGGTACCGGTTCGACTGAACTACGGAGGCGATATGCAAGATTATTTCCTGAACTTGCTGCTGATTGTACGTGATATCTGTTTCAAAACGCTCAATGCTTACTCCAAAGATAAGCCACATTCAGGCGTCAGTTCGGCTCCAGTGCGACTGGGAGAGAAATTGGTGCCCTAATCAAGTCCGAGGATTATGTGAGCCGGCAGTATATGATCCTCGCTTTCAAGACACATTTCGTTGATGATGGTACGTCGCTAGGCCTATCCACCACTCTGGAAAGCTGACATTGTAGACGACGGCCGAAACATTCTTGCACGGGGCCTTCCCTCCGTACTGGACGGTCTGAAGAACGCAAACCCCGACATAATCTGGGATGTTGCTCAGTTTACAATAAGCATTGCCTGCCACGGTAAAGCTCTGGGGTCCGACTCATAGTTGACCGTTGTCTTATGCATCATAGACAATCTACGGAAGATGATCCCCGCCCCCGAGGCGTTGAGGATTATGGTCCTCTTGGCGGAAAGAAGCAGAGACCACGGAGAATTTGTGGAGCCATTCTTAGAGTTTGCGGCTTATGGTATGTGTCCACCACTGTGTTGGCCTACCTATAATTGACCTATCCTGTCCGTAGATGATGTTCGCTCCACCGTAACAGCAGCAGCTGTAGTCCAGGTTCTCATTGCACTTATTGGCATCAACCGGGAGTTGGACGAAGGGGTGGTTCACACTATCACAACACTTTCTCAGGACGGTGAGAGCCCACATTTGTGAGGCGAGTTCGTAGTCCGACCCTTTAAACAGCCGATTTCTGTGCGGGTATGTTAGCGCCTGACAATATGCAAAAAATCTTGTCCATGCTGGCGGATCCGATGTGGCCTGTGCGAGAATCCGGTCTTGCAATAATTTCTACTTGGGCAGAGCACGGTGAGTGAGCGTCCTGGCCCACTAGCATCGGCAGTCAATTTTGATCAGAAATTGGCCGGAGTGCAATGTCCAGCACGGGGACAATCGAGACGCTCATTATGATGCTACGGGATCCGCACTCCGCTGTAGCGCAAGCAGGTCTTGAGACTGTACTCTCTCTTACGCAGCACGGTGGGCCTCCTCAATCAGCACTGTATTGTGAGCTAACTACGACCTAGTCGACGGCTGCATGACCATTTTCAAGTCAGTGATCCAAGCCCTTATCTCAATGCTCCGACATGTGGAGCACCGAGTACGAGGACCGGCACATAAAATTATCTGCACGATTTTACAGCACGGTGAGCCTTATCATCTCCCACTCGTGTTTGGGAGCTGAATCCCAACCAGACACCTTCATGATCAACCCTGAAATTGTAACACCGGAAATAACGAGACAAATCCTCTCAACCCTGGTAGATCATCGGTGGGACGTTCGAGAATCGGGCATGGAGATTGTCTATAATCTCGCCAAGCATGGTAAACCTAAATGGTAGGTACCGTGTCTGTGCTGACCTGGGACGAGCTAGATGGCGGGCGGGAAGTACTTTCCGCACCCGAGACCATCTCGACAATCATGGCATCGCTGCAAGATCCCAACTCCAACGTCCGAAGATTGGGACTCCAGAGTTTTTCTGCTCTGTCGACACATGGTCAGTTCATTTTCAGAGCATTTTTCCTGCTGGCTAAGGCAACTTCACATCAGCCGCGATCCACTCAATATTATCAGCCCCAGGAACAATGCGAAACATCATCGCAGCGCTCGATGATCCCAGCCCTGCCGTACAGCAAGCGGGACGTGAGACGATCCTCAGTATAGCAAACCACGGTGACCTATCTCGTTGTTCCATGGTGCAGGACGCTTACGACGCATGGCTTAACTAGCAAGTTCAATGCCCGGAATGATCCACGAAATCATCTCGATTATTTGGACTCCCCAAGAAGATTTGCGAGAATCGGGACTTGAGACCGTTCTTGCTCTCGCAAAACAAGGTAGGCTTCGCGTTATACTAGCAACAATTACCACCGACTGTTCGCAAGATGTTGGCTATGCGGAAGTTTTCAAGCCAGACATGATCGAAAGAATTTTCTCGATGCTGGTACGACCAGAGTGGGAGGTCCGAGAATCAGCCCGTAGAATCATTCGTACTCTATGTGAGCACGGTGAGCGCACGACTTTACATCCAGCAATGCGTCACTTCTCAATCCATTCAGACACCTTTGGTGCCGCAATTGCAAAGAGGGAAAGCCTCTCACAAATTATTTTAATGCTGGGCGATCCGCATTGGGATGTACGATGTATGGTACTTGAGATTATATACACTATTTCACACAAAGGTGCGAGCTTATATTCACCGAGACCATTCGTGACCCGAATTTTATCCCAGCTGTTGTTCCTGCGGCAATTTTAACGCCAGAAACAATTCAGGCAGTTTTCATGGGGCTCCAGGATCCCAACTACAACGTACAGCAATGGGGACTTAAGATTGTCTCGGCTCTTGCAAAGCATAGTAAGTTGAACCTCTTTCTCCCTCATATTTCAACCTAAGTTTGGCAGCCGAAGTGCATGCAACACTCTCAAAGCCGAACTCAATTCAACCAATCGTCACGAACCTACGGGATCCCCATCATGATGTCCGACAAGCAGCCCTCGACACTGTGCTTTCTCTTTGTCACCACAGTGAAAATCTTCGTCCATCTGTGCTGGTCATCAGCTAGCTAACTTCAACCAGTTGAGGGGTTCGCGACCATTTTCAAGGCAGAGATGCTTGCCCTACTGTCAGGTACAGAGGTGGGAGTGCGAAGATTCGGACCTCAGCTCTTTTTGGCTTTATCCCAATACGGTGGGCATCCCAAACCATCAGGGCTCCTCGTGAATTGACTGCCAAGCAGATGAACTGCGCCCGGCGATGGCCACTCCCGAGAAGATGGAAGAATTCTTTTCAATGCTGTTTGATTCGAAGTCAGAAACTCGAGAATGGGGTCTTGAGATTGGGGTAACTCTTGCGAAGACCGGTGAGCTTTGATGTTGGTCGGCGTCCTGGTGTGAAGTAAATTGCAACCAGCTCGCCGTTGTATGGAATTTTCAATGCCGGGCACAATTCACAGGATTATGTCGATGCTGGTGGACCAACAATGGTTTGTGCAAGAGTCGGGTCGTAGGTTTGTTCTCGCCCTTGTGGAGCACGGTGAGTTTCCATACCCACTCCAACCTATCCTTGAACCAAACGTCAAACAGCCGATTTCCACGCTGCAATATCGACACCAGAAATAATGCAAAATATTATCACGATGCTCCATAATCCACAGTGGTATGTGCGACAATCCGGAGTGATGATTCTATCCGCCCTTTCCCGCCAACCTGTTGCCATCCACCCCTTGATTTCAACGGCCGAGACCATTCAGACAATCATCGATATGCTCCAAGATCCGATGCCTGATGTGCGACAGTCAGCACTTGACGCCTTCACTTTTCTCGTACAAAACGGTGAGATTGCTCCGTCTCTGTATCGCTCATCGGCCGATCTGTTTGCAGAGGAGGAGGTCCGCATAACAATTTCAAGGCCTGGACCAGTTGAAGCGATCATGACAAAGCTGGGAGCCCTAGATTTTACCCTGCGGCAGTTCGCATTTCGGAGTATTCTACCCCTGATAGAGCACGGTATGTCTTGAATTTTACCCCCTACATTTCACCTCATTGTCGGACAGACACTGTGGCTCCAGCCCTGTCTACAGCAGAAACCTTCCAAAGGATTGGCACAATGCTACAGAATCCTAACTCCGGTTTGCAACGTACGGCACTGGACACTGTTTTCTCTCTTGCGCACAACGGTAAGACTCGTTCTCTGCTCGCTGTGAACCGACCTTCAACTTTAACTAGCCAGCATTCGTGGTGCCCTGCTGTCGCACGGCGTACTCCAGATCATCATCCGAATGATAGCAGCCATCTGGAAGACGCCAGAGGATGTAAACCTGGCAGTTAGATGTCTATGTACTCTCGTAGAATATGGTGAGATTTTGTGCATTAAAATACATGCCTCCTCACGTTCCCCAGATGATATTAGAGACTTCCTGTCAACCCCAGATTCGGTGGCGGCCATTGTGGAGATGATCGATGGGGGCTCTGGCGACGGGGCGATTTTCCACTTCATGAACATACTGATTGGCCGGCGTGAGTATACCCAGCGTTGCCTGGAACACCTTATACGATCCTCACATGGGATTCAGAGCCAAACATATCCCTCATCAGCACTCCTTTGGTTCGCAAAACCCTTCAAATAGTCTACGCGGGTCCTCGCGTGCGGAATTCCTACATCAAAATAATCCGAATGTTACCCTCGTGAGTGCAAATCAATGTGTCTCCGGTCTCCTGACGACTTCGGGAAAAAAACAGGTCCGCTGCCTTTCCGTCCAACCATACGGAACAAATAGTCACGCTCCTCAATAATCCGGACGCCTTGATTGTGGCGGATGCCGTACAGATTGTGGCACATTTTGCGGAGAATGGTAGGCTCACAGCCCTCTTGGGACAGCCTGATACACCGTATAATCTCCTCCACAGCTCAATTCCGACTTGATATTCTCAGGTCACAGATTTGCGAAGTCACAGTAAAACTAATTAGGCGCCATGATACCGCAGCAATGGCCCTTACGATGGTCACAGCGTTGGCCAAATATGGTGAGTCTGTTGAGGCCTTTACATCGCCGCGCACCATTGATTCTCTCGTTAGATGACACTCGCAGTTCAATAATCCTGGAGAAATCAGGGATTGTTCATGAATTCATGGACATGATGAAGGCCGGCACGACTGACTTTGATCGCTGGCAAGGAGGTGTGAAGGGATTGCTTGCGTTGGGTTTGTTTTAGCCCTCCAAGTTATTACCTAGGTTGCCAAACACGATAATATACCTATACGGATCGCATACCTTGCCCCCCTCCAAGTAAAAATCATTCGCGAGCTGAAGCACCACAAGCGCCGGGAGTCGAATCCGAAGTTCCCGCTGCGAAGAAGCTGTCAACTCAACTTATATCAAGTGGGAGTCCGCCGCACCTCGTCTGAATTAAGCTCAGGCTTGCAAACCTGGGTATCTAAGTTGCAGCAAGCGAACTGCCTCAGAAGTAAGAATTCCGGAGACACTCAAGATCTTTTGAAGATCTAATGAACCATTTAACCTGTCAAACTGTGACCAAGGCAAAGATCGACGGAACCACCAGTCGAGTGAGTTGAGCCACGGGCTTCGTGTTCCACAGCACCGCAGTAGAGGAGTCGAAATGGAAGCACCGCATCCTATGTCTGATTTGGTAGACTAATTATTGGAACAAGATTCAGGGTTCCCGGCTTAGCGACAACGAACAAAAAGCACAACGCAACTTGCCCTTCATTGGGACGCCGGGAGTCGAACCCAGGCTTGATTTCCATGAGTAGAAGCAGGGGTGCCCGTGCACCACATCCGACTTTTCCGCTGGCCTGTAAAACCAGCTGACAAAGAAATATTAAACGCCGATCCGCTCGAAGTAGAAAACACGTACCCAATTAATACGGGGTGCATCGGGACAAGGAAGCAGAATTGTCACCGAAGACCCCCATTCGGACGTCGGGAGGCGAACCCGGGCCTCCCGTTCTGCATGGTTGGTTGAAGGGCGGCAATAGGAGCAGGGGTGCATCGTGCTGGTGCACCACGCCCGATTTATCAGTTAGGTCGCGGACGCGAATATCGTAGTATTACGTACTGTAAGCGGTACTGCCTTGAATAAGAACTAGCAGTTTGCCCGTGCTACGCTACGGGACATTTTGCATGATCAGAAAAAATCTACTACGGGAGCTGAGACCCTGAGAAATTTTGAGGCTTAATCACGCCACTCACCAACCTTCGGTTGGTTCCTCGTGGCCTGATAGGCTAGTGGCGGCCAACCAGAACTAACACAACAGGACCTAAAATTTTCTACTTCTGCCTCTAATTGCAGCGCGCCATCTGGCAGCCGCCAGTGGATCCCATCTATCTTTTCAACCCAGAAATCACAACTTCTGTCCAACTAATTTGAGATCTCGAGACGTGTCTTGGCCCACGCACATCATGTTCATCCTGCAGATGCTTGGGTAAATTATCTCCCTCATCTTCCACAGTTTCCATTATCATCACATGGCACTCATCCAATTCCTCATACAATAGCCGGACCGTTTTTGCTGGCGGACACCGACGCACATCGCGGAACATCAGAATTACTTACACCTCTAGGATGGGGAAAGAGCTGGAAGGCCGGAGCTTTGAAGAAAGCCTGGTCTTGGATATTTTGAAAGCAGTCAGCGTGATGAAGTACATTCCGCGCGATGTGTATAAGCTACTCCTGGTACAATGATTGTTTGCCAGTATGGAATTCCATGTAGCCTTCAGGTTGCGTTTTGAACCTGTGTATTGCTGGCTGACGTCCTACAGACCCCTCTGCTCATTGTCAATCTCACCCTTTAACAATTCCAACTCGTACCTTACTCTTGAGGGAAATTCCGTCGGAAATGATCAATGCGTGAACTGCGTGCTCTGGAAAATATTGCAGCGGTGTGGATTTTCGTAGATATGAGGAAAGCACTCCTGAGCTCAGTGGTAGAGCGTCGCATTCCAGGAATCGTGGTTTCATATGCTTCGCGAAGGCCGTCCGTTCAATCCGGGCAGGGGTCAGCTTTTTGGGCCTCCGGGCGGAATACGTTGTGGACCTCGCGAGTATAATAAATCCCCCCCCCCGTTATGCTTCAGCATGATATGACTCGGTTCGTTAAGCGAGCCTCGGGATCAAATAAAGTTCGCGTCCTTGATGGATTTCCCCAGATCCAACCCTGGATACTGGACCCTTTCTCTCAGCGCATATGCCAGTCTTCTCTTTATAGACCGCGTCAGTATAATATATCCTCCTCCTCCTCCTCCCTATCGTCGAACACTGTTTATTTATTTTTTGCAGTGCCGGTGCGAACGGAGGACATTTTGATGCAATCACACTGCATCCATATCGGGTCATGCAAGGGTGTGAGTCAGCGCGCCTACGACCTCTTGCCAGTGTCCATCTCAACCATCGCTTACAACTGGAGGGGATATTAAGAGCGCTTCCTGTCGAGTAAGATTTAATGTCGATTTTCTCACCGATCCAACTCAAATTCAAGCGCTTCTACAGCTTCAAGTTCCAGAAATAACTGGCACACCTGGGAATATAGATGGTTCCGGCGCGCCCGTCCAACCCGTGCCTAAATTGGAGTGCTGTATCCTAGCGCCAACGGGGTGATTTATTAGCCATGGCGGTGAATCATATTTTTATCACCTTGAACACGGCCATAAACCCGCTTCTTCAGCCTCATATTCCCTCGTCGGGGCATACACCCACCGCCGCCGCCCAGCTGCGCTTCAAAAGTCTCTCTCACATTGACCATTTCACATCTTGTGGCCCGAAATCCTCCGAAGCCACAATGTACATACTCAGTCCAAATTTCAAGGTTTTTTCATCTCGTGCGCGGCTCAGGGCCACCATAACCTCGTGGCACAGGACACTGCGCTCCAGTCTGCGCGGGATCGGCCGGGACTGACTGGCGGGGTGCTCACCTCCATCGTTGCCGTCGTCTTTTTCTTTTTCCTCGCCTGCTGGAGACGACTCAATCGGTGGCGATCATCGAGGAACTGAGCGTGAACGGAAGATTCAGGTGTGTTTCGTCGATTGCTTCCAATCAGCCGCGAAAAATGACATCTCCATAGAAGAACACCAACTAATTTGTACATGAATGGACCTATAAAATGGCCCACTTCGACTATACACCTCGAGTCGAAGCGGGGATTATTTCGCAGTCCAGGTTTATTTCGCCGCGGAAGACGGACGTTGTAGTAATTCAGGCGTCTTCGCAAAAGGACAATCTGCTAGCTCCGCGTTCTATGTGGGTGGGATATTGAAAATGACCGGCGACATCAGTATTCGGTGATATGTATGACCGGTTCCTTCGTCGACCAAGAACTGTTCTTAGAACAGCCAAAGACATCCCGTCAGCATTTTTAAAGTATAATTTACCACGTTTTAAGATGTGGGGCTCTTAGCCTGAGGCCGCCTAGTTGAAGTTGAAGTTGTGTCAGAACTGAGTTAACTGACGCTGACTCCGGAGACTATATAGCGTACCTGAGATCAGGTCTAAGATTGGGACAAGATTACTCGGTGTAGGTAAATTCGTGCGGCGAACTCTCGAGTCCAATATAGCTGTGGACCTAGATTCCGTTGTAACGTCATGTGACTGACGCGTCGAATCTACAGCGCAAACATGCCCCAACAACGCGTCCATCAAATTTGCTGGAGGCGGTGCGGCCTGGTACGGTGGACCTGTATTCATAAGTCAATAAGTTGAACATTTTTTTTTGGGGGCATTCCCCAGTGCCATTATTTTTGCAACAGGCATCCCACTTTAAACTGAGGCAGAACCGTGGACCAGTGGGGTACAAAGTCAGATCCTCAGCAGAGGAAAGCAGGCTTGAGAGCGGAGCGGCCAGCAGCAGGCCGTTTCATTATGCAATGGATCTTCATGAACATTGCACACAAGGAGTACTAGTCCCGTTCGATTCGGGCTCGAGCTATAAGCAGGGGAGAAAAACCTCTTTCTCGACGCGGTCCAGCTGCCTTTGAAAGGCAATGTTTTGAAGGGACGGGAACCGTCAATTGACGTTCACTGGCAACTGCTAGACTATGCACCTACGGGAAAAACATTTTTATTCAACGAGAAATTGCAAAGTGGACCCAGGCACGCTTGATACCCGCAGGAGCCAGGCAAATGAATACAGCTAACTGGAGCGGAGAAGTCCGCACCTCCGTGGAATAAGCGGGATGCCCCATTGATGCGGACTTGAGCTATGGAGAGTCGGCGGAGTTTTTTTTGGCACTCCTACCTTCTGCCTATGACGTGAGGTACTTTAAAATGGCGGCATTGCGTACTTTCAGGGTTATAATTCCCTCGAGCTCTGAATGGAGAGCACATACATTTCAGCACACGCACAAAACAGCGCACGGACCCAGATTTCAGCTCATACAGAACCCGGTGGACGGCAGAGAAAGCATGGCTCGAGAGCGAAGCGGCCCGCATCTCAGTGAGCAGATACCTTGCAACCCGTTCGACTCGGCCTCGAGCCATATGTCTTACTTTTTTTGATGGCACATCCTTGAGATGTTGGGTTCACCAATGAACTTGTTTCCCTGACAGTAATATAATTTCAATAAACCCAGGAATAAAGCACCGATACGAGCGCCCGTTGAGGCTTTGGAATCCCCAACAGCAGAAAGAAGAGTGATAGAGCGTATGATGTTGATAGACAGCTGGGACCTGAGTGAACTTCGATAGAACTTCCAAGGAACTTCAAACCTTGAGATGAGGATAAACATCGGCGCCACCAACTTGTGGAAGCCTCGTATTAGGACTGGGGTAGGTAGATCCGAGGGCTGGTCAATGGCGCGAAGACCGCCGCGGTAGTTAGGGCGAGATCGGCGGTGGAGATGCCGCGGAACCTGTGGGAGGACGTGGGAATCGGCGTCCCGACTTGGACATGCAAGCACCGGGCCTACCGCATCGGGGCGGGCCTTCCCTCGCGCGCCCACGCCGCCGCATCGACCGCGTCTACTCATAAGCGCGACGGCAGCCCCAGCAGTCTGTACGCAGCGCCCCCTCAATACTCGATGTGCTTCCCGAGCAAAAAGCAGCGCGCGAATTTCGACGCCGCGCCGGATACGCCAGCGACGAGCACGAAAGCTGCTGCCGCTGCCCCTGCTGTATCCCCGTCCAGGGTTCCACCGCCAGCGGCGCCCGCATCGCAGCCCACCACGGAAGCCGAACCCGCACAAGCAGAAGAGACGGCCAGTTCTGGCCCCAAAATCGCGATCGTAGTGTACACGATGTACGGGCACATCGCCAAGAGTGCGTCGCGCCCCTGCATCCGAGTCGTCGTGCGTGCGCTGACTCCGAGGTGTATGTGCAGTGGCCGAGGCGGTGAAGAGGGGCATCGAGCAGGCGGGCGGCGCCGCCACGATCTTCCAGTGCGTCCCCAGCCCTCCCACCCAGCTTGTGCGGCTGTTGATGATTCGGGATTGGGGTACATTTTAGGGTCGCGGAGACACTCCCTCAGGAGGTGCTGACGAAGATGCACGCACCGGCGAAGCCCGCGTACCCGCTCATCACGCCCGACGCGCTCGCAGCGCACGACGCGTACCTCATGGGCATCCCCACGCGGTTTGGGAACTTTCCTGCGCAGTGGAAGGTGCGCCCCTCCGCCCTTGTTTCTCCGTTTCCTCCCTTCCCTCCTCGCCTGACGTTGATGTGAGTGCACAGGCCTTCTGGGACTCTACTTCCTCCCTCTGGGCGACGGGTGGGCTCGCAGGGAAGTATGCTGGCGCGTTCGTCTCCAGCGCGGGACCAGGCGGCGGGCAGGAGAGCACCGTGCTTGCGACGCTCAGTACGCTCGTGCACCACGGTGTGCTTTACGTCCCACTCGGGTACGCGCCCGCGTTCGCGCAGCTCACGAACCTGAGCGAAGTGCACGGCGGTACGTCCACTCTCTTTCTCCCGAGGTGGCCTCCCGAGTCCACATATTCGCTGAGCTGACACGCGGATTGCAGGCTC
The DNA here is from genome assembly GCA_029289555.1 of Mycena latifolia. Taxonomy (NCBI): domain Eukaryota; kingdom Fungi; phylum Basidiomycota; class Agaricomycetes; order Agaricales; family Mycenaceae; genus Mycena; species Mycena latifolia. Next base: position 182,767 of record JARJLE010000051.1, on the reverse strand, counting down.
CCCGTGGGGCGCGGGCACGTTCGCTGCGTCGGACGGATCGCGGCAGCCGAGCGCGCTCGAGCTCGAGATTGCGGAAATACAGGGCAAGACGTTCTATGGTGTCGTGAGCAAGGTCGCATTCTAGGCGGGGCAACAATGCGGACAATGACGTATGACATCGTGAACAAGGGAGAAGGAGGACGGTGTACAATTGTCCGTGATTTTGGAGTCCCGGTGAGTGTGGTGGCGGAGGTGATTGAATGCCCCAGTAGCAGAAGTAGCACACAAGCGCTCCATGTCGAGCTTAGCGGGCATAAATGTGTGCGCTCATCGCCAGAGGTGGGCCGCATGTGCTGGGAAAGTTCACGCTTGAATATGAGGGTTTGTCTTGGGATAGAACGAAAAATTATACACACTCGCTATTGGGCGGTACATGATGCATACCCTCGCTCCACGGCGCGGTTCCGTGTCGGAGGTTGATGCAGCTCAACCGGTTACCGGCCCTGCGGGATCCCGATCAGGTCCAAGAAATGCAAATGCCCCAACTTGGAGATCTTACCTTACAATGCCTAACTAGATTGATGCGACCTGGACAAGGCAGATAGCGCGAGTGAGTAGCATCAGAGCCACAACTGGCTCTGATGCAATCAAGGAGAAAAACTTGCCTTGAGGAACTGATGGAATCAGGGTAAAGGTGTGAGTCGGCGGAGTATTCAATGGCTTGAATGAATAGCAATGAAGTGAGGTGGGCGCACGCTAAGTTTGGGCGGCCGCGACGGCGGGGAAGGCGGAGCTCATCGCGGTCTGGGGCAAAGTCTCGCGGCAGCTGCATCTGTATAGGACGCGGACGGTAATAATTCCCACCCCCGTCTGCAAATTCCCGGGGCGAGGTAAATGTCAAGGAAGATAACCGCGGCACGTACAATCGCTGTAATCGCGGATCTGGAACATATCCCGCCTCATGGATATCTTGGTATTTGGGCGCAATGGGACGTGGGGGATCCTGAGCTGAAGGCGCAGCGAAGGTCGAGCAAGTGACTATTTGAACGAAGTTTTCACGCCTCCGCCGTCGATTGATGCGTAGACACCAGGAGATAAATATAAGGATGATCTCAGATCTGGACAAGGTTACGAAGTAATTGGAACAAGCGCCGAGAGTTTTTCTCTAGGAGTTATGACGAGTGAATTCATGAGATCCAGTAGAAGGTTGGATTAGAACCGAGAGGGAGACGGAAGAGAACAGCGAGCCGGAGGGAAACCATCCATTGCTTCGAGAGAGTTGACAGGAGAACGAATGTCATCACCCAGCGCCCAGACCGCAACAAATGCGAGATTCAAAGCAGGTTCTTACCAGAGACACCGAACGAGGATAAGAGAGGGCGGTTCATCCGTTGGGAGACACTTTTAGCTCATGGAAGGCGGAGCAGATTGTAGGCGGAGACAAGGAGAGAATGATACGATCAACGATACGATCACGAAAAGCATCGGGTAAGATCGGGCCGGTTGCCCTTGCCTTCCGCCATGACGGCGTTCCCCCGTCGGATGTCAACTTGAAATCGCTGCAAATGTGGTTGGAAAGACTTCACGGATTGAAGCAATCCTATCTCTTCTCGCGTGGTCCATGTTCTTGGAGGCTCTGCTCGATTCTCAGTTGGTCCGATGCCGGGGATTCTGCACATGAGCCTGGATCGCCTGGCAATTTCTGCGATCCGTTTTCCTGACAAGTTTCGTCCTTAAGGCAAGGAAAAGATATTTCTTAATTCCAAGGCTGCCGGAAGGGTCAATTGGCGCTGCAGGTGATACTTCTCCCGAATTCACCGTATCCCGACGTGAATTTACAACTAGGGCTCGACTCCATATTCAGCTCCAAGACTCCGCTTCAAGGCGACATCTCAATTCCGGCCAATCCGACTAGCTATGTCGTCGTTGTCAAGTTAGGGCGTACTGCCGTTACATTTCCCGCTTCCACTAGCTAGAAACTCGCTACACCGGTCTTTCTGTTCAGCTCTAATAGACTGCCTCTAATTGCACACGTCATGTAAAGGTCCGGCAACATTTACTTCATTCTTCACTGCTTGTAGTGACCCTTCTCATCATCAGCGTCGTCCGAGTCCAATTCTTCTTCCAACACGTCCCTTTCTCTTAAAATCTCGGCGCGCCAGGTCTTCTCGTCGGCGTGTTCTTCGTTGTCCCAACTCTCCGCGCGCTCAATCCCTTCGATCTCCTTGTCTGTACGGACCAATCAGTGAACACAGTGCGGCTGACAGCAAGGAATGGCCCTGACCCAGCTCCGAATTCATGATCACGACCCACAGTACCTTATCCGACGCCCAGTGCTCCAGGAGATCTGCATTCGCGACGTGCCTCTCAAGCTTAGTCTCCTTCGGCCCGATCAACCCGCTGATGAGCCCGCCGCCACGCTCGCGCTCCCTCGCCAGCCGCGCCGCCCGGCGGAGCTCCTTGCGCTCCCTGCGCCCCATGAAGTACATCTCCGGAGTTGTGTGTTGGTAGAGGCCCCCGCCCATCTGCGGTTGCCCTGCGTATCTTAAAGGCCCGGCCGCTGGTGACTGGCCTGCGTATCCGTAAGGGCTCCCCGCTATTTGCGGGTGTCCGTGAGGACCTCCAACCATCTGCGGGGCGTAGGGGCCTCCACCCATTTGCGGGTATCCGTCAGGAGTCTCGCCCATCTGTGGCCCATATCCGTATGGTCCGCCAATCGGCGGCTGCGCCCCCCAGCCGTAAGGACCGGCCATGGGCGACTGTCTCCCGGGCGGAGCAATCCCGAGCTGCTGCAGCTGCTGTTCGATCCGTGCTAGCTCCCTGCGCCGCTTCTCAATCTTGGTTTCCTTTCTCCTCGCGAGTTTTGCATCGACGGCCACACCCCACTGTCGCAAGCTGATCTTTAGCCACTGTGAGGTATAGAAGGGACGAAGCGTACGGAGCTCATTGTGTCCATGATGCCCTGCGCTTTGGCGGGCGGCGGTACATGGAGCTCGAGCGGGAGCGCATAGCTATCCAGCGAGGCGAGGCGTCGCTGCGTTGCGAGCGGCATCTCCTTCCCGTCGCCGACGGTGCTAATGCTGGGGGGAACCTTGGGCGGGCGATCAGCAACTGCCCTCACAATGCGGCTTGCCTTTCGATGTCCCAAGTCAGCGAAAAGACGACCGGCAATTTGAGCCACATACGAATGGGATCGGCGCATTTAACAGGATGGTCCCGACGCCGCGGCCGATCTTGTCGAGGGTCGAGGGCCCTCCGCCGGTGTCCTTGTGCATCGCGAGGTGCTGCATCGCGGCGGTCGTGCAGAGGCGGGCGGACAGTCCGCGCGGCTGGAAGATACGGCGATTGGCTTCACGGAGGTAGCGATCCGTCAGCGTCTTGGAGAGGACGAGCATTCCGCCCTGGGCAACGGTCTGCATTAATGTGCCGGCGATCATGGCCCAATGGTACGGGCTAGCCCAAGTCAACTAAGCACCCGTTGGAAAGCATAAGATCATGTTGGACGTACATAAAACCGATGACTAGCCCAGCAAAGTCCACGACGCGCAGCGGCGGGGAAGAACTGATACACAGGTTCAATCCATCTTCATCAAGGGTTAGAATTGTATAAAGGTCATCCAGGATCATGCGCTGGACCGACCGATGAAAGACAGGAGCTCTTCCTGTGAAATCCCAACAGACGTTTGAAGGACGGGGCTGTAGCCCCTAGCGAAGGGTGAATCGAAGTTGGCAGCGATTTGGGGAATACAAAATGGTAGGGGCAGTCCCGACGGTGCATTAGGCGGCGGGCTGTGAGCCGCAGGCGGGAGAAAAGAATGAATGAGGTAGTCAGCATCGCGGGCAAGATGTCTTCCAGAGAGAGCTGCTCCAGGCTGAGCTGCAGGCTCGGCCTGGTACTGAGGGGAGTACTTTGAATCCATGATTTTGTGCACTGGGGATTTTGAGTGGGGATTTTGACCGACTTGCTGGCCACCCATGTACTTATTTATATAGGTCAGTTGGGCGGACGTGAAAGGAATGGTGTGGATACAGGAAAATCATGATACAGGCGGGGTCATCTTACCGCTCCGCAGCTTTTTTCCTCCTAGTCCCATGGCTCCCTCCATAGCATTGCCACGCCCTCAATGTATTTCTCGAGATTTCTGTCCGAATGAAATCAAAACAGGGACGTCAGGTATGACTCGGAAAGTCGACGGAAAAGTTGTCATAGCATTCTCCGCTGCAATAAGATTGCTTGCACTCTATTTCTGCGTCGGAAAGATTGTGAGCGTACACTGCGAAGATATATTTAAGGGTTCCGCAACTTCACGGAGGCCGAAACTTCACGGACGCAAACCGATGCAGCATGGATCTGCACATGGCAGTGCGCTCCAACAGAATCATAGAGCCGGTTGACTTTTGTAGACTCGTTGACTGAATAGTCAGTCTTGTCCGTCGCCAACCGTGGCTCGGGGTTAAACCTGGCGTGACAGAGTGGAAGAGCGCAAGATCGAAGTGAGTTTCCACACAAGATCGAGCAGTGCCATCTACAAAGAATGAAGACGAACGAAGCTGGACGATCCGGATGCTCCTTCGTCAAGTCAGGATCTGGCATCGAATAAATAAATAAAAGTGACCGGACAACGGACTCAGAAATATTCCATCGCCATCCACCTTATCCCCTTGCTCTTTTTTGTGTACTTCCGCTCAAGCGGACCGTCGATGGCAGCGCCTCATTTATGGCCCGCTACGAAGAACATTTCAACGTAGGCGTTTGTCCGATGAATCCAAAAAAGATACAATTCACTCCAACAACGTACGAGACTGCTGAAAATTACTGAAAGTCCTCCGGACGCTTGGGGACCAGTGGTCGGTAAATATTCTCTCTGGCCATCTTTTCCCTCAAAATTCGTGCCGGGAGGTTATTCGAATTCGCGGCCGCGTCGCGGATGGCCTGGATATCGGCGGGGCGCATCTCGGTGCGTAGAAGGAGCTGGTTCTCCTTGTCGGCTCGGATGTGCATGTTGATGAACCTGCCTGAATAAGTGACCACCCACCAAAGAGAAATATTGACCCACTCCATGCATGCTTCAACGCTAAACGGCATGGATTTGCTCTGTCCCGTGATGGCAGAGATTTGTTGGAATGGTTCGGCCTTCTCCACCATTTGCATCGCCGGCCTCTGGATAACCATGGGGAGGGTAATCGACATCCCGCTGTCCCCATTTCCCATTTCTACGAGTCCAATGAATTGCGACCGAGTGACATCTGTATTTAGAGTCGCTCTGGCTTCGCACCACATCTCCTTGCGTTGCGGAGTTAGATTTGACATCATGGCGGGTGTGGCGGGCGAGAAGCCGCTGAATTGCACCATGCCCATCACCTTCTTGTCCGGCAAATCCTGACCGAGGAAGATGTCGAAGAAATCGGTTATATCCGCCGGCTCGATCGCCAGGTCAACACGCGCCATAAACGGTTCGTCGAGGTGTGGGCGACGGAGGAGCTCAAAGTCGAGAATGAAACAAGCTTGGAGGTAACCATGAAGGACGGGATTGGAGCAGAAATTTTCAACAAGCTTGAGCATACCGGATCCTTCGACCGTTTTGCATGATTTCTTGTGTTTTGGCCTACATCCATGAATCGGGAGAAATATCAGCAGTATCTAACATACCAATCTTGAGTCTGACACTGAAAATATATGCTAAAAAGCGGCTTATCTCAATCTTGTCGGGAGCGTACCTCTTTCGAGCAATACCAAACGCCTTTACACTACGGAACCATCAGCCACGACAGCTGAAGTGCGCGTATATAGTAAGTACGCGCACCTTGCCGCACCGTCGAAGCTCCAGGCCAACCTCATTCTTACGGCACTTGGTGCAAACCATCTTTATATTATTGCGCGCGGTGCGTATGTGCTTGGACGAAGCCGCAACCGCCTTGAAGTACGCTTTGTTTAAAGGGTGGATGGCATGGTTAACCTGGATGGGGTCTGAGCTGTTCGGCGAGGACATCAGAGTCGAGTGAGTGCTGGCAAAGGCGCTTCAAGTCCGCTTGCCCGATAAGGCCACATCATGTGACATGGAAAATACGCAAGCACCTTGTCTCCCACCATCATGAACGCGTTGGTTGTCCATCCCAAACTAGGTCCGGAGATGCTCGAGCTCATTTCCAATGCTCTCATAACGGCCGAAACGCGGGTGGGCGAGCTAGAGAAAGAACTCGAGGAGGAGGCACGCCAATTCCGTTTCAATCCCACCGTTGCAGATCCGACATTTGCACATTCTAGAGGTCCTCAAAAAACAATTCCCGTATTATCGGACCTTGCGAGAAGTGCGCGCACACAGCCACTGTCAAGGAGCAAGCACAGAAGGTACCCGCAGCTGGTTTTAGAATCACTGAAATTCGGTTAAACACGATTACGGTTGCTGGAGAAAGCACTAGCGGATGTAGAAGTACAGAAAAGCGTCGTTTCTCAACTTCGAATCCAGTGCGAACTGGAACAGGCCAGCAACATTGAGCTCTGAAAAGTGAGCTTGCAATCCCCGGGCTTATTTTGGCTTAGCTCCCCCAGTCCTTAGACGACCAATATCTGAATAGCAGAGGCCGAGAGGCGGCCATGCAGGAGGAACGACAGGTCTTTTCACGCTCGCTGGACATTTCCGCGGAGGATATGAAGGTGATCTTGGATATATTGCTCCATAATTAATTATTGAAACTTTCAAAGGAAACTGAGGGACCATCCTTCTCCGCTGTTGCCCCCGAAATAGAAACCACCGATACTGTTCAACCAAGTACAAGCGTCGCAGGTGTATCTCATCAGGATTCAGACGAAAGCGGCATATATGGACCCCAGGCCTTCGTGAGCTCCTGTTACCAATTGTCTTCGTCTGCTGACATTATTGGCGATGCAATTCAAGGCGGTCGAGCAGACGGCTCGGGTCGACACGGTACGTCGGGCCCTTATAATTAATACATCACACAATATGAACGGCTCATCGCTGTCAGGCGGATGAAGAACAAGCTCTTTACAAGAGCCATATGCTGACGTTCCCTGTTCCGGATGGATTGCCCACAGTGAAGGATCTCAAACCGATTGTCTCTTTAACATCCGGTCGCATAGACATTAATTCATATCTCCACGAGGTGAGTTATTTTGTATACTCGAGCCGTCCGGCGATCTTTATCTCGGCTACTTAGGTCGTCGGCGCTACCATGTGAGCCCCACTCTTAATCTCCGATTGAACAACTTCAGGGATCTCAGTGATACTTACTGCCGATGTTTGTAGCCCTTGTTTCTATTTCCCCAAACGCATCATCTGGTGTCCTGGCCAGCAGCATGCACTCGTCTTTTGTCCCACCCATCTCTATGATCCGTTATGGTGCGACTGGTGGGAGCGTCCGATGCATTTGCCTCCCATCGGACAAACCCGAGAGCTATTTGTTTCCAGCGGGGATTCAAATTCAATCATCTATGTCGGGACCTACACTCTAAGGAGTCTCCGACACATACATCCACCCGGCTCCCCAGCTCCCGAGGAAGTGGTCAGATCGTCCATTCCCTCCGATTTGCGGCATTGGCATGCTAACACATTTTGGCTGCTTACAGTCCCACCGGCAGCTCCTCGTTGCATGCGGCTTCCCCGACCGAAACCCGGCGCCAGGTGTGCTAGAATCATATTTCGCCGGTGGAGTCCTTCCGACCGAGTGCTTCGGCTTGCAACGTGTGGGCTTCGATCAGGAGTTGTATTCTAATCTCCGGACTCGCATGCTCGAAGACGCTGACAAGAAGACTGATGGCGGTGGCAAGAAGGCGAAGAAGAGAAAGATGGATGGGCTAAACTATGGCTAAGGCGCAGGGTGCAGTTGTTGTGTTTGTGCTGTCAATGCGAATTTGCGGACTGTTGACCGCCGCAGAAATACAATGGAGTAGTAAATCAATTAACATGCACGTACCCTACTTATGTAAGCACGATGGCCGCACACCCACCTGCTTGCGGTGATCTCAGACGCTGTTTTTTTTTCAAGCCTGATGTTCAGTTTCAGCAGCGCACTTGGCGCAAGTCTGGCTAGGCAACAGTGTTGGGCGGTGCCTCAGACCACTGCCGCCGGTTTCGGGGCCTCAGGTGATGGATGACCACTTGACCTCATCATCCTGTTTCTCCTTCTGATTCGCATTGTCTTATTTCTCGTCAATAATCCAACATCGGTGATTGTGAGGGATGCTATATGGATTTTGACACATTTTGACATGGAACCGTAGGATCTCATCGCTTGTTGGCGACGGTCTGCCACCATAATGCAGCTCAATTCCGATTGTGTGAAGTCGCCGTCGAACTATCAAGGCGGCATGACACCGCAACAATGACACTTACGATGGTCACGGCGATGGTCAAATATGGTGAGTCTGTTGAGGCCTCGACATCGCTGCGCGTCATTTACTTCTATTCAACTCCAGGCCCGCTCGAAGCTAGACGACGCAGATAAAATGGGAATGCCTTGCATGATGCTAGTGTTATCAGGGTCGGGCTCGGATATTCGGCAGGCCCGCGACCCGGGCCTGGCCCGGGTCGCTCTGTGCAGGGGATTCCTTGAATGTAGGCGATGAATTGGTGGTTTGCAAATACCTCATAGCATCGCTGAGTCTATTTTAAGTGTTCTCGTGGTCTTCCGGCCATTTTACCTTGTTCTTGAGGTCCGGGATGCGGTTACGGAAAATCCCGGGGTTCTTGATGGACCTCCAGATTTATTCAACACCGTCGAGAGAGTGATTTATGACCACTGAAGCCTTGTTATATGCATTGAGGGAGTTCATCTTATAGTTAGTAAGCTCTTTTAGCACTCAAATATTTGCCTCACCACAGTCGAAAGAAATTTGAACCAAGCCCAGGCCCGAGCCCGAGTCCGACCCGACCCGGGCCCGACCCAAGGAGTATCGGGATATTCTCAAGCCCAAGCCCTTCCCTTCCCGACCCAAGCCCGACCTGACCCTGACAACACTACTTGCATCAAGAAAAAAGAATCACCATTCGGACGCCGGGAGTCGAACCCAGGCTTCCTGCTTACCAATTGAGGAGTCTACAAGTAGAAGCAGGAGTACTCCGTGCACCACGTCCGATTTCTCTCTAGCCAGTGAACTCAGCTAACAAAAAAATGCTCAACCTGCCGGAGTTCCCGCTCACGGGAGAAAGCACATGTCCAACTGAACCAAGGGCCGGTCCGAGGTGCTCTCTGATCTCCGAGCGTGAGTGGCCCAGAAACATCCGATCATAGGCGGAGAACGGCCTTTCAAAGACGTCGAAAAAAGATAAATAAAAAGGATCTTCGAGTCTCATGGGTTCGGATGCCGGGAGTCGAACCCGGGCCTCCCGTTCTGCATGGTTGGTTCAAGGGCGGCAATAAGAGCGGGGTGCACCGTGCACCACGCCCGATTTATCAGGTCGGTTGCGGACGCGAATATCCTAGCCTTACGAACTGTAAGCGGCGCCGTAGAATAAGAAAAAGAAGCCTATCCTCGTGCCTATTCGGACGCCGGGAGTCGAACCCGGATTACCCGCTTGACACATGTCTTCGCGTGGTACGTACCTTTCGGCGGGGGTGCACCGTGGACTACGCCCGATTGCTTGTGTAGGTTGCGAACTTTGGTATCTGAGGGCAGTTGGTGGGAAGTTGAAGCCGCGCGGAGATCAATCGGAGATAAGCAGACGTCATGATCTGCACTCCCAGGCAGAGAGTCGGAGGGTGAGAGTGGTGAGAGTGTGTGCTGTGCTAAGCGATGTGCGCGCGGCATACACGTTTTTCTGCCCTGGAATTGCAGGCCAAGGAGAAGTCCCCCGCAAAATCCGGTCATCTGAACCCAGTCCAACACGGCTGTTGCATAGGAGACGCCCGGTGTTTCGGCGATTAAGCTGTACATGTCTAGTCAGTCAAATGCCTATTCTCAGTCAGTATACTAATCACATCATGACGGCTGATACAACATCCGCTGAGAATAAAGGCGTAATTGAAGTCTGCGGCGCATCAGCCAACTGCCAACTGGATTGATGGCATCAATGTTCAATTTTTTTTTGTTCAACTTTGTATCTTGAGTGGAACATCCCTGAGCTGAATATCCTGCTCAAGGCAGCTTGGCCTTGACAAAAGTATTCAAGGCGGTCATTGTTGGACTAGACGTGGGTTTGGTGCGGCAGCCATGTGTTTGATGATCGCGGCACCAGTTGAACGTGGTGCATCAACGAACCTTCTCTTTCCCTTCGCTCCATGACGTCGTGGGAGTGACGGCATGCATGTTGGTTTTCCTGTTATTTAAGGACACGCCTTGTCCCCTCTCTCACCGCCCGCCCTCACTCCCTCCACCGATCTTTCCTCCACACTCCTCCACGACCGCCATGTTCACGAAATTCTGGTGCGTATTCACATTCATTGCGGCCTTGACTGCGTCTCATTCGCCGAACTGCGCAGCCTCGCCCTCACGCTCGCCTCCACTGCCCTCGCGCTCTCCGTCAATGCGCCGAGCAGCGTCACTTCGGGCGGGCAGATAACCATCACCTGGAGCAGCACCTCCTCCGACCCGTGCGTCTCCCTTTCCTTTCGCCCGTGTGTCCCATGCTGAGCGCTGACCGACGCCGACAGCGTCTTCTCCATCGAGCTCACGCACCCGTCGTTTAACAACGACTTCGGCATCGCGAACAACGTCAACCCGTCGACCAATAGCCTCACGATCGGGTTGCCTTCCGTGCCTGCCGAGTGCGTCGCTCCTGCTCGCTGCGGGATAATGAGTTAATTGTGTGTATATAGGGACGGCTACACCCTCGAGTTCGTGAACATCACGGACATCAACCAGGTGTACGCCACGAGCCCGTCGTTCTCAATCGGGGCCGAGGTTAGCTCGAGCGCTAGCACCGCCTCGGGAGGCGCGGCGCCCACGGGCTCCGAAACCCAGGTGTCTGGGAGCATGGGTGCCAGCGTCACGTCATCGGGTCCGGGGAGTACGACTGTCTCGGGGAGCAGCGTGAAGGCGTCTTCGTGAGTCCCCCGTCCCATCTCCTCCCGCTCAGTCAGCTGATATCATGTTACGCAGGACGGCCCCCTCCACCGTCTCTGGCTCGGGCTCGTCATCAGGCTCGCCTTCGCCCTCGCCCACCACGGGCGCTGCAGCCGCGCGCGCCATCCCCGCCGGCACCGTCCTCCTCGCGCTCGCAGGCGCCGCGTTCGTGCTCTGAGTCAGGCGGTGCTCTTTCTCTGCGGACATCGCATTGCCGTACGACGCCGCCGCGCCGCCCACCGCTCGAAAATAGTGCCACGGACACACCTACCCACAGACTTCTTGCCTGAGTAGCTACTGGTAGCCCCTTGCTTCTCCGTTGCTCCACGCTTTGCACCTTGTTCTTTACTAGCACCTGCCGCACCGCTTTCCCTGGGACTTTGCTCGGTGTAGATTATTTCTGTTTTTGTGTGTGTGTGTCGAATGCAATGTGATTCCTTGCAGCGCATGTACCGTCGTACGACCTCATAAGCAGTCCGAGGTTGCCCTTATCAAAACAGAGAACTCCCATTTGTTCAAAAAGGAATTCACTTCAACATTCCCATGGCTCGAGCCCGAGTCGAACGGGCTCCCTGCTGTAAAGACCTGGCTCTTTATTCATGTCGCACAGGTGCGGTCCACTCCGCTCTCGAGCCGTATTTGTCTCGCTGAGTACCTTGGTTTGTGGTGTAAATTAAGAGCTCCACTCTGCGCGCGTGCGAGTCCCTCGGAGATTTACCTGCCCATTGACAATAAATATTATTTCTGAAGAAGGCGCACACTGACTGTAACGAGATTGACGGTGAGAGCGAATTGCCAAGGAGACGGCAGGATTCCAAAGAAACAACCAAAAAAAAAATGCGGTCGCTGCCGCACTGCGGCTCGAGCCCGAGTCGAACGGGGTTCCCTGCGTGAAGCAAATACCGGAGTTATGGATCGCAGGTGCGGACCACTCCGCTCTCGAGCCGTATTTGCCTCGCTGAGTACCTTGGTTTGTGGTGTAAATTAGGAGCTCCGCTGTGTGCGCTTGCGAGTCCCTCGGAGATTTTCCTGTCCATTGACAACAGATATTATTTCTTCTCCGGAGGAAAGGAACAATTTAAAGAAGGCGCACGCTGACTGTAACGAGATTGACGGTGAGAGCGAATTGCCAAGTAGACGGCAGGATTCCGAAGAAACTACCAAAAGAAATGTGGCCACTACGGCTCGAGCCCGAGTCGAACGGGGTTCCCTGCGTGAAGCAAATACCGGTGTTATGGATCGCAGGTGCGGACCGCTCCGCTCTCGAGTCGTATTTACTGTACTGAGCACCGGGGTTTATGGTGTGCATTTGGAGGCCTCAGAGCCAGCGAGTCGTTATTTACGCGCGCCCACGGTGCAACGTATTCTTCTTTAGGCCGGTTCCTTACACTCTGGTGTTTTATTTAGCCCGTTGAGCACGGCCGTAGATGATCCAGAGATGTGCAAAAGGGAAAAAAAGTGATCACAGAAGGAGGTATGGTTCGAGCCCGAGTCGAACGGGATACCTGCTCAAAGGTTATGTAGGCATATCGTGCACAGGTGCGGACCACTCCGCTCTCGAGCCGTATTTTCCTCTGCTGAGCCCCAGAGTTTTGGGCGTGCATTTCGGCGGCTGGTGTAACTGCACTCCTATCGAAATTCGGGTTGTCCTGGAATGTTCAAAATTCCCGTAGAGTTTGCTGCCCGGGCCTCTTCAGCGATCGAAAGAAAAGGAAATGACTGCTGTTATTTCATAGAGGAAAAAGGCCTTCGGGACCAATCACTTCATGACCCGACCCCGAGGCGAACAGGTGTCTGCGTGCACCCAGTATTAGCCTATTCTCATGGATTACAAGAGGCGTACCGCACGCCATCGGGTCTACATTCCCAGGAGCGGGCCACGATAGTATTAATCGCTAGGTGAAGGAAATCGCACTCACTCCAATTCGGATTAATATTGCCGTCTCTTTAGATGCGCACTGTCTTCTGCTAATCGCCGTTTCGCACCTTCTCCGACAAGAATTTCGAACTGACTAGAATGCGGCCAAGCATCCTTCATCGTTCAATGCAATAGAAGATGATGAGAATATTATGCATTAGCTCAAGTTTGCACCCAGTTGCACCCGGGGGAATAGGTACATACTTATTTGTTATGCCGGTCATTAACCAGCCCCTCGTTCCAATGAATCGTGTCTCTGAATCGGCTGCAGTCTTACAGCCAAGGAGATGGCGTTCGGCTGCAAGGACGTTCTTGAATTTCCAAAAGCGCAAAGACAGAACGGAAGGAGCGTTGGACACAAAGGCCTTTATCAGTCTGAATTCCTGAGCGGAGGCACGGAGATATAGTCTGGCGTATTTCTGGCTAGAGTATGGTATATTGCGAAACGAAAATCACTTACAATGGACAGCGCAATGATATGTCTGCAGGGAGACACTTGAATTTCAAACGGCTCCCAGCCCGTTTTCAAGGCTTCTGCCATTTCGATGAGATGAAATGTGAATAGCACCCCACTTGACGGAATCCCGTCGGAGATCCACCCGTGCTTTGAAAAAACCTAAGTTGTTTGGAGCATTGGGTGGAGGAAGCCTGGACCTAGGGAGCGTACTCTCAAATCAAGGCTGACGCGGCAAGTTTGTCACGAATTCGGACGAGAGGCGAGAAGTTAGAACTCTGGCCATGGATCGAGTCGAAGATAACAACGAGGCTCATGGATGGAGGAGGGATGGAGGAGGTATATTGAATGATGATCCGACAGATCCCGGCATCGGCTATTGCCGACGGCTTTTTTTGTCTCTTACTCTTCTTCGCTTCCGCTAACGTGTGGATTGCTGCCCTGCGTCTTCTGGCGAGCATTGCACAAGGCAAGCTTCCATACTTTATCTAGTAGAGTCGGATGCTCACGGGCATCCAGGCCAGCGATGCATGAAGCATCGAGCACGTATGTACCGATCGTCCGCGACCGCCCCGCGCGTGAGGCCCTCCGCGCCCGCAAGGTGGACCTTGACGCAACAATCTCAGAGATTCGAGCCACATTACAGCCTTTACTGGACGAGCAGGACATCCTCGACCGACAGCTCGCATATCCAGTGGACACGTTGCCGAACGAAATCATCTCCGAGATATTCCTCAGTTTCATTCCACCGTACCCTGAAGCTCCGCCATTCGAAGGTCCCTTATCGCCCGTCGCCTTGGGCCAAATCTGTCGCAAATGGCGCGAAATAGCGTTCTCTACGCCATCGTTGTGGCGGGCGATGAACCTTACCCTCGTATACGAGGAAGATTTTCCTGCACTGATGGATATCCTGAGCACTTGGCTTTCACGCTCCCGGATGTGCCCCCTCTCCATTACTCTCATTGGCCCCTGGTACGGGTCTGGTTTCTCTGTCCCTGAGGATGGGCTGGCCTCCTTCGTCTGCGCAATCCTCCCCCATCGCGAACGGTGGGATGCTCTCGAACTATACCTCCCCATCCCGTGTCTACGCCTGTTCTCTGGTCCCATGCCCATGCTTGACAGGTTGACGGTTGGACCTACCGAATATCCTGAAGAAAGTTCTCCAGGCGTAACCGTAGATGGGCCTATTAGCCCCTTTGATGGCGCGCCAAATTTGCGTCACGTCCGTCTCACCGACGGCTGCTCTCCAGCATTCATCACTCTCCCATGGTCCCAGCTCACGAGCATCACCACCTCGACTCTCTATGAATTTGAAGCGTACCGGATTCTGAAGAATGCGTCTGCGCTCCTCTCCTTCAAAACAATCCTCGACCCCGAACCGTCTCTCGTCGCCCTTGCACTTGACGAGGAAGTCCCTCCGCTCCTATACTTGAAGGTCTTGGTTCTGGAGGGCGAAGGAGATCCGAACTCGGAGCACAGCCGAATGCTGCAGAAGCTTACGCTCCCAGCGCTCACCTTCCTCCAAATCAATGAGCGTTGGCTTGATCATAATAGCGGCGACCCGTGCGACATACTCCTTGCCTTCATCACCAAATCACAGTGCACATTAGAGTCCCTGCATGTCAAAGAAGCGCGGCGATTCGTCGAACTACGCTACCGATCCACGTTCTCGTCCGTCAAAGATGTGCAGGTCGAGGAAATTGAAGCTTGAGAAACT
The DNA here is from genome assembly GCA_029289555.1 of Mycena latifolia. Lineage (NCBI taxonomy): Eukaryota > Fungi > Basidiomycota > Agaricomycetes > Agaricales > Mycenaceae > Mycena > Mycena latifolia. Next base: position 167,679 of record JARJLE010000051.1, on the reverse strand, counting down.
TACGCTCATATAACGTTTTGTTACTCCACTGGACGCTCGCCACTTTTACCTTGTTCCATGGTTATATCACATACGTAGCCCTTTGAATGACATTTGGTCATACTCACCGAGGAAATCGTCGGGGCTGTAGCATTGACATAGGAAACGGGCGTGGCGACGCGACGCCGCCGTAGCCGCCAATAGCAAACGCGCTCCCGGCGCTATCAAGTCACGCTATTGAACGGTGTATCTGCGCGTGGGTGTATGCCTCGACAATTTCAACCGTAACTGAAGCTGGGGTGTACGGTGGGGAAGTGGAGGTTGACGCGGAAGGTTTCTAACTGGGTTCAACAGTTGAACTGCGACTTGAAACTAGCTGTGCGCGGGTATTGAAGCGCCAGAGAAAATTAATAATTCAGTTGAGGGGATGTGTCAACAAAAAGTGTAAGGTGCATAGCAACACCTTGGTTCGAACAAGGAGTCCAGGGGTATAAGTCGACACGAGGCACCACAGATATTTCCGCGTGCACATTACAACACCATGCTGCTTTGTTCGAGATCACCAAAATTCCAACCTGCGAGCTCGCACAATAAAATTTTCGATTCGAGCTGTTGCCCAGAAGCCAGCATAGGACGCACGGGCATCAGGGACTTTAGAAAAACGGGAGTGATTGTGCCCGCGCCGGTGGGGCCCGGGGTTTGGGGTTAGAGCGGAAAGAAGGCGGGATGCATGGAAGAGAAAGTTTCATTGAATTATGCAAACCGAGTACAGCTGTAGACATTGATTCCTGGTGTATCGTCGCCCTGGGCGCCAAACGATGAACCTAGCGTGCTATTCTTCTGGAGGTCAGGAGAGAACGGAAGATGCAAAGGAAGGAGTAGAGAGAGGGTGGGCGAGAATGGGAGGAGGTCAAAAAATATCGCGGACTCCGGAAGCAGCGCAGCCACTGAAGATTGAGAGACTGAGGGTACACGGCAACGAAATTTCTCAGAATTGCTCTGCATAACACATCATCCTTTCCATGACCAACGTGGGCGCCACCGGGACACGAGCGTCGAGGCAAAAACACCCTCAAGCCCGAGGCTCCACACCCTCCGCTGCGTATCAGCCGCATCGCGTGAAAGACCTCCTACCGGCAAGCTCTCGCGGTATGCTGGAAGCGCCCGCAGTGCCAGCAACGAGTGCGGACTCGGAAGCCGTAACCTCGCCATCCAGAAAAAAGTGTCCGCCCGCCCCTCCATCACAAACCGTGACAGGTGCGCCAGGCCCGCGGACTCACGCTCGGAGCACCACGCAGACACCGCGCTCCGAGTCCCCAGGGCGTTCCGCGAGCCCGCCCCCGGCGTCGGCTGCCCGCAGAGCCAGCAGCAATGGAGGAGTCGGAGCGGCGTGCTCATCTGCGTCCCCGGATGCGCATAAGAGCCACCCTCGCGGAGGCGCACCCACGCCCTCCAGCATGCAGACGTCCCCAGCCGATGTCCGCGATATCGACCGCTGCCGATCCCCACGAGCCCCCGAACAGCTCGCCGGCCTCCGCGGCTGCATGTACACCCCGCCGCACGCCAACGAAAAGATTTACACACATACCTCACTCTGTGCTTGCGTCCGTCTACTCGGAGAGGGTCCGTGGGCGTCTACTCCTTCTAGAGCTATGCGAGGACTCAGTCAGCTAACCTTCCGTTGCATAACATGGGAACACGCACCGTTGTGAGACGACAGCTCCTCTTGCGCGCGGGCGGGGGCTCAGCTACCAACTCGTGGGAGAGCATGGGGTGGCGAACGATCACAAGACTACCGAAGCAGCGCTAGGCAGCACCGTCGCGCGACATGCACCGGTACCGAGGCGCGCCGGACTTGAAGATACGCGCGACACCCTCCTGCAAAGCTGGAGCAGATCGTGTGCAAGCGCCAGAGCCAGGCGGAAGTCTGCGCGCGCTCCGTCACCATCTCGCCGTAGAAAACGGGGATACGCACGATCGGGATGACGAGCATGACCAGTGTACGTAGATCCCCCGCGATGCAGCCGTCAAGGTACGCGCCATAGTTGTCGCCATGAGCTATGACTCGACGCTGGGACGGCCCTGAGCGCGCAATCGGTGCGATCGTCGCGTGTAAGGGCTGGCACAGGCGTCAGCGTACTGAAACATCGTGACAATGACAACGCGTGCCTCCTCCGCGGCTTACACCTCCGAGAAGAAGACACGGATTCGTCCGAGTGAGCATTCGAACGTGAGGCCCGGAAGGATCCACCAGCGTTTTGCTCAGCGCCGGCGATGATACGATCGTTGTGGGTAAGGGCTGGCGTGAGCGTCAGCGGACTAAAGAAATCGGGATAATAATCGCGCGCACCTGCAGCTCAAGTACTCCTCCGAGGAGAAGAGAAGACACGGATCCGTCCGAGCGGGCAGTTGGGCGTGGGCAGATATCGTGCTCGAGGGGGATTCAATTGTGCGGGCGATGCCCGTCAAGATGGGCCGGGAAGAGAGTCGGCTGCGCGCGGTCGTGTTCCCTCCACGGCCCATCATGATGCAGCGACACATAACCTCGGTGCGCGCAAGGACGGACGGTCGTAAGGGGGGAGAGGCACAGACAGCTGGCCCAGACAGCATGACCAGCGGGTCAAGTGCCCTATAAGGTGAGCCGGCAATTTTAAAGATAAGGACGGACGGAATGTTAAACGGATGACTTCGCGGGCATCTTCGCCACACTGGTTGTCAAAAAGGTTCGCTTGGAGATCCTTAGCAAGCTGTAGGGCCCCGTAAGAACAGAGCTTCAAGCGCATAAAGTCGAAACATACTGGAATGAAAGGACAGCAGGCGGCATTGCCGACCGGCGTGCCGTTGAGGCAGACAGCACCAGCAGCGGGCGCAGCCCGCACCGAGGCAGAAAGAGTAAAAAGAACGATGAGAAGGGTGAAAGCCATTGGAAAGGAAAGACGACTATAGGGAAAGACAGGTGAAGGTGTGCGACGCACTGCTGAATCGTCGACCTTCCGCTGGCTTTTACAACTGCGAGGGAGCGTGTATTCGCATGGCCCACAGTCTGTTCCGTTCCACAGGAGCTCCCGTTCACGGTTGGGATGGCCACAGTTGACTTGCGAATGTGGCATTGCTTCCGTCGGGATTGGCGATTCCATTCAATGGCCAGACGGTGCCTGCATCTTCCGTGCGCGGATCTCCCCGCATCCTATGATCTGTAACGCGAGCCCTGTGATTGGTGATCCAGGGTTCAAAGCGGGTTTCATGACGGACAGCTGCGGAAGGGCTGTGACTATGTGACGTGTGAGTCACAGCCCATTCCTCTTGCTTTCGCTCCACCATGACTGGCGTGCGCATGGACTGAATTGTCTATCAGCTCACATGAGGATCTTTCTCACTGAGTACTTGTGCCGACTGCGCGTTGGTCTGTCGCCGACGGCGATTCCGCCTAAGTCCGAACTGAGCGGACTTGGATTCGCGCCTCACTCAACTTCTCGGGCTCGAATTAGCGATTTACGCAGGACGATACCTTGTCTTCTATTTCAATTTCCTAGTGTGGTCTCTCTCGGGACCATTGTTCACAATTTAAACGGCGAGCTATATTTAAGTCAAGCTAATCTTCTCACATCATGCTCGGTCCCTAGGCAATTCCCGTCCGTGGTCTATGAACGGAACATTTGATATACATACCTCTAGCTAAAACTACCTCGGATCACGCTTCGAATCTGCTCCGGCTCCTGTGCATGGGTTCTTTTAGTCTCACATCCCCCTGCCCTGTTCGCTCATCGCCATTAATAGCCCCTCGTCAATATACTCTGTTTGACATGCTACCAAACATACTCGCAAGTCAACTGTGGTCATCCCAACAGTGCACGGGAGCTCCTGTGGAACGGAACAGACTGTGGGACACGCTTCCTCACAGTTATAAAAACCAGCGGAAGGTCGACGATTCAGCAGTGCATCGCACACCTTCACCTGTCTTTCCCTTTAGTCGTCTTTCCTTTCCAATGGCTTTCACCCTTCTCATCGCTCTTTTTGCTCTTTCTGCCTCGGTGCGGGCTGCGCCCGCTGCTGGTGCTGTCTGCCCCGACGGCACGCCGGTCGGCAATGCCGCCTGCTGTCCTTTCATTCCAGTATGCTCCCACTCTTTATGTGTTTGAAGCTCTGTGCTTACTGGGTTCTTCAGCTTGCCAAGGATCTCCAAGCGAACCTTTTTGACAACCAGTGTGGCGAAGATGCCCACGAAGTCATCCGTTTAACATTCCGTCCGTCCTCATCTTTAAAATTGCCGGCATACACCTAATGCGCTGTATAAGACGATGCTATTACAATCAGCCAGAAGGGTGGTCCTTCTGCGTTAGTTCCTTTTACACAAATTTATTCTCCTCGGACTGATGGTGGATTAATTTGCAGGGGCGGCGGTGCCGACGGAAGTATGCTACTCTTCCACGAGGTGAATTTCAGCTACGGCGAAATCATGTTGGTGTCGAGACTCATGAATCCCCAGCAAGAGCCCGACTTCCCAGGAAACGAAGGCATCGACGATAGCGTCGATGCGTTGCTCCCGTTTTTGGCCACCCATAATGTTAGCGCCGGTGACCTTATCCAGTTTGCGGGTATGTCTCAGGTGCAGTCAAACTCCGCGGATCATATGTCTAAAGTATCTCTCAGGCGCCGTAGCCCTTAGCAACTGCCCCGTAAGCATTTTGCGATCCCAGTGATTCACAGTTAATCATCGACCGAATCAGGGTGCCCCCAAGCTCGAATTCCTCGCCGGCCGTCCGAACACAACCATTCTTCCACAGCAACACTTGATTCCTGTAAGAATTGAATCTATCCTCGCAGTCATGTTTCTGAATTGGGGTTGCAGCTTCCGGAAGACAATGTTGACTCCATCCTCGCTCGCATGGCTGACGCAGGCAACTTCTCTCCCTTCGAGGTTGTCAGCCTGTTATCTGCGCACTCGATCGCGCGCGCAGACAACGTTGACCCAACGATCAAGGCCGCGCCGTTCGACTCGACGCCCTTCATCTACGACACGCAGGTATTCCTGGAGGTCCTGCTCAAGGGTGTTGGGTTCCCCGGCACCGGCAACAACACGGGTGAAGTCTCGTCCCCCCTCCCGCTCGGCGACACCCCGACGGGGACCGACGCCGGCGAGCTGCGCCTGCAATCTGATTTTGTGATCGCGCACGACCCCCGTACCGCGTGCTACTGGCAGGGATTCGTCAGTGCGTATCATCTCCGCCACACATGTCAACCGAAGGTTAACTGGCGTCCAACAGACAAACAGGCCTTCATGGCATCGAGCTTCCAAGCTGCTATGGCCAAGATGGCGGTCCTCGGTCACAGTCGTTCGGACTTGATCGACTGCTCCGACGTCGTCCCCGCTACAGTCACGACGGCCGTCAAGGGCGCCAGGTAAATATAGCTGATCCGACAAATTGTCTTCATCTACTGACAGACGGCAGCTTCCCGGCAACCAAAGGCCCGGCCGACCTTGAGCTCACCTGCACTGACCCTTTCCCTTCGCTTACCACTGACGGTACCCTTGTTTGACCCCTTCGTCCGAGCTTCACACTGATGAAATTGCAGCTGGTGCCCAAGAGACCCTCATCCCTCACTGCCCGGACGGCAGCGAGGAATGCGACTAATTATTTGGCCCCGCCACTGGATCCCTTCACTCTTAATAGATTAACTTATTACACGCGTGTGGAGACCTGTATCCTACGTCTATATCCTACGTCTAAAATCTTATCTTTGTCGTGTTTCTCATGATGGTGGCAGCGACGTTGGTGCTCCTACGAGGAGTCCAGGTCGTTCATCTGTGCGACTATCTTCTGCAAGGCGGACTAAAATTACAATGGTATTGAAACCATTGCGATGAGGGACGCGCATACCTTCGTCCGGGCAGAGAGTCGTGCAGTATACCGTCCGATGCGCGCGATGGCAGCTTGCGCGGCTGCAGCGCTCGAGCGCATCGCTGAGCCACTTGTTTGCCAGCTCGAGGATGCGGTAGCCTGCTCCTCTGCGCGGAGTTAGCTAACGCCGTCGTACAGAGCAAGCTGGGCAGAAATACCGTTGAGCATCCAGCAATGTAGGCCAGCCCACCCCCGGCTGCCGAGTCGGCGAGCGGTCCTGATTCTCCGTTCTCATCCTGCGCGGACCGGTCGGCGTCGCATGTATGTGGGGCGCGCCAGAGATTCTGTAGCGGACGGGATATCCCAGGTCCGTCGGTGCATCCATCAAGTCAGAAGGCTGCCGGGGTGGCCTTCAGTTTACTGAAAATATCGGTGAAGGACGCACGTACCCTCGTCCGGATAGAGAGCCGTGTACGATACCATCCTGGTGAGGTGCATCCGCGTCCGTCCTGCGCGCGGTCAGCTACCCTCGTCGTACTTCACAGAGGGGATACGCACCATGTCTCGGGCGCGAGGCTGCGCGGAATGTGCCCCGCCAGTGCTCAGCGCTCGCGAAGGCACGTGCTGCAGCAGCCGGGCTTCTCCCTCTAGCACGGGCACGGTCCACGCGGCAACAACTCGCCCGTACGCAGCCGTCAGGCTGGGCGATCGATGCTTGGACGGTCCTCGCGGACAGACCTCCCAGTGCGTTCGTTGTGATGTGCTGGCGCGGGCTTCAGTGCAAACAGTCTCGCGATGTGAGTAGAACGCACCTCCGTCCGAGCAGTGCGTCGGGCAGGCTTGCAGCACGTGCGCTGCGCGCGGTCAGGTACCACGTCCGGGAAGAAGAGGAAGATGCACACCGCAATGAAGTCGAGAGACCCGCCGGGACGAGAAGCTGCGCCGTATGCGATATGCGCCGATATCATGAGACTGCCACACCTGTGCGCGCGAGGCCCCGCTCGCGCTGCTTCTGGAGCTCGAGCGTATCGCCCAACTACTCCGAGTCCTGTGCAAGCCCGAAGCTCGACGCGGGTATAGCTCTGCCCGAGATCAGCTCCAGCGTCCAGACATAAGAGTAGAGGGACGCACGGTGAAGGATCGGACAACTACGCTTGCAGCAAGGGCATCCCACCGCGTCAAGCGCATTCTCAAAGGATGACACGGGCGTACGTGTACTGGGAACACTGGGACGAGCACACCGCGTACCGCTCATTGACACCTCTAGGGAAGATGGGTATCTGCGCCATCGAGTATTCGAGCCGTGTGGGTTTCGCGCTCCTTTCTCTTCCTCGTTCTTCGTCGAGCAGACCACGCGCCCGTAAGCTCAGTACTACAGAACGGCACCGTCGCTCATTCCTGATGCGGGCATTAGTGTAGTGGATAGCGCGGGAAGCGGGCGCACCTTTGCCTGGCTGTCGAGCCCAGGAGGATGCCGCGCGGGCTAGGAATACTTACCTACGCGGCAGTCTAATGAAAGGGCATGCCGGACCTCTCGGCCGACGCCCGATTCGGATCCGGAAGGATTCGGATCATCATTTGAATCATACCTTGACCTCTTGAGTCGTCCAGGCGCGTCTCTGTGCACCGGACAAATCGCGTGTATCACTCAGGCTCCCTACATACAAAGATGGTTTGCATCCTTTTTTCGCCACGAACTGGTGCATCTCGCTAAATCTTGCTCGCCGTAGGCCCGTATACTTACTCAGGGTCTAATGCTCTACAAAAAATCGCACGGGATGCGCGGTGCATCCCGCTTCAACCTATGCCTATGGCTATACAGATGTCAATGTACTTCGAGCAAGAGCTGGGAAGCCCCGGATCAGGCCCCCGGTTCGACTTCCACACCAAAGTCGTTTGAACGAGTCCACCTCAAGCTTGCTGGATCTTGCCCATGCAATCAGGTTCAAATGCTCCACAAACAATCGGACGTGGTGTACGGTGCACCCCCCCTACAACTCAAGCGCTCGCAAACGGTTAGCAGCGGGAAGCCCGGGTTCGATTCCCGGCGTCCGAATGCGCAGCCACCGACAACTTTTTCGAGCAAGTGCGTCATCCAATTTTTGCATCCATACTTACTAGTACTCAGGATCTAATGATCTATTCTGAATCAAATATGCCGCAAATATGGTTTAACCCAAGCCAAAGCCCGCGTTGGTCTGCGGGCGTCTCGACGATTACAGCAAGTTTGCCGCCCTCCAGGTAGCATCCCTAACTAACTCTTGATATAAACTCAGGCTCTAAAGTTCTATAACAACTCGGACGTGGTGTACGGTGCACAACGCGTGAACGGTACAAACTGAACAATCTCTACAAGAGGACCGGGTTCGACTCCCGGCGTCCGAATGTGATGGCACGTATGAAACAGTTTTATTTATTTATTGAGCTTCCACCTAGTGCACCTCGCTAAATCTTGCTCAGATTCTCAGTTGCAGATGTTCTGCAATAAATCGGACGTGGTGCACGGTGCACCCCCACCCCAGTTGCACGGCAATGTCTATAGTAATAGAGCGGGAAGCCTGGGTTCGACTCCCGGCGTCCGAATCCAATTGCGCTGCGTATCCTTTTTCCTATTGGAGGCTCCCAGCTGCGGCACTTGACTAAATCTTACTCACGTACTGTTCAGGACTTACAACCCTATACGAACGCTGCTCGGCGCGCCCCAACCTCGCATCAATTTTCTCAGGACGGGTGCTACCCAGGTTCGACTCCTGGCGTCCGAATAGTACGCTGCTTTTAGGCTTTTTTTTTTGTCTCGAACAAGTGCGTCATTGAAATTCCCCCGGACATTTAGGTTCTAGTCCTCTATAGGAAATCAGATGTGGTGCACGGTACATACCCCGCGTCGATTCTGGCACAACCAACTGAGAGTCCGGCGGGAGGGCCGGGCTCGACTCCCGGTGTCCAAATCACAACACGCTATACATTTTTTTTTTTGCTCTCAAACAAGGGCACTTCACTGAAACTCCCTTAGATATTCAATTTCTAGCCGTATACAAGAATCGGACATGGTGCACGGTGCATGCCCGCGTCGACACTGTAACGACAAACTGAGAGTCGCGCGGGCGGCCCGGGTTCGACTCCCGGCGTCCGAATCTGGTGCCGCCATCCCATTTTTCTCTTCCTTTCTTACTTGACAATATTCAGAAAAAGAGAAACCTCTCCAAGCTATGGCCCAGCCCCGAATCGAACGGGGGCCGTCTGCAGATTAACTACACCAAGCTCCGAAAAGTCCACAGATGCAGTGCAGGTACTTCGCAACCTGGCTTTATTTTTTAACCGACCTGAAACTTTATTTGGTGTAGGCATTCTCAATGCCGGTGAAAAAAAGAATCTGTGTAGTACAGCAGATGGTCGTGCGCCGAATCAAACGGGGACAATCTGATCATCTCTTTTATATCCTTGATCTCAGCTACAAAATACGCAGCGCACGGAACGGCCCGGGCCTGGTCCCAAATTGAACGGCGACCTTCTCATTCAATTCTCATCCATCGGGCAGCTTGGATAAATATCTGATAGATGCACTCCAAGTGCTACCAGGCCTTCAAATTGCATGGTACCACTCCCAGGCCTTGGCCGTCCGAACTGGTTAACAAACATTGCAGGGCACGCATTATCCCCCTCATTGTGAAAGAATGCTCATCTGTACGTAAAAAAAAATCAAACACTTCCTTTCCGGATATACACCCTCAGTTAAGCTTATCTAGGTTGTTCGAATAGCCGTATCCATCCGATCTGAATTTAGGTGCAGACGCTCGCAATCGAAATTGGGTTATGTCTGTGTTTCCTGTGCTTCACCTTTTGGTGTATTGAACTTTCGAGGCAATGCAGACCTGTGCCTGCCATAGCCAGCGCTGATTGCACCGCCACGTAGTATTATATGTACCAAGACTACCTGACCGCGCGAGTTCCCATTCCGCCCTCGACCATGTCGATCGCTGAAGACGCGTCATCCAATTTTCAAGACATGCCGGAAAGCGAGATTATACCGAACCTCTCCAACTTCTCATCCACCGATCTCGCTCCCCTGGTTCCATTACTAGTATCATGGCTCGTCTGCCCCAGTTCCGACGAGGATGAAACCTGCCCCACGCGAAGAAATCTGTCAAGAGAAACGAGGGCCCAATTATCTGCTCTTCTCATCTTGCGACTCACAGCTGCCCGTCCGTCCACTGCGGACCCCCTCGTCGCTGAGATTCACACCATCCTATCCACGCCAAGCGTCACCGCCGAAAGCGCGGAGTTGAAGGGGGCTTTGTTCCACTGGCACGGCGTGCTGCTCTGCCTGCCCAAGGACCGCATAGAGGTGCACCGCGACGCCCTCACGCGGCTCGCCCTAAACCCTACTTCAGAGGAGGCCACATACAAGCTCAAATCGCGATGCCGATACCTTCTCGACTTCCTCGACGTGCCCCACGCCCACGCCCCGCACTCGAAATCCGACGAGCTAGCCGTGCGCAGCCTCGAACTCGTGCAGACCGCGGACGAAATGCGCCCCCTCGTGCCGGCGGTGCTCGAGTGGATCGCGGACACGAACTGGCCTGTTGCGGATGGGTGCTGGAACCAACTCGCGCGCTTCCCCGAGCTCACGATCGATCCGATTCGGGAGGTGCTGAGGAGGGGAGACGACGCGGGATGGGAGTGCAATCTCCTCACCTTTCTTTTGCGCGATGTGCCGCGTCCGTTACTAGAGGGCGTGCGACCGGAACTTGAACGAATTTCTATGCGGCCGACGGACGAGGAGATTGAATGCCTGGTCCAGGAGTTGGCAGCTGAATGCTTGGAGGTAATGGATCACTGGGCCGCGAGGACGAGGATGTGGGTATTCTGCGTTCCACTTAATTTGAGTGGCGAATTTTGACAAAGCCAACACCAGACTACCGCGCCGAGAGTCCCTTCAGGGAAAACTTGAAGGTTTCGAGATAGAAGTACAAAATATATAAAGGCTTCGTATCTATTTTGGGAAAAGGGGACCAGAAATCAGTCTACGCTTCGCAACCTGCAAACAGAATTGGATATCTACCTGTACACCCTCAGGATAAAAATCAGCCGTGTTGCGAGTCCCCAGCTTGCGAATTTCTTGCGCAGTATCGCGACTCGGGAGGAGTGTAAGTTTGATTCCCATCGGAGGCATACGGATTTATTCTTTCTCTTTTTGACCCTTTCACTAGTCTCCCCGCAAAGTTCGCGGATCGCAATCGAGATGGTTTCAGAGAGCAGACTAACCTCAGCGGCTGGTCCGACCCCAAGGCCAAGAGGACTCAAGCCCAAGCCCGACCCGACCCGACCCAAGCCCGGGCTTTCAAGCCCGACCCGACCCTGACAACACTAGGCGGAATGGAGTGTATCTACTTAAAACCGTGTTTTCGCACTATTGTAAGCTGTGGTAGGATAGATATTTTTCACAATACATTTTATTAAATGCCTACACACCACCTAATTTTTTCGTGATATTTGAAGTAGTGCTGGCCAAAAATATGATACGGTAAAATATATTTTGAATATATTCAACTAAATATGAATACGATACAGCCTCCCGGGTCAACTGAGAATATGAATACGCCTGAATATGAATATGATATGATATGAATATGATATGATACGGGGTTAACTGAACATGAATTGATGGGCCCCAACGTGCGAAGGGAGAACGCACACCAGACCTCGGAGAAAAGGCGTAGACCAATCGAATCAGGACCGGACGCAACTGTCTCAGCCAGAGCCGGGAGCGGCAGGTAGCCGCATCGGACACGTCGCGTGCGCGGAGCGTCCCACCTTGGCAAGACGAAATGTATTATTCAATAAGACTTCCTGATGCGCGAAGGAAAAGGAAAACACACGATCAACATGGTCCAAGCCCGAACCGAACGGGTGCCGGGACTTCAAGGAATCCTGTCATTGGCAAGGACGGGCCACTCCGCCTCGGGACCGTACTGGAGAATGGGGTTGATTGAACAGCGAGGAAGCTTCACTGCGCCGTAGAAGGAACGCAAGAAGTACCGTGCACGAAGGCCACGAGAATAGGAAAGCTGTGTTTACTGCTATCCACGACATGTCGGCGCCCTGCACCGTAGGGAGATGAAAAATGAGTCTTAGGAGTAGAGTGAGAGCGCACCGGTATACGACAGGCAGGGACTTATTGCTTGATGGAGGGTCCAAGCCCGAATCGAACGGGCAGTGGGGTAGTTCCCGCTAGGAAGAGCGCGGGGCTATAAGCCTCACCAAAATTCCGCGTTGACACTAGTCCATGGCCATGCGAGCGCACCTGTATCTGAGGGTACAAATGCTAGATACCGTTTCGATTTCGTTCGCCGCATTCAGACAGCACCAGCAGAAGAAGCCCACTTGAGTGACACGATAGACGGCATTTGAGGCCGGAAGTCTGTGCAGGAGGGATGCACAAGATGGTGGTTGGCAAGACGGAAGAGCCTCTCCGATCAGATCGGAAGTACACCAGCTGCTCCTGCCGCAGTTGCCCGATTGAGTAACGACGAGATTAGTGGGAGTGGGACCCGCGAGCCACAGACCGGAGCAGCAAATTAATAGGCCATATATTCGGCCTCTCTATGTCTCATAATGATTTGCGCCGCATAGAGCACAGTACAACGAGTTTTGCACTGAGATCAGGGCTCGGGGCACAATCTCGACGACTGTCCAAACATTTAATACAACCAACCTACTTTAAATTTTAGGAGTACATGTGTTTCGATGAGTTTCCGATACGTCCGCCGGTAATACGTGCAAAATGGAGCGACAAGGCATTTTGAACATCTAGTGCATTTTGATGCGCAAAGTGATCGTTGTTTTGGTGCCGCTGCCAATCAGGTGGCGATGCAGCCACGCATCGTCTCATCTTTTCACCACTGGCACCATCCCCCCTTGCACGGCAGTGCTTGCCCATCCGAGTCGCGCACAGGGTCTGGTCAACGTTTGGAACGTTCCGAGCTCATCTCCTCTGAACAACGCCATCGTTGACGATCTCGAGTCCCGTCTGCAGCATTACGGTGCGCGCGAGGTTTTTTTTGTCTTGTTCATGCCACTGACTCGGAGCTTTCTCGGTTTGGTTTGCGTTAGGACTTTTCTGCCTTCATCTTCTGGGGCCCAAGACATCGATGAGCATCATTTGCGAAGATTGTGGCCACCTAAATTGGTACCACGCGCGATTCCCGGCAGGCACCCCTTCAGCGCAACGCGCAGAGCTAGCCGACATTCAGCACCAACTCGAAGTGCTTAAAACCAGGGAAAGGGATCTGGAGGCCGCTTTGGCTTCTGTGGTGTATCCTGTCCTTACTCTTCCTCCGGAGATTACCTCCCGCATATTTCTAAAGTGCCTGCCATTCCACGGCCGCGTCCAGCCATCAGCCACCAAGGCGCCACTCGTTCTCGCTCAAGTGTGTCGTCATTGGCGGGATGTCGCACTCGCCACCGCACGGCTGTGGAGCTCCATTGACTTGAAATTCGAGGACGGCCGTCGGAACATTCCTGATAACGGGACAATACCGCTACTCCGGACATGGCTTTCCCGCGCAAAGCACAGTCCAATCTCTTTGACACTGCGGGAAATGTCGGTGGCCACCCTGGTAGATATGTTGATGGATTTCCCACAACTTTTGCACTTGGACACTGGCATCAGTGATTATACTCCCTTCGACAATGCTGGTGTGGTTCCAGTTACAGCAAACCTCGAATCATTGATTATTCAAAGTCGAGAAGATGCACCCGACCCGCCAGTGCTCGACTACATGACGCTTCCCAAGCTCCGTCGGCTCGAACTTCATCACCCCCCACAGTTCCAGGCCCTGTCTTCATTTCGTATTCGATCGGCCTGCATTCTCGAGCACCTAGCATTGCAGGTTTCCACTCACACAGAGGTTTGGGAGCTGATGCGCATTCTCCCGGACTTCCCTGGGATCATCTCGCTCGACCTCGATACATACGTCTACCTTGATTCTTTCACACATGGCCTCCAGGATACCGCCCTCCTTCCCCATCTCAGGTCGCTTCGTTTGACTTCGTGGTGCGATGGTATCGACTATGCAAGTCTTGTCTGGTGTTTGCGCATCCGAAACCGCGACAGAAAGGTCCTGAAGTCATTCAAGCTGAACTTCGACAACCCGCGGGTCAGTGAGCTCGCGGGTCTTCCAACAGATGCTCTCATCCTCGCTCAACTCGAGTCTGTTGTCGCAGACGGTTTGAAGGTCCAGATTTGGAGCTCTGAAGGAGTGTGGCCTTCGGAGATAGACAGGACAGTCGGTAAGTCATGTTTCTGTTTTTTTTTTTTTTTTTTTTTTTTTCTTTCGTGAGGGCGCTGTAAACCGACTGATGTGCCGCGGCGACAGATCACGCAGAAAGATTCCCGTAAGGTCCGGGAGCAAGCATCCGTCTCTGTATTTTTACCACATTGAAGACATTACATACGTCGGCAGCTTGGTGCCTCAGCACCTCACTCAAAAACCTCGAGTTTGCTAGTGATTATGCACCGAGAAGAATATTACCGAGGTTGACACGATTTGCCTCCAGCTCACACCGTTTGCACCCTCGAGATTCCTGGATCTTACCTAAATTTTTTCTACATGTTCAACGCCGAAGTGCCCACGAGTGTCGCTGGGTGAATACTGCAAAAGAGTGTCATTCAGTGGATAATTGAAGGCATATTTCGAGGAAATGAACGGATCGGAATTGAGAGAAATGATATCCTTATCTGGTGGTATCAGGATCTCGACACCGTCTTGTTCACAAAAATCCAGAGTAGAATTCATATCTTCTCGAATTTCAACGGCATCGAGTTCACTGCGTGATGCAACTCTGAAAACATATCGTGAAGACAACTCCCAGCATGCGAACGAAGAATATTTATCAGCCACATAGCTCTCGCGGGAGGATGCGCAAATCTGGAACTCGACTTTGAGGTCGAAATGGACTCTTCATAACTTGGGGGGTCGTCTCCAGGCTCTGGGGATTCCGCACAGAGACCCTGCGCTCAGGGCTTTGTTCTGACACGGCAACAGACTCCGAATTCGTGACCCTGCCACAAAATCAATGTAAGATGCGTAAGGGAGAAAGGCTCAGCTCGTTTCAAAGGCTCGTGGTTGCTCAGGTGCTCAGTGCAAAGCTCAAAAGGAAAGGACTTGCGCATATTATCGTGAGAATTGTGTTCGTGATATTGAACTGAATGTAAGTAAATCAGTATCCTCAACCGCTTCACCAAGTTCGATGGTTTCGCAATCAGAAAAAGATGGAAGAATCTCCTGCGACTCGGGACATGTCAGCCTCGAATCAAACAGTTTCTGGAATGAGGGGAAGGATTAGAATGGAAATTCTCATCTGGGAGGACCGGCTCAGCGCAAATCTCGACGTTTCTTTGTCCACAAAAATGCGGGGTGTTGTCCATGAGCTCGGGGAACTCGGCAACCTGAACGCTGTGGGCGCTAGCGACTTCGCAGGCCGACTCGTTGCCGCAAGGGACTTGGCCCTGTGGCTTGACTCCGAAGAAACCTTCCCAGAATAGATTAAATTCGGACAGATGAGATCTCTCTCTTTACCCTCGCGGAGTGCAGGTGCGCACCACGCGCCGCCGGACCTTATTTCTCTATATCTGCACTTGACTCCATGCGAGTCTTCCAAGGGCTGAGACGGATGAAAATTGGAATTTCTACTATGATAAGGACGGAGAAATAAATCTACTCCGCGTTACTGGGGCATATTCTGCGATTGACTAGCAAACTGGCAAGCGATGCGTAAAGGCTAGACATAGCCAGCCCGGAAGGAATGTAAGAACCACCCGAGCCAGAATTCAACTGCCTTGTTCGAGATCAACAAACTTCCAACTCTGCAAGCTCGCATAGTAGAATTTCCGATTCAAGCTGTTGCCCATTGATCTCGGCACAGGGCGCACGGGCAGCAGGGTAAAGGTTGGGAAATATGCGAGAATGTAAGGGAAGAAATTGGAGATCCGCGTGAAGGTTTCGCTTTTGCAGATCCTTTCCACGAGCGTCGAGGCAAAAACGCCCTCCACACCCTCCTCTGCGTATCAGCCGCATCGCGTGAAAGACCTCCTCCCACCGGCGAGCTCTCACGCCACGCTGGAAGCGCCCGCAGTGCCAGCAACGAGTGCGGACTCGGAGGCCGCGACCTTGCCATCCAGAAAAACGCGTCCACCCGTCCGCCCTACCATGAGAAACCGTGACACGTCGCGGATTCACGCTCGGACTACCACGCTCCGAGTCTCGAGGGCGGTCCGCGAGCCCGGCCCCGCCGGAGCCAACAGCAACGGAGGAGGCGGAGCCGCGTGCTCATTTGCGTCCCCCGGATGCGCATAGGAGCCACCCTCGGAGGCGCACCCACGTCCTCCCGCATGCAGCCATCCCTCCGATGTCCGCGATCTCGACCGCCGCCGATCCCCACGAGCCCCCGAATAGCTCGCGGCCCTCCGCGGCTGCACGTCCGACACCCGTACACGCCACCGAAAGGACAGCCCGACCTCCCTTTGCGCTCGTGTACGTCCAGTCGATACTCCTCCTGCGCAGGCTCAGCGGTTATTTCGGCGCCGAAGCTGGAAACGCACCTCCGCCGCCCGCGACGTGCACCGGCCAACGTGACGACGCGCGCGCTCGCGCGGATGGGGTGCAGGCTCGGGACCGTGGTAAGCAGGTCTGGGAGGAGCAGTCAGTCTCGTCTGCGCACGCTCCGCCAGCGTCGAAGACGGGGATGCCCACCGTTGTGAGATGTGTTCGGCCGCCGCGCGACGTGGGCTGAGACCGGACGAGGCGCGCCCGACTTGACGATGTGCGCGACAGCGCTCGAGCGGGTCGCGGCGCTGCTTGAGGGCAAGCTCGAGAACGAGGAGGAGTCAGTCTGCGCGCTCCGTCAGCTACCATTCGCCGTACAAGACACGGGTGCAGTACGCACCGCGATGGAGACGCGTGTCGACTTAGGGAATAGATCGTTCGCGATGCACCCAGATGCGCGCGCCAGTCGTCGGGCGTCTCCATTTAGCACGCGCCGTCCCTCGCGGCGCCGTGAGCCGTTACTTGATGCTAGCCTGCGAGCAGTGTGAGGACAACGCGGCCCCAAGAGAGGGCGTTCTGCTTGCACAAAGACTCCGCGCGGCAAGCGCATTGTGCAGCGCTGGCGCGCGCGTCAGCGGACTGGAAACATCAGGATAATGATCGCGCGCACATGCAGCTCAAGTACTCCTCCGAGGAGAAGAGAAGACGCGGATCACTTGTGGGCGATGCCCGTCAAGAAGCAAGCCGGTTGCGCGGTCGTGTTTCCTCCACGGGCCATGGAGCGACACATGAGCTCGGTGCGCGCAAGGACAGAAGGTCGTAAGGGCGGGAGAGGCACAGACAGCGGGGGCTGGCCGTAGACACCATGATCCCAGCGCCTCAAGTGCCCTAAAAACAAGGCGTTAGTGCGCGGGGAGTATCGCGATGAAGAGGGTACGCGCCTTAGTACTAGTTGTATCAGCGACGTCCGCCTGCGTGGAATGCCTTTTGATACCCCAGAATCCGCCATCGACCTGATACGCGCTCCGTCAGCTACTATCCTCCGTAGAGGACGGGGATACGCACCGCGATGGAGACGGGTATCTAGGGATGAGAGCACGGGGATGTCTGACGCGGCGACGCCTCGCCTGGAAGCCCACGGGGCACGGAGGGAGATATCGTGCGCGGAGGAGATCCGCCAGCGATGCTTGTCGCGGGTCTTTGTTCGTCATCTACTTGGTGTTCGCCGCTGGTAAGGACGAGGGTCGCACGAGAGCAGCGCAGACACAACACGTCAAGTGCGTTGCGGGAGAGAAGCTGGCACGACGTCAGGTCAGTCACTGTGCAGGGACTATGAAGAAGGTGCGGTATTATAATTAGTGGCATGTGGCTGCGTTAAATGCCTTCCGGCACCAGCGCGAGACAAACTTCAGCCAAGCCCACATCGCACCCAAGATCCGACTCTAAATCGCGGCCACCGTTTGTCCCCGTCCTTGTCTCAGCCATTGCGGAAGCTCGAACGCGACGAGTTTAGGTATAAAGTCCATGGATACGATGATTGAGCTCGTGGTCGCGCTTTTGCGATTAGATGATGGTGGTCGAGATCAAACGCGCCGCGATTGGTCAGCCGATGCCCGATTTAGACTCTCATCTCGCCACAACCTTGATTCTCCATCTTGGGCTGTAGTTGCCTGCCGTAAGTATCATCTAGGGGTCTCATCATACGCCTCTTGGTATGCTCGATATTCTCCTCGAACCGATTCAGCTCGTGTGCAGCTGGTTCGCAATCTACGAAGCCGAGTTACCCGACGCCTGTTCCCTTGCTCGCACGCGACACGCCTCGCCTCCCCAAATTTTGCCTAGATATTCAGGCGCGCACCCTCTACAGGAACTCAGACGTGGTGCACGGTGCACGCCCGCTATATCTACGAAACCAGTCCAGTAAACACAGCGGGAAGCCCGGGTTCGACTCCCGGCGTCCGAATAGGTAGCACTGAAAGACTGCTTTTTTGTTTCGGGCAACTTAAAATTCTAAGGCATGAAAGGCTCCCTTTTGGTTCCGAACGTGCTTACTGGCACGTCACTGAAGCTGGCTCATATACACAGAGGTTCAAATCCTGTACAAGGACACCGACTCGGACGCGGTGCACGGCCCAGCATCCCCACTTTATCTTCAGGGCCCAGCGTGCAGAAATACACTTATACAGCGGGAACCCCGGGTTCGAATCCCAGCGTCCGAATCGCTGATGTCCCTTGATTCTAATATTTCTTTTCCTGTGTGAAGCCGATACCCCAGTACCTTAAAGCTGTGACGGTTAATCCTCGATAGGAATTGGACGTGGTGCGCGGTGCACGCCCGCTTTATCTGTCAAACGAGCGAAATATGAACGCAGCGGGAAACCCGGGTTCGACTCCCGGCGTCCGAATTACCCGCCTTCAATTTCCTTTTTCTGGCCTTGATCTACGACGCCTCGCTCAGTCTTGCTTGGATATTCCCATAGTAAATCGGACGTGGTACCCCCGCTATCTGAGAAAAGCGCGTCCGACTCACCAGCCGGAACTCTGCGTTCTATTCCCGGCGTCTGCTAACCTGCTGTCAGCTTTTCTTATTGTCTTGTCTTATGGAACCTGGTACGCCTCACTAGATCGTGCCCTCAGCTCAGGTTCGATTCCCCTATATGAACTCGGACGTGGTGCACGGTGCGCGCCCGCTTTATCTACAAAATGAGTCACGAATGGACGCAGCGGGAACCCCGGGTTCGACTCCCGGCGTCCGAATGAGACGATGTTGTGTTGTTTTTTCTTTTTCTTTTCTTCTTCAAATTAAATTCTCATCTGAGGCCCAGGTTCCAATCCATACGAGAAATCGGACGTGCAAGTAGCCCGCGGACTCGGACGCATCCTTTCACGGCAGAAATACGAGGCGGCGAGCTCTCCTTCTAATACATACCATCCATTGCGACCCTGGGACATTCTTTGTAAAACGACGCTAGTTGTACGTTGCGTCGCAGGAACAAAATATTCGTGAACAAAGCCAAAGGTAAGGGCCTCTCGGACTTCCAAAGCCCATTAGAATTGAAATGCTGTACCCAGAATCTCACAGTCCAGCTTTGAAACCACCCAGGTCCCGCAAGAGACGAATTCTTCCAAGACGGTACTAGTCAGATTTTTGAACCAGGGAGCGCTCGGTTCATCGAGCGAAGTAGGCACTATGTCGTGCATTGGTTACGTGCGACCGAGTTTGGAGCGCGCCGATGGGCCCGGTGGGAACAGAAATGTTACTTGAACTTCAGCTGGCTGCCGACTAGCATGGAGCAAATCAAATCCCAGGCTTCGGCAGCCGAAGTCGCGTGCAAAAATGTACGAGACAAATTTGAGTGAATCGGACGAGGGAGCCCCGGTACCTCGGCTTCGACCTTTTCATCTAGAGCGAGAGTATTTAGATGTCGGGAGGTTCTAATCAGGTCGGTGGATGGTGGAGAATAAACATGTCTCTCCCCCATTACCGACGAACTCTGAAGGCACGATCAGCGAAAAAAGGAAGAGTGCTGTAATGGTACTCGGACGCCAGGACTCGAACCTGGATTCTCCACCGGTTTTTTCAAGCAACTCTGACCGGAAGTGGTGGTGTTCCTTACACCTCGCCGGATGTGATTATGTCGTTCTTGGGTAAATTCCTTTGAAGTGGGAAGGAAGCCTATCTGGCTTTTACAAATGTCGTACTCGTTGTAGACCGATTGACGTTCTGTGTCCGTGGTAGACTCGTTACCAGCCTGCCTACGAATGGCAAAAATGTGGCAAGCACTTTGCCGTAACATGCTCGCCACATTTGTTGGTTACGAGTCTGCAACAGCGCGCGTGCCAGGTTATGTAATTCAAAATCATTCTTTCCAGGGGTGTTGCATTGGTTACAGCCCCTAAATGCACGAGGTGGTGTAGAATTTGAAACTCCGCGACGTCCATCCGATATGCCCTTCATCGACGCAGGTGCTGCACTGGTTACAGCCCCTAAATCCACATCAGGAGGTGGCGTAGAATTTGAAACCCCGCAACGCACTGTTGCTTCCATCCAATATGCCCTTCATCGACCTCGATACCCTCGCAGGGCCGGGCGCCTTTCACTACAATATATCATCTCCTACGCACGCCGCAGCAAAGACGATAACCCCTGACATCCCGACGGTCGTGCTGATACACCCAGTCTATGCCCCGTCGACACTATTTCACCGTGCGTGCTTGGCTGGATGTGTAGCGGAAATTGCTGAAATTGAAGGTACATAGCGGTGTTTGCTGACCCGCGACTTCGGCGGTTCAACCTGGTAACACTGGATCTCAGAGGCCATGGTACGACGTCCGCCAAAGTGGAAGACACATACGGACGGGAGACCGCTGCCCGGGATGTTCTGAACCTCATGGTACGTCCCTCGCTGTGGGAGCACTTTTCTTTGGTGAGATTGACTCCCTGCAGAAAGCGCTGGACCTCCCTCCTTGTCATGTCATGGGCGTCTCCATGGGCGCGTGTATCGCGCTGCAGATGGCGATCCTTGCTCCGGAGAGAGTGCTTTCGCTGTTTATGTTGTCCCCGCTTCCCCTGACTGAAGTGCGTTTGACATATTTTCTCGTGGATTTTGAACTGATGTCCCAAATCTGTAGCCCGCTGAGACTGCAGAAGGCAGGACGGAAATCTATGATTTCTGGATACAAGGCTATCAGGATCCAAAAGGCGTGGACGATACGGCACTGACGGACGCACTGACGGGCGCGCTGCAGCTCGCGTACAACAACCAGGAGACAAATCTGAGCAAGGCGTCAGCACCCTTCCATTTTAACCGCGAATTCTCTGACGATTTCTCAAGGATCACCTCCCATTCCTTCCCCCAAATAATGGAACGGTGGGCCCCTGGAAAGTTTGACGAATTCCACACCGTCACGGTGAAATTCTTCGTAAACCGCCATCCCCATGCCGTATCGACGCTGGAGCGCGTCCGCTGCCCGGTCGTCCTCGTCCACTGCGGGGCGGACATCGCGTACCCCATCGAATACTCCCAAGAACTCTTGGATTTGCTCCGGCGTGCGGGCCTTGACGCTAAAATCGCAGTCGTCGAAGGGGCGCCGCACTTTGGCAACGTTACACATCCGAAAGAGCACGTTTGTTGCGCTGCATCCCGAGCCGTTTTTGGCTAACGGTCAGAATTTTAGAGTCAACGCACTGCTGTACAACTTCGTCCTGAGCAACTCGTCGGGGCTGGATATCCCCGCGGCCCGACCCAGCGTCGAGTCGCCGTTTCTGGCGGACCTGATCAAGTTCGGGCTTGAGGACGATGGTGAGGACGGCGATTACGAGTGAGGTGTTATCGGAAGGGAAAACGATTGGGATCTTTTCGCGCTTGAGCCTTTGGACTTTATATAGATACATACACGCTTTAGGACATTGTGAATTTGCCGCTCATCGAGGCCATGGATCTGTAGAAGCACATTCAATCGACATCGTAGAGATCCGTTTGTCAACTCTGAAAATGGAGATATAAGCCATGAAGGAAGCAAATGTTCAGCAAAACTCGCTCGCACTCTCATACAGAATTCGGACACCCGGAGTCGAAACTGGGTTCTCCACTGGCTTTGTTTGAGGAAGGGTATGCGCGCAGGATGTCCGAGGCTGTCTGTGCTTCGGTGCTCTTGTATTTCTTGTACGTGAGGGCGGTTATGGACCCGCCGATTGCTCATTTGAAACCAAGAGTCAGCACAGGAACTTGGGACCGGGTGGAATATGCAGCCCCTGGGTTTCAAAGCTAATGTCACTCCTTCTTCGTTCTCCAATCTGTGAAGCAAATCATGCAGACTCGCATGTCTTTCACCGTTGTGGAGTTCTGCGCAGGTTGGGCAAAAAGACTCTGAACCAAACTTGCAGCCGAAGTTCGGGCAGCATTTGGGGAGGCGAAAAGGGAAAAAAAAGTGCCGTTCGAGCTGAAACCCTCAAGAGAATGAGGCCTCTTATTCGAAAAAAAAAAGAAGAAAAACTCCCCATACCACGCACAAGGCTTACGAGTCATGAATTCGAAGAACCGATCCAAGGATTTGAGAGGGTTTAATTCAACATGGATGATGCTTGACGCCAGGGTGGGGTTTGCGCGTCGGTGAAGATTCAGCCGTTTTGAGACTCCATCGGTGGCTGGAGGTATGAATTTCGACGCGAACTGGTAAAGGAGAAATACGCATCCTAGACTAGCACAGGCAGAGTATGAATATGGACTAGTTGATGGTGGCATAGAAATCCGGTGCAACGGAGCGCCTAGATTCGGCTCAGGAAGGATGAGGGATTCAGCCGGGATCACAGCAGGTGCACTTCCTGAAGTAGTCACATCTCCTGTATTGAGATCAGCATTCGCCTCGTCAGGTTTCAGTATAGAGAGCAATTTCGGCCGCCGATAATCCGCCTGGCGGGCAGTCTACAACTCGTTCGCTTATCAAATTGCTTTGAGACTTTTTCGTACCACAGAAGACTGTCCGAGAATAGGATCGACTGCCAAGGTTAGCAAACAAAAAATAGAACCCCCAATTATCTAGTGGCTCGAGAGCGGAGGAAAGGAATGAGGTGAGAGAGCCCGAATTTGAAGAAACTTCGGTCGTCCAGCGCTTGCTCGGGTTGCGCGCCTTGCTTTGATTCAAATTAGCTGTGATGCTTTTCATCCTTACCAGCGGCATATGTAGAGAGACCCTCGCCGAGAACGAGCGATGAGCTGTCGTTCGATGTTGGATGTCGTTTGCAGAGAAGGAGTCCGGCCCGAATGTTCCGCCGATCCCATCACTTTTCCATCTTTTTCTCCTTCCACGATATGCCGTTGTCAGTAACACTCAAATCGATATCGCCACTTTCCAGTGCTGTCAGGGTCAGTCAATAAAGGTCAAAAAAGGTCAATGGAACTGACCTGTCAATGCACGGACCCCGTCAATGACCGGTCACAGACGAATCCATCAAAAATATTCTTAAGTGCACTGACCCGCCCCTTTTTCCTGACTTAACAATTTTGTCAGCGTCAACGTTCCACCAAGGGCAGCAGCGGCCATTGAGGACGTCAATCAAAAGGGTCAATGGTCAATCCATTGACCTGATCCTATTGACAGACCCGGTCAGACCCGGTCAATGACAACACTGTCACTTTCCATTCAGAACATGTTCCTCAACTCGCCGAACTCGCTGCCAAAGTTCGTTCTCTTGAGCACGCCAACGCACGGACCTTCGACCCCAAACCGCGGTGCAGCAGCAACCTTCTCTAATTATGGAGCGTTCTTGCTGAGTTCCTTCTCGCTTGCGATGGGACTCCTTCCGGACTGTAGTAAGTCCAAATTACCTACCCCATCTTCCGAGTCGAGTCAGGCGGACTGACACTCGTACTCGCTTGTGCTGATAGATTTTAGATGCGCGAATCCCTTTTGTTAATATTCGGAGGGAGAAGAATCAGCGTCGTAATATCTTTTCACAGTGAAGGACGATGGTTCATGGGCCCAGGATCGAAGTATGCCGCCAGTGTCCGAGTCCAAACCGAACTAAGCAGGGCGGCTGGTTTCTAAACCGTTCTACTTATTGGTATCTCCTCTACCAGCCATGCTCCTCCGAATCCCCACTGGGAACAGAATTAGGTCCGGCCGAATCAGGGCTGACGCCAAGCGTTTCAGATACCCACCCATTCAGTTCGGCGCTTGGACAGTGCTTGGACCTACTACGTCCTCCCAATCGCCGTTGGGAACGTTTCAGATTCCGATTCCCGTCGAATCCGCGTCGATATGCCGCGTGAGCCTCTCAAAAATGTAGGACATGGCGCCATTTACTCACTATTTTCTGTATCTTCCCATTATCCAGTCATCCAAGACGGCGCAAGCCTTTGCATTCGACGCAACATCGCGGTGGCAATACCAAAATTAAGCCGGAGATTTTTTTGGTGGCCTGACACCGGAGACATTGCCGGAGACGCACCTGATTTTCTAAATTATCGACATCTCGTACGATTTATCGATGCGGCTTCGCCCGGCGTAGTATGTATAAGCATGTCAAACGCGAGACGCTAACCTCAGTAACCTGCCCCTGGGCCATCATCGAAACACCGCAATTGGTGTCGTATACGGCTGCTGGGTATAAAACCATCCGGCGATCCAAACTAAGCGAGCATCCGCCTTCCTCCTACGCAAAATGCGACACCCCCTACAGTCGCTGTGCGCAGTCATTGCGCTCGCATCCTCAGCTCTGGCGCTCGACGTCTGCACCAAAATCCAAAAGGCCGTGTCCTCCGCGTCCCAAGTGTATTATCCAGGTCAGCCATTCCCCCGGTCGAGGAAAATAACTGACGCGCAACCCCAGGGGACATACGGGGCCACTACGATGCGGACATCGCTCACTGGGCATCCTCGAGCACCCAAAACGCCACCTGCTCGGTCGAGCCCGGGACCGCCGCAGATGTCTCGGTAATTGTACGTGTATTTCATCCCCCAGTCCTTTATAAGTAGAATCTCACGCTGTTCTCTAGCTCAAACTCCTCGGCAGCACAAAAACTCCTTTCGCGGTACATATCCGTAGCATTCGCGGCTGGCAGGGTATATCCATTGATTGAATCCAGGTCAAAGGCGGTGGACATACGCTGAACCCAGGGTTCTCCTCCACCACGGGCGTTCAGATTGCCATGAGCCGTTTCGCGGGCGTGAAATACCACGCTGCGAGCCAGACCGTGGACATCGGCCCCGGGCTGCTGTGGGACGATGTGCGTCCCGCGGAATGCTATTTTTGGTTGTTTTGAATCGCTGACATGTACGGCAACAGGTGTACGCGGCGCTCGCGCCGTTCGGCGTGAATGTGGTTGGCGGGCGTGTTTCGGGCGTCGGTGTCGCTGGTTTTACTCTTGGGGGAGGTGTGTGTTCGTTCCTACACCCTATTTCTATCGTTGTGTCGCTAAGAGTCCCTGCCAGGATATTCGTGGAAGACCAACCAGCATGGGTTGACGGTGGACAACGTAGTGGCGTACGAGCTTGTCAAGCCCAATGGCGACATCGTTACCGTTAATGCGGACTGCGAACCGGATCTGTTCTTCGGTTTGAAGGTGCGCTTCACTAATATCTTCCCTCCTCGCATTGGCTGATACAAAAACTACAAGGGCGGCTTGAACAACTTTGCACGTGGCCCGCGGTTTCCGTCGAGTCTCCGTTAAATTCATCTTTTTATATAGGGTATCGTAACTCAGTTCACGCTGAAGACATTCCCGCAGGTAGGCACATTATGAAACACATCCCCGCACTCGCTCATCGGCGTTCCTCAGGGTCAAGTGTGGGTACGTACGAGCACCGCCGCGGCGATCATAATTATTTCGTCAAATTAAATTTTCCCGTGTGCAGGGCGGGTTTGCCTTTTACACTGCCGAACAAATCCCAGCAATCAGCGCAGCTGTCGAGAAGTTTTCTAGTAACGTCACGGACCCGAAGGCGGGCATCCTCCCGACGTACAACTTCTTCCAAGGCCAGGTGGGTTGCAATCGTAGCTATCGTTCTCACTAAAGCTTATATATTTTGCGCGTCCCAGCCTATTATCTCCAATCTCATGTTTTACGACGGGCCCAAGCCCCCTGCCGGGATCTTTGACGACTTCCTGGCGATCCCGAACCTGACCCAAGACATCCAAACGCGGGACTTCCTGTCCCTCGTCCGGTCTTCGCCCGCGAACTTTACGGGCACCAGGTGTGTCGATCCGCTGCCGACTCTGTAGAAGAACTCACCACCCCTCGGGTTTTTTCTGCAGAGGCGCATTCCACACCGTCAGCCTGCTCTCATACTCGCCGACAATTCTCGACGCGATCACGAATGAGACAAACGTCCGCTTATGTCCTCGGTCAGATGTGAAGTCTGCTAATGTGTGTTATAGTTTTGGGGCACCAAGCTGGCGCCTTCCGGCGCGGCGTTCATCTCGTACGACATCGAGCCCTTCCTCCCCACAATCTATACGCACAACACAAGCCCGTCTGCCTTTCCGCCCTCGCGCGCCGCCGGCTACCTCCCGCTCAATCTCTTCTTCACCTGGACATCCTCCGAGTTCGACGACGTCTTCTACGCCGCGCTGCAGGAGAGCGCCGCGCACCTCACGCAGGTTGCCATTCAGGATGGGCAGGCCATTGCATCGGCACCGCTGTATACCAACTATGCGCTGTTCGACACACCCCTTGAGCGGATTTACGGGACCAACCTCCCCAGGCTGCGCGCGATCAAGCGGGCTGAGGACCCGCACAATGTCATGGGGCTGGCTGGCGGGTTCAAATTCTAATGCCGCGGGAAAGCAACGCAATATAATGTATCTACGTCATGGATGCCTTTCCTCTTATTCTTACGCTGCTGTGAATTTTTTATTCGGAGTCTAATCAATATTTAGTCCAGTGGTGAAGGACTCTCCCCACGTCCACCTCAGCTTCATTTTCTAATACCCGGCCAGGCTCAAAGCCTAGTCAATGAATCGGACGCGGTGTACTGTGCCCCCAGGAATCCAAAGGCTCTTGTGCTTAGCGGAAAGGCTGGGTTCAACTCCGAAGGCATTTATTTTGTTACAATTCCTCCCCTTTGAATTTTGTTCACCGCAATTTCCCTTTTCCGCTCAATCGCGCTTGTCGCATCCCAGCTAGAAAATTCTGTCGTTCTGGGACATACATTTCTTGGGTTTCGAAGTCCACTAAGGAACATAAAATCCGTGCTTTCATGGGACTGCTGTATACCCCTCGGTTCTGCAGTACCTCCGCTAACTACTCGAGATCTGCGACCTTCCTACGGTCTCACCTGTCGGCTCGTTACTTCCTTTCGTGTATGTCAAAATTCTCCAGGTTGAGCACGGATTGATTTTCACACTCAAACCGTAGCCCTTCAGGAGTTTCTCCAGCCTCCTTTCAACAAGAACTCGGCACTCAGAATATCTGGCACATCTTGTTCTTTTGTTATTTCTCCATCCAAATGATGACCCTTCACTGCACTGACTGCGGTAACGAGAAATGGCTCGTAGGAATGGTGCGCATCGCGCGTCATTTGCGGAGAGATATGTATGTTAGACCCTGCCTGTTCGACTCGGGCCCGAGCCAATAAGCTGGATATCTGATTGGCTCATCTTTTTCGGCGCACGGATGGGTGAGCTTCATTCTTTCTTCATTGAAATTCTCAAGCAGAAAGCAACTCTCTCAAGCTCCCAATGGCCTTCAGTTATTCGACTCTCAGGGCAGCCAATATTCGGGCGGTCATCTTCCAAACTGGCTTCAATTTCTTTCGTGGCGCAGGGCGCACCACAACTCGGACGTGGTGTATGGAACACATGTGTTGGTCTGCAAGACATATCGCTGCAAGTGAGTCACCGGGGTTCGACTACCCGCCTCCGATTTCAATATATTCGGTGAGCTTTTTACGCGAATTAATTCCTGTGACCAGCAAATCTCTGATATATTTAATATCAAACTTGGTACAATAACTCAAACGTGCTGCAACACATCAGCTCATACACGGTCTGGTTTTATCCGCAGGCAAGTGAAGTTCGACGAATTATATTTGTTTCTGACGGTTATTGACCGTTCGAAAACAGAAGAAAAACTCCCCATACCACACGCAAGGCTTGCGAGTCATGAATTCGAAGAACGAGAGCCCCTGAATACACGTGAAAATCGGTAAACAACGGTGACAGGGTGCCGACCGTCCACCACCAGGCCTTCCGATCCAAGGATTTGAGAGGGTGTAATTTGACATAGAGGCTTGACGCCGGGCTTGCGCGTCGGTGAAGAAAACACATGTCTAAAGATTCAGCCGTTTTAAGACTCATTTGTGGCTGGAGGTATAAATTTCGACCCGAACTGGCAGAAGAGAAATACGCAGCCCAGACGAACGCAGGCAGAATATCGGCGAGCTGATGGTGGCGCAGAAATCCGATGCATCGGAGCGCCTAGATTCTGCTCAGTAAGGATACGGGATTCGTCGAGTACAGCCGAGGTCACAGACCTTGAAGGTGCACTTCCTCAAATCGTCACATCTCTTGTACAGAGATCAGCATTCGCCTCGTCAGGTTTCAGTATAGAGAGCAATAGCGGCCGTCGATAATATGCCTGGAGGGTACACGGGAGACAGTACCATTGGAAGCTGAGAGAATTAACCACGGGCAATCCGAAGCTCGTTCGCTTGTCAAAAGGCCTTGAGACTTCTTCGTATCACAGAAGACTGTCAGAGAATAGGATCGGCTGCCAAGGTTGGCAAGCGAAAAATATAGCGCCCAAGTATCTAGTGGCTCGAGACCTGAGGAAAGGATTGAGGTGAAAATAAAGAGAGAGCTTGGAAAGAGCCCCGAGGATCGAATTTGAAGAAACCTCGGCAGTCCAGCGTTTGCTTGGATTGTGTGCCTTGTTTTAATTCAAATTAGCTGTGGTGCTATTTATCGTTACCAGCGCGGCATATGTAGAGATCCCCGTCGAGAACGAGCGATGGATGTCGTTACAGAGAAGGAGTCTGGGCCGCAAGTTCCGGTCAAATTGATCCCATTACTTCCCACCTTGTTTCGAGCTCCTTTTCCACGATGTCGTTGCGATTCACGCTGACGAATCGCGGCTTCTAAGGGTGGACACTCATATGCATGCAACCTTCCGTTCGTGGAATTCACTGTATATTTTTGCCCGGACCTGCAGCTTGCTTGCAGCCAAAGTTCGTTCTCTTGAGTAGTATTATCTGAGACCCCTTAGCGGGCCGGACTAGTTAGTGGGCCACTTGCCTAATACAAGGTGCTGTGATGAAGAATCCACAAATTTGGTGCTTATAGGATGGAATATGACCTATCGCTACACTGTATGTCAAATTTCGAGGCCGAGTGATGCGGCGATCAAAAGTGACGGCGGTTCTCAACCGAGATTTCGGCGTGTGAACATCATTTCTTATCTCCGAATGGCCCTCGCGCGCGTCTTTGGCTTGTTTCTCCACCACCTCTTCACCGATTCGCAAGTTTTTGGGCTCGTTTGCATCCCGTTATTCGCAGGCATGACATAGGCCCTTCCTATACGCCAAAAATATTCTGTCTCGCCTCCTAGAATCCCCACGACGACCCTGATCTGATCTTGACTGGCCCAGTCCCGCCACCGCTGTAGCGAATGACCCGTCTGTCCCGAGGCTCTGAAATTTGGTTGTTCGATTCGAAGTATCCAATACTGTATCTTACCTGACTCCTAGGCTTTTAGGTATACGGCCTCCCGGTAAAGGTCCACTGCTACCTCAAACACCCGAAATTAAGTTGCCCGTACAGATGGATTTTTTGCGAGGGCTCATTGGCATGTGGGGGACATCCCCCGTGTATAGGTATGTCCAAATACATCCAATTGAGTCATCTAGATCTTAATTTGGGGTGTCCATACCTTCTGTCCTTTTGCAAGACACGTCTATCAGCCGAGATCACAATTTCACCTGTCCCCCTTGCTGAAAAGGCAAGTAGTCATGGTCCTCGCATACCTTAGATGTATCATTTTAATGCATAGAATAATATAATTATATGTCTTTAATTATTTGGGATACATTGGGATGCCCAGGACGAGGCTGAATGAATGATTTAAAGGGGTGGCCCACTAACCCGTTTTTGCCATTTTTGGATACCGCCGGAAGAAAAATTTGGTATGCAACAAGGTCATGGTGTAAATTCTCGGAAAATATCTGGACTGACTCGTAGGATGTATGCCTTCGTTCCAGAGCCCATAGGCCGGGATCTACCTCATGGTATGCGCGGGCTCGGGGCCAAAAGTGCTAAGGTGGCCCGGTAAGCAGTCTCAGATAATATGTCAACACAGCACACACGGATTCCGAAATCTCAACCCCAGGCGTAGCAGCCCAATGAGGTGAGGACACCTCCATCATTTAACGTCCTTGCTGAGTTCCTTCTCGCTTGGACTTCCGGACTATATAAGCTTGGTATAAGCACAATTGATTACTTACCTTCCGAGTCATGCGGACTGACACTGGCGCTCGGGTAGATAGACTCTTACAAGCACAATTCCAATCGTCTATTGCTTCCCATTCGGATGGCAGAAGAGTAAGATCCATGCTTTTGGGTGGTGATGCATAACATTTTCACATTGACGGATGATGATTCATCCCAGGACCGAAGTATGCTGCCAGTGTTCGAATGCGAGTTCAAACCCCAACTGCACAGGCGATTGGTTTTAATTATAAACCGTTCCATGGGTATCTCCTCCTGGACCAGCCAAGCTCCTCCGAATCCCCGCTGGGAATAGTCGGGCCGAATCAGGGACGCCACCAAGCGTTTCAGATGCCCATTCAATTCGGCGCTTGGACTTACTGCGACTTCCCAATCGCCATTGGCGATAGAGGACTCTAAGCGTTTCATATTTCCGTGACTAGTGAACCTCTCAAAAATGTGGGACATGGCGCCATTTACTCACTACATTTTCGGTATCTTGCCATTATCCAGTCATCCAAGACGGCGCAAGCCTTGTCATTCGACGCCACAATCATGGTGGCAATACCAAAATTGAGCCGGAGAAATTTCTGGTGGCCTGATTCACGTCCACCGGAGATGTACCTGATTGTCTAAATTACAGACGATGTATCAATACGGCTTCCTCCGGCGGAGTATACACATGTCAAACGCGGAGACGGCATATATACTACCTGGGCCGCCATCATGAAACACCACAATTGGTGTACGTATACCTCGGCCCTAAAAATTGCTGGGTATAAAACCGACCGGCGAGCCAAACATCGCGAGCATCTGTTAGTCCTCATACGCAAAATGCGACACTCTCTCCGGCCACTGTGCGCAGTCCTCGCGCTGGCATCGTCAGCTCTGGCGCTCGACGTCTGCACCAAAATCCAAAAGGCCGTGTCCTCCGCGTCTCAAGTGTATTATCCTGGTCAGCCATTCTCTTGGTTGAGGAACATAACTGACGCGCAACCCCAGGAGACTTGCAGGGCCACTACGGTGCGGACATCGCTCACTGGGCATCCTCGAGCACCCAAAACGCCACCTGCTCGGTCGAGCCCGGGACCGCCGCAGATGTCTCGGTAATTGTACGTGTATTTCATCCCCCAGTCCTTTATAAGTAGAATCTCACGCTGTTCTCTAGCTCAAACTCCTCGGCAGCACAAAAACTCCTTTCGCGGTACATATCCGTAGCATTCGGCTGGCAGGGTATATCCACTGATTGAATCCAGGTCAAAGGCGGTGGGCATACGCTGAACCCAGGGTTCTCCTCCACCACGGGCGTGCAGATTGCCATGAGCCGCTTCTCGGGCGTGAAATACCACGCTGCGAGCCAGACCGTGGACATCGGCCCCGGGTTGCTATGGGACGATGTACGTCCCGCGGAATGCTATTTTTGAATCGCTGACATGTACGGCAACAGGTGTACGCGGCGCTCGCGCCGTTCGGTGTGAATGTGGTTGGCGGGCGTGTTTCGGGCGTCGGTGTCGCTGGTTTTACTCTTGGGGGAGGTGTGTGTTCGTTCCTACACCCTATTTCTATCGTTGTGTCGCTAAGAGTCCCTGCCAGGATATTCGTGGAAGACCAACCAGCATGGGTTGACGGTGGACAACGTAGTGGCGTACGAGCTTGTGAAGCCCAACGGCGACATCGTTACCGTTAATGCGGACTGCGAACCGGATCTGTTCTTCGGTTTGAAGGTGCGCCTCACTAATATCTTCCCTCCTCGCATTGGCTGATACAAAAACTACAAGGGCGGCTTGAACAACTTTGCACGTGGCCCGCGGCTTCCGTCGAGTCTCCGTCTAATCCATATTTTCATATAGGGCATCGTAACTCAGTTCACGCTGAAGACATACCCGCAGGTAGGTACAATATGAAACACATCCTGCACTCGCTCATCGGCGTTCCTCAGGGTCAAGTGTGGGTACGTACAAACACCGCCGCAGCGATCATGATTATTTCGTCAAATTAATTTTTCTCGTGTGCAGGGCGGGTTTGCCTTTTACAGCGCTGATCAAATCCCAGCGATCAGCGCTGCTATCGAGAAGTTTTCGAGTAACGTCACAGACCCTAAGGCCGGCATCCTCCCGTCGTACAACTTCTTCGAAGGCCAGGCATGTTGCAATCGTAGCCATCTTTCACACTAACGTTAATGTTGCGCGTCCCAGCCTATTATCTCCAATATCATGTTTTACGATGGACCCGAGCCGCCTGCCGGGATCTTTGACGACTTCCTGGCGATCCCGAACCTGACCCAAAACATCACAACGCGGGACTTCCTATCCCTCGTCCAATCTTCACCCGATAACTTTATGGGCACCAGGTGCGTCGATCTGCTGCCGACTCTGTAGAAGAACTCACCACCCATCGGGTTTTTGCTGCAGAGGCGCATTCCACACCGTCAGCCTGCTCTCATACTCGCCGACAATGGTCGACGCGATCACAAATGAGACTACCGTCCGTGTATTTTCTTCCTCTGATGCAATATCTACTCATGTCTGGTATAGTTTTGGGGCGCCAAGCTGGCGGCTGCTGGCGGGGTGTTCGTCTCGTACGACATCGAGCCCTTCCTCCCGACAATCTATACCCACAACACAAGCCCGTCTGCCTTTCCCCCCTCGCGCGCCGCCGGCTACCTCCCGCTCAATCTCTTCTTCACTTGGACATCCTCCGAGTTCGACGAGGTCTTCTACGCCGCGCTGCAGGAGAGCGCCGCGCACCTCACGCAGGTTGCCATTCAGGATGGGCAGGCCATTGCATCGGCACCGCTGTATACCAACTATGCGCTGTTCGACACACCCCTTGAGCGGATTTACGGGACCAACCTCCCCAGGCTGCGCGCGATCAAGCGGGCTGAGGACCCGCACAATGTCATGGGGCTGGCTGGCGGGTTCAAATTCTAATGCCGCGGGAAAGCAACGCAATATAATGTATCTACGTCATGGATGCCTTTCCTCTTATTCTTACGCTGCTGTGAATTTTTTATTCGGAGTCTAATTAATATTTAGTCCAGTGGTGAAGGACTCTCCCCACGTCCACCTCAGCTTCATTTTCTAATACCCGGCCAGGCTCAAAGCCTAGTCAATGAATCGGACGTGGTGTACTGTGCACCCCCCGCATCAGCTAGGAATACAAAAGCTTTCGTGCTTAGCGGAAAGGCTGGGTTCAACTCCGAAGGCATTTTTTCTTTCAATTCCTCCCCTTTGAATTTTGTTCGCCGCAATTTCCCTTTTCCGCTCAATCGCGAATGTCGCATCCCAGCTAGAAAACTCTGTCATTCTGGGACAGACATTTCTTGGGTTTCGAAGTCCACTAAGGAATACAAAATCCGTGCTTCCATGGGACTGCTGTATACCCCTCGGTTCTGCAGTACCTCCGCTAACTACTCGAGATCTGCGACCTTCCTACAGTC
This sequence comes from Mycena latifolia, assembly GCA_029289555.1. NCBI lineage: Eukaryota > Fungi > Basidiomycota > Agaricomycetes > Agaricales > Mycenaceae > Mycena > Mycena latifolia. The sequence goes on along the minus strand of JARJLE010000051.1, from coordinate 133,950 downwards.
TCACCTGTCGGCTCGTTACTTCCTTTCGCGTATGTCAGAAATCTTCAGGTTGAGCACGGATTGATTTTCACACTCAAGCCGTAGCCCTTCTAGAGTTTCTCACACCCTCCTTTAAACTCGGCACTCAGAATATCTGGCACATCTTGTTCTTTTGTTATTTCTCTCCATCCAAACGATCACCCTTCAATGCACTGACTGCGGTAACGTTAGACCCTGCCTGGTCGACTCGGGCCCGAGCCAATAAGCTGGATATCTGATTTGCTCATCTTTTTCGTCGCACGGGTGGGTGAGCTTCATTCTTTTTCATTGAAATTCTCAAGCAAGGAGCAACTCTCTCAATGGCCTTCAGTTATTCAACTCTCAGAGCAGCCAATATTCGGGCGGTCATCTTCCAAACTGGCTTCAATTTCTTTCGCATGGAACGTGGCGCAGGGTGCACCGCAATCCGACGTGGTGTATAGAACACATGCGCTGGTCTGCAAGACATATCGTTGCAAGTGAGTTGCCGGGGTTCGACTACCCGCATTCGATTTCAGTATATTCGGTGAGCTTTTTACGCGAATTAATTCCTGTGACCGACGAATCTCTGAAATATTTAATATCAAGCTTGGTACAATAACTCAAACTCAAACATGCTGCAACGCATCAGCTGCATACAAGGTCTGGTTTTATCCGCAGGCAAGTGAAGTTCGACTCCCCGTGTCCGAATTATATTTGTTTCTGACGGCTACTGACCTCAAATTAGGATACTAACAACCGACTTACCCAAACTGGCGGCACAATCTCGATTTCTTGTGCTGAACAGTTGGACAAAAACTGGTAGTTGCAGCGTCCTAATTACGGCTGTGAAAGGGCTGTCGATGGACGCGATGAGGGCTGGCACGGGCGTCGGTAAGGTGTAGTTTGGAGAAAAGGAGAGGTCATGGTGATTCGTGAGTATTTTTTGGCATTTTGGGTGCAAAGGCTTGGGGTATTTATGGGCGGAGGTATTTTAGAATTCATCAATCTCTCCGCGGGATCGGGAGAAGAACAAGGCTGGTGGGGTAGAAGAGGAGTAAACATCTAGTCAGAGTGTGATGGGTCAGCTCATCAGCACAAAAATTGTAAGAGCTTTGGTTCTGGGATGGGTGCCCGAGTATTAATTCTGCTCGACAAGAACCGATAGAAAATTCCCATCTCGTACAGTGTATGGAGCCTCGGGCAACTGTCTAGATCACAATCCGCGGGTTTCACGGTAGATGATTGCAGGGCGCGGCTATCTGACAGGCTGGGAGATGCGGGACTCCGCACAATCCCAACTTCTGACGTGGGTCTCCTGCGTGTGCGTACGCGGACGCGCGCGATCATGGACGCTGTGGTGACGGTATGGGCGTGCCCGTGGGCGTGTTCACGGAGGAAAGCAATCGAGACAGTAGGCCCTAGCGGGTGCAAGGATGGGTTTGATACGAGAACGCGCGGGAGCGCCAGCTCCAGATTTATGCGGGCGATCATACGGGCAGGTCACATGTGTAGTAAATAATGAGGTGCCTTGATGGCGCGGGATAAAAATATGCACGCCGTCATGTTGCTTGCCTCAAAATGCGCGTCTAAATTCGCTCCCTTCTCTCTTCCCCACCGCCACGATAATGGCAACCAACACAGGACTCGCGCGCTCCGACAGCGCCATAACGGGGACCTCGTTCTCAACTGACCTCAACGAGAAGGGCGAGAAAGGCGTCGCGCGTCCGCCGCCAAACGGTCTCACGGCAATCTCAGAGGGTGAAGAGGACGAGAATGTGGGGTACACCGTTTACAAACAGGGTCTGGCGGAGAACGCCGCTATTACGCCGCAGGAGAACTCTGCCATCCGCTGGCGCCTCGACCTTATCATCCTTCCTATCTTCCTTGTAACCCAAGTAAGAAATCCGATTTTCACGATGATTAAGGATGATTCCTAAAGTGCTCGTAATAACGCAGACGCTCCAGTTCTTGGATGTGTGTTTGCTGCGTGGAGCATGTCGCTGTGCGCTCATCATGCTGTAGAAAACCGCGCTCAACTATGCCAACCTCTTCGGGTTCCAAACCGCGCTCAAGTTGGAAGGGAACCAGTTCAAGTGCGTCTCTTGGCCTCTCCGTGGCCTCAATCCAATTGCTAACGCACGACCGGCAGCTGGCTCTCAGGCATGTACGTTTCTTCCGAAATTTTAAACTACATGAACACCGCTCAAATCTCGCAGGGTCTACTTCGGCTACGCCGTCGCGCAGTATCCCGTGCAGATTCTTATCGGCAAGTACCCCGCGCAGAAGGTCCTCGCTATCACAGTATTTATGTGGGGGCTCTGCGTCTTGACCAGTGAGCATCCATTTTTTCATCGATGCTGCAATTATTGATGAGCGGAGCGCAGTGTCCCAATGCACGAACTTCAAGACCGCAATGATCAACCGCTTCGTCCTCGGAATGTTCGAGGCATCCGTCTCGCCAGGCCTCACGCTCATGACGTACGTGCGTCCTCAATCAATATCTCCCAAGTTCCTAACTGGTTCCCAGCGGCTGGTGGTACACCCGAGTCCGTCGTCCCTACCCTTTCACTCGCTCATTCTCAACATTCCCTTCGTTCCAGCGCGAAATTCCTCTCCGGCAGTTCATCTGTGTGCCCTTCCTCCCATCAATCTCCTTGCATTTTGACGACTGACCTGCGCTCAACGGCAGGGTACTCCGGCCTCGGCTGGGGCGGCGTCATCGGCAGCTAGTACGTCTCTCCCCTATTCAAACTGCAATCTAACCTATCTTTATTCCAGTATCTCCAGTACGTACGCCCGCTGCAGTCATTTTTTTTCCCTCCGCGCGCTAATTATACATTACTCTCGTTCCCTTTTCTCATTTATAGCGGGAATCGCGAGCGTGAGCCCGACGGCACCGGGGCCGCAGCAGTGGCAGTATATGTGCGTGCCCTCACTTCTCCTTTCTCCCGTGTTTCATTTGAACCGCGCATCTGACCTGGGATATGTAGATTCTACATCTTGGGAGGCGTGACGATGCTTTGGTCGTTCGTAATTTGGTTCTTCCTGCCGGATTCCCCGGTGCGTACTCCTCCGTTTCCCCGTTATTTCTCCCGGCGCTGAATTGATGTTGGACGGACGTTGATTTCGACTTTCACAGGCCTCGGCGCGCTTCCTCACCTCGCACCTACGCGTCCTCGCGGTGCAGCGCGTCGCGGGGAACCAGCTCGGGATCAAGAACAAGAAGTTCAAGCGGGAGCAGGTGTGGGTCGCCGGTGCGTTCTTGGCTCCTTCCCCATCGGAAGGTTCGTGCAATGTACTCATTAATATTTGATGCCGTGCGCTCGCGAACGTGCAGTCAAGGACGTCAAGATTTGGGTCCTGTTCTCGTCTGTGTTCGCCGCGGCCATTCCGAACGGCGTCGTCAGGTACGCACATAGATGTCTTGCCATTTCCATCCACGGGGTGATCGGCTACGTACACACAGCAACTTCTCCTCGATCATCATGTGCGTACATCTCCTGCCGTTGTACTCCTAGTTGATTTATTCATTAATTGATGTGCATCACAGCAAAGACATGGGCTTCTCCAGTGCGTCATTCGCCCTCCTTCCCTCCATTGGCCCCGCGGGGAGAAAAAAATAACTGACATCTTATGGTGTTCAGCTTCGAAAACGACGATACTAAAGAGCGTGGGCGACATCACGCAGATCGTGGCGCTCGTCGTCGGGGGCGTCATCACGCTGAATGTGAAGAACAGTGCGCCGCATCTCCGTTTCTAACAGTAATGCAGGATGATAATTCAAACTCTCCCAGCTCGCCTCATCGCATCCACCGCCGCGAACATCATCTGCGTCGTCGCGGCCGCGTGCATGGCGTACCTCCCGCGGCGCATGGTCTGGAGCCGCCTCGTGTCGTTCTGGCTCGTCAATTGCCAGAGCGTTGGATTCGTGCGTTCCCTTTCTTCCTCTCCCTTCGCTGGCGAATCTAATTTAGTTGATAAATAGGCGGTGAGCCTGGTGATGGTTTCCTCGAACATGGGCGGGTATACACATCGCGTGCGTTTCCCCCCGCTCTTCCTCCAATCGTGCCACGATTGATTTAAATATTTCGCTGCAGACCATCGCCTCGGCGGTTATCTTGTATGTAGCTGGGCTTGCTCTCCCGCGCACACTGAACACCCGGGCAGCACTGCATATTGCTTCGGGAACGTTGCGGGGCCTTTCGTGTGCGTGTTTCCACCTATGAGGTTCAAACTACAAACTAACGTGCTCTTGCTGTATAGCGTGTACGCATTCCTTTCGTGCATCGATGCATTCCCGGGCTGATACTCGTTTCAACGTCCCGCCACAGTAAACAGTCCCAGGCACCGTTCTACGTGCGTCTTCTCCTAAAATTATTTGCACTCCCGGCTGACTGATCTATTGCGCGTCGACAGCAAGACGCCACGGCTGGACTCCTCGCAGGATACACGGTGCGTTCACAACCTTCCTGTTGAGATCTCGGTCCTGAAACGTCGCCGCGCAGATTAAACTCGTCTGCCAGATCTTCCTCTTCTTCTAGTGCGCCTCCCCGTTCCTCTCCCATCCCCGTAGAACTCATTGACACACTTGCAATAATTCACAGCATGTTCATCAGCAACAAGCGGCGTGACAAGAAGTACGGACCGCCGGACCTCGTGGCGTCCAAGGAGGCGGGGATGCAGGATAAGACCGAGTACGAGAATAAGGTGTGTGTGCGCTGGCTCTGTCTTTTCCCCTCTCTTTCTTTCATTTCTCTCTTTCCTTCTTTCTGGGTTTCTTCTTGGTCTCCGCCGCATGGATGCTGAACCCACCTGGCCAGGACTTCCGATACGTACTCTGAGAATGAATGTTTTTTCTAAAGAACGGAAGGATAGCTGGATAGTGTGTGTACATGCTGTACGATTGCGAGGACGACCAGGACAGATTTCTGTGATTTATTTTTAAGTTGAATGTGCTTGACGATAGTACCGCACCTGAAACTGGTAGCCCCCAGATGGATCGGAATGATTCAGGCCCAGCCAAATGGTCGGAATTCTGGAACATATGCGGGACTGGAATGGTGACCCTCAGGTTTTCGTGAGTTCTCTAACAGCTGAAAACTCAGTTGAAAGGGAACAGACGCAGAGCGGGTGGTGAGTGCGACGAATTGTAGGCGCCCGAGGATGGCATACTGCAGAGTCAAAATCTCTTGGAACGACGCCAGGTTTAAATCTGTGCGACCGAGTGCTTGCATCGAGACTGGGTCCTTTTATTTGATGAATTATTACTACGACCAAATACACGACTTGGCGGTCGTTAGACTCGTTACCATGCCCTTTGCACGTTTGCGCCTGGAGGTCGACCGCCAGCCAACCGCCAGCAGCTCGACGATTCAAGAGCTGCTAAGTTAGGTTGGGTTTCGTATTGACTTGGATTGGATTACTCGGACCTCGGGCACATGCAGTTGACGAAGATAAAGTAAATCAGAGTCAGAAATTCATGGAGGAACCAGACTCGGAGCTGGTAAAATTCTGAAGTATCTGCGCAAGAATTAAAGAATATGTCTACGGACGAGGGAAGCGGACAATACGTACCACGGAAAGGGTGTTGTCCATTAAGAATGCCAAGGAACGCACCAGGGAGAAAAAAAACTCTAAAGTGGCCGAGCAGTTTCGATCCAAACGATGCGCGAAAATTGAGGGCTTCGACACATCTCAAATGAACCCAGCCTAATGTCGGAGGCGTCGGTGTCACCCAATGGCGTCAAAGAGCCTCGCTGACACGCCACATGCGGGAAATCCATCGATATCCCAGGCTCGGATCCCGGGCCAAGAGACCGGAGCCTGTCTCTTCGCGATTAACCGCTGGCGCCTCCATCGATTCTGCCTGCCCTCCGCTGCAGCACCGAAACAGCCGGTGGACGACGACGACGACGACGGAGGTGGACGACTGCCCCCGACAGCCCGAGCTGGGCCGTACCCAAATGTCCGAAGGCGCTGCATCGTGTTTCGCGATTCGCGAAACTCGCTGGCAAAGGAAGATGAGCGGCGCGGACGGAGGGAAGCAATACCTGAGGCGTTCGATGCGCTGGTGCGTCCAAATCCATACCTGATCCTCCTTGATTTTTTTTTTTCCTTCTCACGGAGTTTAGGCTGCAATTCGAGTCGTGAGAGTGCGATACATGGCTCTCTCAGTACTGCGGACAAAGCCCAATGCCCCCGACATCTAGTTCCGCTCATCCAAATACAGGAAATTGCGTACAAATAATAATAATAATAAAGAAGAGGAACAGCGCACTCGCTTTTTTGCGCTCCTCGGCTACACTCGCCACTCGAACGGCCACCCAGTGTCCCGGCATCTTCTCTACGGCCAGTGCACATTGCCCATTGTTCGAACAATGAGCCAAGCGTTTCCGAGGTCACCTCCACTCGGATTGGGCATGTCTGGAGTCTGACGAAGAATCGCCCGGATCCTCTCAGAGTATCAGATTTTTATGGTGCGTCAATAGTTTCGCCTGTATCCGCAGTATGCTTAACCCCACATTCTGCTCCAGCCTCCCGAAACAAATCTCCAAAAATATTGCATCCTCGTCCCGTTATACTCTACAGCGGAATAATCGATGGCTGCAGAGCGAACGAAGTTGCCTCGTCCCTCTGCAGCGCACATTCGTCGCAGGGTGGCAAGCCACGATCACCTTATCCGTCTTGTCCATCCGGGAAGGAGAACAGGTCGTGGTATGGGGCGAATCACGCGTGGAACCCATGGGAGTGCCTTATCGTTGTTAGGACTCCCTCCTCGCATCTCCCACGGTACCTCTCTTGGGTCCAACTTCCATTCCACATCGGGTGCGAATGTCATTGCGTGCCTATACCAGAGTCTACGAACTGGTTGGTCCGCGTTTTAAGATCAAAAACAGCGCCCATGCGACGCGCTCCCCCAATCCGCAGGCAGATGTCTGCGATGGCCGCCGATGGGGCGCAACCTCTAGAACGCGGCTCTAGAGCACGCCTCGATACGCGACACCGGCGCGATTCTACTCGGTGGACGCAGACACAGTGGATGCGAACCTGGGAATAAAAATGGAATGCTATTGAATTCTCAGCAAATCAATAGGTGCACAGAAGATACAGCGCGCCAAGCCGGAGCGGCGAAAAATGCGGTGGGCGTGCCATTCCCGCTCGTGAAGCCCATCCTCGAAGGTACGCCGCTCGTTCCAAGGTCCGGCGCGTACCCATACCCCATTGACATGCGGTCCTCGTCAGCCTCCTGCCCCGGGAGCCGAGCGCACAACCAACGACGCCCACCCGCACATAACTTCGAGGGATGGCGCGCCCACCCGACGCGTCGACTACGCCGGCGACATCGGACGTATCGGGCGTCGCCGTGCGTTTATGACTTCATTTGCCCAGGTACAGAGCGGCGTCAAGGCCAGCAGCATCGCCAGGAAACGCGCGCAAGGTCGCGCGGATAGCCGGTATAAAAACCTGACTGAAATACAGTGCTCGTCAGTCGCGAGCAGACATAGACGCGAAAGACGACCGACCTGTAGCCCATCCACCCCATCCGCTGCAACAACCATCCAGTCCCCGCGACACCGTACCATCGCCACCAGATGCATGCACCGTCGGGTATCGCGCGCCCCAATAAACCGCCAGGATACCCTGCGGTGAGATCGCGCCTGATCACGGCGAGGATGGGCATCCCTGCAGGTGGACTAGCGTTGCGCTGCAATGATCGGCGCATCGGCGCATGCTAGATGGGCGGGGCCGCACCGACCGGAAGGCGCACTGCGGCGATAGGGCGGTATTTGGAGGCGGTGCCGCTCCCGACGGCGCACGGCGCGCTCGTCCGCGTGCAGCAACGACGTGGGAGCTGGTCGGCGCTCGCGCGTCGTCGAGGTGCAGGCAGGTGTACGCAGGAGACACGTTTTCCACTGGCCACACCGACGGACGACCTACCAAGGGCGATTGTCGCTTCTGGACCTGGAATCCGGAGCACGGTTTTCAGCTGAGGAGAAGCTACGAGTGGTAAGCGACGCACCTGCGAATGATCAATCCCTCGGTCTGTCCCCCCCTCCCTCCCTCGCCTCTCCCTCCGATCTTCACGCCATGCCGCAGATTTGTGCCTTTCTCTTCACGTTTTTTTTTCTCTGCGTCTGGAACTGGATCTGACGGTCATGTTCAGGGCCGGGGACACACACCAGACGCGCCGATTGGCTCCCGGATAAGCGGCGACTGAGAATGGAAGACGGTCATTTCAGGTTTTCGAGGAGCGGAAGAGGGAAGATGTCGTTGTGATCGCCGATTTGGCATCACACGGTGCCATTTTCTCGCTTCACTCTTGCGCTCACCGCTCATCCTCTCAGCGCCCCTCTCCCTTATCACTGGCGTTGGGCTGTCAAATACGCCCCGCGGCCCTCGGTCTCCTGAAAATGAGCGCGAAAACCTGAATCACCGCTACTTTCACCGATCCTTGAAGCCCAATCAGGCAGCAAAAAGGTAATCATACTCGAGAAGCTCGAGGCGTCAATTCTAAATGGATATTGCATGTCCTCGTTGCGTACCATTTAAAAACTGGGCATCTACCCTGACCGCTCCTTAACCCAGACCGCGACAACTACGATTCACTCGCACCAGCCCTCCAACTGCAAGAGCGGTAGCCTCCCCCTCCCTTGTTCTTTTCTGCATCGCTGACGTGCAACGCGTTCAGATGATTGACGAACCTGACCCTGTCCCGACTTATCTCGGCGACGACTGTCCGCCCTACACGCCCGCCGTGGATGTCTCGTCCAGTCCGCCTGCATATGCATTCACCAACACAGGCAGGCTCCAGGTACGTTTTGCTCTGTTTGCGACCTCACCCTGGGCCTCGAGCTCACTTCTCTGCAGCCCACCCCCCGCCTCAGCATTTGGGCCCACCTCAAGGCCCGCGCGACGGCAGTCAAGAAGGCCCTCTTCCGGGGGCGGCGTGCGGGGGGAGAGACGTACGAGATGAATACTTTTCGTGGATGAATCTCAGGTACGTCGTGTACTAGATCTGATTGTTTTCTTTTTTACTAAATGCTGTCGCAGGTCGAGATCTAAGACCAGATACACATCGGTCGCTTTTGCTAAAATGTGTATGAATAACAACCATTTGTGAACCCTCATCCCGCGTCGTTTCTTTAAGAGTCCGTCGATGCGGAGGAACTGCTGCTCAACACCGCATCGCGTCCCAACTCGTACGACCACCCTTATTCAATGCACGCTCTCGAGCAAGAGGTTGAGCTTGTGTTTCGGACGTATATCCAGACGTGAGTTTGGGATTAATTGAGCAACCGCGGGCGACGGGGATGCGCTGAGAAATGAACAGCTGCGCGAAAATAAGGAGCCTCCAGCTGCAGGACAGTTCAACCGTAGGCACATTTGACATTAACACGGCAGAGACCTGCGCTCGAACGGCGAGCAGTCGTCGATCATTAGACGCACTCTGTACACACAGTAGGTTCTTCGGGAACTTACTCAACAGCTATCCCTGCTCGAATTAGCATAATCGCGCAATCACTTCGACGATCGACCTAAAACTGGAGGGCTTCGTGGGCGAAAGCGCATTGGCGAACTCCACTGTAGACGGTTATGAATATCGCAGTTTCGTGTCCTCCTGAGCATCGAACCTTCAACGCCACTGAGCTGGGCAATCCGGGCGTCGGGTAAAGACTTGCCCTGATTGTGAGGATATTACGCAGGAACACCTGTAGCGGTCATCCGTGTGAGACAGTTGAAAATACGATCGCCCGGCCGCAGTAGCTTCCTGCGACTTGGCCAGAGAGAGTCAAAATTAGTTGAACATATGGATGGGCAGGGCGGTTCGTACAGCGAATTCTTGAGAAAGTAAGATCGACGACGCGAATCGCATTATTAGAACGTACGAGATGATGCGATTGAGTACGTATGAAATGGCATCCAGGTGCAGTATGAAAACGAGGGCGAACCAAGTCTATTCTTCATTGATTGTGATTTGGGTGTCCAAGTTCTATGGATGATTATGATGATAGTGAAAGCAGAAGCGCTTTCCTGGATGTCAATTGAAGCGGTTGGTTTCCTGGTTCGGCCGACCGAGTAAATTAACAGGTTCCAGCACTTTATAGCCGTAAATGAGGTGGGCACTGAAGGCGTCATAGAGACACCACATGCACACCAACCCCGCCTAAGAGAAAAGAGTTGTTTTCTACAGTATTTCAGCATATTGAACGCGCTTTGTCAAGTACAAGTGAGATAACAGTGGCTCGAGACCTGCGCGGTAAGAGGTCTTTAAGATATCTCGTACAACAGTCCAAGATCTAGACACTCAACTGATGAAAATAATTGCCAGTGAGAGGCCAGAGATTCCATGGGCATCGGTTGGCCTTCTCAGTTTTTCGCCGTTTTTCTTTGCATCTCTATAACGAGGCTGAGAACGAGAGTAGAGAGCTATAGAACACGCGCAAGGTGATGGCCGCTGCATCGGCCATCTTCCCGGGGAGACGGGTTTGATTCACCGCCTGGTGCAAGATGGAAATGTGCGTTTTTTTCGCCGAGTGATGAGGCATGTCAGCCGCACCAGCCTTCCCTGGGATCTGAATTAGCTTGCAGGTGTGTTTTCTAGCGCAGCGGCTTACTATATGTAGCCAGAGAGTCCGTCTAAAGATGTAAGCATTATCATTGCCACAAACTCACCCAGAAATCCAAGCTCAACTTTCAACGCGGAGTATATCTCAAACCGAAAACGTCAAATTCATATCAGTACATCCAATCGTGAGCCGTAAGTATAAGTCAGAAATCCACACCGTCTATCGCGTCAAACCGTGAATGCCTCCGCGCAAAACGCCACCCCGCCCGCGCGGCGCCCTCGCGCGCTCAAATTCGCGCGCGCCGCCGCGTTGCTCGCCTCGCGGATGAGGCCCCCCGGGCCCGCGACGACCACCGCGACCCCGCCGCCCTCTACGGCGTCGTCCACGCCCGCCTCGACGTCCGCAGCCTTCCCCTTCGGCAGGTCCTCCGCGCTCGCGCTCGCGCTCGACACCTCCGAGCTCCCCGCCCGCGCGCCCGCCGCCGGCGCGGCACCGAGCAGCTCTTTGAGCACGCCCTCGACCTGCGGGCGCGCCTCCGTGACGGTGCACCCCGGGATCGCGGGCACCGCGTCGGGGTCGCACAGGCAGGTGACGAAGATGCGGATCGTGAGCTGGATGGGCGAGCCGGGTGCCGCGGCGCGCGTGGCGATCTGCAGGAGGTACGGCGCGAACCAGTTGATTGCGCCTAGGGCGGAGCGTCAGCGATGCCCAATTCGATTCGACGTTCATGGCGCGAGGAAGGGAAAGATTGGGAGGGGAGGAATGGAGGAGTTCGATTTGGCGCGAGGAAGGGAAAAGAACGCAAAGAAATGAACGCACCGAACGACCGCACACACCAGCACCACACCACCTTCCGTGTCCGTGTCCCGTCCATCGCGCCGGGCCGGGTACACCGCCCCACGAGCTCGTCGAGCACGCCGAGCGTGAACGTCGCGCCGCTCCCGCCCGCGAAGAGTAGAACCCGCGCATAGTCGGGCGCGTGCAGCGTCGGCCCACCGTACGGCCCGTCGAGGATGAGGTGCGCGTCGCGCCCGAGCGCGGCCTTTTCCGTCGTGGTAGCAGCAGGGGCGGGCTTCTCGTGCGCCGCCTCGGCCTCCACCGCGGCGCAGTCCTTCTCCACCGGCAAGTCCTCGTCGTCGTCAAAGTAGTAGTCTTGCGGCTCGGGCGTGAGCGCGAAATTGTGCAGGGCGCGGCTCCAGTCGCCGCACGCGCGCGCGGCGAGGAGCATGCCGAGCGGCTCGCCGTCGGGGCCTATGGTACGGACGCGCATCAGCATCGGCGTTGATGAGAGGTGAGTAAGAAGGGAGAGGTGGACTGGAACAATCGCCCAACCGGCGCCAACATCGGCGTGCGCGCGCTCTCTCCATGGTGCGCGTGTCGGCGACCCACGATAATAATACGCGAGACTGCAAGAAGAAACGCCCACTCACCGCTCAAGCACCCCTCCCCGGCAGGCGCACAGCACACGCTGAGCGGGTGCGCCTCCCACGCGCGGCCGCCGATAAGCGCGCGAACTTGGACGTGTTGGCCAGCGCGCCAACCGGAGGTGGCGGCGGGGACGTGGATCTGGGCGGCGAATCAGCATCAGTTATGACGTAACGTGGGAGCGAAAGGGAGATAAAGGAGGAAAGGAGGGAAGTAGAGGAAGGAGGGAAGGAGGGAAGTAGAGGACGGACGAATTGTATGTGGAGGGAATAAATAAGAAGAAAGATGGGGCTGAGTGTGTAGATAACGCGGGACGGGCAAAAGGCGGGCGACAACGCGGAGTACAATGCGAAGGGATCGCGAACGCGACCGGCACCATGCGAGGAGGGAAGATGCACGAGGGAGGGAGGGGTAGAGCCATAAAGCAGAACGCACCAAACTGATCCCGCCATCCTTCGCCTCCACGCGTCCCACGACGACGCGCCATCTGAAGATGCGCACGAGGAGGTCCGCGCCGTAGAACGCAAGGGGGGGAAAGATCCAGGGGGGCGCGTAGATCGTGTGGTAGCATATCGTGACGAAGAACGCGGGGAAGAGAAGGAAGCTGAGTCCGCCCCCAATCAGGATCACGACACGGGGAAAAGGAACGCGGACACGCACTGCAGCACCAGGAACGCGCTGTACACACGCCGCCGTACCACGGCCACGCTGCTCAGCGCGATCACACAGAGGCAGCCGAGCGCGGCGACGCCCGAGGCCTCTTTCTGCTGGGAGAGGATGGGGAGGTCCCAGATAATGTGGTTGTTGATCCAGAGGGAGCCGTGCACGATGGCGCCGAGGATGAGGAAGCGCGCGGACCAGCTGCGCGTGTGTGAGCTTCACGATACATAAAGGAGAGAAGAGGGCGCACCGGTGGATGTAGTTTAGCTTCGTATAGTCGACGCCCGGACCGAGGAGGAGGGCGGTGAGCGGCGAGTTCTTGGAGGCGAAGAGGAAGACGGGAGGCAGTTGCGCGAGCGCGAGGAAGCCTGTGGGTCCAGCGTATCAGCATTCAGGCGAATCGTAGGGCTGGAGAATGCCATACCAGCGCGATTGGAGTTCTCGACGAGCGGCGCCTGGAGGACGATGCAGACGAGCGCAAAGACGGCGTACCCCGCGACGACGAACACTGCGCGGACCGTCAGTGCACGGAGACGAACGAGGACAAGGAAAACGCACTCTGCCCGACATTGAGCGTGATCCCCGGCAGACTCCACAGCCTGAAGCTGCCCAGCACGCGCGCTGCAGTCGTCAACGCACTCGCCCTCGTCGGTGTCTCCGCTCTCTGTGGAATTGGCGCCCCCTCGCGCTGCTTATCATCTTGTAGCAACCCCTCATACGCCCCGCGCACCCGTACGCCGAGTAGTCCCGCCGCACTCGCTTTGAGGTTCCGCGGGCTGAACGCCTGCGGGGCGGCAAGCACGACGGCGAGCGCAAGGGCGGCGCACCACATAATCGTGAAGCGGGTCTGCCATTTGGGGTCCTCGGTGTAGGATTCGTACGGCAGGAGGTCCGTCGGGATGACGGGCGGTGCGCCGTGGCTCATTGTGCGACTAGTCCGTTAGAGTTGTCCGTAGAGTCCGTTAGAGTGCCAATAGAGCCTCAGTAGAATCCCAGCAGAATCCAGTAAGGTCCCAGAATCCAAAGGCTCACAGTTGCAGATGAGAGTCGAGACGGAGAGCCGTGTGGCTGCGCATCAATATCGCTATCACGACCACGCTATCCCCATCTGACCGTGGGAAAGATGGGTAACCGCATCGCTGCTGTTCGTTGCACGTTCAATTTCCGTGCGGTCGCTCGGGCTATTTTGGTACAGCGTGCGATTCTAAGCTTGGGAACACTGGATACAATTCGTTTAATTGTTGTTGTGGATTTTTTACAGTTATGTTCCTGGCTCGAATTTCCAAGGCTCAAAACTGAAACTTCTCCCGCTCACCCCGGGTAAGTCGGGGACCAGAATAATTGGGGCGGTGTTCAGTCGGCCGGTCGCCGGTATAAATACCACCTACCTATAATTATACCCCGCGACCGCCGACAGAGCCCATTCAACCGCAACAGCGGCAATTGCAACATATATTCCGGCCAACAATTCACTAAATACAGCCGCACTCAGCCAACCCCGCCTCCTACGAAATAAGACCCGATGGCGTGTGGTACGCCTCTGTGATCTATGGTCGGCGCAGAAATAATATCTGAGTAACCGAGCAGAGAACCCGTTCGACTCGGGGTTGGGTCATCCATCTCCGTGTTTCTTTTTTATCTTGTGTCGATAACGAGCCAGCGCGCTTCGAGCGGCGTGCGTGCCTTTCACTCCGAGAATGTTCCTATTCCTCATCTTCCAGGAAGAGCTTGGTCACAGGATTTTGAGCCGCAGGTTGCGGTGGATCGCTGCGCACTGCGAGCTTGCCTGCTTACCCATGTATCCAGCCTCGCATGTACTTCGATACAGACCCGATGGCGTGTGGTACGCCTCTGCGATCAATTCTTGAGGGGTTTATCATCTTTGCGTAGAGTACCCGTTCGACTCGGGGTCGGGCCATGCATAATCCGGGAACGATTTTTTTTTGCTTGTGTCGACGTGGGAGCACCTCTCGGAGGGGTGTTCATGCACCTCACTCCATATGCTCGAATACAAGGCTCACGGAAATTTGGCAGGACTTTGGCCGGGAGATTTCGAGTAGCTACATTGAGCTGCGTTCCCTTCGTCCTAGAGTAACGGAATTCTTTTTGGGCGGGGATTTATCACGCAGATTGAGCCGCTTAGTTACAAACTTATACAGCTTCGCTTCTCCCGTTCTGCAGACCCGAGGGCGTGCGGTGCGCCTCTGCAAATCATGAAGTGTTGGTCGAAGAAACTTTTCAGCAGAACACCCGTTCGGCTCGGGGGTCGCAATCTTTCCCTCGAACGCCGGCAACGCATAGTTATAGGAAGTGTATTTCGCGACCAGGGCCCTTTCAAAATGAGCATTCCATCCCACACGGTCGGTGTGCTTGTTCGGTCGCTATGTGAGCTTCTCCTCGTATTGGGCGCGCTTGCTCTTCACTTCCATATTTCGAAGAGACTGTACGACACGCTCCATGGTAATCCGCTTTTCACTGGCCACAGATTTCGTGGCCTTGGGGACCTGGGATTTGGACATCTGGATGCTGAGCAAAAAAAGAAAAAAGAAGCACTGATGTGGCTGGTTTTCTCGCATCAAGCCGACGTCCCGCACGACTCTGACATCAGATCCCTGTGATCCGAGAGTTAGGCGAAAATTCGAATTTCTTGTTCATATGCGTTGATCTGAGAGGGAGCAGCTGAATAGAGAGCGAGGGCCGTTTCAATATCAACTCCCAATAATATAGTTGAGCAGTCAAATTTTGTGAGGTTGAACTTGAACAAATCATTCCAGTAGCAAGTGGGGGCGATGACGAAAGCATATTTCTAACATTAGCGTCCGTACCGTGAAAGAAAATATGTGAAAAAAATCGATAGGCAAGTCAGCTCGCACCCTACATGACGCAGACCATACGGCCGTGGGGATCAAAGCAATCCAACCCTACGTCCACATCCTGATCGCCCAGAGCTTTCAACCGCTTCACGTATGCATCCTCCACAACTCGGTCCAGGATCAGCTCGACCCGCTCCAGGACAACGTACCCGGGATTGAAGTGCAGGGCGGCCTCAGTGCGAAAGTCCAGCATCTTCAGCAAGATCCCATCGCGAAACATGTACGCCCCGTCGATGACGAGGAGCATGAAGCAGTCTAGGGACGGCGATGACTCGAATTCTGAGCTAGTTCCGCGATCAGCCCACCCCTCCCCTGGATTCCTGGATTGCACTTCGAACAATACCATCCTGAGGATCAAGTGTTGCGTAGGTACATATGGTTACTCGCTCAGACTCCGAGGCCATAGCAAGTTATATAGGAAACACCAAGAACAAGTTACGCACAGAGGCGCAGCATTGGAGAGACAGTAGGAAAGAAGGTGGGACAAATAAATGAAGACTATGACAGCAGTAGAAACGGAGGAAACTCCGTATTGACCGAAAACAGATCTTCTTGGATTGACGGTGTACAAGTCAGCGACGGAATCCGGACTAAACAAGGTGAGCAGGTGTACATTGCGCCGAAAAAAATCACGAACTTTACTGCTCAACTATTCTCTTGAGTCTTGTGAGCCAATCTGACTAATAAGGGTATAAAGTTCGAGGATTGGGAGCTTTGCTCATGTCTATTCCCAGAACTTGAATATTGCGCCCGAATGGAAGAGAGTCATCCACAATGACAGTTCGAAGGATATTAGGCTGAGGGAAGAGTTGAGCCTTCATGAGATAGGCGTCGCCATGGAACAAGGGTCGAAGCTCCGCCAGCGATATCATCTTGGCACTGCGAACGGTGTGTTTTCCGAACACCCCCTGTCGTTCTTCTTCCATGTCTATGTAGAGGACAAGAAAATGAGTCACTGTCGGTTTGATTAGCGAGTGGAAGGCAAGCAAACGGCGACATACCGATCCGCTTTGGATGTCGAGGAATATCCAGTGCGCTGGAGGCAGCCATGGCGAACTGTTCTGCATGAGATAATTTCCACCTATCCGTGTGCCTATATCGCAGTTCGTTCACAGCAGGGGTACTGCCCGGGCGGTGGATATATCGATAGATTGGGAGTTGATCACCTGCAGCGACAGAATCCTCCAAAAGAGGAAGCCAGTCGCATTCCATGCCTGGAAAGACCTCTGAACGGAGCTTGACAATGTCAACTCCCTCCACTATCTTGTCGAACATGTCGACGACGTTTGGAAGCCTATCCTCTATAAGGAGAATCCTCGCACAGAAAGGCATCGCAGGTGGGACCTTCCACCTGCTGGAGTATTTAGCGGCACACTCCTGCGTCACTTCGGCTTCCGAGGCACATTTGGCGGTTCTGACCCGATGTTCGAAACGGGTTTTTCCAGCTGTAGATAGCGTCTCCTCGACATCGATGTAGATGACGAAGAGGTGCGTTCCTGCAATGGGGAGCAATTATGGAATGAGTCTCCGGCCTGTATAGTTTGCTCACCTGTTCTATCGGCGTCGGTACCCGCCCCCAGGGCCCACAGAGCAGAGGGAGCGAATTGTTCGCGAGAATGTTTGCACCAGTCCACGAAGCTAAGGTGCCGTGCTTCCGTGGCCGGGCCAAGCATACGTGAAAGCTGGATCATTTGTGTGGCGTTCTGGCAATGGGCCCGATGGGCTTGCCAGTTATTTTTCTGGCACCGGGCGTTCTTGGGCCAGATATCAGAAGCGAGAAAGGTCGTGAATAAGGGGAGTTTACATCGCCAAAACATGGAGAAACATGCAAGGCCAAACAAGGCCTTGTAAGGGTTAAAAGGCATACCGGGCTTGGCGCGCTGGTGAAAAACACAACTAGCCTTATCAAGTATCTATTTTCTTCATAATGTAATAAAAAGACGTAAAAGCACGGTGAGCTTTCGGAAGGCAATCAGGCTTCCATGAGTTCAGCACGCGCAAATGTGCATATAACACCTTGGCTTGTCAGCGTGGATATGCCGTGCTTCTCATGTAATGCCAGGATTGAATCAAGACAGGTTGCTCGTCATACAAAATCAGGCTCGATCGTCACAAAAGGGTGGAAAGCGGCAAAAAAAGATGGCATTGGCAGGATATTATACACTAGCGGGTACAGTACGGTCACCAGCAGGATCAGGGACAGCCCCAGGTACAGCTGCGGGAGCACCAGCACCGTTTTCACCGGCGGCGGCGGCAGCAGCGACATCAGCAGCGGCGGCCTCAGCAGCAGCGCGAGCAGCCTTGATCTGCTCCAGAGCGCTGGGACCCGAAGCGCTAGAGGCATTGGCGGGGGCGTTGCCGGCGGCCTTGCCTAGAACAACCCTACAGATATATTAGTGGTATATATAGAAAGAAATGTGTGTGACTCACTTGTTCCAGAGAGCAATTATCTCCTTCCCCCACTTCTCGTTGTCGAAGAGGCCGTAGATCGTCCAGAATAGCTCCTCGTAGTCGAAATGGTCCCCGTCTCTCCTGTGCCACTCCTGCTTGGATGAGAGGGAGAAGTAAACCTGTCGACGCCATGTCAGAGAGATACCATCTGGGGCAGCAATTGACGCACCTGTACGACGACCCAGGCGCAGATGCGGCGGCTAAAGGTGGTCATGGTGATCACGCTCGCATTGCCGGGCCTGCCCTTGTGATAGCCATCGCCCTCGAGCGCGGCCTCGGGACCCATGAGGAGGGCCTTCGCAGACTGTTACAATATTAGTATCAATCACTGTGTTAGAAGCGGCACGCACCCGTAAAAGAATCTCGCCCTTCAAGGCGTTGTCGAGCACGCCCAGCCACACCGGATTGTCGAGAGCGGTGCCCACTGGAAAGACTTGACCGAAAGGAAAGATGAAGGCAGGGAGCTGCGTGCCCTTGAGGTGTTTCGTGCCCCCGACGATCTCAAGCCATGTCCTATGAAGTTGTCAGTAGTGCTTTGAGAGCCGAGATGATACAGCTCACTCCTGAGTTGCCGCCCACTCCATCGGAGTGAGGAGCCTAGCGAAGACAGGATGTGCCATTCCTCGAACGGCCTTCAACTTTAGGCTGGAGAGCGGGGGGTCAAGAGGAGTGGTGGGCTCTTTGTAGAGCCAAAGAACGATACGGCTCTTGAGCGTCGACGTATCCTCGGACCGTACACCTTCCATGCCCGCAGTGAGCTAGGGGTCTGTCAGCAATGCACAACGAAACAGAGGGAGGTTCACGATACCTGTCTCTCAATCGCGCGACGAACGACGGGCTGATTCGTGATCGACAGTAGGAATGTGTGGAACCCGGGGAATTTCTCCCAGAGGATCTTGTATTCCTCGGCGAGCCTCGCGCTGCAATGGAGGGAAGTGAGAAGGAAGTCGGCAGGCAGGGGCAGGGATGCTTACTCGGGTTCACGCTCGTCCCCCGACATGTCCGTGTCGCGTTTGGTGCCGTATTGGATGACCTCGCTGATGTCTACGAAGGGCCCGAGGAACCAGGCGATGACGCGGCCATAGCCAACGTAGTCGAGTGCGTCCGAGCCCTTTGCTTTCTTCGACGGTGTGGGCGTGTCCTCGTTGTCGTCATCGGGGGTAGACTCGTCACTGGCAGAAAGATTTGTCAGATGGGCTTGGGATCATAACAAGACCATACCGAACGCGCTTCCTACCACGACCACGCTTCTTCGTGAAGCCAGCAACAAGGCCCTTAAGACGCGATATCTCGGCTTCGAGCTCCGCCGTGGCTGGTGCTGTGGCCAACGGCGCTGCTGGTGTGTTTGTAGTGTTCTGCAGCGGAGTGCGGGGTGCGTCGGCAGACATCCTGTAAGTGGAGGTAAGTCAGTGGATGCGGTACAGGGATGGGAGGAAAGAGGACTCGTGGAGGGACTGATACTTGTGAGGGGGGATGATGGGGGAGAGAAGCAAGGTGCGTTTGATGCACTGCGCCTCTTATCTAGGCTGACTCGTTATTGCAAATCTGCGCAGGTGAGACACCAACCTCCTTGAAGTCTCACGTGGGCGTATCGCGCGGCTGACAGATAACCCGGCGCGTCGTCATGCTCCTGTCATTGACAACAACATGCCCTACCTATTCGTCCCTCAGAACCAGGGTTGGCGCGACGAACCCAATCAGCCATGGGAGGTAGGGTTTCTTTACTTCCAACTTCCTACGCGTGCTGACACATCCAGGGAAATGGCGAGGATTATACGGACGGCTTATCCCCTCGGATGGAGAGGCTTCTCCTCCCATTCCCAGAGAGTCCGTTGCGGCACAAGAATCCAGAGGCCGCGGAGCCTTTGCCAGAGGAAGAGGTGCGCCCCGATTTGTTATTTTTGGACTCACCGCTGAATTTTTGTGCCAGAACCCACTCATAGAGAACCGCGCTCAGTCACCCGAGCCCCGGCAGAGCCGTGACACCTACATCCATCGCTTGACATCACGACAGGTTCTGCTGGAAAATACGTACCGGTTTGATAAAGTACGCAAACTATTATTTTTTTTACGCTTTTAACTCCCCACTAATATGCGTACAGCATTCCAAAACCCATTACCAGTACACGCGGTTCTGGATCTTCCCGAGCGACCAGATTGCCGACGAGTTCCATATGAGCCCGAAGTTTATACGGCGCGAGTGGAAGGTGGATTCGGACGTGCCGCGCCCGAAATGGATTGATCACGAAAAATCCCCCGCGGGCTCCATTTCCTCGTACTCGGTCCATGCGCTTGAATCGGAGATCCGGAAATGCCAGTATTGGTATGTCGAAAATCCCTTCAATCAGGACGTGGTACGTGAACCCAATTTAGCCATCGCACATTTCAGCTAACCTCGCTTTCGGCTCTCACTGAAGTCCCAAAAGCTTTGGGAATGGGCCGTTGCCGTGACGGTGTGCAGTTATTCTTAGTATGGACGGCATGTACTCATCCTTCTCCAGCCAACGATCGTGTTCTTTAATTTTGGGTCGGACCCCTTGGCTCTCTGGCAGGCGGAAACTCCCGAGCGGAGAGCGCCAGTGCCTCGATCAACTCGCCGGCGGGCCGAGCGTATCCACCACAACGTTTATTGAAATTTCGGCTCCATATCAATGAATCTGATTTTGTTTTGGCCTCGGATTATTGCCCGAACCCCTGAGACCAGATAAGTCCGACTGACTCATTTGAGACTCTTTCTCCCTGCTCGCTGCGTCTCATGCACTTCTGATTCGTATGAAGCTCTTCATAATTCTCCTGCTGCTGCTCATGTCTAAGTGGGTCTGCCCCCCGCCCTGTGGGCGCGACTGCCACGAGAAGCGCAAACTCAAAATCCATCAAGGGTCTTGTAAACATTTCAAAGCGGTGCAGCTTGAAGCGGACGAACAGGCTATGGCTCAAGATAGCGCACTCGAGCAGATACAGAGGAAGAGGCAGAAAACCAAACACGGCGCCGCTGCACTGGAGGCAGCCCAAGTGCCTGAGCAATCGACAAGCAGCTTGGCTGATTCATGGGAGGTATAATTTCCGACTCGTTTCGACTCTTGCGCCCCTATTAAGATCTTCAATTAGCATCCTGACGTTGAAATGCCTTTCGTACCGGCGCCGCAAGATCCCGAGCCCGAGCGCGCACCGACACCTCCGCCTGAAACGACCGCAGCTGGACGTCCGATTCGTGCCAAAAGAAAGACCTGGAAACTGCTCCAACAACTGCCCGAGCCGGCGCCACCCATTAATCGGGAACCAAGTCCACCTGCGGAGGAAGTCGTGCCGGATCCACCACCCGAACCGGGCTGGGTGTGGAAGGCGATCCGAACCACTGTCAACTCGTTCGGGCTCTACCGCGAATATCCCTCTGTCCCGACATACAATCCCGATGAACTGCTCACGGCGGAAGAATTATCGGATATCCCCGGTGGTACTCGCTCCAATACCGCGACGCTCCCATCACAATTGACTCCCTTCGAGCCCAACGATCCCCAGCCACCTTCCTCAGCATCCGGGCCTGAACCCGGGGCAGCGAAGGCAGCGAGCAAGTCCGACTCACCAGGGATCTTTGCAAATTGGAGCATTAAAAATCTCATGACTTGGCAGTGGACGGGATCCGCAACTAAGTCGATCGAGGAGATGGACAAGCTCATCAACATATTGAAGGACCCGAAATTCTCCAAGGAGCATATTATGGAGTTCGACATCAAGCGGGAAACCGCTAGACTCGATGCGCATTTAGCCGCCGGTGTGCGCGATGGCTGGGAGTCTGCATCCGTCAACATCTCCGTTCCGGATGGACTCCAGCATGCATCAGAGGCAGATGCCCCCATCTTTGCAGTCCCCGGTCTGTTCTACCGACCGCTTGTTGAAGTCATCAAGTCCGCTGTACGGGATGTCGGGGACCGTTGTTTCCATTACACCCCGTTCAAGCAGTTCTGGGCACCTTCCCCGAGCAGCCCACCCCAGCGCGTTTATGATGAAATCTATTCGTCGGAGGCGATGGTTGAGGCGCACACAGCTCTTCAAAACCAGCCCCCCGAACCCAATTGTACACTGGAGCGGGTAGTCCTGAGCCTGATGTTTTGGTCAGACTCGACGCACCTCGCAAGCTTCGGTGATGCGTCACTCTGGCCGTTGTACATGTTTTTTGGGAATCAGTCTAAATGGCTCCGAGTTAAACTACGGAGCAATGTATGCCATCATGTTGCGTACTTCCCAAAGGTACACAATTTCGTTCGTTCTTCAGTTTACTGATGAAGTCCGCCCAGCTGCCGGACACCTTCCATGATTTTTTTCAAACTCTGGCTGGCCATGCGCCCTCGGCGGATGTATTAACTCATTGTCGACGCGAGCTGATGCATGCTATTTGGCGTCTCTTGCTCGACGACGAGTTCTTGGATGCTTACAAGCATGGCATTGTCATTCGGTGCGAAGACGGCGTCCTGCGGCGGTTTTATCCTCGGATTTTCACATACTCGGCGGATTATCCAGAGAAGTAAGTCCAATTTTACTGCGCGAAGTTTTTTCTGCATGTATTGATTTTGTCGTAGAGTTCTCCTTGCAACCATCCGTAACCTCGGAAAGGCGCCATGTCCTCGCTGCTATCTCCCCAAAGAAGACATTCCTGATCTGGGAACCGTGCGCGATGAAAAAAAGAGAGAGACTTTGGCACATACAGATGAACATGTCCAGAATGGTACGATAACCAGGATACGCAACTGGATCTACAAACTCGGTCGCAATGTGAAATCCACCACGTTCGACTACTTCTTGCTTGCGCGTTCATGGACCCCTACTTCCGTACGTCGCCGATGCCATCTGGGGTCTCACAACTGCTTGCTGACTCTCTGCAGAACGCTTTCTCGGATCGCCTCAGCAAATTCGGATTCAACCCCTTCAAAATGCTCGTTCCGGATTTCATGCATGAATTCGAGCTCGGGGTCTTCAAAGCTTTCTTCATCCACCTGCTACGCATTTTACAAGCTCACGGCGGCGACGCTATTCAGAGCCTTAATAGCCGGTACGCCTCCTGCACCTCGCGAATAATTATTCTGAGATAAACACTTGACAGATTTCGTTTAATCCCTACTTTCGGACGCTCTACCATCCGGCGATTCACTCTAAATACATCTGCTCTGAAGAAAATGGCGGCTTGGAACTATCAAAGTATATTACTGGTGCGCAAACCGTACGGTCGAGTCCGCTGGCTGACTAATTGTTATCCAGTGTTCCATCCCTGTTATCGAAGGTTTACTTCCAGAGCCGTACAACACAGAAGTCCTGGACCTGCTATTCACTCTCGCTGAATGGCATACCCTCGCGAAGCTCAAGTTGCACACCGATACAACGATCAAGTTCCTATGGTCTGCGACGAAAGAGCTCGGGCGATTGCTTCGACGCTTCAAGCGCGTGACATGCCCGAACTTTGCCACAAAGGAACTGCCATCCGAAGAGGCGGCTCGGGGGCACCGCCAGGCCAAGAAAGCCGCCCAAGGCAAGGGCAAGGGCTGCGCTCCAACGAACACGACTGCAAATAGAAAAGAGTACAGCCTCATAACTTACAAGCTCCATTCGCTCGGGGACTACGTGGCTTCAATCCTTTGGTTCGGCACAAGCGACTCGTATTCGACGCAACCTGTGAGCGCGCAAATATTAATCTGCTTCCGACGTACTGATGTGAATGCTAGGGAGAGCTGGAGCATCGCCGCGTCAAATGGTTTTATGCTCGTACCAATAAAAATCGGGCGGTCCGCCAAATGACGCTTCTGGAAAGGCGGGAAACTTCCCTTATGCACATCGCGGGCCGTGCGCGCAAGAACGCGCGGGTCGTAGGTAAAACAGTTCCGACTCCCGTTGCGCAGGGCCACAAGCGCAAGCTCAATCCCAAGAAATCGAAGACCTACGTTCCATTTGCGGAATCCGAAGCTCTTCCCTATACCACACCCGAGCAACATTACCATATCTCGCCCTCCCGCAATTTCTCTTGGCACTTATCGTCGTGGCTCGGAGAGAACCGTGACGACCCCGCAACCAAGGTACGCTCTCAGTAGTAAACTGCTTGCGCATCTCAATGGTTCTAGGACTTTTTACCGAAGCTGCAGGAACATCTCCTGAGTCGGCTCACCCACCCTGATTGGTCGGGAGACGGGAACGAGTTCACGGCCCCAGAGAGGTTCCAGGTGGTCCTGAAGAACCAACGTTTGTACCGCCACAAGATCTTAAGAGTCAATTACACGGGGTACGATGTCCGGCGGGGCCAAGATTGCCTCAACCCACGCACCCATTCCGACATTATGTCCTTGGCACCCGAAGGCGACAACTCTCATCCTTTTTCCTATTCCCAGGTCATCGGCATTTTCCACGCCGATGTCGTGAACACCGCTTCTGGAGGAAATCCCACCCCTCAATCCATGGAATTTCTCTGGGTGCGGCGCTATCGGCTAGATCCCACATGGCGCGGTGGCTTCAAACGGAAGCGCTTGTTTCGTCTTGAATTCCTCCCAGAGTCGGATCCCAACGCGTTCGGGTTTTTGAATCCCGATGAAGTAATCCGCGGTGCGCACATAATTCCAGCATTCGCGCACGGGTGCACCGAGGACTTTGTTAGGATTTAGCGATTTACGAGCGTAAGGCAGTAATAGAATTACTGAAGTCGTGAGGGATGTTTTTGGAATATTAGTTGGTTAGTCGTTAGTCGTAAGTCGTTAGAGCGTATCTGAGTGATAGCAGATAGCGAAGTTCGTTAATTCTCAATGCGAGTGACTCAAACTTAAATCAGTCAAACAGGAACACTACAATTGTGACCTTGTGTCTCAGTGGGCTCTGCGCTTAACAAGAGATTACACAAGGCAGATAACTTCCTATAGGCTACGATGGGCTAGGTAGTTACTTGAAGTCGGCTATAGGCCAGTTGGCTAGCTTATTTGAGAGGTAGTTGTAGATGCTACGTGATGGATTGAAGTAAAGATGTGGTGCCGTCACATGAGGACAGGCTCTCATTATATAGCTAGGATATATACTAGAAGGTTCTACGTAGCATTGGAACATTTTTATGTTGCACTAGAATGTTCCTTGAAATGAGTCAAAGGACTGTGCGAGAGTTTGTGTAAAATGTTCTAGAATATTCCAGTTAGACCGGGATGATACTTGGAACATCTCACAGGTACTCTGTAAGTAAAGAGACATGTAACTATATTGGCCATGCACTCAGCCATAAGGGCTAAGCACTTAAATCATGTGAGAAAACATGTGGGAAACATGTTTTGGGGCCAGAGCGGGCGACATCAGACTCGGAGAGATCCGATCAAATATTGATGGATGTGAACGAACTCAAGTTCAAGTTCATTCAGATGTTCAGAGTCAATTCCAGACAAGTTAGAGGCTCGGAATATTCAGTTAGAAATGTGGCTTCGCTCCAGAACCAAAAAAGAGAATTTATGAACAGTAATATACAGGGTAATTCGAAAATACTACGAATTCCATTACACTCCATGACATAGCCCCCCCAGCGAAGGCATACTTCGGAAATTTCCTCCCATCCATTCCTAATACAGGAACACCGTTCCACCCGATGAAGTAGAGCTCGACTCATCGGAGGAAGAGGAAGAAGTGCTGAAAACGGAGGAGGCACGCGACGAGTTGGGAGAGTTGGACACGGAGAGGGTAGTCTCCCCATGGTCTGAAACCAAGGAGTGAATCGCGGCTTCCTCAGTGTGAACAAGGAAGATTATCGAATTTCCCAGTTCGAAAATGCTATTGACAATTCGATCCATCGGTCCGACTTGCACACTTCCTTCCATGTTCTGAACACGGAAAGGCAGCAAAGCAAGCCCACAGGTGAATCGGTCCCGATAAATCCCGATGTGCGTGAGGTCCGGACGGATCAACTTGGCCATTTCTTTAAGAATTTGTGAGCCATGATTTTAATGAATGCATGACTGATCCAAATACCAAAGTCCAAAGCCGGATAGACCCAGAAGTCGAACGCCCGAGTGTAGCGCATCTCCAGGCCCGGAGGCGAACGAGATTCCAATGCCTTTGCAAGGAACTCCGCCTCAGACTGATGCGTAAGTGCTCCGAATTTCCACTCGCTGTTGAGTCCATTGATAACGCTCCTGCGAATGCATTCTACCACCCAAGCCATCCCACTGCGAGCAAAGGTACAGTAGGCATTACCCTCGATCAGGGCAGCCTCATGACTTGGAAAACGACGGCCAATCCAAGTGTTCTCGGGATAAGCGACCACGAGAAGGATGCTGGGGATTGGAAGGCTGATCTGGCGCAGCGGTGAAAGCGGGAGTGTCGCAGGAAGAGCCCCAGTGAAGTCGTCGGGGTGAAGGCCATAAGCAGCACATATAATGAGCGTAGCGATCCGCAAGCAGCCAAAGTGCACACTGGAGAGGAAGTCTGAGCTCAGGACCCAAGTACCATCCCCTGCGGGATGAACCTCTCTGCCCAGCGGCGCAGAAGTCAATGCTATAGAGCTGACCATCGTAAAAATCTGAAAACGATGGATGCATTGCAAAGGGTCATCAGAACTGCGAGCGAAAAGACAAGGGTTATAAGAACCTGAAGCACGAGGCCTGGGTTGCCTATAACCATTGGGAGATTGTAGAGGGGTTCGTCGGTGCGGAAGCGAGCCATGAGGCCATTCATGATGTCCAGGAACTGAGAGACGAGGAGAGGACGTTGAATGAAGGTGAGGAAGGAGTGGGGGTACTACTCCGAGTCCTGGGACTGGAGGACGAGTTCATACGGTATAAATGTGTTCATAGATGTCCCGAAAAAAATGCGGCATCCGTGGTACTGGTGCAGACCTCACACATTGCTGTTGGACTAGAACGCACTTCTGTTCTAGGATGGTTGAGTTTTCTCAGCATATTTAATTTCGGACTTTTCATATCATATAGGACCTATAGATCGTGGATTGAATGGACGCATTTATGTCCCATAAGGTTGAATTTTCTCAGCAACTTTGATAGAAGACAGGAATTGTTTGGCCAGCATAATTTACGCCCGAATAGGTACAATGTTCACGGTGTAAAATTGAAACCTTGAGAAATAATCAGGCTTCTGGCCGAGAAAGCCATTGATTCAGGACAGAAGGAGCATTCTGGAGTGCGCGTTTGGTGAGCCATTGATCCCATTCAGGTCCATAACCCTTCCAGCGTACTTTGAATTCTTGTACTCTCCTTCCTCGAGGTCTTTTCCTGAATCGCTCTCCAACAATTTGTTCAACCTCCTCTTCTGGTAGGTCTTCGAAGTCGGCCCTATTCAGATGCTTCCGAGGCCGTTCTCCGAATTCCGGAGGGGAAACATTATACTTCTCGAGGTGTGCGATGTTGAGAACAGGATGAATGCCATATGACACTGGCAAGCGAATCTGATAGGTTACAGGACTGAGCTTCCTGATTATTTCGAAGGGACCATCATAGCTCATTAATAGTTTCTTCCCACGTCCTGTTTCAGTCCGCAATAGCTCTAGACTGTGTGGATTTAAAACTACCATATCTCCCTCATTTAATTCCTCCACAAGCCGGCCTTTATTGTATGCCCGCTTCTGGTAGACTTGAGCCAGTAGTAGAGCCTCTTTGGCTCGTGTCCGATCAGCTTCGAAATGTTCAACCATTTCCTGTGCCTTCTCGTTGATCGCCATCGCAGATTCCCCCCTTGCATCACTGGGCCTGGGAATGACCTTGGGATCTGTCATAAGGGAGCTTGATGTGATAGGATCGTATCCTCGGAGAAGATATGCTGGTGAGAAACCAGTGCTCGTATGTGGCGTTGTATTGTAGGAAAGCATCAGGGCATCAAGATAATCAGCCCAATCGTTCCGGGAAGGTCCGATGTAGGCCCGGAGTGCAATTTCGAGTCCTTGGTTCAATATTTCTGTCTGACCATCCGCTTGGGGATGATGGGAGGTCGTGAGAGCCCGTTTCGAGCCAAGTAACCGGCATATTTCTTTCCAGAAATCATTCTTCCAGCGTGCATCTCGATCACTGATGAACTGCATAGGTATGCCATAATGCGCAATAACAGCATGGAAAATTAATTCTGCTGTCTCAGCCTCTGTAATGTGGACTGAACATGGAATAAATATGCCATACTTTGTGAGCTTGTCCACAATTACAAGGACATTGTTGAATCCATTCGATAATGGAAGCTCAGGAATAAAGTCCATTGTAACAATTTCGAATGGCCTTGTTGGAATTGGAATTGGTTGAAGAAGTCCTACTGGTGCATGGCGACGAGGCTTGGATTTTTGGCAAATATCACAAGTGCTTGTGTATCGTTTAAGTTGCCTAGACATCCTTGGCCAATAATAGATTGCTGCCAATCGATTGTAGGTTTTGTGATAACCAGAATGTGCGGCTTCCGTCAAAGTGTTGTGCATTTCATCCATGACACTAACTCTGAATCGTTCCGGGACGCACAAGCGGTTATTACCCTGCCAATCCTCAAAGTACAGTAATCCTTCATCGCTGTAATGGTACTGTGGGTACAGAGGGTTGTACCAATTATTTTCATGCTTCCAGTTCTTGATGACTTGACTGAAATGTGCATCTTCTTGATATGCATCCTTCCAGCTCTTCAGCTCTTCTTTGGAGATACTTACGACAATATTGTATGATGAAGCAGATGCAACCGGAACCTCAATTATGTGGTCAGAATCAAGTTCAACTTCTGTCATGTTGACTTGGCACGAGATTCTGGGAGGTTCATCAGCAGCTTCTTCAGACCTTACATAGGAGGTCGCTAGAGACAGCAATTTTTCCTCAAATTTCGGACCTAGCTCAGTGTACATATCCTTCAATAGATCTTGCTGTGGATTAATTTCCACAGAGGTAGTAGGATCTTTTGCAGGCCCTTGTTGGACTGGGACACGTCTCCTGAGCCTGGAGATTGGATCAACATTAGAGTGTACTCGTCCTGCACGATGTACAATTTTCAACTTGGGGTATGCGGAAAATACTGTACCCCAGGTTAATAGTCTTCTGTTGACATTTTGGAAGGTTCTACTCCAGGTGAGTGCTGCGTGATCTGTAATTGCCAATATGTCTTCTCCTTCAAGATAGGGCTGGAATTTAATTAGTGCTTCTTTCAGCGCTAGTGCTTCACGTTCAGTTGGGGAGTAGTTTCTCTCTGCGGACTTGAGCACCCGAGACCAGTAACATACTACCCGTTCAACGTGGACTGTTGTTTCGTCAAAATTGCTCGCCCAATCTCCTGGTGCAGGAACATCATCAACTCCCTTGATAGATGGAACCAGAGTTGGAACTGGTTCACCTTTCTTGAATGCTTTCTCAAGGCGTTCATACAAGCGTGTTCCTCGGAGGTCACGAATCAAAATTGGTTGCACTTGCTGCAGAATTCCAGCTAGTGCGTAGTCGCATGCATCAGTGTAGACACGATACGGTTTTCCAGGCATAGCATATCCTCGGACTGGGGCATTTGTAAGCACTTGCTTGCATAAATCAAATGCCTCTTGGTGTAACTCAGTCCATTCCCATTTCGCTTCCTTCTTGAGTAATTGAAAGAAAGGATGTGCAAGCCATGCATAAAATGGAATGTATCCAGAGAAATATACCATCATGCCTAGAAAAGCTTGGAGCTCTGGGACATTGCGTGGCTCTGCTAATTGCAGAATTGCATCGACCTTCTCCTTGTGTGTTGACAGACCTAATCGGGAAACCTTCTGTCCCAGGAGGAGCAGAGACTGAAACCCAAAATGGCATTTAGCCGGGGAGAGAGTAATGTTCACTTCTCGAATTGCAGTAAGCACGAGATCAATATGGTTCAAGTGCTCCTCAAAAGTTGTAGAGAAGATTACAATATCATCGATATAGACCAGAGCAAATATCCACAGAAATGGTGCCAGCACATTTTGCATAATGCGCTGGAAGAGGCTGGGACCGTTGCGATAACCGAAGGGCATTCGTCGGAATTGCCACAGTCCACGGTGAGTTCTGAAAGCTAGTTTCTCGGCAGCATCATCTGACATAGTGAGCTGTGTAAATCCTGCGAGCGCATCAAGAGTTGAGAGCCATTGAGACCCATTTAATGCTTGGAGGATATCATCCTGTTTGGGTATCGGAAATTCATCCGGAATAACCATCTCATTCATTTTCCGCAAATCAATAACCATCCGAGGCTTGTTGTTGCGGTAAACAATGAATACTGGTGCTGCCCAAGGAGACCTTGATGGTTCAATCACTCCAAGTTTAATCCAAGAGTCCATTTGTTTATCAATTACTTCCCTATTAGCTGGAGAAGTTGCAAATGGTGGTAGTGAAACCGGTTCAAACCCTGGTTTCATTGGGATGTCAATTTTCCCAGCATAATTACCAAGACGTCCGTCAAGTCCGAAAACGTCCTTATTCTTGATTAAAATCTCTTCTAATTTTGTGCGCTGCTCTTCACTCAGATCCGGAGATATATCAATTTGTTCTAGGAACTCAGTACTAGAGACATGATCTCCGGGGACTTCAGATGTCTTTGGGCCACCTTCAATCGGTTCCTCAGCCAGTGGATCATCCGGCTCAGTCGCATTGCGCTGTGCCTTGGAAGATATATTGGTTTCGGCTCGGACTGCTTGTCCTGTGGAATCCGATTGATTCTTGGAGCTAGCGTGATCATTGGCAAGTTTCTCATTGACCAATGTCCGAACAAGTGCTACATGAACATTGATGCGATTCTGATCCTCTGGTGAGAACTTGTCAAACCGATCCAACCAATTCTTGGGGTTCCGTGCCTTGCCTAGGACCTGCCCTTCTGCGACTGTCACAGGTTGACTAGAGAAATTTGCTACATGCAGGAATGGTTGGTCTCTCGAAATCAGAGAATCCGCAGGGCCAAAAATATTATCCTCATTGCCATGGGTGAATAACTTCTTCTCTACGAAAAGTGTGTGAACTCCCTTGGGAAAATATACATTGACTGGAACTGCAATACTCGTTTCGGCAGGAATGACCACTCGATTAATTGCACATACTTCTCCATTAGCAACTCGGGCTCGAGACCGCTGCTTAAGCTTCTGGTGTTTCCGATGGATGCTGGCTTTGATTCCAGAATCTGATTTCTTAAATCCACCTTCTGCAAAGACCTTGAAAGAATTACCATTCTCATCGAGCAAAGCTGATGTTGAACTGTTCACATGTTGCCTCCTTCCGGAATCTCCGAAGACTATATATGATTCTCCCTTGTCTCTGATAACTGAAAGAGAATACTGATCTGCGAAATCATTTCCTAGAATAAATGGTGTAGACATCCCTTTCACAACATATGCTTCAACATTCAGTTTGACAGGTCCATCGAGAGTGTGGAAATACAGGTCAAGCGTCACATAATCTTTGACTGTAGATTTACCAGTCACTTGAACAAGATTAATGTTCTGGCCTGATTTACTCTTGGGACGGATAGTCAAACTTTCTAAAGCTTGCTGAGAAATTAGTGTGATATCTGAGCCAGTGTCCTTCATAACTCCAATTGGGTCTCCATCCACACCACCCACAGAGGCCCAAGTCTGTGTAGCCCTTGATCCGAGGAATGAGCATCCTGGAGGCCTGGCCATATGCTTCTTGAGCTCTATCAGCGGTCGATCTGGATGAGTACCTTCCTCCTGTCGAACAGCATAAGAGATAGCCTCCACTTCCCTAGCGAGGCGGCGCCGACTGCGACGATTTAGAGCGGGCTTTGAGGGCTTCTCGGATGAAGTCTGAGTAAACTTAACTTCAACAGGAATACCCTCTTCAGTTAGATTGTCCATTACGATGCCTTCCATTACAGTTGCATAATCCTCGGTGGTACTCAATGATCCAACTGGATCAGTCACCCCCCCCAGTGCTGAATTCTCTGCCATATTATCCTCATCTGAGCTGATGAGATGGACTAGAGGTTCAGGAAACTGGAGGGGACTACAAAAATCCGGCTTAGATTCCTGTGAGTTCCCATTAGATTCATCATCTGAATTTAAAGCATAATAAAGGTCATCATATTCGTCTTGAGCCTCAATCTCATAATCATCTAAGCGAATTAAATTCGCTCTGGCTTCTCGGGCAGCCTTGAATGCATACTTGCATTCGGGATCCCAGTGCATGCTACTGCCGCAGTGGCGGCAAGGTCTCGCACCTTTCGATGCTGGAGTAGCTCTCTTAGATACATTTGAATCATCCTTGGGATATTTGGGAGGTGCTAGCTTCTGGCCTGTTCTATTGCTCCCAACCAAATTCGTCCGAGCATTGCGCGAATCCCTGTCGAAATTATCTCCTCGATCATACCAACAATTATTTCTGACATCACTAAGCCTAAGTAGGCTATCTTCATGAAATCTGATCGCTGATTGGAATTCAACAACGTTTCGGTATAGTTGAGTGGTCAAAACAGTGTTCCATGTAGCAGGTGCACCTTCCATCACTTCCATAATTAATTCAGATGCATCCAGAGTATATACCATGCTAAGAAGCTCTGTCTTGCGAATAAAGTATTCACTTGGAGTCTCTCTCGGGTATCCGGGTTGACGGTAAGAAGCACGATTGGCCTTGGCCTTCTGTCTGTCTAACCACTTGCGGTTCATGTAATATGTACCAATAGCAGTCTTCAGAGTGTCCCAATTGCGTTCAATATCAGCGCGATAGGTGATTGGCAAAGACCAGTACCATATTTCTGCACTTCCTTCTAAACGTTTCGGGACAACCCGACCAAGTTGCCTCCAGACAGTGTGTGATTCCCGAGCGATGTCATTGATCTTTGAGAACCAGCGAACTATCTCATCAGTATTTCCATCCCATTTTGGAACGGAGTCATACTTCAATTTAATATCAAAGTGAGGTTCTTTTATGTTCAAACCACCATGATTTAAATTTCCAGTCGGACCTCCGGGACCATTTGGATCTCCGGGAAAACCGGGATTTCCAGGGGTGGGAGGACCAGGATTCCTTCGTCCAGGACCTCCAGTACCACCATCACCATTGCTATCCCCATCTCCATCTCCACCATTGCCTCCAGGTTGCCCGGGTCCACCCACAGGATATCCAGGGAGATTAGGATTTCGCCTCGGGGGCTCATCATCATCCTCATCGTCTTCTGGATCTGGGTCCGGGTATGGATTACCTTGGCGTTGAGATGCAAATTGGTTTGGCGGTGGTTGCTGTCTAACTGGAGTCTGTGGTAAAGCAAAAGGAATCTGTGGTCCCTGATAACTACCTTGACGATATTGTTCATATTCTGCTGGTTGGAAAGCATGACCTTGAGACTGATCTGCATTCTGCTCATGTTCAAACAGAGTATCCATTGGAGTAAATAACTCCGAAAGGCGTCTGCTGCTCTTTGGAATAGTCCCTCCAGGAATTGTAGCTGACATTCGGATTGATGCATCGGGATTGTGATACATCGCCGATTGAGATCGTCGGATGGCATCATAATCACCGGTTTGCTCTCTGCCCTTGCCAGTACCCTGGGGAGGAGGCTGTTGACTAGTAGAGCGAAGGTTCAAATTGTCCATGTGGGGTGGTAAATCTCGCTCGAAAGCAGGCTGCTTCCCCTTCTCAATGCTGGTGCTCTTATTCTGAGGAGCTCCGACTTTGATTGCAGTGACATTTACAGTCTCGTCCTCATCAGGGACAGCTTGTACTGTTGCTCTTGGTGTGCCCTGAATGAAATTGTATCTCTTGTCTAATGCTAGCAAGAAACTCTCAACTTCAAGTCGGAAACAGACAGCAAGGATTTCAAAATCATTGATATTGGACCAATCCTCAATATTTGCAGTCTCATCTGACCAGCATGGTAGGACAGGATGGTCCTTTCCGACTTCCTTAAATGAAGCAACAGCTTGTCCAAGTCGGAATGTTAACATACCAGACAGAGCATAATAATTGTCTGCTCTGACCCGATATACGTCCATGTCATCTGGTGATTCCGTGGTGCCTTTCACAACATGTGTGAGGACTTCCTCCAAAGTTTCTAACTCTCGTTTGAAAACTTTGTCATGGAGGCGGTGAGGAGCACTCTTTGCACTAAGCAAGAAGGATTTCCGAATTTTCCGAGCACCCTGTACTATTGCCAGAGTTCGACGCTCTTGAACATCAAGATTGTTCGAAGTGCGAAACTCGGGCATGACAGTGGGAACATGGAATACAATGTCTTCAATACTCCAACTGGAAATCTTCATATCGGGAATCTGGTCTGACAAGAGGGTCAATGGAGGAAAAGAAAGTTTCTGATCCTCCTTAATAATGAAGGTAGGCTCATCATCCTGAGACTTGATCCATGCAGACCTTTCATCCTCATAGTGGGGTTCTGATCGAGCAGGAGATTGTGTCGAGGTGCTTCTGCGTCCAACAGGGGTATTGGCCGAAGCCGGAGCCGGGGTACTAGTCACTAGGACAGTATGGCGTGAAAAGATTGAAGAATTGTTAGATGGACCAGCATCATCGTTGTCTGCAGTTGTTACTGTGTGGGACATGGTGTCAGCAAAGTTTGCAATGATAAGGAGTAACACTCAATTTGAGAAGTT
Source organism: Mycena latifolia (assembly GCA_029289555.1). Taxonomy (NCBI): domain Eukaryota; kingdom Fungi; phylum Basidiomycota; class Agaricomycetes; order Agaricales; family Mycenaceae; genus Mycena; species Mycena latifolia. The sequence continues at coordinate 99,436 of JARJLE010000051.1, read as the reverse complement.
CCCAATGTGTCCACCAATGTTAGGATTTAGCGATTTACGAGCGTAAGGCAGTAATAGAATTACTGAAGTCGTGAGGGATGTTTTTGGAATATTAGTTGGTTAGTCGTTAGTCGTAAGTCGTTAGAGTGTATCTGAGTGATAGCAGATAGCGAAGTTCGTTAATTCTCAATGCGAGTGACTCAAAATTAAATCAGTCAAACAGGAACACTACAATTGTGACCTTGTGTCTCAGTGGGCTCTGCGCTTAACAAGAGATTACACAAGGCAGATAACTTCCTATAGGCTACGATGGGCTAGGTAGTTACTTGAAGTCGGCTATAGGCCAGTTGGCTAGCTTATTTGAGAGGTAGTTGTAGATGCTACGTGATGGATTGAAGTAAAGATGTGGTGCCGTCACATGAGGACAGGCTCTCATTATATAGCTAGGATATACTAGAAGGTTCTACGTAGCATTGGAACATTTTTATGTTGCACTAGAATGTTCCTTGAAATGAGTCAAAGGACTGTGCGAGAGTTTGTGTAAAATGTTCTAGAATATTCCAGTTAGACCGGGATGATACTTGGAACATCTCACAGGTACTCTGTAAGTAAAGAGACATGTAACTATATTGGCCATGCACTCAGCCATAAGGGCTAAGCACTTAAATCATGTGAGAAAACATGTGGGAAACATGTTTTGGGGCCAGAGCAGGCGACATCAGACTCGGAGAGATCCGATCAAATATTGATGGATGTGAACGAACTCAAGTTCAAGTTCGTTCAGATGTTCAGAGTCAATTCCAGACAAGTTAGAGGCTCGGAATATTCAGTTAGAAATGTGGCTTCGCTCCAGAACCAAAAAAGAGAATTTATGAACAGTAATATACAGGGTAATTCGAAAATACTACGAATTCCATTACACTCCATGACAGACTTGCTGGTCGGCAGCTCAATCGGACGTTTGCCGCGGGACGGTCTCACAGACGAGGAAGACTGGCGGTATTATTACGTGAATTTGTACGTGCCTTTGTTTCGCCTTTGTATCATTCTGAATTTCGTGGATGTAGCTTTGTGGATCGTGATATGTATATGCGTTACCTCGGCGGCGGGGTCGGCCATTACCAGGTGAATATCCCAGAAGAGGATGAGGCCCCAGTGACTGCACTGGACGACGAGGACGTGGACTCGGAGCCAGAGCCAGCACTGACTGTTCAACAAGCACCGCTTAGGACGCCGCCCGGAACTCCCGAGCCCAGTGGTGTGGATCTGCCCGATAGACCGGGGTCTTCGCTGTCGCAAAACTCAGAAGAATCGGCAAAATCGAGTGATTCCGAGGAGGGAGACAGCGACGGCGAGGAAGGGCCTGAGGAGGATGCCTTGGGGCCCGAGGACGGTGATGGCTACATGGAGGATGAGGTGGAGGAGGGATATACCCCGCTGTGAAAGCCGCGCCCTTGTAATATTTTAGCGTGCCTAGTACTTACAGTCTTGCTGAACTTTCCGCAGCCTGGTGTGCGCCATACATACCCATATAATCTTAACTCGGGCTGCCAGGCAGATATCAGGCAGACGAGCTCCTTGGAAGGCTAATAGCAGGCTGATAAGCGCCTTCCAAGGGCATAACACGCTGGTTGGGCCCTTGTATTGCCTTGTGAACCCAATCGGGCAAGGCGAACCATAACAGGGCATAACAGGAAGCCCCGCTTTTGGTGATGTACTGACGCAATACCGTGCCAGATGACACCCACACATTTTCAGCTGGGACACATCATCGGGAAGGCAACGGTCGCATCGAGGTGTGCCAGAGTGGACTACTCGAAGATGTTTATCGCAATCCTGGCAATTATTCGCGGACGGGACATGGGGGTGCAAATTGAAGTAGCTCATGGTGGTGGACGAAAAACCTCGGGGCGACGCCGTTGGCTAGGCGTTTCATGAAGAGGGTTGATCCCATCAACTTTACCGTAAACCGTTTGAACCCCGCAAACTCCGCTTCTCGGTCTGACTTGCCGGGAACTCACTGCCAGTTTTTGCCTGGGATTTCCACAATCTGCTCTTTTCTATTAGCGCGTTTTCAGTCCATGCATCGTGATGCTGAGCGGAATATCCCCGTATAAGTCTAAAATAGAATACAGCTTGCACCCTACATGACACAGACCATACCGTTGTCCGAGAATCCGCACTATCCTCATCCGGACTCCGCCGACTGGGGGGAGCTTACGTCGTCGTTGGGATTGTATCGATATCGATCCGCGGGTCTGCGATAAGTATAAAACTATCTTCATTTGCCTCGAAGCTCCTTGATAAAGGGGCCCGCCATCCCTCGTATGAGGGTTCGTTTGGACAAAAAACCACGCGAAAGAGGTCGTCACGCGCGAAAGAGATCCAGCGCGCACGAAAGAAGGTTGGTTCCGCGCGAAAGAAACCTGAGTCAGACAGGAGGTGTCATCAAGCCGAGGGCGAGCCGAGTGGCTGTCGGGCACTCCTCTCCAGTCCCACAACGTCCTCCATGTATATTTGGCACGAAGAAGTCTCTCCGTGTTAAACCTGCACATGTTATATAATAAATCCAAAATTTGTTCGAAATGATAGTTTTCTACCGCTCGACCTTGGCACAGCCGGATTTGTGTAGAATCAGTGAACCCTGACTCCTCTCTCCTCCTGACCTTGCATGCCTTACAGGCTCGTTCGCGGAATCGATGTGAACCGGGGGAAAGCCGCCCAATCTAATTTAATCACGATATCTTATCTTATCTGGCGGATCATCCCGACGTTTGCCGATTCCCGAACCCAATGTTGTCTGTCTGCTGGACGGCACGGGAGGCAATCGTTCTTGCCAATAGTGTCTGCATCTTGAGAAACTCAGCTGTCCCAATCACGCTGGAAATCTAGTGATGCTCGGGACTGTTTACAGAATAAATAAGTATCTCGGGTGCCGGAGGCTGTAGTGCAAGTTGCTACTGACAGCATTTGAGGCAGAGGAGGGTTGATGTAGTTGTAAAATTTCTCTTCGCCCTTATTTGCAATAGTACATATTAATTACTGAATCAATACTCTTTCGCGCGGGCACTGAACTCTTTAGCGCGCGCTGATCTATTTTTTGTACAAAGGAACCATCATACCTCGGAGCTCCGGAGCCCCGGAACGCAAACACTCGGGCGTATTTCTCGAAGAAACTCAAGTTACATAAACAGAATACCGAGCAAGGCGGGCTAAAAAAAATGAAAATCTGCGAACTCGATGTTCGATTCGCCCGTGCGCTGTACATATGGTATAAATACCACCTACCTATAATTAGCTCCCCGCGACTGCCGATGGGTATAAAACTCCCATTCAACCGCAACAGTGGCGACAGCCGGAAATTCACATAACAGCACTTATCTGCGCTTATCCGACCCCTCCTCCTACAAAATAAGACCCGATGGCGTGTGGTACGCCACTCGAGGGGGCTTTATCAGCCTTGCGTAGAGTACCCGCTCGACTCGGGATCAGGTCATAAAGGATTATTGACTTTCTTTCTTTCTTTCTTTTGCCTGTTCAAAATATGATAAGTATGTACAGTGCTCTGGAGCAGTGGGGCGGTTTGAGGGAATGAGAAGCGGAGTCAGATATAGCTATACTTGCAAGTCCATTAAATCTAAATCTCATCCGCACCTCGCCATTCACCACACGTCGCCTGTCTTGTCCCCCTCACTGTATCCTCTTTCAACAGCCCACATGTGCGAGATTTCTATTAGATCAGCCTCACACCGACGGAGATGGATTTGAATATCGGGACACAAAATGTTCGGTTCGCTCTTTTCTACGGCCCGGGCCCGAATCGAAAGGACGCCTCCCGTATGTAACAGTTGATTTGGGGTTCGTAATATATACAGGTGCGCACCACGCGCCTCCGGGCCTTACTAGCTGACCTTCTCTCCTGTATTTATCTGTCCGAGAATGGGATGTAAGTAAGACCCTCGGCTCCTCAACACCGCATGTCCAAAAACTGTGCGAGACCTGCTATATTTGCAATGCAATTCGCAGAATGCACATTTGTGGAACACAGTGCTACCCAACCATATTCATGTAAAAAGTTCGCGATTGACACAGCTCCAAGGCCCGGGTCCGAATCGAACGGACGCCTCTTGCATCTAAATACTCTGGGACGTAACGTATGCAGGTGCCCACCACGCGCCTCCGGGTCTTACTAACTGACCTACAGCCCTATATTTATGCGGTTGTTTTGACCTCCTATAGGTATTTCTGTGGAAATCAGGGTTAATCGGGTCGTCCCTGCGGCGTGTCCGAAGAATCTGCACCACAACTCTTGGAGAACGCAGGTTTGGTTTCCGGCATCCGAAGAGCCAAAAAAATCCGCGTTGGTCACAATTCAAGGCCCGGGTCCGCACCGAACGGACACCTCTTGCATGGAAGATAGTATACGCGGGAATGTATGCAGGCGCCGTCGGGCCTTATTTTCTTCCTTGCCTCATCGTACTTACCATATAGTTTCGAGGCGAATAATTGGGCGCCAATGTATGTACACACGTCACGCCCCACAAGGTTATTGAAAGACCACACCCATTGGTTCCTCAGCTGTCCAGTGATGCGGTTAAGGGTTAAGTCTTAATTAAGGGTAACCCTTAATAAGCCCTTAATATTAAGGCTTTGCCAAAACTCGAAACATTGTAGAGGGTTAATTAACCCCTAAGATCCCCACGTGATATTTTGCACGTGATATTTTCCGCTTTTTTTTCTGACGACTCACCTGCCTCGATGCCTCCCGCGAAGGGTCCTATCTGGGAGTTTTTCTTTACTGGCCCGAAGCAAAACTCAGCGCAATATAAAGCCTACTGTCTCGGCTGCATCCGCCATCATCGACAGGTCCAGAATCCGCCGAATGACTCCGATGCGGCCTTGGCGGCACGGCTGGTGTGGGGTGAAGCAACCTTAGCCCAAGGTGCGCAGCTCTAGAACCCTCTTTACGGAACCTAGCTGATTGCTTATATCTGTCCAGCTATTAAATCCGCCGGCCGTACGGCTTGTGTCCGCGGGGAGAAGTCCGCCATGATTGCACATCTGATTGGCACAAAGGCCTGTCTGCATGCGTCTTCGAAGGCCAGGAGAGTGGCGAAGGAGCTCAGGGATGGAAAGGGGAAGAAGGTCGAGTCCGACGAAAGCGACGCGGATGACGAGTCCGACCCCCAGCCCAAAAAGCGGAAAAAGATTTTCCACGATGTTGAAAAAGTAATGAGGCAACCGGAGCTTCAGGTATACCGTGGCGCAAGCATCCCGTTCAGCGCGGCCGAGGCCGAGCGTGTCCGCAACCAGTTCCTGCGGGCCACCGTGTCGGCCAACCTTCCCTTTCGATGGAGCGAAGACGTCGAGATCATCAAGCTCTTCCTGATGTTCCGCTCCACGGCCTGCGACGTGATGCCGAGCAGGGAAGTTATCGGCGGCAGTTTACTCGATCGAGCGAGCAATGAAATAGAGCGCAAATTGAAGGCATCTCTGAAGAGCAGATATGTGGTTCTATCGTATGTCCCTCGGACGCAAAACCGGTACTGAAACTGATCCGATACCAGGACTGATGGCTGGAAAGATGATAGTCGCAATCCTATCACAGGTGTCAACGTCTCCACCAGCGAAAAGGCGAAGACTTCCTCCCGCTTCACGTATAACTTTGCTCAAGATCTGTTGTACAGTCCTACTTAGTTGATTTGATTCAAGCAAACGGACACAAAAAAGACGGTGCTTCAATGTGCGCTGCCTTCGAACAAATGATCGACAAAACTGAAGACACTTACGGATGCATTGTGGTGTTATTCTGCTGCGACAACGATGGTGGGAGTCAGCGCGGACGCAAAGATCTCATATTGGCGAGACCCTGGTTACTTGTAGCCCCGTGCTGTGCGCATCAGGTGAGTTGTTGGCGCGGCACTTTATGCGAATTACAATAATCTCTGTTAAGGGCCAACTTATGCTCGGGGACTATTTCGCTGTCAACCTGGCTGCCGCCGACATCGCTGAGCAGGCCACCGAGCTTATTTATTGGATCATTTCCCATGACCGGGTACGCAAGATTTTTGATGATGCACAGCACGAGAAAAATTTCAAAGTCGTCATCTATCTTCTCGCGAATATTACGCGTTGGACGACTCACTACCTTGCTTTCCGCCGTCTCCTAGATCTCCGCACTCCCCTCCGACACGCAGCGTATCTCCGACGCGACGATATCATCAGTGCTCAGCTCGGAGCCGAAAAGAACAAAAAAGCGATAGAGAAGATCACCGCCACAGCAACCATGCAGTGCAACCTGATTGAATCCCACAGCTTTTGGACCTCGCTTCAGTCGCTTGTCGACGACATAGAGCCTATCTGTTACGCGACCAACATTAATCAAGCGGATAGGACGCGTCCAGATCAAGTCCTTCTCACTTTCGCTGGCCTATTCCGCCATTTCTCGAATCACCCCCATCGTTCCGTCTCCAAAAAAATGCTCGCACGAATCGAGAAGCGGTGGGCGGCATTAGACCAGCCGCTTTTTATTCTCTGCCTAATTCTCAACCCGTACGAAGGCCTTGAACATTTTGGTGACAAGGCTGGGATCAATGTGTTCGTGCTCAACACGGAATTAGTTGCGGTATCGATTTTGTTTCATTGTGCTGTTCAGATGTTGACAATCCATGTTTACAGCTCTTCCGGCGTGTTCGTTCCAAGCCACGGGATGTTCCTCGGCCCGTGGAGGAAGATGCTCGACGAGAGAAAGATCTCTCAACCGCGTTCATGCAATATCTCCAGGGAACCGGCCCGTTTGTATCTTGGCGGGCGAACAAGGAAGAGTTTCAAAAGCAGCACGTGGGTGAAGTGATCTTGGCCCATAATTTATTCAAAGCTCACAGTCGCCGCAGCCGGATGACCCGCAATTGGTCTGGGAACAGCTCAAGACAACTGAAGGTGTCCAGGACCTCGCTCGTTTTGCCATATTGTTGCTCGGGCTCGTTGTTAACCAAGCCCCGAATGAACGCAGTTTCTCCGATTTGAAGATTAAAAAGACGCGCCTCCGTAATCGGCTTGGCACGAAGAAATTGGAGAAGATGTCAAAGGTATCAAACGCTCCCATTGACGCATCTTAACACTGACAGTTATTTTTATAAGCTCGGAGCCGATATCCGCAGCGAAAATATAGCGGCCGGGCTCATTCATGAGCGCACTGCCCGCGAGGTTCATGACCCAACACAGGTCTCCGGACTCCTCAGTGTTCCTCGATATGCTGATGCTCTGGATGCTGACGACGATGAGGGGGATGGTAGGCGCCCTTCGAAATTGGTCAAGACCGCAGTCAATTGGCGAGTGCAAGTCAACAAATGGGTAAAGGATGCCCAGGAAAATGAGGACTCACTGGATGAAGTAGAAAATTCTGAGCCGGAGGGAAGCCGCCCCCGTCCGACGAAGTTCTTTCCTCGTTCCCTCACACTGCTTTTCGGGGGTAACGTAAAAAACCCGGTCGCAAAACCCCGACCAACGCAGTTCACGAAGGAGGTTTTGATGATGGAACTTCTAGCGGCAGAGGAGAGCGACGAAGAACCAGATGACGGGGCTCTCTCGGGGTCAGGAGACGACTTTGAAATGTAGATTGGGCGCTACACCCTACTATAATACGTACTTTGTCCATTCTGCCGCTTTAGGAAATTTTGTCCTTAAGGCTTAACTAAGCTACCCTTAATTAACCCTTATTAAGGGTCTTAAGGCTTAACAAAAAAAAACACCCTTATTAACCCCTTAATACGCAACACTGCAGCTGTCCACATTCCAGGGAGCGAGTTTGAAAAGGGAAATACAGGTGCGAGATTTCGTTGAAACTGGAGTTTGACCGTACGCGCCGATCGCATTCATGAGCGGTTCATGGCTACTACAAGCCGATTGAGGCCACTCAAGTTAGCTCAATCGCTCATGTTTCGTCCGGATCACGTGGTCTCGAGACCTCGGCAGCGTTCTGTTTCCCTCTTCGGCTTTCTTCTCGCTCTCATCTCAAAATCTCGAACGTCCCCATATAGACTTCATCAAGTTGCCAGTTTCCGTCATCTTGTTCCCGGCGTCACGTGTTGCGTTCCCGGAAAAGGTTAGGAACTCTACAGAACGAGGATTCGAGGATAGGTTTTTTGTTCAATTTCAATACATCGGCCTGATTCCTTCCTCCCCACTTCTGTCTAGCTCGACGTCCCTGGCGTAGCGCAGGTCGTGTTCGAACACTCCTGGCAGATCGCGTACGAGCACTTCTGGCACGTCCTGCGTATGAAATGAATGAGTCACCTGGGAAACAACAACGAAGAGCGCGAACGCGTACTGGGGGATGATGATGCACTGTTGGGTTGCTGCGCAGTGGCACTGTGGCACCGCCTGCGTGCACAGGACACACCCGGCGTCGGAGGCGAGTGCGTCGAGTGGGGCTGATCAATCAGTCAGCGCGCGAGTCCGGACAGCCGGGACACGGATCAACGCACTGGACAGGGCTACGCCGATGGCAAGTGACGCAAGGAGCAGAGAGGGAAGGGAGAAGAGTTTGAACATCGTTGTCTGGACTGTGGGGGAGAGCACTCCCAGCGCCTGCGTGCTTTATATGGAGACTTGCCAAGAGCCAAGAGGTGAGTAAAAGGCACGGATCTTGTACCTCCCACGACAAGTTGACAGCTTGAACCGTTTTCAACTCCGGCAAGTGAGAAGGCAATACAGAACACCGCCCTTGGGAAACCTTACGGAATTACTTAGGTGCGTACCGTAACCGCAGTCTGGCTGGGCGCTGAGGTTTGCAGACGGATCGGAACTCATAGATGATGATTTTCATCGCATGTTTCATGCTTTCCGTGTCTGACGGTATCCCATTATAGATCGATAGGTGATCAGACTCGGCTTTGGCTTGGCTCCATTGCAAACGCTCGTGGCTCACCCCATGCACGGAACGCTGCCCCGGGCGCCACGTTCAAGACAGGGCACCATTTCGCTGCAACGGCATCCGAGTCATTTCTGTTTGATCCGATCCGTTGCAAGCCCGAAAACACTGTTTGCCCATCCGTTGTGGACTTTCCCGTTATAGTAGGCATCAAGGGGACACATTTGCCTCCCTCCCCCAAAAATCTCATACTTCCCTGCATTATTGGCGCCCGGGCGTGGGTACCACTGACACGGACCCGTTTTTGGCTATATTTCCACCATTTCCCTCAGATCTTCACGTAGATCCGCGTTAACTTCTACAAACATCACCAATCTGTAGCCCGACTTCCTAGCTTCCTAGCAGTATATATCTTCCTCCACCTTCACCCATTTGTCCCTCCACAATTATTTTCTTTCCACTGCCCGTTCCGCAGCCGGGGTTCGCGCCGCTCCAAATTGATCGCGGCGCCATCAAATCGTGGCCGGCGCCGCCGGCACGATGTTCCGATGTCCCCAACTCGACTCACCGTGGCCCCCGTCCCGCCCAGCCATGGCCCGGCATGATGCAACGCGCCGGCCCCGCCTGCAACGCCGCCACGCTGCCCGACTTGCCGCTCGGCCCCCCTGATCGAAGCGTCACAGCCTCCTGTCATCCGCATCCTTACCACTACTTACCTCGACCCAACTCGCGCCACGCCGATCCCGCTGGTGTCGTCCGCGCCGTTGCGCACGCGCCCCGTCCTCCTTTCCCACGCCTGCCTCCTCCGTTGTACCGTTGTAGTCACGCGCTTACGGGCTTACCTGCACAAGTATCCACGCATGTGCAATTCATGGGCGGAACATTTGCGTTGTTGACTTTTTTGTCTTTCTCTCTTGCTTTTGCCTTGCTCCGCTTGGTTCAAAATATGAGAAATATGTACTCTAGAGCAGTGGGGCGGTTTGAGAGAATGAGAAGTGGAGTCAGGTAGCTATACTTGCATGCCCATTAAATCCAAATCTCGTCCGCACCTCGCCATTCACCACATGCCGCCTGTCTTGTCCCCCTCACAGCATCCTCTTTCACCAACCCACATGTGCGAGATTTCTGTCAGATCATCCTCACACCGACGGAATATCGGGACACAAAATGTTAATGTTCGGTTCGCTCTTTTCTACGGCCCGGGCCCGAATCGAACGGACGCCTCCCGTATGTAACAGCTGATTTGGGATTCGTAATATATACAGGTGCGCACCACGCGCCTCCGGGCCTTATTAACTGACCTACAGCCCTGCATTTCTGCGGCTGTTTTGACCTGCAACAGAGGAAATGAGGGTTACTCGGGTCCTCCCTGCGGCGTATCCGAAGAATCTGCACCACAACTCTTGGAGAGCGCAGGTTTGGTTTCCGGCATCCGAAGAGCCAAAAAAAATCCGCATTGGTCACAATTCAAGGCCCGGGTCCGAACCGAACGTACACCTCCTGCATGGAAGATGGTATACGCGGGAATGTATGCCGTCGGGCCTTATTTTCTTTCTTGCATCCTCGCACTTACCCTATAGTTTCGAGGTGAGCTGGGCGCTAATGTAAGTCCCCATGTCACGCCCCACAATCCGATTGAGGCGACTCTCAAGTTAGCTCAACCGCGACATGAAAACATGTGATCGTGTTTCGTCCGGATCACGGGCCGGATCCGGACATTCTTCCTTGACCTCTACCACAACGACATCCGACTCACAAGTATCCTCTGGCTTTCCTTGTCCCTGGGTCAACGCATTCAGTCATGGATGCATGTTCATTTTCCTGAATGCCTTCGACTGCGATCCACCCTCCCTTCCGGGGCGTGTGGGGCCGGCGCAAGCCGTCCATCCCTTTGTGCTCCTCCCCAAACAGCTTCTTTTTAGTTGTCAACGCAGCGCAATATCTTACATTTTGCGACATCATTGGTCTGTCCACTGGGTCTATCAAATGTCCAATCGCTACGCAACCCGCCATGTCTTTGTGCAGACGCGTGGCAAGTCAGCGATCTCCTTTTAGGCAACATAGCGCTGCTGAAAGCCCGTCTCTTTCACTGCACGTCTCTCCACCTCTCACTTATCCCCCCACGAGCAACTCCTCCTTCAACCTATCCGATAGGAACAAGATGCAGAATGCAAGCCCGAGTGGCATCCTCACAGTTATGGCAGCAAACCAGGACTACGTGGAATCCCTAGAAGATGAACTGAGGCGTACGAAATCGGAGGTGCGCATGTACCCCCACGAGTGGCAAACATTTCGCTGATTGATATTTTTACAGGCGGCTCAGAAGCTCGCCGAGACCAGCGGCAAAGTTACTCGACTCCAGGGCGTGGTCAGTGGACGCATCCAGGATGCGCCCTCTTACATTACTGATATCTGCAAGGTGGCACGAACCGACAAAGAACTCCGTGACAAGGACAGTGCTCTGCGCGAGATGAAAGAGGTGATCTGCCCGCGGCTCATACTGACACTTCCGACTAATTTTCTTTCAGAAATTACGCACCGAGCGCGAGGCCGCTGAACGGACGAAGGTCGAGCTCACGCGTAAGATCGCATTCTTGAAAGAAAAGGCTGCGAGACCCCCACTTCGGCCGGTAGGCAACGCCCGTTTTCAGCTGAAGGCATATTAATACCTCATCCAGACCTCCCGAGCGAATGGAATTCGCCCCGATGGGAAAATCACAGCGAGCAACGAAAATGTCAAGGTAATTTCCTTCTACGGTTGCCGTCGCCACCCGCTGACTTGTTGGGGCAGGCGCGCTCTAATCTCATTAGCGAAAATGAAGCTCTCCACAAAGAAAATGCCAGGCTCACGACGGAGAAGCGGAACCTGCGCAATAGCCTGCTTACCGCAGCTGCTCAGGCAACGGAGGTGAGCGATTACTCAGCTTATGTGGGACACCTTCGAACGCTCTTCGCATTTCCAGCAGCTCGAACAGTCTTATTCAGAGCAGCTCCGTCTTGAGCGGGAGAAGAGTGCGCAACTGGAGCAGGTAATAAGTCCCCGAATTTCGTGGATTACTCGCTGATGACGGTGCATTCTAGCAACTCCACCGGGCGCAAGCGCAGAACTCCCGCATGGCGCTTGCGGCCGCCCCGGTACATGGACTGAACTCTCATCAATTCAATTCTGACTGGCATTTTCCATGACAGGCCCGTCCAACGAAAGACCCCCGCGTGGTGAGTGTTCTCGATGCTGTTGGGAGTTTGAGCATTCATTGATGCCCACCTCAGCGCATTTCAAGCGGCGCAGCAACCTTGCAGGTATTTCATAACGCCCACCTGATGTATAAAGCTCACCCTATTCCAAAAGGCGACGATGCCAACTGGCCCTCTACCCGCCGTGCGCCAGACGAGCGCTTCCGGGAGCCTCTTAGGAACGCAGGTGGTGCTTGAAGATGGGGAGATCTAGGAATAAGGCGCGCTGAAAGCTTTCCTGGCTTTGAACCGGATATATGCATGACTCTATACCCTATGATTTATCTTTTCTTCTTATGTGTTGGGTCGAGGGCATTACTAGATGCTTTTTATGGATTTAAATCAGCACTAAAAAGTTTAAATCAGCGCTCCCCCGACATGGCCCGGGCCCGAATCGAACGGTCCCTGCATGTTGATAACAACAACGGTAAATGTATGCAGGTGCGCACCACACGCCGCCGGGCCTTATTTTGCTCCTCGCATCCCTCTCCTTATGCGATATTTTCAGTTTGATGGTTCGGTTTTATGTTGGTAATGCAAGAATCAATGTGCCAATTCTGCCAGATTCTGCCGTCATTCTGCCATTGTGCCTGGCTTAATTGCGCCGAAACAATTCTGCCCAGTACACTAGCTGGGACCCTGGGCTGGTATCGTCCGCGAACGCAGATTCAACTTGCAGCAGATGTAACTGTGGAGCCTACCGAACCAGAAGAAGAAAAATCGAAATTCGACGAACAGGTACCGGGCCCAAATCGAACGGACGCCTCCTGCATGCAATGACTCGTCCAGAAAAATCAACATACACAGGTGCGCACCACACGCAACCGGGCCTTACTACCCTCCTCGCGTCCCTCTCCTTACCCGATATTTTCAGGCGGAAAATCTGGTTTCATGTTGGATATCGCACAGGTGTTTCCCGTAGACTCGCAACTAGAGTCTTCACTGTAAGCCCATTGAACAAAAAAACTTCCTTGACCGGATTTCACGGATGTCGAATCGAACGGACCCTCTCCTTGTCCAATATTTTCAGGTGCATAATGTCCCTGTTATGTTAGGTATTATCGCAGCCGCGTACTTGAGTGCACACGCGACTCGCACACTGAACTTGACGCACGCACGGATCCCTTTGAGAAGCAGACGCAATTATAGACACGGTCGAACCAAAAAAAAGATTAAATCATCAATCACCCTCCGAACATGGCCCGGGCCCGAATCGAACGGACGCCTCCTGCCCTGCATGTAAATGATAACAGCACCGGTCAATGTATGCAGGTGCGCACCGCGCGCCGCCGGGCCTTGCTACCCTCCTCGCGTCCCTCTCCTCATGCGCTATTTTCAAGTGCATATTTTCGCTGTGCTGGACTTCTGCGGGGACGCTGGGCTGGCGTCGTTCAACGTATACTTGCAACTGCAGATGTTGAGCCTGTCGAACCAGAAGGAAAAAGAGCGAAGCTGCGACGAATAGGGCCCGGGCCCGAATCGAACGGACCCCTCCTGCCCTGCATGTCGACTACAACAGTCCAGGTTAATGCATGCAGATGCGCACCACGCGCCGCCGGGCCTTACCACCATCCTCGCGTCCCTCTCCATACGCGATATTTTCAGGTGGATGGTTCGGTTTGTATGTTGGGTATCGCACAGGTGTTTTCCGTACACTCGCAACTAGAGTCTTCACTGTAAGCCCATTGAACCAAAAAAAACCTCCTTGACCAGATTGCACAGGCGTCTGCTGGGAGCCTGGGCTGGCATCGTCCGCGAACGCAGATTCAACTTGCAGCCGCAGATGTTGAGCCTATCGAACCAGAAGGAAAAAGAGCGAAGCTGCGACGAATAGGGCCCGGGCCCGAATCGAACGGACGCCTCCTGCATGCATGTCGATGACAACATCCAAATAATGTATGCAGGTGCGCACCACGCGCCGCCGGGCCTTACTACCCTCCTCGTGCCCCTCTCCTTACGCGATATTATATTTTTGCATAGGTATCACAGCTGTATGCTTGAGCGCAGACGCGACTCGACCCGCACACTGAACTTGACGCGCGCGCGGATCTCTTTCAGAAGTAGACGCGACTGACTGTAGACCTGTCGAACCAGCAGGGGGACAAAAAGGCACGACATTGATGAGCAGGGCCCGGGCCCGAATCGAACGAACGCCTCCTGCATTTAGGATTGTCTACGTTGCGGCAATATATGCAGGTGCGCACCACGCGCCGCCGGGCCTTACTACCCTCCATGTATCCCCCACCTTCATACTCATGCGATATTTCAGGTGCATAATTCCGCTGCGCTGGACTTCTGCGGGGACGCTGGGAACCTGGGCTGGCGTCATAATTGCAGCTGCAGATGTAACTGTTGAGCCCATCGAACCAAAAGAAAAAAGAGCAAAGGTCATCGACGTATACGGCCCGGGCCCGAATCGAACGGACGCCTCCTGCCCTGCATGTTGATGACAACGAAACGGGTAATGTATGCAGGTGCGCACCATGCGCAACCGGGCCTTATTTCCCTCCTTGCGTCCCTCTCCTTATGCGATATTTTCAGTTGGATGGATCGGTTTGTATGTTGTTATCGCGCACTCGAACGCAACACAAGGCGTACACTGAACTTGACGCACGCACGGAGCTCTTTGAGTGGACACGATTGTGGACCTGTCGAACCAGCAGGGGGACAAAAGAATCTCGCCGAGCACGGCCCGGGCCCGAATCGAACGGACGCCTCTTGCATGCATGTCAATGATAATCGGCAATGTATGCAGCTGCGCACCACGCGCCGCCGGGCCTTGTTTCGCGCCTTGCGTCCCTCTCCTTGTCCAATATTTTCAGCCGGGTTCATATCGGATAATCGTAGGTCTTTTTTCTTGGCCAGGGGATGTGTTCATAGCAACACGGGCGGCGTTAGGGTGCAGACTCGGTTTGCACGCACGCACGGGCTCCTTCGATAAGCAGGCACGATTGTTGACACGGTTGAACCAAAAAATTTAAATCATCAACCAGTCTTCGGACATGGCCCGGGCCCGAGTCGAACGGACGCCTCCTGCATTTAGAATCATCTACGCTTGCGGCAATATATGCAGGTGCGCACCATGCGCAACCGGGCCTTATTTCGCTCCTCGCGTTCCTCTCCTCATGCAATATTTCAGGTGCATAATTTGCTCATCTTGGATTATCTCACAGACCTTTCTCCGCCGTGTACTTGAGCGCAGACGCGACTCGCACACTGAACTTGAAGCACGCGCGGATCTTTTTGAGAAGTAGACGCGACTGTGGACCTGTCGAACCAGAAGAAAAAAGAACGAAGTATGGACGAGGGCCCGGGCCCGAATCGAACGGACGCCTCCTGCATGAAATGACGAGAATGCTTTAACATATGCAGGTGCGCACCACGCGCCGCCGGGCCTTACTACCCTCCTCGCGTCCCCCTCCTTGTCCAATATTTTCAGGTTTCATATTGGATAATCGTAGGTCTTTTCCCTTGGTCAGGGGATTGTGTTCATAGCAACACGGGGTGCAGACGCGACTCGCACACGGCGTACACTGAACGCACCGCACGCACGCACGGACTGTGTATTTGATGAGCAGAGGCGACTGACTGTCGAGCTTGTGTCGAACCAAAAAAAGGTTTCAAACAGCGCGTGGCGCGAATGGCCCGGGCCCGAATCGAACGGACCCCTGCCCTGCATGTCGACTACAACAGTCCAGGTTAATGCATGCAGATGCGCACCACGCGCCGCCGGGCCTTATTTCTCTCCTCGCGTCCCTCTCCTTATGCGATATTTCAGGCGGATATTTTCGCTGTTATGTTAGGTATCGCACATCAGGAAAAGCCGAAGTTACTGGATAGACATATATAGACTCACATAGTAGCTATAGACGTTATAGACAACCGGCCAAATCTATAGAGAGGTGGGAGCACCTACTTCAAATCTATAGACACTCATAGACCAACATAGTCGGGGTGTCGTCTATGATACTCGCCATAGCCATAGGACATATAGTGGTTTATAGTGCTCATAGTGCTCAATAGAGCCAAAAAGATTCGACAAAAAAAATCATATTTGCAGCTAGATACGGCACAGGAAAGCCCTCCGAATCTATCCTCCTGGTTCCAAATCCCTCCACTACCCAATCCACGCCACGGTGCAGCAGGTCTCTACAACCGTCCGTGATTCGAGGATAAATGCGATGGCGCCTGCATGTGCCAGTTGGAATTAGACATACGTTTCGGCGCTTGAGATGGTTCCAAATGTCGACTCCGAAGCCGATATAAGGAACTGGGGACAATATTAGTCTGCGGGGTCGATAGGGCATGTACGACATTTACCAAGGTTATCTATCACCATCCTCCCATCAATCCCTTAGCCCTATCTCACGATGAGCCTGTTGGGCGTCAGTGCGAAGAGCATACCGTCGAGCTAACCTATACATACACGTAAAGTGTGTAGAAGAACTGGCGGGGGGCGCACCAGACGGCGCGAGGAGCGCAAACCTCTCAGGTGTGTTGCGGCTGCCTGGGGAATGGAGGGAAAGACTACGAGTAGTATTGGGGATTCTGGATGCGACGAGCAGAACACCGGCCCCGGGAGGACTAGGGACGTCTTGGGCGAGTGAGGTTGACGTCACAGTGCGCATGACCAACGCGAAAGGAGAGCACGGGGTATACGCTGGGTCGATGGATTGTCATTGGATAGTTCCTGTTGCGACCAAATTGCGCGTCGCCGGTGTCTCTGGCAGTCCAATCGATTGCGACTTGGCCCGGGTGTCGAGTGTTGACCTAGTCTGCATGTATGTTCTAGCTTCCAGGATATTGCTTAGGGTCGGACTTGCGGAGCAGAAGATGATGCTTGACAGAGCGGGTGCTGACAATTTAAGTGAGCGACAGTAATGGGGTGGACGCGAGAGCGAGTTCTTTGATCCGGCGCTTTTGAGATGGAAGTCTGGGCAGATATGGCCCTTGAGGATGGCCGCAGCATGAGTTTGGATGCCCAGGGTGTTGACTAACCTGAGAACGGCCACTCGACAATCGTCATTTGCTTCTCCGAGAGCCCGGTATGGGCTTCATGGGGGGTGGGAAGCCCAGGATGCTCGGATGCACATGTGATAGCTTGGATACGAAGTGAAATTGAAGATTGGATGCAAGGAGGACGTCTTGGAACGAGCGGAACATACGGAGTTCGAGCCTCGGCTGCGAGTCGTAACCATAGTCTGTTGCAAACGTCCCGTGGGAGAGCGCAGAGCTGTGACCGAGCTTCAAGTATTGGTCACTGAGCATACGGCCGAGGAGCTGGGAGAGGGAAGAGGGAAGAGGAAGAGAGAGGAAGAGGAGCGACCAACATGCACGTGATGAATATACATAAGAACAAACATTGCGCACGGACCTTCCTTTTCTTTCCGAATCAGAACCTTCTGAGCCTTGTTTCCTCGCAGCGCGGCGACGAAGATGGATACTCCAGTTGAATCACAAACACTTCGCATCATTCTCGCCGTCTACTTATTTCAGCAGTTCTGAGTGCCTGGCAGTGGCAGGCTGGCACTGCCTGCATCTTTCTCGGTCCGACTATTTTTGCTTTTACGCCAGAACTCCAGCGCACTGCACAACCTGATAATCCTCGGCATCGTCTCCGGCGTTTTTGCATCTGAATCTTCCAGCTCAAGCCTACAATATGCCCCAGTATGCACATCTCGGAACACAATATTAATGCAATGCAATCAACCGAACACGTGCAGTGAAAAGAACGTATCATCAACAACCATATCAGCAGGATTGGTGCTACTCCAGGGAGACCGGAACCTCAATGCCCAGGCTGCCAGTGATTCAAAATTTCACACAGCCCTCGGTTTTCCACCCGACCACGCACGTCTCTACTTAGTGTGCTATCTGTGTCCTCGACTCCTCGTGTGATTGACCCACCTGCGGGAGCAATGGCTCTCGTCCGAGATACCCCATTGCTGCCCGGTTCCATCTTGACTGTGCTCTGCTCTTGACACACCGGGTGTGCTACAGCACAACCCCCAGAGTTTGTCGGGATATGCCTGAGTTTTCAAATGGTATCGTATTGATTTCCTTCTCCTTATTGATTACGGATCCATGTGTACGTATGCAGATATTCCACTCAAAATGATACAGCTACCTTCATTTCTTATGGATTCTGTGCAGAATATCTCAGGAGCTATATTTTCCGATCCAATGGCATGGCTTCCTCCATTTCTGTGAATAAAATCGATTCAGAGAACAGTTTTGTTGTTTATTGAGGCTAGTTTAGCGCGGATTGATGATCACATCGTGGCACAAGATTGAAAGATTTTTATAGACATCCAGAGAAAGTAATCGGCCGCAGGGAAATATATATAGCTCTCCATAGACATTCATAGACACCATAGAATGGGAGGGCAAGTTCATAGACATTCATAGACATATATAGGCCTACATAGTGTTGTGGATTTAAGGAATTTGGCCGGCAGTCGGAGTTGTTTAAATCTAACAGTTTGCGGCCGCAGTGTGATGACGACAGTTGGGCCAACTGCATTTTCCGCACAGTTACGACTCAGCCGTTTAGTGTGAACAGTTGGTGAACAGGTGTCAACTGTTTTATTTGAACAGTCCAACCTGTAATAATCACACATCTGTAGATTGAGCCTGTGGTAAAAGAATCAACATATAAGCCTTTAAATATTGCTTTGAAGCACGTAAGAGGCTGAATGGCCTCGTGGTACTCGACGTTGACTTCACTTGTCAAATGGGTACAAGTGCTTAATGTTTTCGTCACAAACCATCCTTAAATTTTTGCTAAATTTCCCTTAAATCTCTACATAGTCACTACATAGTCACCACATAGTTTGTTCAAATTTAAGCACCCAACGAAGTGTATGATTCCAGCACTTGAGGCAGGACTGGGGATTGAGAACACTTGCCAACTGTTCAATTTATACACTTCAATTCGGACCATATTGTTCAAACATCCCTCCAACTGTACGGAATGAATAATTCACAAGCTGTGTATATTGTACCCACTCCCCAACTGTATGAAATACACAGTCCGACACTGTGTAAATCGAATGCTCTGCTCATGCTGTTCCTAATTAGGAAGTGTTTAAATCTGACACCTCGCTTCCTTAAATTTCCCCCGACTATGACCTACATAGACCGATAGAGTGGGCCATCTGTCTATCATAGCATTTCGGTTTTTCCTGATGCATTGAGCGCAGACGCGACTCGACTCGTACAAGGCCCACAGTTACACTGAACGCACCGCACGCAGAGGCTTCGACGAGTAGATGCGACCGTAGGAGTCGAACCAAAAAAAAGTTTGATTCGATCCCGCCAGACATGGCCCGGGCCCGAATCGAACGGACGCCTCCCTGCATGTTGATGACAACAACGGTAAATGTATACAGGTGCACACCCCGCGCAACCGGGCCTTATTTCCTTCCTCGCGTCCCCATCCTCATGCGATATTTTCAAGTGCATATTGTCGCCGTTATGTTAGGTATCCGCAGCCGCGTACTTGGGCGCAGACTGGACTTGCACACGGCGTACACTGAACGCACCGCACGCACGCGAGGGCTTCGACTGTAGGCACGGTTGAACCAAAAACTTTAAATCATCAGCCAGTCTTCGGACATGGCCCGGGCCCGAATCGAACGGACGCCTCCTGCATGCAATGACTCGTCGAAAGCATCCAGGAGCATATGCAGATGCGCACCACGCGCCGCCGGGCCTTATTTCCCTCCTCGCGTCCCTCTCCTTATCCGACATTTTCAGCCGGGTTCATATTGGATAATCGTAGGTCTTTTTCCTTGGCCAGGGGATGTCTTGATAGCAACACTGGCGGGTTTGGGGCGCAGACTCGACTCGTACACGGCGTACACTGAACGCACCACCCGCACGCGCAGAGGCTTCGACGAGTAGATGTGACTGTCGAGCCAATAAAAAGTGTAAACCGGAGCGCCCCAGACATGGCCCGGGTCCGAATCGAACGGACGCCTCTTGCATGCATGTCGATCACAATGGTCCACGTAATGTATGCAGGTGCGCACCACGCGCCGCCGGGCCTTATTTCGCTCCTCGCGTCCCTCTCCTTATGCAATATTTTCAAGTGGATATTTTCGCGGTTATGTTCGGTATCGCAGCCGCCGTGTACTTGAGCGCAGACGCGACGCGACTCGCACACGACTTTGACGCCCGCACGGAGGGCTTCGACGAGCAGACACGCAATTATAGACCTGTCGAACCAGCAGCGGGAAAAAGGGAGCAGGAACGACATGGCCCGGGCCCGAATCGAACGGACGCCTCCTGCCTGCATGTCGATGACAACGTCCAAGTAATGTATGCAGGTGCGCACCACGCGCCGCCGGGTCTTATTTCGCTCCTCGCGTCCCTCTCCTTATGCGATATTTTCAAGTGGATAATTTCGCGGTTATGTTAGGTATCGCATTGAGCGCAGACGCAACTCGCACACGGCGCACACTGAACTTGACGCACGCACGGATCTCTTTGAGTAGACACGATTGTAGACCTGTCGAACCAGCAGCGGGAAAAAGGGAGCAGGAACGACATGGCCCGGGCCCGAATCGAACGGACGCCTCCTGCATTTAGAATCATCTACGCTTGCGGCAATATATGCAGGGGCGCACCATGCGCAACCGGGCCTTATTTCCCTCCTCGCGTCCCTCTCCTTATGCGATATTTTCAGGAGCATAATGCGCTGCGCTGGACTTCTGCGGGGACGCTGGGCTGACATCGTCCGTGAACGCAGATTCAACTTGCAGCTGCAGATGTTGAGCCTATTGAATCAGAGGAAAAAAGATCGCGGGTAGTGAACACGGCCCGGGCCCGAATCGAACGGACGCCTCCTGCCTGCATGACGATAACAACAATGATGAATGTATGCAGGTGCGCACCATGCGCCGCCGGGCCTTGTTTCCCTCCTCGCGTCCCCATCCTACTGCAGGTGTTGAGCAAGGGGGTCCAAAGATAAGCATTGCCCATATGGGGTAGGGTAGGTAGGTTGGTCCCCGACCGCCAGAAAAAAAATTTGTATGCAATTTTATTTCGGCCCAAGTTGAAGCCCTGGTCATACTTCTGACCTGCGGCTAGTCTTTCGACGTTGCTAAGACTTCCACAGATCTTTACACGACATCCTAGGGGCTAGACCAGCCTGAGAGCAATGTTCGTCGTAGTTTGGGACAAATGTGGGGACTCGACATATGCAAGTGCGGCAATTTTTCATTCGGGATATCAGACTGAGGTCACTATGGCTGATGACAGTGCCCTAGGGCCCGAATCATCCAGATCACATTTGACCGCCTCTAGAATTCATTTGGGAAGGTCAGGACTACGGTCGGAAATTTCACGGCAGTAGTGGAGCTCCAAAATGGCGAGAAGGAGGTAAGTTTCGGGCTGAATGACTGGAATATCAGATAATCCTAGCTCAGGGAAGTTGAACGAAGCTATATTTGGCCGTACTTAGCGCCGTCCAGCTAACGTTGAGGTGTGCTTCGCACCAGCAGAGGTTCCTGGAGGCTGGAGTGAATAGGCACCATAAAGAGGCGGAATCTTATAGATAGGTCAACTACTAAGATGCTAGAAATTTGTTGCCGCTGGTGGTCGTACCGCATGAGGAGCTCGAAGGCTTTTACTTAAGGCGCCTTCCGGGGATACCCGTTCCCAAAAAGGAAGGTTTCCCACGGTAGGTTGGTAGGTTGACTGCCTAATGGGCCAGCGAAAAAAAATTGTAGGTGATATCATTTTTTCTTATCTTTGGACCCCCTTGGTGTTGAGCCTATCAAACCAAAAGCAAAAGAGCAAAGTATGGACGAAGGCCCGGGCCCGAATCGAACGGACGCCCCCTGCGTGAATGGGCTTCAACTATGCATTACGACGAATCGCAGGTGCGCCCCACGCGCCGCCGGGCCTTACCACCCTCCTCGCGTCCCTCTCCATACGCGATATTTTCAGGTGGATAATGTCACTGTTATGTTAGGTATCGCAGCCGTATACTTGAGCGCTCGACTTGCACACTGAACTTGACGCACGCGCGGATCTCTTTGAGTAGACACGATTGTAGACCTGCCGAACCAGCAGCGGGAAAAAGGGAGCAGGAACGACATGGCCCGGGCCCGAATCGAACGGACGCCTCCCGCGTGAAATATACTCAGAAGACTTTACGGTGTGCAGGTGCGCACCATGCGCAACCGGGCCTTATTTCCCTCCTCGAGTCCCCCTCCTCATGCACTATTTTCGGGTGCATATTAAATATTTTCGCTGTTATGTTCGGTATCACAGCCGTGAACTTGAGCGCAGACGCGACTCGCACCGCACGCACGGATCCCTTTCAGAAGCAGTAGAAACGATTGTAGACCTGTCGAACCAGAAGAAAAAAAATCGAAACTCGACAAATAGGGCCCGGGCCCGAATCGAACGGACGCCTCCTGCATATAAAGGACGGTTAATGTATGCAGGTGCGCCCCACGCGCCGCCGGGCCTTACTACCCTCCTCGCGTCCCTCTCCTTATGCGATATTTTCAAGTGCATAATTCCGCTGTGCTGGACTTCTGCGGGGACGCTGGGGTGGCGTCGTTCAACGTATACTTGCAACTGCAGATGTTAAGCCTATCAAACCAAAAGCAAAAGAGCAAAGTATGCACGAAGGCCCGGGCCCGAATCGAACGGACACCTCCTGCCTGCATGACGATAACAACAATGATGAATGTATACAGGTGCGCACCACGCGCCGCCGGGCCTTATCACCTTCCTCGCGTCCCTCTCCTCATGCGCTATTTTCAAGTGCATAATGCACTGCGCTAGACTTCTGCGGGGACGCTGGGCTGGCGTCGTTCAACCTATACTTGCAACTGCAGATGTTGAGCCTGTCGAACCAGAAGAAAAAAGCAAAGCTTATGGACGAATAAGGCCCGGGCCCGAATCGAACGGACGCCTCCCGCGTGAATGGGCCGTAATCGGGCTTGACAACGAATCGCAGATGCGCACCACGCGCCGCCGGGCCTTATTTCGCTCCTCGCGTCCCTCTCCTTGTCCAATATTTTCAGGCGGAGACTCGGAAGCCGGGTTCATCTTGGATAATCGTAGGTCTTTTTCCTTGGCCAGGGGATGTGTTGACAGCAACACGGTGCAGATGCGACTCGCACACGACTTTGACTGAACGCACCGCACGCACGCACGGAGTGTGTATTTGATGAGCAGACGCGACTGACTGTCGAGCTTGTGTCGAACCAAAAAAAAGGTTTCGAACAGCGCGCCCCAGATATGGCCCGGGCCCGAATCGAACGGACGCCTCTTGCATGCATGTGAACGATAATCGGCAATGTATGCAGGCGCGCCCCACGCGCCGCCGGGCCTCGTTCCGCTCCCTGCGCCCCCATCCTCATGCGGTATCCCAGGCGGAGAATCCTGTGCATTGTCGGAAGCGTCGTTGCGATTAGAAAATACGATTTCGTGCAGAACTGACTATCAAAGCGTATGGTAGGTATGGAGGGTACAATACAAGTCCGTGTCCGTGTCCCGATTAGCTGGTGGCGTACGATATGCTCGTCCTCTCGTCCTCCGCTCGTCCTCCGCTCGTCCTCCGACTCCTCTCGTCCTCGTGCTCGTGCCGCGCCTACCGCGCAAAGCAAGGAAAGACTACTTGATCCTCAAGCCGCACAACGGCTACTTGATGCGCAGCCCCCGCAGGCCGCGCACGACGTCCTGCATGCCCGCGGCGCCGGACCACTCGCCGGACCAGCCCTGCTCGCGGCGGTGCGTGCCGTTCTCGTCCGCGGACGCGTACGAGTCCAAGCGCGAGTTCGAGCGCGCGTAGGGATCGGAGTCGGCGCGCGAATCGGAGCGGGAATCCAAGCGCGAGTCGGCGCGCGAATCAGAGCGGTCGGACGAGTACGCGCGCGCGAGGTCGGGAAAGTCGACGCGGACGTGGCGCGAGAGGAAGCGCGCGTCGGCGGTGCCGCGGCTCGTCGTGCTCGCGCCCGCGGGCGCGGCGTACGCGCCGGGCCCCGGAGAGGCGTTCCAGGACGAGCCGGAGGAGGACAGCGAGGACGACGAGGCGTTCCAGGTGGGGGACGCCTTGAGGTAGTGCGGCGAGCGCGGGGACGGCGGCGCGAGGTCGACCCACTGCTCGTCGTCGCTGTCGGAGTCGGCGCGGCGGTACGACATCGCGGCGGCGGCCGCCTCGCGCGTCGGGCTCGCGAGGCTCCCCGTGGGGCTCACGGGGCTCGTGGCGGCGGCGTAGGAGCGGCGCGGGGTCGGGGAGAGGGCGGAGAGCATGGCGGGCACGAGGACGGGGCTGGGGACGTACGTGGGGCGCTTCACGGGCGGGGGCGCGGAGAAGACGAGCTCGGGGGGCACGTTCTGGCCGAGCGTGCGCACGAGCTTGGCCATCTTGCGGCGGCGGTCGACGGGCGGCGGGAAGGTCGGTGTCAGCGGGCTGAAGGCGGGGGTGCAGGGCGAGGGGGCCGCGAGGCTCGTGGGGCGCGGGGTGGGCGCGAGGCGGAGGTAGAGCAGGGGCCGCGTGGGGGCGGGGGATGCGGCACGGGCGGTGTTGCCCTCTGCTGCGGCGAGCGAGGACGAGCGCGGGGGCGCAGGCGAGCCGCGAAATATGCGGCCTGAGCGCTTCGACTCGATGCTGCTGGTCGATTCGACAGAGCTGCTGCGGGAATGGGTCGGGTCGAGGAGGAGGGGCGTCTCGCCGAGGAGGGCGCCGACCTTGCGCGTCGAGCGGATGAGGTGTGCGCGGTGCGTCTGCGGCAGCGCATGCGTCGTCGGGGGCATTGCCATGGATGAAAGAAAAGCTCGTCAAGAGAAAGAATGGACAGAAGAAAGGAAAGGGAAACTCGTCGAGAGTGGGAGAAAGCCGCAGACCCGCCCTTGGGAAGATATCTGCGCGCAGTCAAATCGGCAATCACCATCCGTGTATTCGATCAGTCTCGTCATCTCACTCGCCAACAGCCACCTCCTTCTTCCCTTCTTTCCTATTCCCTCCTCCTCTCCCCGCCTCCTCGACGCGGCCTCAAATAGCACCTGCCCGCGCTCGCTATCACGCTCGTCCCCCAACTCCCGCCGAGAACAAAGGCCCCCGGCAGCCTGAAACACCCCGGGCATCACCCGCATCAGATGCCCCTCACACGTCTTTTCTTGTCTGATGCGTCTCCCGCCGTCGGCTTTGCTGTCGCCATGTCCGCAACGCGTCTGCAGGCATGCGCCTCTGTCACTGCAGCTACACTCGCCATGCTCGTCTGTCTGTCTGTCTGTCTGTTCTTTCTTAGGCTTGGAACTTCGACCTTATCCCCTATCGCAAATCTCCACACGCGCGGTCCTTCTCGCGCTATTCTTCGAGTCCTTCTCATGAACCCTCGAGACCACACCAGTGATCCTTGTTCTCGGTGTCCTCCCTACGTCTCCTTCTGCAATTGAGTCCCCGCCTCTGTGATTTTTTCGCGCTGATTCGTCTGGGGGTAATCGCAAATCCGCGTCTTCGATGCCGTCTCGGTACTCACCGGGTCGAGTGAGAAGCATGCCGCGTCGATTGAGAAGACGGTCGTTCCATGATATGCCGCCTCGCCTCGCCTCAGCCAAGAGCCCGTCGTCCATCGCACCCCGATACGATCTCGTCTGCCACTAATATCGGCGCGGCGTCCCGGTCCCGGTTTTCTGGGTCTAGGCTGCATCTGGATTCTGCCCCGTCTAGTCTCTCTCCCTACGCCGCACTGGCGTTTTAATTTAACTTCCCGTGCGAGTACGTTCGGCGCGCCGCCCCGCCCGCGTTCCGGAGTTCTGTTCGCGAAGCACCTGCCCCCGCCGTAGTCTGCTCGATCGGGCGGCGCGCCCCGATACCGTGCCGATATCGTGTCCTGCGTTACCGCCAACGCACCGTTAGCGCTTCCCCCGATTTCCAGGACCGCTTTGACGGCCACGCAATCGATCAATCGTCTGCGCGGGATTTGGCCCCTCGTATCGGAGGAGGATTAGACGTGCGTCGATCGCGTGCGCGTGCAGCAGCCTTCGACTTTGACTCGGGCGGGCAGCTGCCGATTCGGGTTCGGGTTCTAGACCGCGTCAATGGTCATCGAGAGCAGAGCAGAGCAGATGGTGCCGTTCGGTGCTCTGTGTAATGTCGATATCGGGCCTGCGTCCCGCTCCCGGACTCAGACGTCTGCATCCCCGCATCCCCGCATTCGCTCCGTTCCCGTCTTCGCGACATACGACTTCCCCGGCGCGGTTTCCACGATGTGCACCCGCTCTTCTCCTCTCCTCTCCTCGTTCGTCCCGTCCCGTCCCGCATACTTCGTGTTCTTCGCCGCGCACCTGGTTTTCGGCTCGTCTAGCGCTGGGCTTGCAGACGTCTCATTTGTGTGTTATTTTCCGGCTGGGATGATCTCTGCGCTCCCTTGTATCACAAGGCCTAGCTCACTGGGAAGGCTTGGTCGTGCACGGTGCGCCGCTGCTCCCTGTGGATATGCCCAGCTCGATAATGCAGTTACCGCAGACTTCGTCCGTTCAACTCGGGCCTGAGCCGTGCGGAATATCGTTCGCCATTCCCTTTTTGATTCCAGGGTCGATTGACCCAGCTCAACTGCTTTGCGCCGCCGACTCCGCGCCTTCACGCCACCCGATCGCGCAGAAGTCTCATCAAGACTTCATTTGCATTATTTTTACTCGATGGACCGATGTACACTACCTCGTATCGCAGGATCTAGCTCGCTAGGAAAGGCTTGGTCGCGCACGGTGCGCCTCTGCTCCCTGTGGAAATTCGCGACTTAGCAATAATACAGTTATCGCAGACTGCGCCCGTTCGACTCGGGCCTGAGCCATGAGGTAGAACATATGTGCCTCCCTTTTTTGATTCTAGGTTCGTTTGGCCCAGCTCAACTGCTGCGAGTCTGTTTTGCGCCGCCGACTCCGCGCCTTCACGCCACCCGGTCGCGCAGAAGTTCTCGTGCAGGGCTTCGTGTGCGTTATTTTTACTCCATGGACCGATGTACACTACCTCGTATCACAGGATCTAGCTCACTAGGAAAGGCTTGGTCGCGCACGGTGCGCCACTGCTCCCAATGATTATGCTACCGCAATACAGTTATCGCAGACTGCGCCCGTTCGACTCGGGCCCAAGCCATGCGCAATATCGTTCACTCTTCCCTTTTTGATTCCAGGTTCGTTTGGCCCAGCTCAACTGCCGCGAGTCTGCTTTGCGCCGCCAACTCCGCACCTTCACCTCACCCGGTCGCGCAGAAGTCTCATGCAGGGGTTTGTTTGCATTATTTTTTACTCGATGGACCGATCTACACTACCTCGTATCGCAGGATCTAGCTCGCTAGGAAAGGCTTGGTCGCGCACGGTGCGCCTCTGCTCCCTGTGGAAATTCGCGACTTAGCAATAATACAGTTATTGCAGACTGCGCCCGTTCGACTCGGGCCTGAGCCATGCGGAATATCGTTCGCCGTTCCCTTTTTGATTCCAGGGTCGATTGACCCAGCTCAGCTGCTTGCGGCGCCGACTCCGCGCCTTCACGCCACCCGGTCGCGCAGAAGGCTCATGCAGAGGTTTGTTTGCATTATTTTTACTCAATGGGCCGATCTACACTACCTCGTATCACAGGATCCAGCTCGCTAGGAAAGGCTTGGTCGCGCACGGTGCGCCTCTGCTCCCTGTTATTATGCTGAGCTCAATGATACAGTTACCGCAGACTGCGCCCGTTCGACTCGGGCCTGAGCCATGAGGTAGGGCATGTGTACCTCCCTTTTTTGATTCCAGGGTCGATTGACCCAGCTCAGCTGCTTGCGGCGCCGACTCCGCGCCTTCACGCCACCCGATCGCGCAGAAGTCTCGTGCAGGGGTTCGTTTGCTTTATTTTTACTCGATGGATCGATCTACACTACCTCGTATCACAGGATCTAGCTCACTAGGAAAGGCTTGGTCGCGCACGGTGCGCCGCTGCTCCCTGTGATTATGCTGAGATCAATACAGTTACTGCAGACTTCGTCCGTTCGACTCGGGCCCAAGCCATGCGGAATATCGTTCGCTCTTCCCTTTTTGATTCCAGGGTCGATTGACCCAGCTCAACTGCTGCGAGTCTGCTTTGCGCCGCCGACTCCGCGCCTTCACCTCACCCGATCGGGCAGAAGTTTCATGCAGGGGCTCGTGTGCATTATTTTTACTCAATGGGCCGATCTACACTATCTCGTATCACAGGATCCAGCTCGCTAGGAAAGGCTTGGTCGCGCACGGTGCGCCTCTGCTCGCTGTTTGGTCTAGACGTTGATCGCATGCGGCAGACTTTGTCCGTTCGACTCGGGCCTGAGCCATGCTTAATATCGTTCGCCGTTCCCTTTTTGATTCCAGGGTCGTTTGGGTTTTCCGCGTCTGCTTTTAGGCGTTAACTTCAGACTCCCTGCCGAGTGCCCATTCAAGCAATCGGAATTTCGAGCACAGGTATGTATATACACCATAATTTATCTGCAACTCGTTCCTCGCGCCCGCGCTAACGGTTAACCCCACGTACCCATATCCGTTTCGCCACAGATCCAGGGCTCCTGATTTAACTATTTCACGGCGTCCACAGCCAAGCGTGTCTCGTTCAAATAGAATCGAGTTTCGCGTAAGGGTGGTTGGTTTTTGGGTTTCTGGGATTCATGTCCCCAGCTGGGGCGAGCTAACTCAAGCCGTAGATTTCGGAAGGATCGTAGCGGAGGCCTCAGCTCACAGAGCAAGGTTTCGTTGCGCATGGTGCGCCGCTGCTCGCTGTCTGGTCTAGCCTCTGATCGCATGCAGCAGAATTTGACGTCTGCTCGACTTGGGCGGGAGCCGTGGTATGCCCGATGCCAGCCAGCTGCCAATTCGGATTCCAGACCCCGTCATCGATATCTAGCAGATGTCGCCTTTCGTTGCGCTATGTAATATCGGGCCAGCGTCCCGGTCCCGGCCCTCTGGATCTCTGCATCCCCGCATTCGCTCCGTTGCACCCCGCCCCCGTTTTCGCGATACAACGTCCCCGGCGCGCCACTCCGCGCGTCGTTGTACGTGTGAACCTGCTCGACGGGATCCCCCTGGACCTAGCTCTTCTGCTTCTCCTCTCCTCGTTCTTCCCGTGCCGGCATATTTCCTGTTCTTCCCCGTGCACCGCAATTTCGACCCCTCCAGCGCTGGGCTCGCAGACGTCTATTTGTGCATTATGTATTTTCCGGGGTGGAATGATCTCTGCGCTCCCTCGTATCACAAGGCCTAGCTCACTGGGAAGGCTTGGTCGTGCACGGTGCGCCGCTGCTCCCTGTGGATATGCCCAGCTCGATAATGCAGTTACCGCAGACTTCGTCCGTTCAACTCGGGCCTGAGCCGTGCGGAATATCGTTCACTCTTCCCTTTTTGATTCCAGGTTCGTTTGGCCCAGCTCAACTGCCGCGAGTCTGCTTTGCGCCGCCAACTCCGCACCTTCACCTCACCCGGTCGCGCAGAAGTCTCATGCAGGGGTTTGTTTGCATTATTTTTTACTCGATGGACCGATCTACACTACCTCGTATCGCAGGATCTAGCTCGCTAGGAAAGGCTTGGTCGCGCACGGTGCGCCTCTGCTCCCTGTGGAAATTCGCGACTTAGCAATAATACAGTTATCGCAGACTGCGCCCGTTCGACTCGGGCCTGAGCCATGCGTATTTTCATTGGCTCCTCCTTTTTTGATTCCAGGTTCGTTTTGGTCCTTCCGCGTCTGTCAATGCTTTTAGTTGTCGACTCGCTGATATTTCGGGCCCAAACACTGGGAGTTTCGAGCACAGGTACTGAGGTATGTATTATACACCGTAATGTATCTGCAACTCGTTCCTCGCGCCCGCGCTAACGGTTAACCCCACGTACCCATATCCGTTTCGCCACAGATCCAGGGCTGCTGATTTCACCCATTTCACGGCGTCCACAGCCAAGCGTGTCTCGTTCAAATAAAATCGAGTTTCGCGCAAGGGTGATTGGTTTTTGGGTTTCTGGGATTCATGTCCCCAGCGGGGGCGAACTAATTATTTCGGAAGGATCGTAGCGGAGGACTCAGCTCACAGAGCAAGGCTTCGTTGCGCACGATGCGCCGCTGCTCCCTGTTATTATGCTAAGCTCAATGATACAGTTACCGCAGACTGCGCCCGTTCGACTCGGGCCTGAGCCATACGCAATATCGTTCGCTCTTCCCTTTTTTGGTCCCAGGGTCGATTGGTCCTTCCGCGTCTGCTTTTAGTTGTCGACTCCCTGATATTTCGGGCCCAAACACTGGGAGCTTCGAGCACAGGTATGTATGTAAATACACCGTAATTATATCTGCAAACTCGTTCCTCACGCTCCCACTAAACTAGCCCCGCACATCCACACCCCCGCCAAACAGTCCAAGTGTGTCTCGGTCAAATAAAATCAAGTTTCGCGCACGGGGGATTGGTTTTTGCTTTCCGGGATCCATGTCCCCAGCTGGGGCGAGCTAACTCAAGCCGTAGATTTCGGAAGGATCGTAGCGGAGGCCTCAGCTCACAGAGCAAGGCTTCGTTGCGCACGGTGCGCCGCTGCTCGCTGTCTGGTCTAGCCTCTGATCGCATGCAGCAGAATTTGTCCGTTCGACTCGGGCGGGAGCCGTGAATTTGTTGGCTGTATCTGACTTTTTTCTCCCGTTCGACGCACGGCCGCGAGGCAGTCTGCTTTTAGGCGTTTCCTGTCTGGTTTTTCCGCTTAAATAATCGGAATCTCCAGCACAGCGTAGCCGGGGACCGAGCTCACAGATAAAGGCTTGGTTGCGCACGGTGCGCCTCCCTGCTCCGTTGTGAAGAAGTCCTCTTACACAGGGCAGACTCCGTCCGTTCGACTCGGGCCCAAGCCTTTTCCGCTGTATTTTCTTCGAGTTTCGATGGTCTCAGCTCAGCTGCTTGCGCGCGGCCGCGAGTCTATTTTCTGGCGTTGATTGCGCACCGTCACCTCACCCGATCACGCAAACGTCTCATGGACGCCGCCAAACATCTCTTCTTGCTTGGTTTTCTAGATTCATTGGAGCGCATCGCCGCGGCTCGAGCCGGAGGCGACGCCAAGCAGGCGGGCAGGTGTTCTGTCGCGATCTGTCTCTTGTGGGTACGCATCTGGCGGTTCGAGTGCGTCTGTCTCGACTAGCGCCTTGTGTGGCGTGTGGACTTGTGGGGGACACGACGCCAGGTTAAGAACGCCTCACACCCCGCTTTAACGCCCCTGTCTGCGGACTCGGGGTTTCGCTTCGGTTCTTTCCTCGCTCTTTCGCGGCCACCAAAATATTCTCCGGCCAGTCAATACGATTCTGTCCTTCATTCTCGCGGGTGCCTAGCTCACCTGCCACCTGCGCCACACCTTGTCATGCGTTTATGCTGGCTTGATAACGAGAGTGGCGCTCTAGACCGGGATGACAACTCCGTATCTCGCACGTTGCCGAACATGGGCAGTCGTGCTTGGTAGATCTTCGACTCACGCCCGAAATATCTTTGGCCCTGGTTCTTCGTTTTCGCCATCTCTTTCTGACACTTCTTCAGCGGGCCTTGGGCAGTGAAGCTCTAGTCTAATATCTTCCGCCGGGCGAAATATTTGCTACATATACGCAGGCCTGCCAATTTGCGCATCGAAAATAGACAGCTTTTTTTGTGCTGGATCCGATTTGGCAATCAAGGCGACCTCGGGGAGACGCTCCTTCCCATGCTTTATAAATATGGAATAGCAGCGTATGCGGATCTTATATGCTCGACCAGCTTGAGTTTGCGGGAGGTACTAGTTCTCGGTGTGGAATTGAATGGAGACAAATACAGCGGAACTGGGATTGGCGGCGAGCGAGGAAATAAGGTGGGATCAATAAAAATCATCAACGTCGCAATCTTTACTTCAATACCCATCTGCAGGAAGCCAGAAATACCATTCATGATTACTGCTTGGAAATTTGGAATTTACCTGGACAGCCGCTCTCTGCGATTGAATTTGTTTTCTGTGAATTTTATTTTTCACCCGCGGGTCTCGCATACCCAAGACCCCACGCCAATTATTTGTGCTTCCCACAAAGCCGGCGGGACCTAGGTTCGATTTCCGTTCGATTCCTGTCTGCGTGAGATGTGATGCGTGACCTCCGTTACTCGTCCCTTCTCTGAATTCCTCTCGCAGCGGCTGCGCACGCCGATGTTGGCGGCGGACGGGTGATGGTTTCAATTTAACTCTTCGTCCGTCTTGCTCAGCTGTCGTCGATTGCCAATGCTAACGCGCGCCCAGTACCATAGGCCCCGACGGCGAGCCGCTCGGCATGCTCCTCGCCTCGCGCGCGTGCGGCGACTGGAGCCGCGCCCTGCACAATTTCGCGCTCACGCTCGAGCCGCAAGACTACTACTTTGATGACGACGAGGACCTGCCGGTGGAGAAGGACAGCGCCGTGGCGGAGGCCGAGGCGGGGCACGCGGCGGACGAGAAGCCCGCCCCGGCTGCTACCACGATGGAAAAGGCTGTGCTCGGGCGCGACGCACACCTCATCCTCGACGGGCCATACGGCGGGCCGACGCTGCACGCGCCTGACTATGCGCGCGTGCTGCTCTTCGCAGGCGGGAGCGGCGCGACGTTCACGCTCAACGTGCTCGATGAGCTCGTGGGGCGGTGTACCCCGCCCGGCGCGATGGACGGGACACGGACAAGGAAGGTCGTGTGGTGTTGGTGTGTGCGGTCGTTCGGTGCGTTTCTTTTATTTTTGTGTCTATGCACCGAATCGCGCGAGTCTCCTTTCTCGCCGAATCTCAACTCGCTCAATCTTTCGCATCCCTGTCCTCACCTTCTCCTGCCTTCTTCAACACTGAAACGAAATGCCCGCCGCTAACGCCCCGCCCTAGGTGCCATCAACTGGTTCGCGCCGTACCTCCTGCAGATCGCCAACCGCGCCGCGGCGCCGGGATCGCCCATCCAACTCACGATGCGCATCTTCGTCACCTGCCGCCTGTGCGACCCCGACGCGGTGC
This sequence comes from Mycena latifolia, assembly GCA_029289555.1. Classification (NCBI taxonomy): domain Eukaryota; kingdom Fungi; phylum Basidiomycota; class Agaricomycetes; order Agaricales; family Mycenaceae; genus Mycena; species Mycena latifolia. The sequence goes on along the minus strand of JARJLE010000051.1, from coordinate 66,379 downwards.
CCGCGATCCCGGGGTGTACCGTCACGGCGGCGCGCCCGCAGGTCGAGGGCGTGCTCAAAGAGCTGCTTGGTGCTGCGCCGGAGGCGGGCGAGCGGCCTGGGAGCTCGGAGGTGTCAAGCGCGAGCGCGGAGGACCTGCCGACGGGGAGGGCTGCGGACGTCGAGGCGGGCGTGGACGACGCCGTAGAGGGCGGCGGGTTGCGATGATCGTCGCGGGCCCGGGGGGCCTCATCCGCGAGGCAGGGAACGCGGCGGCGCGTGCGAATTTGAGCGCGCGTGGGCGGCGCGTGGGCAGGGTGGCGTTTTGTGCGGAGGCGTTCACGGTCTGACGTGAGGGACGGTGTGGCTTTCTCACTTATACTTACGGCTCACGATTGGATGTACTGATATGAATTTGACGTTTTCGGTTTGAATTCCACAGCGCGCTACAAGTTGAGCTTGGATTCCTTGCCCTAGTTGCGGTCCTGGTAATGCTTCCATCTTACTGGCTTTGAAGGCAGCGGGTCTTGATATGGGATGCTTTGGCTATATATAGGAAGCTGCTGCTCTAGAAAACAGCTGATTCAGATCCCAAGGAAGGCCAGTGCGATCGACATTACATCATCCATTACTCGGCGGAAAAAGACGTCAGATATATGCACCAGGCGGGGAATCGAAGGCGATGTTCATGATTCCTGCACTAATATTAGATGTACAGCGGGGCCGCTTTGCTCTGCCCGGACTAACGGTTTCACGTTATTGAACGGAATTTCTAACTACTTTCAGGAGATGGCATTGGGGAACGGAATTCATTAGATGTTTGGAAGCCACAGGTCGAACACTCGGCTCTTGGTTCAACTTCCAAAAGTCCGGTGAGGAGAAGAAGAGTAAATGCCTAACAGATTCAGATCCTAGGTAAGGATGCTGGTATACGTACCCGAACTGAAGTTGCGCCATCCCAAAAAACGAAAGGCAACGAATGGGTCTCATCGTGCGGGTAATCGAACCCCGTCTCCCCGGCAACTGATTGCGTTGTTATTCCAGCTCAAGTTTCCCGAAATTCCATGGAAATCTCCCTTCTCGTAGATGAAGTTTAGCGCGATGTTACACAAACCACGGTGCTCTCTACTGGCGCTCAGTCCTGACCATCATGAGGTGCGCCGATTCTGCTCGTTCACCATGGATAAAAAGTTGATATGATGCACCAGTAAGTCAGTGCATGCTCTCTACCGTCCTCAGCCTCGTCGTCTCTAGCGAATAAACAAGAAGGCAATGGCCCAGAGATCTAACTTCTTGAGGAGTTGAGGACCCAGTAAAAAGCAGCGAAGATCGCTCGGCAGGTGAAGAAGTTAGGCGGGGGATATCCAGGCGGACAGCGTAGTAGCGCCCCGGAAGCGTACAGTACTCGTGCGACGGTTGTTCCTATCTTCTTTTTTCTGTTCAGATATCTTAGTGCTCCAGACAATGATTAGTGCGTATAATAACACCTCTGCCAGCGATATTACACGTCTACCGTAACCTCAGTCCATCATAATAAGTATCTAGAGCGGAAGGGTTCAACAAGGATTCAATGTTTGCCGCCAGTTGCCAGCGGGGTTGCCGATCCTAGTTACCGAGGTTGCCGACCGCCTCGGATCCCTCAGTATGCTTTGCCGTAGCGCTTACACGGCCAGTCAACGGAATCAAATTTAATTTCGACCGTGATCCAAGGAAATCTCCGTGTTACGCCGGCGTGGGGTCACAGTCCTCTTTTTTTCTTCTTCCATTTCACTGCCGCCAAGACTCGATGGATTGCGACACCATTGTCAACAAACTCACTCATTTAGCAGACTTTGTTGACAGACAACCTGCGCGCATCCGGGCGCTTGAACTAGAGATTCAAAACCTTGCAAGTCCACGGTCTCTACTTCACGATCAGACGCTCACCGGATACGATATAGGGCCGAACGGCGTCCGAGTCAAAGGAGCGTATTCGACTGCTCGAGTCCGAGCGAGGCCGTCTGCGTCAGAAGATCGTGTCTCTGGAGCGCACCCTAGAAGTGAGAAACGGAGACTTGGTACGTCCCTTGTTGTTTCGTGAACCTTGATTTTTTTTTTTTTTTTTATTTTAATTCATCTTTATTTCCCCTCTGTCGCGTACGATATGGTAGGGACCCCACGTGTACTGTAAATAACTAGACTAGACTATAATGACCATAATGAATTCCTCGGCAGCACTGGGGAGGCGCAGAGCGCAACCACAGCGGGGAAGACCCGCTATATAACGAGAGGCGGAGCCGTCGGGGGAATGAGTATAATAAGTAGACGGGTGAGGATAAAATGGGAGGACACTACCCGCCCCCGTTTACGGGGGGAACCCAATCGAGGCCGGCATTCCTCGGCACGACCGTGGCCAGTCCCTGAGGGAGCTGGACGGCGCTCAGCCGCGTGATCGTCTCGCGAGTCGTAGGGGCATCAAGGGGGGTCAACTCTTCAATCTCCCCGAACACGGAGCGATAGCGACCCGAGCGTGCCACGAACTGGAGCAGGAGGGGGATGAGCTTCGGGTAAGTGAGCAGCTTGTGCAGCACACGGGCGTCGCGGCCGCCGCGGCGCTGTAGCTCGGCGCGCGCATTAGCATGGGCTGGGCAGTGCATTAGATAATGCAAGACCGTTTCGTCGCAACGGTGGCAGCAGGGGCAGAGGGGGGAATCAGCACGTTTTATGCGGGAGAGGTGCTTGTTGAGGATGGTATGGCCCGTGCGCAGTTGCAGCAAGATAACCGCGTGTTTGCGCGGCATCCTGTCCGACAACCGCACATACTTCGCCGAAGGGCGACCGAGCTCGTAGCGCCTGAGTCGATGGAACCGAGGGGACTTCCGCCATTCCGCCGCCACTTGTTGCTTGAGCTGCAGGTTAAACTGTTGCTTGCGGGCCGAACGACTGACGGGGAGAACGACCCCACGGAAGGCTGGAGGGATGGAGTTGGGGGCGGAGGAGCCCTCCTGGGCTGCGCGTTTCGCCTCGACGTCCGCGCGCTCATTGCCTTCGATGTCGCGGTGCCCCGGCGCCCAACGAATGGTGATGTTGATGAGCGGGTGCTGGCGTCGTACCGAGGCCGCGTGGCGATGCAGTTTGTCCCAAATCCAGTGGGAGGGCGTCGGGCGCGGATTTTGGGATGCGTCGATGGCTGGCGTGCTGTCAATGATGATGGTGGCGGCCCCCTCGATGCCTGGCTCCGCCCAGAGAAGACCCAGCCCCAGATTACCGCCGATCCCCTCGCTCTCGTACACCGTGTGGTCGGTGGACGGTCCGAGCTGCAGGCGGCTCGAACGCTTCTCCACCCCGTCTACATACAGCACCGCTGCCGCCCCAACCATCCCGTCGATCCCCGACCCGTCCGAATAAACCTTCCACCTCGCTTCGTCAACTCCCTCTGCCTCCTCTGCCTCCTCCTTCGACCGCGCCTTCTCCACCGCCATCTTCGAGCTCCAGTTCGCGCCGAAACGCACCGCCTCGATCTCCTCCATTTCCTCCGGATTAATCTTGAACTCACCCATAAGTTCATGCAGCGGGGTGCGATGCGACTTGACGTAGCGCTTGGCCGCGTTGGCGACAGGTTTGTGGAGCGGATGGGATCTGGGAAGGGTCGCTAGGCGCACCGCTGCCCCGTGTCGCACCTTCCTCACCAGGTGTTGTACAGGCAGCAGATTAGCATAAGCGTCCAGGACATCCGTCGGCGTCGAGGAGAGGGCTCCCGTGATTGCCAGCGCCGCCCGCCGCTGGATTGTGCGCAGCTTTCCGAGAATAGCTCTGTTGCGTGCCGTACGAGACTTGGGGGAATGGGGGTTGAGGAAGACGTCTGCCCCATAGAGCATACGCGGGACACAGGTGGCAAGGTAAAGGCGACGCATCTGCGACGCCCTTATGCCGCGCGAGGGGCGGGCCAAACGAGCAACTTGCGCGAGCCATCCCTGCCCCTTCGCAAGAGCCGCCGCGCCCTGCTCCTTCCAGCGCAGCTCGCGGTCGATATGTACCCCGAGCAACTTCACAGAGGGGGAGGATTTAATTGTGTGCGCACCAAGTTTGAGCCCGAAGCGGGGCATCGGAACTGTTTTGTTCGGTTGAAAGGTGGATGGGACTCGCTGTCGCGTTGCGTCGAGCATCATGTACTTGGGGACGGAGAAGTGCGCGTTGTGCTCCTCCGCCCAGTCATTAACACCGTTCGGCCTCTGGACCATGTCGCGGATTTTGTTGTGGGTGATCCGGAAAGTCTTCCCGGTGGTGACCAGCGTCTCGTCGTCCACAAAGGTGAAGCCGTGCTCCCCGTGCTTGGAATTGGGAAGGAGCGCTAGGTGGGAATTATACATCAGATAAGGAATCACGGAGTGGGGGTCCCCCTGGTCAAGGCCGCCCTCCACGGCGAACGGCTCCGAGACAAAGTCGTCGAACACGATGCGACTCTCTCGGCCCTCGTATCGCCGCTTCATCCAGTCTGTGTGCTCGCGCGGGACTCCCATCATGCGCATGTCATGCATGAGCCTATCCAAGTCCACGCTCGGAAACGCGCCCTTCACATCCATACAAAGCACCGTGGCGACGTCTCCACGCCGCCACGCATCCTTGATAGTTTTCACCACCATGTGGATCGCATCTGTGGTGGCGCGTCCCGGGCGTGCTCCGTAATGGTGAGCCGGCAGGATACCTGCGCGCTCCGCTTCCGTGGTTAACTGAACCGCCTTAGCCATGTGGTAAAAGCGGGCATCTCCCACCGTGAGGCAGATCGGGCGGTGCGCAGCTGGCACCGTGTAGTTGGCTTTGCCGGGCTTCCGCACAACAATGCTGTCGATCTGGTTCCACCCCGCCGGATAGTACTCGAGGGCGTCGAGCGCACGGAAGATGGGCCCGTAAAAGGGCATGAGAATGTAGGCACATTCCTTGTACACGCAGTTCGCGTAGGAGCCGGCGCGCGTGGCCTTGTAAGGCTTCATCCGCTTGATGACGCGGTGGAGCAACGCGTCTGACAGAGATTCCCACCGGTATGCCGGGGCGGGGTAGACGGGGTCGGGGGGGACGGAAGAGGTTTGCATCTTGGCAGGAAAAAACTCCGCGTAAAACGCAGCGCTCTTTTGCTCATTTGACACTGCTTCCGAGACCCTGCGCGTAGCAGGATCCTCCACCCGCAGGGTCGGGACACGGGCACGCCCCCCATCAGACGGGGCGCCCATGGCCATACGGCCCGCCGTCCAAACGTCGTCGGGATCGATAGTCCCAAGGCTCTCGAGCCACTCCACCCAGCAGGCGGCCTTGGCCATCTCCACCGCGCGCGTGTACGCATTACGCGCTGCAGACGCCTCCAGGTGGATGGGGTGGTCGGGTGCAAAGCGAAGATGGTAGGCCGCACCCCGAAGGCGCTGGCTTTCCTTCTTCTTTGCGGCGAGGTTGTCGTTCCACCAGCGCTTCGAATACGCCGATGGCTTCGACATAGGGATGAACTCCTCAATGACTGCGTCAATCGCGGCTCTTACCGCGCGCAGAGCCTCGTCAACTTCTGCTTGAGTGTGGTAAACCTCCGGGTGGGGCACTTGCGAAAGGGACCCGATGAGCGCCTCCCGGAAGTCGTTCCAGTCCGTCTTGCGCCACATGCGCCGGGGCTGATGAGGGACTACTGTTGGGGCGATGTCGAGTTCGTATACAATGGGAAGGTGGTCCGTTTTGGCTGGGCGGAGGGAAGGGACGGTGTCGCAGGACACGAACGAGCAAAGGAGGGGGGTGGAGCAGAATACATTATCCGGGCGGGTATAATTGCCCGTGCCGGAGGCTTCTAGCGTGGGGATGTCGCGAGGGAGGGCCATCTTCATTGAGTAGCGCGCCAACATCTCGAGTAGGGGCTGCGCCAGAGCTAGATTACGATTCGTAAAAAGGTGGAAATTGCGGACCTCGTCCCACAACGGGTGGTGGCGGTTGTAATCCCCACCCCAGATATATTGGATCGCGTGTCCCGGGCGTGCTGCGTTGGCCGGGTCGCGAAGGTAACATAGAAGGACGTCCAGCGCGTCGTTATTCTCGCAGTCGTTGTACACATTGATAATGCGGATGATGCCCCACTCGCCGCGGAGCTCAACCCCGGTGAGGTCGCTAGAGTCGAGGGGGATGGGCGACCAGGAGGAAGAGGAGAGACGGGTGTTAACCAGAATGAGAGATCGGGAGGCCCTCGGCGCGGCCACGTGACGAGTCGGGTATATGGAGGAGAAGAGAAAATTGGTGCGCGACTGTGCCTGGAAGTCCACATGCGGTTCTTGCACCAGTGCAAAGTCATACTGAGCGGGTTTAAGGGATTGGAGGAAGTCCAGTTGTGCAAACAGAGACCTGTTCAGGTTCTGCTGCCAGATACGCAACCGGCGCGTAGGAGTGGGAGCGTTGGGGGCTTGATTCATTTCCGCCCGGCCACGGGTGCCCCGGGGAGTAGGTCCGCAATGCCCGCAGGGGGGATGGATGAATCGCGCAGCACCGGAACCTCGTCCCGAGCCGCGCCTGTCGTCGCCGGCGTAGCCTCGCCGTCATCAAAGAAGTCCACCGCGATAGGACGCCGGTTTCCCTCGACCGCCTTCCGCTTCGCTATCCGCACTTGTAGGCGCTCCCAAGCCGCCTGCTCCTCCGGAGATCGATCTTCATCCTCCTCACTTCCTGAGTTGCCCCCTAGCACGTCTTCGACGGCCGCCTCTGAGGACGCGCGATCCCGACTAGCCATCTCCTCGTCGACATCATCGCTCCACCTCCCTGACGCGCGGCGCATGCTAGCGTCGTCGTCCCGCGGCATCCCCGCCAGAACACCGCCCACTACAGGTCCACCCACGTCAGTCCGGCCCTCCACAACGCCATCGTCAGTAACCCGCGGCGCCCCCGCCAGATTGCTGCCCGACGCGATCACGCCCGCTCTATCCTCTGGCACCACGGGGGCTCTCCCCTCGTGCAGTGTCGTCTGCCGCATAAGTGGCGCTGCCAACCATCCGTTATCCGGGACGCGGGGAGCTGAAGGCCATCCCCCTCCCATCCGCATGCGCGTAGCTGCCGCAACAGCTCGCGGGAGCCCTGGAGGGGCACCCCAGCTTTTCCTCCCGTCCGACTCCGCACGCCCGCCGCGTTGCGCGCTCCCATCTTGCCAGGTCGCGTTCTGGTTGTCAACGTCGTCCGCGGGTGCGTCCACTCTCTGCCAGCTCTCCGGGTCTTCGGTGGGATAGTACCTGTAGTTAGCTCCTGGGTTACGCTCCAGCGCATATTGCAGCTTGTCTACGAAGATGGGGCAGGCACGGTCAGCCGCCCCATGGCCCTTGTACGGCCTCTTGGCCGCTCTGCAGTTAGAGCACGCCCGCTGGGCGTCAGTAACGCTGCATGCGTCCGTGCGGTGCATCTCCCCGCAACGCGCGCACATATCATGCACCGACGGGCACATGGCCGCCGTGTGGTTAGCCCCCAACAGCTGGCACTTCAGACAACGAATCGGCTCCGACAAGAGCTTCCTAACGTGCACACGCCGTCCATCCACAAACAGGCTGTGGCGGATGGCGTGGTTTGCGGACTCCGCACTGGCAAACTTGAAGATAGCGTGGGCAGACCGCTGTCCAGGGTATCTGCGCGCCGGCGGCTTAATGAACCGCGCCTGCACGAGCTCCCCCTTCGTAATCCCATTCGCCTCCTCGATCCCGGTGAGCACCCCCGCCAGGTTCGGGTCGAAGGTGACTGCCACAAACTCCACCACCACCGAGAAGGCCCGTGGCTTGTACACGGAAGTACCTCCCATGCCGGCCAAAAAAGACTCCATGCGCGCGGGCGCGCGCAGCCAGCTCGCCGCTTCCGCCGACGAAAGGTGGAAGATAACCGCGCCGCTGCGAACCTTGTCGGCGCCGACAAAGGTAGAACCAGCTGGCGCCACACTCCCTCCCAATGCCGCAACCGCCGCAGTCAGCGCCAAGTTAGCTTTCACAACCAGCTCTTTTTCGCTGAGCGTTGATAGCCCATAAGACTCGACCGCCGGCGACCGGTCGACCATGATCTGCCGCTCCTTCGAGGCTGCGGTAGCCACAGCCGCCGCGTGTCGAGCCGGCACCGCTCCCCGGGCTGCCGCCGCCGCATACGACGTCTGCGTCCCCGTCCCCGCTGCATGCTGGGGAGCCACCACAGGAGGCGTTGCCTCCATCAACTCCACGCGCTCAAGCGCCGCCGCCACCCCCTTCTCCAACCGCTCCGTCAGGGTGCCCAACTCCATCGCCTGCTCCTCAACGGTACGCGTCAATACCTCCGCCGCGGCACGCAACTCGTGCACCATGCCTCCTGCCTCCCCCTCGGGGGGGGCATAGCCACCTTGCGCCTCCGCGAAGGCCAGGACCTTCTGCACATCCACCGACGTCGCGTGTAGTGACTCCTCCAGCCCCCGCAAAACATCGTCGTCGCGCCTTTCCAGGATAAATGCCACAGCACGCACCGCGTTCTCGTGAACAACCGACGTGGGCAACCCTTTCATAGCTGCCGCCACCCGGAGTAAAACCAGCGATAGCGTCTCCAAGGAGGGGCACTCATCTGCATCTTCGGCCAGAAAACCTGATTGCACCAGGTATGTGCGGGCGCCAAGGATCCCACCCAGAGACCAGACAATCTCACTCATCTTGTACAGCTCATCCCTGTTCTTCCCTGCGTGCGCGGTCACCATGGCGGTCGGCGTAGCGCGCGTTGACGGGCGCGCCGTTTTGCTCGACTCCGCTGCTTTCGGCGGTGTTTTGGACTGAGACTTCCCCGGGGGCACCATAGGTGCCTTATGCATGCCAGGGGATGTGTATTAGGGTATAACTAAGAAGCCCAGGACCGTTGCGAGCTGCGATGCGTGCCCCGAAAAGTTTACGGTGGCGCCGATCGTGGCTTGTTGTGGTTTGTTGCCAAGAGAGTCCCCGTGAACCTTGATTAAAACGACACACGATGCAGGAGCGTTCAGCCACGGAGTCCAGCGAGCGGATTCGGAACCTCGAGGCCTCTTGGCGTCAAGAGGTTGTTTTGCTAGAGCAGACCAACGAAGATATTGTACGTCCACGTCTGCGATGCTAAATTGGAATCTCAACGAGCGCGTGAACAATAGCGACGCTCCGCCTCGGAGAAGACTGAATACATTCAGAAGCTCGAGGCGGAGCGTATATCTCTTCGTCAGGAGATACAGTGCTCGGAGCGCAACATCAAAATCAAGAAAGATCAATACAACGTAGTGAGCATCTTCATAGTTTGTTCAGGTGGTCGTTTACTCGACTGTATCTGTCTCGTGGTTCTATCCCTATCCACAGCTGCAGTCCGAGGGAGACTCCTTCCACGGCTGCGCCTGTTATTCTATCCGGCTGCACCCCACCAAAAATTCTTTCTGATACATATACCTCGCAGAAGATCGCCAGTAACCAAGATCCCGTGCGAGCCGTCAAGCAGAATATTTTGAAGCAAGAGCATGACGAAGTGGTGAGAGCTCTCTCTCATGTCTATGACTGCGCTATCCCCCTTATGCTGTCTTGGCGTCTCGCAGCCAAACACGGCTCTCATAGAGACGCGCCAGAGGTACCGGGATGAGCATCGGCAGAACGGGGAACTGCAAAAGGTGAGCGTCCGCGTTTTCTCTCAGACCCCGACAGCTGGAATTGTCACAGAAATGTGCAGCCCAGGAGAAGAAACTTCAGGAAAGCGTGGCGATTGCCGCAAAGGCTTTGCGGGAGGTATGGACTTTCTGCGACCGCATGATATGTGTGCTTACCGACCCCAGAGGATCGAAGTAGAGAAGGTGGGTTGCAAATTGAAAGTCTGATCCGATGTGGCTTACCTCTACGGGGTAGAGAATGGAGGGCATTATTGTCGAGACGCAGGAGGTGAAGAGAAAGTTGAGCGATTTACAGCGGGCGAGTCTAACAATATCCTCTTCGAGTTCTTGTTCGTATTGACTGGATCTTGGCAGGTATATGACGCCCGGAATGCGGCGAACACGGCGACCATAGCTGCGAAGTCGGCGATTATCAAATCTAATGTCGCCGTATGTTATCTCTTTATACTACCGTGGTGGATACTAGGTCGTACCTTAGGAGTTGGAGATTCTGCGAGGAAAACTTGCTGGTCTCAACACTCTAAGCGATGTTCGTACAATCGTTTTTGCTGACTCCTTGTTATTCCTCACTGCGTATTAATACAGAAATGTAGCTCGCTCGAGGCGCAGAAAGCTTCCCTCACGAATACCTTGTCAGATATTACAACAAAGTATGACTCGGGCAAGATCAAGAACGCTGAATTGAACAAGGTGCGCTATCTCCTTTATGGGAAAATTGGAGCGAATGGAACGTCAATCCAGACGTGCGGTGTAACAAATGAATTGGTGGTGGGCCTGGAGCTGCAAGTCAAGGAGGTAAGTCGTTCTCTGACTCTCGAATAAATTGATTATTGAATGGGATTCTAGAGTACCGACCGCGCGGAAGTGAGTAATCTCCGATGAATCTTAATTTTTATTTGAGTGCGAACCACCCCAGCGCTATCGTTCAAAGTACACCAAAATCAAGAGTCAACGCACAGAACTCCGCGAGGTGATTATAATGCATCACCATTGTGAACATTGATTCATTCCTCTGGAAATTTAGAAAGTCGTAGACCTCGAAGGTCAAATTAAAAAGCTGACAGCAGTCTCGGTACCCCCAATGCCAGCGGTTCAACCCAAGGATCCTGCGCCGGCAGTTGATAGATCTCTTATTGAGGTACGCACTTTTCTGCACCTGATATCTGATTGGTCTGACTCGGCATGACTGTTTCGGGCGCCTTCAGTCGGTAAGAGTGCCGCCTCGGTTGTAATACTTGTTGATGCACTAGTCCTGGGCAGATCTCCTATAACGTCGCCCATGCAGAGTACCGAAAATACATGAAGAAGCTTCCAACCCCAGTCGCACAGCCTGAATTAGACGCATTGCGACAGATTTGCAAGGTCGGTAACCGCATCATCCATGCCCGTCTTACTCTGGTATGTCGGCTGAGCATGTTTCTCTCTATCTCTCTCTCTGACCATGCCTAGGATCTGCAAAGGTCCGACAGCGATTGTTCTGATGGTTCATGCAGCATTCGGGGCGATGTATTGTATCTCCCTGGGGGGCGCATTTTTCCTATGAGCCGCAATCATTATATCGTATTCAGTCCAACCCAGAGGTACCACGCCGGGACCTGGGCGGCCTTCTCGGACCAGCTTATCGACGGCAGTATCCGCGAGTTGTTTATCCAGCGCAAAAAGTCCGTCTCCTACATTGGGACGTACAAATGCCACGACCTCAGCAGGTTATGTCCCGGTGGGACGATGGTACCGCCAGCTATAGTAAGTCAGACTTCCGTAAGCCCTTTATACCTCCCTCATCTCTCATAGTCCCAGAAGGAAATCCGAAATGCAGCAGGCCTGGAAAGCATCGCAAAGCCAGATGACGTCATCCCAGAAGGCTTTCCGGACGGAGTTTTGAGGGTCAAGGCGACGGGGCTGCAGTGTATCGGGTTCGATCACACCCTGTATGACGCGTTAAGGCCAGAAATCTCAGATGGGCTCCCGAAAGGCGAGAAGCGCAAGAACGACGATAAGGGCGGGAAGGAGCCCAAGAAACGCAGGAGGGTTTGAAGGGTCGGGGTATGGTTCTCTAGTCGCTTTCAAGTCACTAGATACAAGAGTTGTGGTGCGGCTTGTTGGCCGAGCCAGAAAGACACTATTTCCCACTATATCGAAATATTCCCGATAGCCGTGCTGCCAGCCAGGTTTAAATTCGAGTTCGTGGTTCCGAGGTGTATCTGCCAGCGCTTCGCCGCGGCTCGGACCTGCCGTAGTACTACAACGTGCCCGCCCCCCACGGGGAGCCTAAAATCCGCGTGTCAGCTCGCGAATATGTGGACTCGGGAGGCCCTTTGATCGACCTCAGGGAAGAGAGTGGACGTACCGCCGTGCACCTCATTCAGGTTCGTGAGCTGCGCGAACGCGGGCGCATACCCGAGTGGGACCTAGAGCACACCGTGGTGCACGAGCGTGCTGAGCGTCGCAAGCACGGTGCTCTCCTGCCCGCCGCCTGGTCCCGCGGTGGAGACGAACGCGCCGGCATACTTTCTCGCGAGCGCACTCGTCGCCCAGAGGGAGGAAGCCCAGTCCCAGAAGGCCTGTGCATCCACGTCAACGTCAGGCTAGGAGGGAAGGGAGGAAAGGGAGAAAGAAGCGCAGAGGGACGCACCTTCTACTGCGCAGGAAAGTTCCCAAACCGTGTGGGGATGCCCATGAGGTACGCGTCATGCGCTGCGAGCGCGTCGGGCGTGATGAGCGGGTACGCGGGATTCGCCGGCGCGTGCATCTTCGTCAGCACCTCCTGCGGGAGTGTCTCCGCGACCCTTAAATGGTACCCCAATTCCGAATCATCAACAGCCGCACAAACTGGGTGGGAAGGCTGGGACGCACCGGAAGATCGTGGCGGCGCCGCCCACCTGCTCGATGCCCCTCTTCACCGCCTCGGCCACTGCACATACACCTCGGAGTCAGCGCACGCACGACGCCTCGGATGCAGGGGCGCGCGACGCACGCTTGGAGATGTGCCCGTGAATCAACCGTTCCCAACCCTGCAAAAAATATCATCTTTCAAAACGCAGCTGCTGGATGAGAAAATAATTTTCATCCGTCCGCTTATGGCTTGAACCCGAATCGAACGAGACTAGTAATCCTTGTGTGCAGTGTTCATGGAGATCCACTACATAATGAAAATGCCTGATGCTTACCTCTTCGCTCTCAAGCCTGCTTTCCTCTGCTTGAGGATCTAAGTTTGTGTTCCACCGGTCCATGGTTCTGCCTCAGTTTAAAGTAGGATGCCTGTTCCTAGAATAGTGGCACTGGGGAATGCCCAAAAATATTCAATTATTGATTTACAGATACAGGGCCACCGTCCCAGGCAGCACCACCTTCAGCAAATTGGACTGACGCGTTTGCTGGGCCATGCTTGCGCCACAGATTCGACGCGTCAGTCACATGATGTTACAGCAAAAGTTTACGTCCACAGGTATATATTGATTGGACTCGAGAGTTATTCGCCGCACGAAATTCCCTACACCCAGAAATCTTGTCCCAATCTCAGGTACGTTATGTAGTCTCCGGAGTCAGCGTCAGTTGACTCAGTTCGGACACAACTTCAACTTAAACCAGGCGGCCTCACATCTCTGAGGCACTTAAAACGCGGAAAGTTATACTTTGTAGATGCTGACCCGATGTCTTTCGCTGTTCTTGGTCGACTAAGGAACCGGTCATACATATCACCGAATACTGAGGTCGCCGGTCATTTTCAATACCCCACCGACAGAGAAGAACGCGGAAGTAGCGGATTGTCTTTCGCGAAGACGCCTGACTTACGATAACGTCCGTCTTCCGCGTCGAAATAAACCTGGACTGCGAAATAATCCCCCTTCGACTCGAGGTGAATAGTCGAAGCGGGTCATTTTATAGGTCATTCATGTACAAATTAGTTGGTCTTCTATGGGGATGTCATTTCTCGCGGCTGATTGGAAGCAATCAATGAAACACACCTGAATCTTCCGTTCACGCTCAGTTTCTCGATGATCGCCACCGATTGAGTCCTGTCCAGCAGGCAAGGAAAAAGAAAAAGACGACGGCAACGATGGAGGTGAGCACCCCGCCAGTCAGTCCGGGCCGATCCCGCGCAGACTGGAGCGCAGTGTCCTGTACCACGAAGTTATGAAGGCCCTCTGGACAATCGCCCTCAGCGATTGAATTTGTTTTCTGTAAATTTTATTTTTCACCCGCGGGTTCCACATACCCAAGAACACCCAAGGCCAATTATATATGCAATTTCCGTTCGATTCCTGTCTGCGTGAGAACTCTGGCCTCTGGGTGTGATGCGTGACCGCCGTAACTCTTTTCCCTCCTCGACGCGCCCCTGAGCAAATCCTCTCGCAGCCTCCCGCACTCTCTATGGTCTCTGCCAACAAAGTCAATCTGGATGTTCTGGAGCTTCTCTTCACGTATCTCGCTTGAAACAACCTCGCATCGGTCGCGCTGTCCTTTTTCCGATTCGCGGGGTGATTCGGCGGCTGTACCCCACGCTGCAGTTCCATGTCGCGCACGCAAAGCGGTATTCCGCATCCATCCTTCACGTCCGGCACCACCGTTGATAAGGATGCTATGCCAGTGATAGCTTCGACGACGAGAAGGTCTCCATCTCCGAGGCTGAGAAGGAATCGCGCCCCGGGACGACATTTTCGATGTAAAGGGTGAGTGAGCTAAGGCATATATACCTTTGACGAGGCTCCTGTTCTGAGCCTTTTCTCAGGTGATGCCGACGACCACGCGTACGCTCCGCTGCCCTGCGATTAAGATGACCCGTCCACTAAGGTCTTAACTTGGCGGTGCGTTTATCCTCGGCTATTCACTGCACATTATTGATTTATTACTCTCCAGATTTTTAGTACTCTCCGTCACCTTCACGGCGCTCAGCGATTGCTGACCCGATGCGCTTTTCCCCCGTAGGTTGCTCGATCTAACGGCGCTCACGATTCACGATGCTTATCTATTATATTTGAAAGACATACGTCCCGTATTCGAGTGAGTAGTTACTCCCAAGTTCACTGCCCCAATCTCAAGTTCATCTCACAGTCTCCTTTGTCCAGATGGCGAGTCTCTACTTTGGGAAGCTCGTGGCTGCTGGCCTTCACTGAAAGAAGATTGATTTACGTTCTGCCTCGGGAGCCACGGTCACGCCGCACATTTTGTTTGAGCGTTCCACAACGAGTAGAACCCCGCCCCATTTTCTTTTTAACGTGCTCTCGACTAACGTCCCGCCGAAACATGTTGCGATTGTCCTGGCGTAAGTCGGGTGGGATATGACATGCTCATGCGCCACAGGGCCAACACCCATGCGACGAACAATCTAGGAGACTGCGTCCGTGCCCTGCTTGCCGACGAGGTATGCCGCTTGCGCAACACCGCCGCTCACCGTCATACTTAGTGCCAGCATCAGCCGATGAACGCCTGGCTTGCTGTCCTGTCGTGTGGAGCGCCGTGTTCATTGAGTTTTCGTTCGTAGGCTCATGGTCCGCCCTGCAATTTTGTATCTTATAACACCCCATGACTCCCCATTCTAGGCGAACTTCCCTGGCTTTGGGTATGCCCCACTCCTTTATGAGCTCCTCCGATGCCTTAACCGGTGCCGGCTTTGCAGCCTGGGCGGCGTGGGCTGGCGTGGGCATGCTTAACTTCACACGGTGATCTACTAGCCATACTGGTTGCAGGTCAACACGTTTATTGCCTAGCGCGCTGGGCGGTGCGTGGCAGAAGGAACTCTACCCCATTCAGTCGCAGTCGCTGCGCCTGACCAACGACTCGAACTATCCTTCTTTCACCCTCATAAATGCAGACTACACCCTGAACGAGACGCTGTAATTCATCGGCCCGCCCGAGATGTCTGCGCAGCTGCGCTCGGGGTCGACATATAGAGCGTTGACCGAGACGCTGCAGATACACGGTGTGCCCGAGCAAGATCATCAACTTCCTCCCCTCCAAGGGGCTGATGCTCTTGAAGACTCTTCGTTGCGCTGGGGTTCCGCGCTTCATCGGATGTCGCCTCGTTGATTTCCATCTCACTTTTGAGTGCTGACGGGAAACAGGCAGTTCCCATGGCGTACGCTTATACCGTCTCGGGTTATCAGGTCCCCGTTGGGTAGGATGTGATTTTGTGGTTTCATCGGGCCAACTGGTGCGCAGATATTTCAACGGGTTACTGAATGGGCACGTCATCAACGCCGGAGGCTCCGAATCGCGCTTTCGTACCGGATCATCTTGGGCCAATTCTCGTACTAGGCGTGCAGCACTTCGTCGGACATGAAACTGTGAGTCGCATATATTTGTTCCGCAGTGTCTGATCCTCACATCATTTAGCAGTGGCATTACGTGCGCTGCGCTGGACCGAACTTGTTTTTACCGCGACTAACCTTTCGCCCTAGTTCTATATCCCTCCGCGCGCAGCGGTGTTTGCACAGAGCAGGGGTATTCTCAGTGGTGTCCCGGTCAGGTGTGCCATTCTATTCTCTTGTTCTTGCCACTCTCGTTACACCGTCAACAGCTCCGCGAGTATCCACTGGCTTTGTTCCTCGTGCGCCCTCCTTCTATGCATTGATGTTCATAAACTTATCATGAATGCTCGAATCCCAGGTCGTAAACACTCAGGCTGGGTACCTCGACGACTCGCAAGATAGTATTCTGACATTCTCAGACCGTCATCTAGCTCAATACCGTGTTCGTGCTCGTTGGGCCAAAGAAACTCTTTGATGATCTCTTTGATGATCTCGTATATATGTTCCTCCCGCCTACCCTTTGATACGCCTGACTTTGCTCGATCAGAATTATCTTCGGCGCTGTCCAACATTTTGCGCTCGCGAGTGCTAGTTCGAATCTCAGGTGTACTTGAAGTGGTTGCCTCTCTACTCTCGGGCCTAGAACTCACATACGAAGTTTTTTGAAGCGCTGGGGGCTGCACAGCAACAATTCGGATGTGGTATACGGAAAATCCCTTTATGGGAGGCTCACAACTAATATTAGCGACAGATTCGACTGCGTCCGATTAGTTCAAATTACGTTCAAATCTGTCCCAGTACTTGCCCTTTATGATCTCTTCAATACCGCTCTGAAGGAAGACAGAAATAAAATTCACGCTCATTGCTTGCTAGCTGGAATTCACGTAGTCAACCGCCCTCTACGACGATTGAATTTTTTCTGTTATTTTTACTTTGCCCCATTAACCAGCGTGTTGGCGGGCAGACAGAATTGGTCACACGTACCAAAAAGTACTCAGCGCTGCGTGCGTCATAGAACCGTTTGCAGTCTATAGAGCTGTAGGGAACGCTTCAATATGTCAATTTCGGTTCGATTCTTGTTTGCGTGAGAACTCTGGGTGTGATGCGTGACCGCCGTGACTCTTCCCATCCTTTCCTTACGCGCCTTTGGCCACTTCCTCTTGCCGCCTCCCTCGCTCTCTATGGTCTCTGCCGATAACGTTAATCTCGATGTCTTAGAACTTATCTTCACGTATCTGGCTGGGAACGACCTCGCGTCGGTCGCCCTTGTCAGCCGGTCCTTTTTCGCGGGGGTGATTCCGCGGCTGTACTGCACGCTGCAGTTCCGCGTCGCGCATGCCAAGCGGTACCCCACGCTTATGTCGCCCTTTTGCGCCGTTGCCGCGCACCCAGAGTTTGCCATTCATGTCCGTCATGTCGGTGAGTCCGTGCCACCGTGGATACTCGTCTGCGGCTGAGGAGGGAGGTTTGCATTGCAGACATCCGCACGGTGCCTTTGATGAAGACGCAGTGCAACCCGAAGTTCATTCTTGAATGCACGCGCGCGCTTGCACTCTGCCCGAATATCACCTCGTTCCGTTGCAGCACCACCAGCGGGCTGCCGCCGCTGCTCTCCGCGTTGCAACAGAAAGACCGCCTCCGAAGCCTGCGCGTCCACGCAAACCTCACGCCGGCGCAGGCAACACGTCTCGCCCGCCTCCCTCATCTCCGCGACCTCACACTCGACTTTCCGTCGGGGAGTCTCCTGAATGCGCTTCCACGCTGGGCGGGCCTGCTGCAGAATAATCTCACGAGCCTCACACTCTTCGTGCGTGCGGTGTCATTTTATATCGCCTCAATTAACTTATCGCGCGCGTAGATGGCGCACGAGCTGAATGAGACGGTTCTCGAGTCCGCGCTCGTCGAGCTGCCCGGGCTGCTCGCGCTACATATCATCGGCTGCAACAAGGTCGACCACGTAACCGTCCTCTCCCTTGTGTCGCACACGCCGAACCTCGAGAGCCTCTCCATGACCACCGCGGTGCGTCCCGCCCCTTCCTCTCTTCCCCTCGCTGATGACGCTGTCCCGTCCGCAGGAAAACGCCCGTGCGCTCCCCACACCGCCCTCCCCGCTCCCTTTTCTCCGCTCCCTCGCGCTCGACGCGCGCCTCCCGCCCGGGCCAGTGCCCACCACCACCGCCGTCCTCTCCGCCATCCTCACCCACCTCTCCGCGGCTTCCCTCACTTCCATAATCCTCAAGTTCCCCGGCACCGGCGCCGGCGCCGTCGGGCCCAGCGCGCCGCTCGCGGCCCAGCTCCTCTCTTTACACGGTCCTAGTCTCAAGACGCTCGCGCTCGTCGACTGCGCGCCGGGGACGACGGACACGCTTCCTGCGCTGTGCGGCGGGTGTTCGCGGTTGGAGAGGTTGGAGGTTGCGGTGCCCGTGCGCGATTTGGTGTGCTTCCCTTCTTTTTGCCCTACGTGTACTGACGCCCCCGCAGACGCTCTTCGGAATAGCCCTCGCGCGCTCCACCACACTGCGTACCCTCGTCGACCTCGCGGCGCACACGCACACACACGCCGTGCGCCCTGCGCTCACGCAGGACGGCGTCCTCGCGCTGATGGCCAGCGTGCCGAGTTTGCGAACGGTAGTTAGTGGGGGGCGGGTGTGGACGGTGCGTGCGATTTCCTCTTGGCGCATTTCGGCACTTTCGCCCGCGCGCTTTCGCATTCGTTCCTTGTTTCGGCGTCCTTGGTTTCGGCTTCGGTTTTCTCTACCCTCGTTCTTGCTCGGCATTGCTGATGTTTTTTTCAACGTTTGCAGCGTCGAACGGGCGCGGCCGCGGGTGCAGGAAAGGCGGGCGTGAGCCTCGAGCGGCGCGCGGCGCATGCCGGGGCCGTGCATTGGTTCGTGCCGCGCGAGTGAGTGAGGGGGTCGACAATGTATATTAATCTCCATGCGTCTTGATGTATATACAGATATACATGCAGATTTTCTTGTTGTAGAGCGCGCACTGCATTATCCCTCGTGGGTAGTTGGGCACGGTAAACTCTTCAAGATGAGCCCGCTTGCAATTTTCTCCTGGCTTGGGAATAATGCTCCTCCGCAAGTTATCTATTGCTGTTATCTTACATCGTGAGCAGATATATGCTCACTTACAGACCCCCCCTCCCGGTATTAGTATCACCATGCAGGACGATCCCTGGCTTGATTTACGCCCCTGCCGATCCCTTGATTGTGAGCCCTCGATCATCTCGGGCTCAGTTTCACTTCATTTCGCTGACCGCTACGATATTCCAGGACTTGTTCTGACCTCAATTCCCTTCGCTTACCGCTGCGAACGGGCCTCGAGTAGCCAACTTGACCGGATTTCTGGTGTTTACACTGTAAGACTTTTAACTCCAGATCTATTTCTTTCACCTTATCTACGGCACGGTTCGTACGACCCAATAGGCGACGAGAAGATATAGATGCAAGAGAAACTTCGGAAGAGCCGCTGTAATTTCTACCGATACCCCGTAACTTCCCAGTTTCTGTCTCGATCTCTATTCCGTTTGACTTACCAACCCTTCGTCTTGCTCTAGGGCCATTCGGCTTCAATTGTCTTCGGCACGCTTCGACGACCTGAGGTAAGTATTGACTCAGGTCGAGACCAGGACTTAATATATGAACTCGGGTTCCATTTTTTGTCGACTGGGGTTGTTTGTAGTGTTTCAATGTCTCTCACTGCCATGAAAGTCAAGGACCGGATTTTTCACCCACTGGAATTTCTTGATTAAAATATCAGTTTGTCGTTCCACCGCCCAGCAATGTGCCATCGGCTCTGACGCGTGCCCATTCGAGACTCGAGCCATGCAACAGGTGCACTATTGGTTTTTGTTCCTTCCTCCTTGCTCTCATCCGCTGAATTGATCTCAGTATAGAGTTATTCCCTCCTCATGTTAGGCACTCGGGCCATTAGATAGCAGTGTGGTGGTTTTTTGTTCCTTCCCTTTGCTTTTCCGCTAATTAGTCTTGGTTCTAAGTATATAATCATTCTCCTCAGTTGCTCAGCTTATTTTTGTGCATGCAGGGCCCTCCGCTTCTGCAATCAAGATGTGATCTGTTTCCTCACAACCTCCCGTGTGATAACAGCTGACTTGCTCGGGTCTGTGAACCAACTTAACTACTGGCTCTTTTCTTATGGTCCTGCAAGCTTCAGCCCTCGCATTCCCTCACTGCAAACTCCATCATGATGTTCTCTGGTGTCTTGCCTCTCCCAACAACATTTGCCATGAATTCATACTTCCAGGGTCATGTATCCCCTGTACCGCTCTTGTATGAACCAGTCTACAAATACGAAGACAAATAATCTAAAGCAAAAATTTGAGCGCATGGTCGTTCTTATTCTTGCCCTTCCTGTAAGCTTGCCTCTGCTTGAACAGTTCGAGCCCTTTGCACCCCTGCCTCCATGTGGACCAGAGCCCACTAGAGTTGCGTGGCTGTTATATCCTGAGCCGAAGAAGGATCAACCGATCCTGATGAGGTCCGAAACCGGAAGGTTCCGTAAACCCGGGCAGGACCGGAATGTCCTGGGGTTGGCTTGTTCTCGCAAGCACCACACTCAGCAGGGTGTGCGACTTGTCTGGCTGTCAAGCCGGGACGAGACGGAGGTGTGATGCGACACAGAGGGCTAGCCCGAAATGGTACTAGTCCGGAAATGGCAACAGGATTGATGCCATGTCACGCCCGAAGGTAATGATGGTCGTGAAGCAAAGAAGAATGCTGAAGGGCAATAAGGAAAGGATAGGAATGAATAGGTAAAGGGCCGAAGGGCCGGAAGAAGATCTAAAAATAGATCAAGGATGAAATACGGAAGTCTCCGGAATAGAAGGACGACGACCGGAGGGAGAATGTGAAAGGTCAGGAAAGAATACCTAACGAAAGAGAAGCAAAGGAAAGGTTCCGAGGAAAGTCCTGGATGGGCCGATGGAATGTCCCGAGAAGTGGAAAGTGCCAAAGGGCAAGGAGGCGGTGACTGAAGACTCCGAAAGGAGGAAGAGGCCAAGGTCGAGGCCAGAGGCCCGAGGCCGACGCCCGAGTGACCTGAGAATCCGAGGCATCAAAATGACCAAAGGCTCCGAAAGGAAGAAGGGGCCGAGGCCGGGGACTCCGAAAGGAGGAAGAGGCCAATGCCGAGATCCGAGTGATCCGAGAAATCCGAAAATAGTCCAAGTCGGCTCTGAGATCGGAATCCAAGGGAAATGGTGAGGCGAATGCCGGTGATGTCGAAATAGCAAATCCCGAGGAGGGATGATCAGCCCGGAGTGGTGGAGGTTGCCGAACATCGGAAACGTCGGAGGGCGTAGGGAGAGAAGTGAAGTCGAAATATGAAAGGACGTCCGGAGATCTAAATATAGATCCGGAGTCGAGGCGAAGATGAAGACGAAGGACTCAGTCCATGAGTGGAAGCATGGAACAACATTTATTTTCCAGATAGCGTACAGTACAAGTGTACGGAATATTTATACTAAGTCATAATTACGTATGGCCGTAAAGTCCATTTCTATATTAAGTAATCAGAAACGGAAGAAGCCGCAAGTGAGATGTGCGGAGCGGTGAAGACCGAAAATGAGTAAAATAAGATGAAGTAAAAGATGAATGAACGGGAAACACTCAGTAAGCCTTCATTGCGTAAAAACCCGGAAGCCCAAAATATCGGGAAGTCCCGGAGACCTCGGAACTTTGGAAAAGCTCGAAATAGCTCGGAAGCTGCACGGATATAACAGTGGCATTGTAGTGCCTGTATCGCACTCCTTCTGTGTTGAGTCCCTCCAGAATTAGAGCTGACACGAGTAGGTCGGCTTTGTATATTCCACCCCGAGGAATACCCTATTGAATCGGGATTCAACGTCGGAGTCGGCGGTACGAGTCGAAATCTCCCTGAAGGCCCAGGCCATCTCATGTGTGTACATCCCAGCAGGCCAAGCACCAAATCCAGCGGGCACCAAGACATGCCCCCTGTCCGGGCCGTCCCACAGAGTATCAGCAGCGTTGATATCGATACTGCTATCTGATGAGCGCTCCTGCTTGACAATCACCTCAACGCTTGCGGAATGGGAGCGGGAACGAGACCGCAGCGGGAATAGTGGTGATGGCGGAGAGCTTGTCAGATCGATCAGCGCAGTCGAGATTGATGGCCTGGTGGATAATGCTAACAGAGTGGACGCTGAAGGGAACACTGGGCTGGGACTATGCAGAGCAGGACGTGAATGGCACGGGTGTGATCCAGTCGTCCGCGCAACTTGAACTACACAGTTGGAATGGTCCTGCTCGTGGTCTGGCTTGCGTTTTGAGGTGAGTGAAGTGGTCGCTTTGCCAGATTTATGCGCAGGGGCGTGAAGCTCAATCATCTTGTTGATGTCACAACAGACGGTGACATTGATGCGGCGCACAAGTATGTCTGCTGCGCGACAACTTGGAAGGTAGTGTTTATATCTTCATGCCGCCATAGCCCAGAGGGAAAATCATATATTGAGAGCTTGTTGTTTGGCGTAAGCCCCATCTTGCAAAGGAGATTTGGGCATTCAGATAGATTGAAGTAGGGAAGGGTGGAGAGGACTTGCTCGTGGAAATGATCTGGGTCCTTGTTGTCCTAGATGACGATGGTGAGCAAGATGAGACACACTGCAATCCAGCTACAGACGCACCTCAGCAAAAAAGCAAATCTGAACCTCGTTCTGGAGGCGTCTCGCCTGCAACCGCTTTGCCGCCTCCTCCTCCTCCTTCTTTTGTTAGTTGGTGATGCCCACTTTGTACTGGGCCTCCCAGGCGTTGTTGTCCAGAGGTTTGCGGTAAAGCTTGGCGGAAAGAGGAGCAGCGGGACCATCAAGGGGTAGTGCAGAAGCAGACATAGATGCAGGAGGGAAAACAGCTGGCGGGTGTGCCAGCGCAGAGGGATTTCCATTGGAGGCGGTGGGGCGCATAGTGGCAGCCCTTGTTCTGCTCTTGGCAGCATTGCTTACAAAAGTTGTGAGTGCATCCCTTAGCATTGGCCAAACGACCACAATTCTTGCGGGCACATCCAGGTTTGGATCTTGCAGCAGGCTGCGCATTGACAACGGTGTTGCTCGGCGGGTGTGGAAGAGGAGCTAGCTAGTTGGTGTTATGGATATACGCTAGTTGCACGGCCTAGTTAGCCTCGATGTACTCCTATTACCTTTCTCGACTTGTTACGACCAAGTTCAACATGTGTTTGCCTTTGTTGTTCTGAGTCACTTGACTCAGCATCAGCCGCCGGAGCTGATAGCCGGATCCCGGTGGTTGAACCTCGACTCAGTCTGAGTCAAGAAGTGAAGTGTGACTCATAGATAGCACTTAGTAAGCTATGTAGATGATTTGTATAAATACTTCGTGTCGGTTCCAGGAACCGGCACTCGATCTTGAATACATACTTCCATCATCTCTTTCTCAGCGTGAATTAAGTGAGACATTCTAAGCACGTTGTATAACTGCTTCGAGAGTTGAACGACCTGAATCTTACCTGATGCAGTAGCTCAGTTAAGCATTTGGAAGCTGTCCTAAGTGCTGTACGCCTGAGCGCTGCGCACACATTTTACGTGTTTTAACCGTAATTTGGCAGGTCACACTGACATCGACGCAAGCCTCCTTGCGGTAAGGATTTGATTGAATCTAGTAGCGGCATGCTTTACAAGTGTAAAGTAAGCTGATCTCTAACAGTTGGGGAGGTGGTGGCAAGCCTTGGATCTAGAACTGGGATCCTGGGGGTTGGCGAATGGAAGGCTTCGTTTCGACCAAATGGGTCGTTGTTGCTGGGGCCTTGGCCAGGACTAATCACGTACAGGTCGGTGGAGGGCGATGGAGGTGGTATCCATCGGAAGAAGTCGCAGTTGTTGCACTTGAAATTGTTAAGATGGAGAGAAGTTCACCATTAACGGGATGCACATACCATCTGAAACCACAAATCCTTGTGTGCGGGGTTTTTGGTACCGCGGTATTGGAGACGAGCAGGAATTTGGTTATCGCATGTTGGGCAATAGATGTATAACACCATTGGTCTCGAGAAGTTTTGTGCTGGGTGGGCACGTTGTTCAGAAGCACTGCTGCGAGGAAGAGGTGAGTGAAGAAGAGCAATGTCACGAACATGGGAAGTGTCACAATGTTACATCCCAGTAACACGAAGTCACACAGTCTATGAAGTATATCAAGTCTACCAATTCTACACGACTTGTTGAAGTATACAAGGTCTACAAGGTTTACGGCCATCTCCCAGGTATACCAAGTATCTCGTATACCTACATATACTTCTGTATTCATGTATGTTCTCAGGAACTTGTCCACATATATTACCTACATTTTAAAGTTCATTCTATTTTAGAGGCCGGCGACTTGAATAGTTGGATTATATTTTGCGAGGCTAAGTTCAGAGGAGGGACCTTATGATAGCATGGTAGTATACATCTATGGGACTATACAAGTAGAATACCCACATCTACAAATTCACTCTCATTGAGATGCCTGAGATGTTTGAAGAGCTACACTGAACTTCAGTTGCATTTGAACCGTGGGCTCAGTAAGAGTCACCTTAGTCTCGGACCGACCCTCATGACATCCCAATTTGGGAACCCTGTCATGAGGGTCTGGGCTGTAACCAGCCAAACAACCGTACATGGAGCTCTTGATTTGCGCTTTTTGGTGTTGTTCAGGGACTTCTCAACCATTTTTCACAAAAGTTTGGAGCAAGATGTTGAGATATGTACTACTAAAGCTCCTCAGAATATTTTCAAATTTATTTGTGGCCTTATTTCTATCTACTGAAGGTTGCGAAGTTCTGGGGTCCTAGTCGGGCTGTGAACACCGGTCTCCTTGGTGGCGAAAAAGCCGGGGTCTCAGTTTGAGAGCTCCATGTACGGTTGTTTGGCTGGTTACAGCCCAGACCCTCATGACAGGGTTCCCAAATTGGGATGTCATGAGGGTCGGTCCGAGACTAGAGTCACCTGGGGTCTGCCAATGGTAACTTGGTTATCCCAGAAATCCTTGGAAATGGAACTGGAGAAAAGACAAGTGAGAACAAAGTATTTTGCTAAGACTGGACAAGTTAACTCATTATTGTCCACCAACAACAAGTAATCCTCAGCTTGGGACACTTGGGACATCTCAAAACATCAGGCCGTCCTTTGTCCATCATCTAGTGTTTCCCTTTCCAACTTTTTCTGGTTAGATGTACATATTTTCATGATGTCTGATCCATGACATTTGATAACATATCAGGCAATCTTTACACTGTGTACATGGTATGTTAACATTAGTCATCATGGAATTTATTTGCAATGAACTTGCTTAATGACATTTCTGGTCTGCCTATGTCAATGAATTTTGAGTCTTTAGTTGCCAGTTGTTACCTGGTTACCTGCTCATTCATTTAAGACTAATGTTGCTGTGACTCCACCTGATAAGACCACCATACCCCACTAATTAGAGGGGTCATTCTGATAGGGTTGGCACCTCTAGTAGAGGGTCTTTCAAATGATTTAGTGCTATTTGCAATAAAACTTCCAATACTTCGCAATAATAAAGAATGCGCGGCATACAACCACTTTGAGCATACCCTTCCGTATACACTGCTGCATTTGCATACGCTACGCACATTGACCCAACATCCTGCTGCTGGTGTTAACCAAAAGAAAAAAAGAACAAAACAAGATAAATTGATTGAAAAATGGAGATTAAATACAGAGAAAAAAAAGACAATGTAGGCACACCCAATGGGAAATCTGCACTGCCGCTGCAGCCCCATGTTGTAAATTTGCTGACCTAGGTGCATCTGACATGCTCTTGCATACCACCACACCATGTGCGTCCATCGACCACCCACCACCCTAAATTCTCAATCATGATAAAGAAAAACTGACCTAGGCGCACCCAACATGCTCTCATGCACCTGATTCAATGCCAACTGCCTGCCGCCGTTGCTGCCTACAGTCATTAATTCACGGAAATATCACCATAAAAAAGAACTGATGTAGGTGCGCCCAACATGCTCTTGCAGGCCGCCATGCACACCCATTGTGGGCCCGATCCGATGCCGACTGCCTACCGCTCTAAATTCAAACATGAAATAATAGCGAGTCTGCACAACAGCCATTCAATGGCTACCAAAAATGGAGAATTTCAATATACTCGCAACTGTTATATCTGTATGTCTCGACCTTATAGCATCCTCCGATGCCTCCGAGATATTCTGATCAAAACGGAATGTTCTGGCGTCCAGAATTCTGGAGGCCAATGAAACCGGGTTTTTCTGCAATGAAGGATTACTGAGTGTGTCCTGTTTTTTTTTCTCCTGTTTTTCCCTTGTTCTAATTTTTACTTACTTCTTGAGTGGACTTCACCGCTCCGCGGCTTTGACTTGCGGCTTCGTCTGTTGTGAGCCATCACACTGTGATAGCTCCCAACGTGACCTCAAAACACCAAACTCCAAGAACAACAGCTTAAGAAAAATGATATCCGGACCCAACACATAGCTTGACGGAGAATCGAACTCCGGACTTTCCGTCAAACAATATGCAAACATTTCACAAGGTACACGGAATGTGTTACCATTACACCAACAAGCCATTCAAGAGCTGAAATCGAATGACTGCCAAGGACCGACTCTGAGTTAAAAATGTACCTGGACCCAACTACTGGCTTGACGGAGAAGAACCTTCCGTCAACCTATATGCAAATGCTGTAGATCCATGGAGCACGTTACCACTGCGCTACCAAGCCATTCAAGAAGTCAAACCACTAAGGACCAACTCCGAGTTAAAAATGCTATCTGGACCCAATCCATGGCTTGATGGAGAATCGAACTCCGAACCTTCCATCAACCGATATGCGAATGCTGTAGGTACACGGAGTGCGCTACCATTACGCCACTAAGCCATTAACCGGACTACCAAAAATGCCAATAAAACCATTGCCTTGAAAAGAATGGTTATTGTCAAGGCTTGACGAAGAATCGAACTTCAGACCTTCCGTGATATGCGAACATTATATATCGCTACAGAGCGCGTTACCACTATGCCAACAAGCCGTATGAGTGGCCGAGACGATTGCTGTAAAAAGAAGGGTTTCCGTCGGAATGGCTCAACGGAGAATCGAACTCTGGACTTTCCGTCAATCAATATGAAAATGCACTAGATCATCATGGAGTGCGTTACCATTATGCCACCGAGCCATAGGAATCAAACGGCCAGCCAAAACTATCGCCATGAAAAAGAAGGGTTTTCTTCATAATGGCGCAGCAGAGAATCGAACTCCGAACTCTCCGTAAAGCATACCGCGAAATACATAGGGATGCGGAGTGCGATACCATTACGCCCCTGAACCGTTCAAAAACGAGCCCTATCTTCTTACTCGATGGACAAAAAGAATGTAAGGCCTGTCGGAGATTTGAACTCCGGTCCCTCCATTATTTCAGTTTCCTGCCAGCTACGCAAACAGAGTGCGTTACCACTACGCCACCGGACCATGTGTGCGAGCGATACGAAGGTCCGAAGAGGCGCATGAAAAAAGGAATGGAAAAGAGGGATGACTCAACGGAGGATTGAACTCCGGACTTCCTGCAAAAGACGCGCTTGTGCAAGAACCATGGCAGGATGTGTTACAGTTACGCCATCGAGTCGCAAATACCAAACGGCCCAAAGGGATGGAACGAGGACTCCGGGTAATCAAAAAGGTGGGTAGCATGGGAAAAGGGCTCGATGGAGGATTGAACTCCAGACTCTCCGTAAGTCAAACACTGGGGTGAAAGGATACGGAGTGCCTTTCCACTACACTATTGAGCCGTCGCAGGCGGAAGCCGTATAGGAAGAGAGTTAGGACCGGACATGGAGTGTCTGAGACTAGGGCCAACAAGTCCGGGTTGTGGAATCGGTGCCTGACTGAAGATGGTGCGGGTAAGGGTTCACGGAGTTCTAGAATGAGTCATAAGCGAACTCCGGGGCGGAGGAGCGTGCGAGCGAGCAGGTATGGGACACAAAGGAACAACTCCGGCACAGCCTTGGCCTGGGGTATAAATGCTACAGCTAGTCTACCAGAATATCATCTCAGTTTCGGCCCACATCCTCACCTTCTAAGCCTTAGCCAGCTTCGGAGTAGCTAAATATCCGTCCCGAACATCACCTAGAGGTCACCCGGAGTCGAGTTACACAGTAAAGTGACCCCAGTACTCCCTCGCCGCCGTCAGACAGCGAACAGAGTTTATATTTCGGCATAAAAAGTTCCGCGCCGGAGAAATTGAACCATTTATTCCTCCCCTACGCAAGTGGGGCAGTGAAATCTCTCAAACAGCACAATGAGGTCTTCGGAGTTTGTGTGTAGCTGCTAGCGAAGGAAGCTGGCGGTTGAAGTCACCTTCAGCAAGCAAACGGGTGAGAAGTAGAGAGAGGAAACTTCGTAGAGGCACAAAGAGGGGTAAAGGGAGGAGAAATTGCCGGAACGTCATCACGAACACATGAATCCTCCGGTCTTACAATCTACGACTCAAAGATACTTCGGACGACTGTGGTTCATGGTCCAGGAAGCCCCTAAAATCCATATTTCACCTCGGACTTGACGAATTGGACCCCGCATTGCCTTCCGAAGCTCCTCCTCCGAGGAAGTGTAGAACAGATTCAATCTCTGTTAACCCAAGAAGGCTAACTAGGTATCGGAGTTCGCTTGGTCCACCCTAGCTAGTAGGATTTTGAACCAACTGTTCAAATCCTTGTACGGTTATCCCCACCAATATTATTTAAACCTCCCTATGTACTTGTCTACCATGACAGAACAAATTCCCCCTAGAGGACGAGCATTTAAACATAGCCTGGATCTCCCCACCATCTGGAAGTTTAAAGCACCGCAGTCCGCATCACAGCGGGGGTAGCGTAGTTCCTCTCCGAGCAACTCCTTCCTTTCAACCTCTTTTTCTTTGTGCCCTACGGAGCCTTTCACCCTCCTATCCATCTCAAGTCGCTTGCTGAAGGCGCTTTTAATCTGTTTCACAGCTAGCGTCTACACACATCCTTCGTCGGCAGTCGGTGGTGACAGTTGAGGGTTTTTCAACTACCCTACTTAGTCGTAGAGGGGGATTCTTTAAAAGCGCGCAAGAATGACACAAGCAAGAGCTCGGCCGAGATCACGGAAAAGCGCACGAAGATTAGCCGTTACACTGCACGCTTCCGCAAGCTTCAGGCGGTCTACATGCCTGGAGCTTTGCAGGCGCTCGCTGAACGGCCAGCTCCGGGGCCGGGGAAGGAAGAGGAGGCTGCGTTAGCGGAGAACGTACCACTCTGCCTTCCATCTGCACTGTCGGAGGAGCTCCGGGCCTCTGGGTGCAACAAGAAGGTTGTGGATATCGAGACGCGTTTGCGCGACACGCAGTGCCGCAGCGCGCTCGATCAGATTCGCAATTACCTCCACGTCAAGTCTCGGTTTCGCACTTACAAAGGCGGCAACGTCCGGCATCAGGGCACCACAACTCGCGCGCGTAACCTGATGAATCGCAACGATGCGAAGATCAGGATGCAGGCCGAGAAGTATGTTGCAGCCTGGGAGGCCAAGCGAGCGCTCGTCGGGGAGGAGTTGGTGGGTTGGCGCCGCTTGGATCCGAAGAAGGATCTTCGGTGCATGGACAGCGAGGAGGACTGCGCGCAGGTAAGTAAACGGAAGATGCGCGGGAAAGCCAGGAAGCGCATGGCAGGGGAGGCCGCCACGACAGAGGATGTCGCTGATGGAGTTGCAGAGGGGCACGACAGGCGCACCTTTACGAGAAGATTGTGGCGCATTTTGAGACGATGTGGGCGGGGCTACAGGAATTGGAAGCCGTGGAGGGAGGGGAATACGACGAGGAGGGGGCGAATGAGGATCCCGAGGATGAGGACGAGCGCGAGGGCGCCGACGGCGAGGAGGGGAATGATGGGGACGACGAAGAGGGGGGCGATGATAACGTCGGCGACGCGGAGGAGGAGGGATCGGTGGGGGGCAGCACGAGCGAGGAGGAGGAGGAGGAGGAGGGATCCGCTTTAAGACTGTTATAGATGTCACGCTATGTGATGATTTGACAATGTGCTGGAAATGCCGACCACCGAAATAAGACGCGGCAATAATGAGGGTGATGAGATCTGACACCCCGACGCGATGCCGAGGGGCCTGCTGGCCCCGCAAGCGCAAGCGAAGGGTGCCGGGGAGCCGCCCAGGAGGCACAGAGATGATGTTCCCACAACCGAGGGATCTCGCGATATTTTGCAAAGTGGTCGTGGACCCTTCTCGGGATATCTCGCAAATGTAGTATGACCACAGGTGTCACGGCCAGAATTGTACACTGCTTATCACCGGCCTCCAGAATTCCAGAGGCCAATGAAACCAGGTTTTTCTGCAATGAAGGATTACTGAGTGTTTCCCGTTTTTTCCCGTTTTTCCCTTGTTCTAATTTTTACTTACTTCTCGAGTGGGCTTCACCGCTCTGCAACTTTGACTTGCGGCTTCATCTGTTGTGAGCCATCACATTGTGATAGCTCCCGACATGACCTCAAAACACCGAACTCCGAGAACAGCTGCATGTAAAAAAGCAACCTTACCCAACATAATGGCTCGACAGAGAATTGAACTCCGGACTTTCCGTCAACCAATATGTAAATGCTGCAGTTCCATGGAGCGCGTTACCACTATGCTACTAAGCCATCCAAGAAGTCGAACTCGATGGCCACCAAGGACCAACTAAAAATTGGCTAATGGCGTAATGGAACGCACTCCGACATGGTAAAGCCGAGCACCATCATTCCGGAGAGTCTGGAGTCATTTTTATGTGTTCCCATGGATCTCCTCGGAACAGTACGCGCGCTTGCTTGAGAGGTTAATGAAGCAACTAGAGAGGGGTTCTGACAGTGCTCTTCTGAGAAAAGGAAAAGGTCTGAATCCCCTGCTTGGTCGTGATGAAAGGTTTCAGAGATCCCACATAGCTTGCGTTTGCAATACGATGGAGCTGCACAGAGGCCTTTCTTAGTTCTTGGTTAGTCGATTGGTCGGAACTCGGTTTCGTCTGCATGCGGAACCCTAGTTCTCGGAGCACGTCTACAATATCTCTTCATTGTTCTGGAGCTTGGAGGCGCCATCACGTTCTGAATTCAATATAGGTGTGTCATTCTCGGAAGGTTCCATTGGTGGCTTCTTATATCATCGGATGCCCTATATCGTTCTCGGAGCCTCAGTGTTGAATGGCGTTCGTCGTGGATACAGATATTTGTATTGGTCGGACGTCACAAAGTGATGGCTCACAACACATCAGTCCTCCAAGTCCAAACAACACCAATCCAATGGCTGGCTTAGCTGTCTTTGGTACACCTCAGAGTCCTGATACAAGGTATATTCCTTTTGATTGTTATTCTCTTCCTCTTGATCCTAGTCTAGTTCCAGCTCTTCTGGGCAGGACAGCCCAGCTACTGGTATAAATCTTTCATCTAGTCTAGACTTGGCCCTGTTTGTGTAGGTGCCGCCTCTCGACTGAGTCTGTCCATAAGGCCTAAGCTATGTGACTGGTAGCTTTCCATTTGGAGCTCATGTTAGCCCTTGCATACAGAGTGTGTGTGCTTAGGTAAGTGTAAAAGTGTAAATCACAAAAACTTGTGATTACATGCATGGTTAGATTCACAGCTTATCAGCAAAGCAGTGGTTGAGCTTCTTTGTCAAGTCCAGTCCATCAATGGTGATATAGCCCTTACAACACCACTAGATCTCTGTAATTTGCTGCACAATTTCAAAAATGACACTTTGGCCGAGTGGTCAAGGCGATCGCCTGCTAATTATGGTAATTCCTAAGAGCTTAGCGGTTGGGTTTATCCCGCGTGTGTTCGAATCGCACAGGTGTCGTTTTTTTGCATCTTATTCCATTGATTTATATGTCCAGGCCAGATATTGGTGAGTCCAACACACAGCAGGTGTCAGCACAGATACTCAGCAGGTTTATCAACTTGAATTTGATAACTGAGTGACAAAGTGTGTGCTAGCCCCTGGGGGGGTAGTATGATGCTTCTAGCTACCACACTGGGTTTTTTTATAGAAGTGCTGAGCCAGGGGTAGATGTACTGGAGTGGTAGCATCATCGAACTATTAGTTGATATAATAGATAGATGCATTTGGGGTGTCAGTCAGGTCCAATTAATGAGAAGAGCTAATGGTCAGGAAAAGTAAAGCAGATTCATGACATCATATAAAATGTTAAGACATGTGTTATTATTATATCTTTTGGTAAGGTATCTAGCTTGCAGGGCAAGCCACTTCTTGGAATGCAGGAAACAGCTCTTCCTGTCGGAGTTTGCGAGCACTTGGAAGGATCACTAGGCAGGTCCCTCATGGTAAAAGAGCTGTGTCTATGTGTCTCCTGAGTGGCGGTAGCTCTTCTATTGCTCAGAGCTCACTCTGACTCTGCTTGTATATCACTTGAACAATCTTTAAAATAGTGCTAGAAAGTGTGAAAACATGAGACTTCACAGCTGGTTAAATAAACCAGTCATATCAGCAGTTCCAGATCTTTTGATCAATCCAATTGAGTATAGTAGCCTTTCACTCCTCAAAAAAACATAGTATAAAAAGGATTTTCTTAAGATGATGTAGGGGAGGGAAAATAGCTCAAGGAGAGAGAGAAAAAAGAGAGAACTCTAGCCCACCGCGAGGGTCGAACTCGCAGCCTTCAGATGACCCGCCTAAATAAGAGTCTGACGCTCTATCCGATTGAGCTAGGCGGGCATTTTGGATGGTCATCAGCGGTGGTTACAATCAACTGGGAGGCCTGTTCTCCCGATCCTTCAAACCAAAGCCTCCAACCAGCCAGAAATGGGCTACCACTGGCCTAACTTCAACTCAATAGCATTGTGTACCAGAGATAGAATATGCTTATTCTGTGGGAAATGTCTACTATCTGCCTCAGTTATCTTCCTGCAATGTAGTTCTGTTTAATAATATGTGAAGAGGTGGTTAATCATCCTGTATGCTGTACTTCAAGCAACACATGACTGGATCAGGCTCTATTTTATAATAACCCAACAGGACTCAGCTTACAGCAGACGATTGGGTTGTGGAACTCAATTGTAATCAGAAATACAATAGTCTCCTGTAGTCAGACTTCACACACAGTTTTATGATAGTTGATAAATCTATGATATGGAGTCTGATTCCATTGGCATCAGCCTTACAGGACCCCAGAATGACATGAGCAGCATGTGACTGCACATGCAATTTTGATGGACCAAATCAGGAAGTGCAGCAGACACGTTGTGTCTCCTGCTTCCTCCTGCCAGTTCCGCATCCCCTACATGTCGGACACATTCAGTTGGAGCTCTCCAGAGGGCTACAGCCTCATCTGGTGTATCCTAAAGAACACACTGCTCCTTTACACGCCTCATGATCACTAACTGGGGAGCAGAAAGATGGGTTATTTTATAATGTACATCCTTGTCATCCTTGCTGTTGCAGAGGATCCAAGTCTCTGTCCCTCCGCCAAATTCCCAAGCAATCCTATCTTATTGTTATCTGCCTGACTACACCGCCAAAATTCCTTCATGTGGCCGGGACGTGGTCGGGACATTGGGATCAGGTTCTTAATCAATCTGGTTTCCATATGCAAACCACGAGCCACCCACGTTTGGTCCGGAATAGATCCATTGTGTCCCCATCACTAGCTGGATGCCATGCAAACTTGATGGCTCGGACCCAGATTGTTCGTTGTCTGTGATCAGTATTTCCCATTGTCCGTCGATCACATTTTGCGTCAGACACCCCATATGTCAACTCAAAGATTTTATACACCGCTGCGCGCACATTTCCCTCAGATAACACTATGGCTAATTTGCGGCCGTTCATCTAGCCCTCTTCAAGAAATTTATTCCGACCACTGGGAGCCCGTAATATTACCGTCATGGAGCTCAGCCCAAAGCCCGCCTTGCCATGTATTCCAAGGATGTTTCCAACTGCTGCTTAGGACGAAAATAGGCGAAAAAATCATGTAATTTAAATATGCAGACAGCGGTGGGTATAACGGCCGAAAATGAGAGAATGAAGTGTATCATATTTTTAAGCGGCAGTGGCATCGGGATCAACTACAACGTCCACCTCAGCCTGCCACTCATCGACGACAGCGTCCTCGGGAAGCGCATACTCTGCACGATTTCCGTGCTTATCCTGGTCATCCGACAGAAAAACCTTGAACATTCTACACGGCAAAATAAATAAGAGCCGAACAAATCGAAGAGAAACACGTACTTTGTCTGCTTGTTATAATCACCGTTGGACGTGGTGCGGATCCAGGCGAGGCGTTCATCAAGCTTGTCCCAAAATACCTCGCCCGGATGAAGCAGGAGATATTGCCGCTGTCAGGACAGTGAGTGAGCGAGTCTCCAGATTAATAAGAGCTCAAACAGCTCACCATAAGTGCAATGCGTGCGCACAGCGGGGTAGTGAGTGTGGTTCCTGTGTCATGAACAAAGCGTTGACCAAGGACGAAAATGTTCGTGTGCTTCTTGGGATCTGTCTTCAACGCCCTTGGCGAGCTGCATGGATGTGTCAGGGAAGTGATCCGACATGTGGCACAAACACACGTACATATTTCTTGAAACTCGCCCTCGTCTGTGTCAAGTGGTATTCGACGCGACTCTTGACGACGGCCCAGTCGGACGCAATCAGCTCGATGCCGACAGGTAGATCGAAGCGCTTCTTCTTCAGTATATTCTGACGAGCGAAGATTAGTGAAGAATTCAGCGAAGATTAGATGCTACACACCAGTAAATGCTTCGTGGGCAATGTGCCTTTGTATGCGGCGAGCTTAGGAGAGAGCAAGATCCCAATCGCGAGTTTTTTCATATTTTTCTGCGCACACACTTCAGCTTTTAGACTCGGGCAATGACAATGAGTAAGACGCACATCTAAAGCTGAGGATATCTTGAAGTCGGGGGCTGAGGTACGCATTGACTCGAGACGGCTGTCAATACCAAGAAGGACTGTATACATCTTGATCTGGCGCGTCGCAATCGGGTCCTGGAGCACACGGGCATGCTGAGTAAAGGTAAAGGATGACGCAAAAAGACTCACCGCTGCGAAGACTTCGACCTCACTGATCTGCGAGGGACGCAGACGCTTGTGGGTGGCAAATTGCTTTGCGAAAGCTATAACATTCTTGTTAGCATTGGGCACGGGGGCCTCGGGGGGTTGACCGGGCGTGATTGTTGTCGGCAGTTCATCATCCTCATCCTCATCCTGGGTGTCGTCTCCATCATCCGTGCTCTCCCGGCGGCGCTTGCGACCGCGGGGATTCTCGGTGTTGAAGGCAGTGGGGGGTAAGGGAGATGCAGCGCTCATGGCCGCTTCGAGGAGAGCATCAAGGCCGAGGTCAGCCTCGGATCTGGCAGACATTGGTGCAGGAGCTGGTGCAAAGGCTGGGAATGGAAGTGGGAGAATGAGAGCAGTGTTTTGACGCGTCGAGTTTGCTGCTTTTATGGTTGGTGCCACCGATCGGACAATGGTGAGCCACCTTTTCCCGTTTTGGATTCGACTCTTTGCACTCACATTTCGTTCTAGCTCTCGCAATATTCCAACAGGGCTGCAATGCGTGAAGGCAAACCTTTGCCCGACTGTGAGTGCATCGTTAATATGATATGACAATATTTCTAATGCGTGCGCACATCCAGTCATGATCACGTCTCCGGAGGATGCCAAAAAAGTCAAATGCACAATCTGTGAACGCTTCACGGACTCAATCCCCTGGATCGCCAGGGACAGCATTGGAAAACATATTAAATCGAAGGCTCATCTACAAAATACTGTGCAGGACCGCATCAGAGTCCAGATCGCCGCTGCAACCTGCGATGAAAATGAAGCAATTAATTCTGAGCTCGAGAAGATAGAAATTGCTCCTGCAGAAGTCCGAGCCGCACGCAACTCGCTTGCAACTACCAGCGCAGCTGAACAGGATATGTGGGATATTTACGATGTCAATGGGGCTGTATTCACCGCTGGGGATGATCCCGAGCTGCTCTTGGCGAAAGAACGTACAACTTTGGCACACGAGGCGGATGAATTCGGCCTCTGGAATGCGCAATCTATGGCCCGCCAGCTCGGATTCTCCACTGAGGGAGAGGACCCTGTGTTCGATGAGCATGACGAGGATGATGCTATCCTCTGCGAAATGCTGGATAATGCTCGTAAGTCTGGTATTCCTATTGGAAGAATTGGGCTCAATGAACTTAATGCAGAGCTGGATGAAGAACTCGATTCAGCAGCAGACATGGTAGACACGGAAATGGGTACCATACAATCCAAATCCAATTTAGAGTGGTACCCGTATCCAACCAAGATGGTAGGAGTTTGCTATCTCTTACTCGACCATTCTAACGTGCTACAGATGTTTTTACTTGATACTTTAGACAATCTCCCGCGCCAACGTGTTTCGAACTCTCTTATGAGGGTTTTCCTCTGGATTCTGCGTGAAGGTGGCGCACGTGATGTCCCCTCGCTAGACGGTCTCCGGAAAATTCAAGCCACACTTCACAAGAAAGGTGGCGTACCAACTGTACCGTGGACTTCCAATCAAGGCAATGCTTTTTACCTGAATGATTTGCGTGTTATAATTGCGAAGGTTCGTTCATGCCTATTCTGTTGCCGCGGCTTACTCAACATGGCTCTTATTAGGACTATGCAAACCCATTGACCCGGGCGAACCTCCATTTCTATCCAGAAATTCCTGATGGACCAATTAGCGAGTCCTGGCATGGCCAGAAGTGGCGGCGCGAACTGGATCGGGATGCCTTGACCCCGATGATTGTCCGCGGTCATCGTCATTTTTATGTCGATGAAATTGCCCGCTGTCGGGGGGGTAAATTTGTGATCCCGCTGCGCTGGGTGATCTACAAGGGAGCCATGCACGCAGATGCTTTCATAGTCCATGTCAGCGATCAGGGCCATGCTACAGTGGATGATTCGAACGAATTTTTGCTTCCAGCAGCGGATCTCACAGACAATTATTTTGATTTGGAGTACCAGAAGGCCCTGCCGGTCTCCTGGTCTGGTGAGCGATCCCTTCTTTGCAAATTTCGCACTACTAACAATTATTTCGTAGAATCTTATCCTATGAAAATGCCGAACGCGCTGCGTGAAATTGCCAAAGGACGTCCGCTTTACACCAGTCTTGTCGATTTATTCTTCGATGACGTCTCGGGGAACAGATCAAAATCCTGGAATAAGCATAACAACTGCTACGCCACTCACCGAAATCTCCCTCGACATATCTTGCAGCAAGAATTTCACACTCATTTCGTAACTACCTCCCCGCATGCGTCTCCATCGGAACAATTTGAGGGGATTAAAGATCAGATTGAGTACTTGGTTCACTACATTGAATGCTTTGCCACGTCTAATTAATTACTAGATCGACTCATAGAGAGCCCGTGGTTGTATATGACCAAGATACTCAACAGGAGGCCGCCTTTCGGTTGTTCATCAACACCGGGCCGTCGGATAATCCGATGGCAAGCGAAATGACAGGTCATATCGGCAGCAAGGGAAATTATTTCTGTCGGAAATGCAAGGTCGGTGGGTGCAGCCTGCACAAAGAAACCGACGACGGATTTAATAATATGTTTACGGTATGATTAATTCTGTTTCAACATTCAATTCTAGTGCGCTCATGAGATTCCCAGGAGGGAGAACCACGTACTGCAGAAGAGACACTGCAGGAGCTTCATAAACAGATTGAGCTGGCATGTCTAGGAGTCGCTCAAGCTGTGAAGGATATTCAAACGAACACGGGGGTCAAGGACGCCTATACCAGTTACTGGATAGAGGACCTCATCCGGCGCTCCAGGGAGCTTAAAAAAGGTGATCCGAACCTTGATAGTGCTGAGATCGTCAAAGAACTCATGGACTGGGTCGCCGCCAACGAGTCAAAAATTTATAATCCCTTCCTGTCAATGAAAGGTGGTGTTGCAGTGAGCGTGCATCCAGATCACGGCTAATTTTTTCTCGAATAGGTTTCGATGCTGCCAAGGACACCCCGATCGAAATCCTGCATACAATACTTCTTGGTATTGTTAAATATGCCTGGCACAGAACACACAGCGCTTGGAATCCCGCTAACAAAGCAATTTATACCCATCGCTTGCAGGCTTCTAATACGCTGGGACTCTCAATACCGGCCATCCGAGCGGGATATATCATGCAGTTCGCAAACTCCCTTATCGGACGCCAATTCAAGCAGGTTACCCAGACGTGTGTTTTCCAGATGTACGACCTGGTGGATGAGCTGCAGTATTCAGCATGGAAAGCAATGGGCGAGCTTCTCCCGCTGCTGTGGTACCCCGAGATTGATAATCTCGATCAGTATTTGGTGCGTTCCAATCAATTTCTGGGTCCTAGTTTCGCATCTAAGAGCTTATTCTGAAGGTCGATGTGGAGACCGCAACCTCCAATGTCCTTGATATTTTTGCGATGATCGACCCAACGAAGATCATTACGAAGAACAAGCTGCACATCATGACACACACCAAAACAGACATCTTACGCCATGGGCCACTGGTCGGCGTTGCAACCGAAGGATTTGAAGGCTACAACGGTGTCTTCCGCTTCTGTTCCATATTTTCCAACCATCTTGCACCCAGCCGAGATATTGCGCACCAGCTTGCGAAACAGGAAGGTCTCAAGCACCGTCTGACCGGAGGCTGGTGGCTAGATGAAATCGGCCAGTGGGTACAGGCTGGCTCTGCCGTCCGTGATTTCCTTGTCGCAAGACCAATTCTTCAGGTTCTTCTCGGGTGGACAGATCCAGAACCGCTCAAACAAGGTACTACTCTTACTTGGCTTATTCTGAATATTTCCTGACCTGCTCCTGCTTGGAATAGGGTCGGTGAAATTGAAGCCTTTGAAGAGAATGAAGGGTCACCCGACGCAGCCCCGTCCAAAAATGGCCCTAGCCGCGATATCCCCTGACGCAATAAACCATGATTCATATTCCGCTGAGTCCATCTGGGAATCATGTATCAATGTCGTATCAAACTCGAGGGATGTGTGCCCTGTACTTTCTTGGGTTTATGCTACATCTCCAGTGACAGTGAGGACTATACGACCAGCTCAAACTTCCTTCTCATTGATCCTCTTCTCAGAAATCACCAATACTCGGGCGCATTGATCACATTCTGAGAAGTCCGGGGCTTTCCGTGGTGATTCTGGACGTGTTTCAAGTTTCCGAACACCGACACGAGAAATATAATCTTCCCCGATTATTCCGACGGCAGGATGAGAAAACCTTGATTATTGTACCATCCACAGTGTGTTTCCTCGCTGGAGCATTGTACCTGTTTGGCTAACATTCTGCTAGGACATCCAGTTCATTTTCAACGTTCAGCATGACTGCTACACTGCCAAATGCACAGCATCTGGGAACCGACCAAAGATGCAGGAGCGCATGAAGTCATCTATTATGGAGTCTTTCATCGAGCACCAGCCACTCGACAAATATGTGATCAACACCACTGCTCTCCACAATGCGCACCTCCTCCGGCGTTGTCTGCCGAGATCTGCTTGGGCTCCTGTTCCTCTGTTTGATACTCAACAGAGCCGTGTCGCAAAACATCATGAACTCGCAGAGGAGCTTCGACTAACTCAGTCGGGGAAGCGAGCAAAACGCAAAGACGCTGCAGCCGCTTCCAAGCCCAAAAAACGTAAAGCACGGAAGCAGGCAACTGGGAAGATGAAGAAATCAAGAACCACCAAAAAAGCTGGTGGAGACACTGAAGATGTCGATGTCGATTTAGATTTTGACTTCGAGCTCGTCAACTCATCAGACTCGGAGCAGGAGTCTGATCGAGAGCCTAGGGATGACGAGTCTGGCGAGGAGATGGATGTTGATGATATTAGCGAGGAGATTTATGTGGCGAGGCCCACGAGGCGTCCCAGAGGGAAGCGGGATAATCAAATACCGTAATTGTTGGGGGGCGCTGTAGGAAATTCTGAAAAATATTTATAATATCGAAATGCATCGTAGGAGTGTTGTCCCGGAATTTCTTGAAGCGACAGGTAGCATCGAATATTTATGAGCGCTGCGGGACCCACACAGAGACGATGTCCAGCATACTGGGATCGACGCAGCGTATCGTGTGCGCGATGCAGTTGCTGGCGAGAGTCCAGGGCCAGACTGTTGAAAAGCTTTGAAATTTTGTATACTTGAATATATATTTCATTATCTCTCATGTGGTCGGACACTGTGTTTTCATATGGGAGGAACATGAATGGCACGGAAATTCTGATTATTATATCAGCTCAACTAACATACAAAGGAGACCCGCCTTGCCACGTCGATGGAAGCTGGGCATGTGGCCGCGCTGTCCCAGGAAGAACAGCTGTGATCAATGCAACAATGGTGCGCACCAGAGCTGTTTCATTATCTCATTGTGCAGGTTGATGGCGGGTGGCTCGGGGGACAGTGGGACGTGATCGTGTGGATCAATCAAACCTGATCTGGCCACATTGAGGCCGGCTCAGCGCAAGTTGGCGGTGTATATCACTACAACTTGAGATGGTATGTGTTCTTTATCACTCCTGTAGTCCCAACCGAGCCACAGATCAACAGGCAAAGAATATGCAGGCTCTTGGCCTCGATGTTCTCACTATAAATGCAGAAATAAAGACCAAAGCATGTTGATGCCACAATGAAGATCTCTGGATTCTAGCGTGCACACCAAGCCGAATGTTGTTCTCACAGGACCTGAACAGCTCAAGTCTGCCAATTTTGAGAAGGCTCTTGGTGATGATGCCCTTTTCAATTGTATCTGTAGCACAGGATTTGACAAAGTGCATTTACTAAATTTGTGGGGGTAAATTTTCGGTTAGGGTTTTGCATAGATGGGGTTCATCAAGGCTCATATGTCAGAGCACTACAATCCTTGGATTCTCACTGCTACAGTTTATACAGGCTGTCCATTTGACAGCATATGCAGCCTTGTAGGGCTGCATAATGGAAACTACCACCTCATCCACAGATCTTGTTTCATCATCCTGTTTCTCCAATCTCAGGCAATGACTTTCCTGAATTCAATTGGGTGCTCAAAGAGAACCGACCCACTGTCTTCTTCCTGAAAACAATCTTCCTGGGTTTGTGAATGTATGCTATCTTGTTTGCACTGCACAATCCAACAACCCCAATCAGATCAGAGTGTACAACTCACTTAACTTCGAGTCACATAATGCCGAAACACATGAGCTTCTCAAGGCTGCTACTCCTGATCAAACTATTGTCAAATTGTGATTGGGACTGGCTCTCTCTCCGTTGGTGTTGGCATGCCCCATTGGCTCAATGCAATCCTTGTTGGTCTGGTGGATGACTCTGTCTGGCGACTTTATTCAGACGTTAGGTCGCATTGGAAGGTCACAAACACCAAATGAACAAGCCTGCAGAATCATTTATGTTACTCCAGATATCATCTGCGAGGAGAGCGAGATATCCAAGCCAGCAAGACTCTCTCTGATATTAGCATTGCAAGGCTCACACTTGCAGATTGTAATATTCAGGGATGTTACTGCAACCACCGTAAATGCCACCAAGTGAAGTACTCTACCCGTGCTTCCAAGACCAGCAACCAGTCTGCAATATTCATATTCCCACCCTTGAA
Organism: Mycena latifolia; assembly: GCA_029289555.1. Classification (NCBI taxonomy): domain Eukaryota; kingdom Fungi; phylum Basidiomycota; class Agaricomycetes; order Agaricales; family Mycenaceae; genus Mycena; species Mycena latifolia. The sequence goes on along the minus strand of JARJLE010000051.1, from coordinate 24,898 downwards.
GTGGATACTAATTCCATCATAAAATTTCAGAATTGATCCTCCACCACAACTTGGTGTTATACAACTCAGAGCAGGGCAACGAATTGAGTAACTATTCTGAATTATCATTATTACTCTGCCCTTGGCTCTAGTCTCAATAAGATGCTAGATTGTCAACATCCGCTGTATCAATAATTAGTTGCCTATCCCTATAGTACATATCTCCAGGAGTTATTTCAACTCGCTCAATAGCTTTGCTTTCATCATCTGACCAGTCAGACTCATGCTCCAAATCCAAGCACATTAACTGTTGAACTATTCAGATTGCATATGAAGCTCGCAAGAATCACTGGTAGTGATGTTCCTTATGGTGCCGTGTTCCATTGCCGAACCTTGTGGGTAAACAAAGGGCTGGGTTCAGTGGAGTCTGTGGAAAGAAATCAGATTCTCAGGTCGCAAACCTCATGGATCATTGAACTTATCAATGTTCAAGTTCATTTCCGATCTACAAGCACATCTCGTGATGGAACCTGTGTGTATCTTGTTCACTAAATTTGTGACTGATTGGGATTGGTTGGATACTGAAATTCAGGTTCATTTCCGATCTTGAAACGCACTCATGCTGAACAATCTACAATCTTATTGGTCACTAAATCTGTTATACACTGGGATTGGGTGAATACCGTGCACGACAACACAACCAATTTGTTGAACAAAAAAAAAATTATCGTAGGTGGTTCCCTTATATTTTGGCCTACGAGCGAGTGTTGGACTTCAACCCCCATGGCCCAAATGCCTCCTCGATGCAGAAATGCGGAGCAACCAGTAGAACCTCCCCCTGTCAGCAAGGATCCACCTCTGGTCACTAGTCGCACTCGACATGGTGGCCGTAGCGATCCACCTGCTCCCCCCGCCCTCACGACAGTGCAGAATGCCAGCTCCGGTGAGCCAGACCGTGGATTCACCGACCTGTCATGTATGCCTTGTATTTGTCTCTCACCTGTTTTATAGCTTATAGGAGTCAAAATATTCAAAGCTGTTGCTATAGTCTGGCAGCTGTAAATTGGAGGAAACCAGGGTCAAAGCGCTAAAGGTCAGGCCCAACATAATATAAACTCAGGATTTATAGTGAGCTGGATGAGCTGTCAAGGATCAGTACCCAGTATATAGGGCAGCCCATTTCTCTCCATAAAGCAAGGGCATTCACTCATTGACTACACCAACATGTACCAATGAGCCTACCCAGTAGAGGGGAACATATCATCCATGTTGTGCAACTCGGCTGGATTTATCATGGTCTTTGAGCTTGCTTAGAGCCAAAGTTGAATTCGAGAGTAATGTGAAGTGAATAAAAGTTTTGGATGCATAAATTGAAGAGTGAGCCCAGCTGGCATGAGTAAATGGCTGAGATCAGGCAAGATGGATGGAGTCATGATGTGACATGCATCATGTGATTACCCAAAAGAGTCAATATGATTGATGGCAACTTTTCTTAAGTCTATTTGAAGGGTATCTACAAATACCCCTCAAATAGATTCTGATTTATTCAGGGGTCTAAGTGAGATCTACGGCTGATGGAGTCCTGATTGCACATTGGCATCACAGCAGAAATTGTAGAAATACTCACCAGAAATATTTAAATCTTATGGGAAGTCACCCAGTGAGGCAAAGGTTATGAATATATATATCTGAATTGTAAGTTATGATTTAATACTTGAGATAAATAAAAAATAATGGGTTGTTTAGTATAGCTCCTTCTAGGGTTATCTGTTGCCAATCATATTTCCTTATGGTCCGATGGTGTAGTTGGTTATCACATCTGCTTCACATGAAATTCCTCTCTAGGATAACTACTTGTGTAACGCAGGCGGTCCTCGGTTCGATCCCGGGTTGGATCACTTTTTCTTGCTTTTTTAAAGAAAGATCTTCCAGTGCCAATGACATGAGGATACAGTATGTGTTTTCTTATGCTCCAGTAGTGGAGCGGGCAATAAGCTGATCAAATTGTTCAAGGCAGAAATAGAACCGTTTTTTTAACTGTCATATCTTGTGTTTTGCTGATGTCTCAAGAAGTACTTCAGTGTGTAGAACCACCATGTTTGCTTGCATTTTGATGGTGTTCATGATGAAATGATCATGTGATCCAGTTATGTTTTCAAGCTTGCTGTTGACTGCTTTGTTTGGCAGTAGTTTCTCAAGCGGTGCTAGATGACCTAGGTGATAGAAAGTGTGCTTCAGTGGCCATATCGTGTCGTTGTGAGAGAAAATCGACATAGCTGCTGTGAGGAGACCTTCATGGGCGGCCTCCTCAACGCCCTTCTCAATCAGCTTCATTTCCGTTTTCTTCCTTAAGTCGTCCGCTGCCTTCTTTTGCCATCCTGTGTATCTCGCACAGTCCACGAAAATGTGATGCGCATCTTCTACCGCATTACATCTGAATTGACACCCATCATCCTCGATCTTCCCCCGTTTATTCAGCATGTCGGCCACGGCCAGTTGGCCCGAACACGGTAACGGTTGGGAAATAGTAAATAAGAGTTGGTATGGGGGTTTTGGGGGCAGTTTTGAGTGATTTAGTGACGTTTCACAGTCGCTGGAGGATGATTTTAAGCAAGAAGGCTCATGAAATTTTTTTGAGGTTGGTGATGGTGGTTATTGTTGTTCTCGCAAGCACCACACTCAGCAGGATGTGCAACTGTCTGGCTGTCAAGCCGGGACTAGACGGAAGTGTGATGTGACATGGAAGGCTAGCCTGAAATGGTACTAGTCTGGAAATGGCAACAGGATTGATGCCATGTCACGCCCAAGGGCAATGACAGTCAAGAAGCAAAGAAGAATGCCGAAGGGCAATAAGGAAAGAATAGAAATGAATAGGTAAAGGCCCAAAGGGCCGGAAGAAGATCTAACAATAGATCAAGAATGAAATACGGAAGCCTTCAGAATAGAAGGACAACCAGAGGGAGAACGCAAAAGACTAGAAAAGAATACCTAATGAAAAGAGAAGCAAAGGAAAGGTTCTGAGGAATTCCTGGAAGGCCAATGCCGAGGTTCGAGTGATCTGAGAAATCCGGAAATAGTCCGAGTCAGCTCAGAGATCAAAGTCCAAGGGAATTGGTGAGGCAAATACCGGTGATGTTGAAATAGCAAATCCTGAGGAGGGATAATTGACCTGGATCAGCCGAGGATGCGGAAAGTCGGAATCATCGGATTGTCGGAGGACGTAAGAGAGAAGCAAAGTCAAAATATGAAAGGATGTCCAGAGATCTAAATATAGATCCGGAGTCGAGGCAAAGATGAAGATGAAGGAGGACTCAGTCCATAAGTGGAAGCATGGAACAATGTTAAATTTTCCAGATAGTGTACTGTACAAGTGAATATTTATACGAAGTAATAATTACGTACAGCCATAAAGTCTGAATTCCTAACTAGGTAATCCTGAACGATCAAAGCAAGGATATGGAATGCAGACCGCATGTGATACAGATGTGTTCTGTGCCTTCTCGTGAGTGTGAAGTCGGGGAGAGGATGTCGCAGCTCGCAGCGGGGGCGCAGCACAGGCATCCTCATAGCTCGAGCGGGTGGGGGCGAGCCGCCTGCGAGATGGGTGGTGGGGAGCAGCACGTGGAATCATCCTCTGATGACGCCGCAGAGCTCCACCTTCCGTTGTAACCCTTCGGACGGCAGAAGCCAGGGAGGTAGTTAAGACGCTTGCCCAGGCGATGCCGTTGAGACTAGAGTACCACCACACGTTTCATAATCAGCTCGAGTATTGTGAGATGATCATGAAGGTTTGTGCCAAGGTAAAAGTATATTCTTGTTTGTACTTGAGTGGTCTACAGTAGGCTACCAAACATTACCTAATCTTGGATCCCTCGGATATGTCCGAGACGGTACTACCCCGTCACACCGCAAATGAGTAAAATAAGATGAAGTAAAAGATGAATGAACGGGAAACACTCAGTAAGCCTTCATTGTGTAAAAACCCGGAAGCCCAAAATCTCGGAAAATCCCGGAAACCTCGAAATAGCTCGGAATAGCTCGGAAGCCGCACAGATATAACAACTTTACTCTAAGGACTCTGCTATTCATATACTGGTCCCGTGAAATAAAGTTTCTTTGATTGACAAGTTGTGAATTGAGTTTGAGTCTGAAGTGCTATGCATCTGTGTCTTGAGATCAGAGAGGGAATTGGGGATTGTCAAACCATGGGACTTGTGTACAAAAACCCCCAACTTCAGTTCAAATGACTTGCTGGCCCTCCAGCCGTTACTTGCACTATAGCTGAGAAGCTTATATCTAAAATCATACTCATCCAGCTTCAATCTTGACCCAGTCAAATTATTACTTGAACCTAGTACCTGCCAAGAAAGTTCCTCCCTGAGTTACTTCCTGCACTACAGAGTCAACCCAAGAAATCCTGACTTAGAGCTCTCTTAGACCTATACTTGTGTTTAAAAAGACCCTAACTCATCATAACCATTGGTGCAATACAAGAGGTGTTTAGTGTTTGGAATCCAGTATTTTGAGTAGTTGGAGTTGGACTTTTTCACTCATTTGAGTTGTGTTCAATCTCAATCACTCGAAAGGTGGGTTTTGTTCATTTTGGGATAACTACTTGTGTAACGCAGGCGGTCCTCGGTTCGATCCCAGGTCGGATCACTTTTTCTTGCCTTTTTATGTGGAAAGATCAACAGAGACATGCTCCAGTGTTAATGACATGATGCTACAGTAAAGATAGATACAAGATGTACTTCTTTAATGCTCTAGTAATGGAGCCGAGAATGAGCTGATAGAATAGTTCAGGGCAGAAATAGAATTATTTTTTCTTTACTGTCACATTTGTACTATGCTGAGCCTGTAATTGGTCCAATCATTGACCAAACAGGCCCTTTACACCTTGCTTTCTACCACTCTGACATGGTGCCACTGCCTTGTTGCCCCTCATTCTGCATCATGCTGTAATCAGGACCACTACACTACCAGGTGAAAAAGAGTACCTTTGTTCAGCCTCTGGAGGATATTACAGGGGTAGAATACCATTTAGAGTGGAGACTTGTTCAGCGCGCTAGTTGATGTCATGTGGGAGTGCACTGAAAAGAGCACGTATATGTGTGTGTATATCAGTAATAAGCCGCAAAATTTACCATTTCTCGAAAAGAAGTGGGAGCAGCAAGAGATAGGGAAGATATCAGTGAAGTGGGAGCAGAAATCATCTTGGAGATGTACAAGTGTCATGGACCACTTCAATGTCCCTTTTCCATTGTATTTCTGATTATGATCGGGTTCTACAACTGGCGTAATGTAAGGCATCCCACGAGTGCAACCGTGGGTGACTCGGATCTGTGGCCACAAGTACCTGTGTCCAAAAATATGGAACTCGGATTTGCATGAGTTTTTTTCCCATGGATGACTCAGATCCACGGGTCCATTACCTGTGGGTATACAGGTAGTGGGTATTAGCAGGTACTCATGAGTATGCAACATAATTTTCAGAGAGCAGCTCTGGTACCATTGATTTATGCATCAGAAAACTCACTGTGCAAATTGAACATCAGAGAAATTTGAAAAGACAGCAGATATGTCAAGACTCATATGAGTATTGTGCATAGCAGAATCCAAACTCGGATCCGTGGCATACCCATGGGAACGGGTACCCAGATCCGCGGGTATACATACCCGTGAGTTTTCCCATGGGTATACCTGTACGCACCCACGGGTTACTCGTACTCATGGGATTCCTTAGCATAACGCCCATAACTTTCAGAGCGGGATCCAGGTTCTCTTAGGGGGAGCACTAAGAAAATGGACAAGGCAAACAACGATTAGCTGCATCCACCAAAACAACTTAAGTGGTACCCAGTCCCAGATGGAAGATTTGGAGCATGAGTCTGACTGGTCAGATGATGAAAGCAAAGCTATTGAGCGAGTTGAAATAACTCCTGGAGATATGTACTATAGGGATAGGCAACTAATTATTGATACAGCGGATGTTGACAATCTAGCATCTTATTGAGACTAGAGCCAAGGGCAGAGTAATAATGATAATTCAGAATAGTTACTCAATTCGTTGCCCTGCTCTGAGTTGTATAACACCAAGTTGTGGTGGAGGATCAATTCTGAAATTTTATGATGGAATTAGTATCCACTTCAAGGGTGGGAATATGAATATTGCAGACTGGTTGCTGGTCTTGGAAGCACGGGTAGAGTACTTCACTTGGTGGCATTTACGGTGGTTGCAGTAACATCCCTGAATATTACAATCTGCAAGTGTGAGCCTTGCAATGCTAATATCAGAGAGAGTCTTGCTGGCTTGGATATCTCGCTCTCCTCGCAGATGATATCTGGAGTAACATAAATGATTCTGCAGGCTTGTTCATTTGGTGTTTGTGACCTTCCAATGCGACCTAACGTCTGAATAAAGTCGCCAGACAGAGTCATCCACCAGACCAACAAGGATTGCATTGAGCCAATGGGGCATGCCAACACCAACGGAGAGAGAGCCAGTCCCAATCACAATTTGACAATAGTTTGATCAGGAGTAGCAGCCTTGAGAAGCTCATGTGTTTCGGCATTATGTGACTCGAAGTTAAGTGAGTTGTACACTCTGATCTGATTGGGGTTGTTGGATTGTGCAGTGCAAACAAGATAGCATACATTCACAAACCCAGGAAGATTGTTTTCAGGAAGAAGACAGTGGGTCGGTTCTCTTTGAGCACCCAATTGAATTCAGGAAAGTCATTGCCTGAGATTGGAGAAACAGGATGATGAAACAAGATCTGTGGATGAGGTGGTAGTTTCCATTATGCAGCCCTACAAGGCTGCATATGCTGTCAAATGGACAGCCTGTATAAACTGTAGCAGTGAGAATCCAAGGATTGTAGTGCTCTGACATATGAGCCTTGATGAACCCCATCTATGCAAAACCCTAACCGAAAATTTACCCCCACAAATTTAGTAAATGCACTTTGTCAAATCCTGTGCTACAGATACAATTGAAAAGGGCATCATCACCAAGAGCCTTCTCAAAATTGGCAGACTTGAGCTGTTCAGGTCCTGTGAGAACAACATTCGGCTTGGTGTGCACGCTAGAATCCAGAGATCTTCATTGTGGCATCAACATGCTTTGGTCTTTATTTCTGCATTTATAGTGAGAACATCGAGGCCAAGAGCCTGCATATTCTTTGCCTGTTGATCTGTGGCTCGGTTGGGACTACAGGAGTGATAAAGAACACATACCATCTCAAGTTGTAGTGATATAGTCAGGCAGATAACAATAAGATAGGATTGCTTGGGAATTTGGCGGAGGGACAGAGACTTGGATCCTCTGCAACAGCAAGGATGACAAGGATGTACATTATAAAATAACCCATCTTTCTGCTCCCCAGTTAGTGATCAATGAGGCGTGTAAAGGAGCAGTGTGTTCTTTAGGATACACCAGATGAGGCTGTAGCCCTCTGGAGAGCTCCAACTGAATGTGTCCGACATGTAGGGGATGCGGAACTGGCAGGAGGAAGCAGGAGACACAACGTGTCTGCTGCACTTCCTGATTTGGTCCATCAAAATTGCATGTGCAGTCACATGCTGCTCATGTCATTCTGGGGTCCTGTAAGGCTGATGCCAATGGAATCAGACTCCATATCATAGATTTATCAACTATCATAAAACTGTGTGTGAAGTCTGACTACAGGAGACTATTGTATTTCTGATTACAATTGAGTTCCACAACCCAATCGTCTGCTGTAAGCTGAGTCCTGTTGGGTTATTATAAAATAGAGCCTGATCCAGTCATGTGTTGCTTGAAGTACAGCATACAGGATGATTAACCACCTCTTCACATATTATTAAACAGAACTACATTGCAGGAAGATAACTGAGGCAGATAGTAGACATTTCCCACAGAATAAGCATATTCTATCTCTGGTACACAATGCTATTGAGTTGAAGTTAGGCCAGTGGTAGCCCATTTCTGGCTGGTTGGAGGCTTTGGTTTGAAGGATCGGGAGAACAGGCCTCCCAGTTGATTGTAACCACCGCTGATGACCATCCAAAATGCCCGCCTAGCTCAATCGGATAGAGCGTCAGACTCTTATTTAGGCGGGTCATCTGAAGGCTGCGAGTTCGACCCTCGCGGTGGGCTAGAGTTCTCTCTTTTTTCTCTCTCTCCTTGAGCTATTTTCCCTCCCCTACATCATCTTAAGAAAATCCTTTTTATACTATGTTTTTTTGAGGAGTGAAAGGCTACTATACTCAATTGGATTGATCAAAAGATCTGGAACTGCTGATATGACTGGTTTATTTAACCAGCTGTGAAGTCTCATGTTTTCACACTTTCTAGCACTATTTTAAAGATTGTTCAAGTGATATACAAGCAGAGTCAGAGTGAGCTCTGAGCAATAGAAGAGCTACCGCCACTCAGGAGACACATAGACACAGCTCTTTTACCATGAGGGACCTGCCTAGTGATCCTTCCAAGTGCTCGCAAACTCCGACAGGAAGAGCTGTTTCCTGCATTCCAAGAAGTGGCTTGCCCTGCAAGCTAGATACCTTACCAAAAGATATAATAATAACACATGTCTTAACATTTTATATGATGTCATGAATCTGCTTTACTTTTCCTGACCATTAGCTCTTCTCATTAATTGGACCTGACTGACACCCCAAATGCATCTATCTATTATATCAACTAATAGTTCGATGATGCTACCACTCCAGTACATCTACCCCTGGCTCAGCACTTCTATAAAAAAACCCAGTGTGGTAGCTAGAAGCATCATACTACCCCCCCAGGGGCTAGCACACACTTTGTCACTCAGTTATCAAATTCAAGTTGATAAACCTGCTGAGTATCTGTGCTGACACCTGCTGTGTGTTGGACTCACCAATATCTGGCCTGGACATATAAATCAATGGAATAAGATGCAAAAAAACGACACCTGTGCGATTCGAACACACGCGGGATAAACCCAACCGCTAAGCTCTTAGGAATTACCATAATTAGCAGGCGATCGCCTTGACCACTCGGCCAAAGTGTCATTTTTGAAATTGTGCAGCAAATTACAGAGATCTAGTGGTGTTGTAAGGGCTATATATCACCATTGATGGACTGGACTTGACAAAGAAGCTCAACCACTGCTTTGCTGATAAGCTGTGAATCTAACCATGCATGTAATCACAAGTTTTTGTGATTTACACTTTTACACTTACCTAAGCACACACACTCTGTATGCAAGGGCTAACATGAGCTCCAAATGGAAAGCTACCAGTCACATAGCTTAGGCCTTATGGACAGACTCAGTCGAGAGGCGGCACCTACACAAACAGGGCCAAGTCTAGACTAGATGAAAGATTTATACCAGTAGCTGGGCTGTCCTGCCCAGAAGAGCTGGAACTAGACTAGGATCAAGAGGAAGAGAATAACAATCAAAAGGAATATACCTTGTATCAGGACTCTGAGGTGTACCAAAGACAGCTAAGCCAGCCATTGGATTGGTGTTGTTTGGACTTGGAGGACTGATGTGTTGTGAGCCATCACTTTGTGACGTCCGACCAATACAAATATCTGTATCCACGACGAACGCCATTCAACACTGAGGCTCCGAGAACGATATAGGGCATCCGATGATATAAGAAGCCACCAATGGAACCTTCCGAGAATGACACACCTATATTGAATTCAGAACGTGATGGCGCCTCCAAGCTCCAGAACAATGAAGAGATATTGTAGACGTGCTCCGAGAACTAGGGTTCCGCATGCAGACGAAACCGAGTTCCGACCAATCGACTAACCAAGAACTAAGAAAGGCCTCTGTGCAGCTCCATCGTATTGCAAACGCAAGCTATGTGGGATCTCTGAAACCTTTCATCACGACCAAGCAGGGGATTCAGACCTTTTCCTTTTCTCAGAAGAGCACTGTCAGAACCCCTCTCTAGTTGCTTCATTAACCTCTCAAGCAAGCGCGCATACTGTTCCGAGGAGATCCATGGGAACACATAAAAATGACTCCAGACTCTCCGGAATGATGGTGCTCGGCTTTACCATGTCGGAGTGCGTTCCATTACGCCATTAGCCAATTTTTAGTTGGTCCTTGGTGGCCATCGAGTTCGACTTCTTGGATGGCTTAGTAGCATAGTGGTAACGCGCTCCATGGAACTGCAGCATTTACATATTGGTTGACGGAAAGTCCGGAGTTCAATTCTCTGTCGAGCCATTATGTTGGGTAAGGTTGCTTTTTTACATGCAGCTGTTCTCGGAGTTCGGTGTTTTGAGGTCATGTCGGGAGCTATCACAATGTGATGGCTCACAACAGATGAAGCCGCAAGTCAAAGTTGCAGAGCGGTGAAGCCCACTCGAGAAGTAAGTAAAAATTAGAACAAGGGAAAAACGGGAAAAAACGGGAAACACTCAGTAATCCTTCATTGCAGAAAAACCTGGTTTCATTGGCCTCTGGAATTCTGGAGGCCGGTGATAAGCAGTGTACAATTCTGGCCGTGACACCTGTGGTCATACTACATTTGCGAGATATCCCGAGAAGGGTCCACGACCACTTTGCAAAATATCGCGAGATCCCTCGGTTGTGGGAACATCATCTCTGTGCCTCCTGGGCGGCTCCCCGGCACCCTTCGCTTGCGCTTGCGGGGCCAGCAGGCCCCTCGGCATCGCGTCGGGGTGTCAGATCTCATCACCCTCATTATTGCCGCGTCTTATTTCGGTGGTCGGCATTTCCAGCACATTGTCAAATCATCACATAGCGTGACATCTATAACAGTCTTAAAGCGGATCCCTCCTCCTCCTCCTCCTCCTCGCTCGTGCTGCCCCCCACCGATCCCTCCTCCTCCGCGTCGCCGACGTTATCATCGCCCCCCTCTTCGTCGTCCCCATCATTCCCCTCCTCGCCGTCGGCGCCCTCGCGCTCGTCCTCATCCTCGGGATCCTCATTCGCCCCCTCCTCGTCGTATTCCCCTCCCTCCACGGCTTCCAATTCCTGTAGCCCCGCCCACATCGTCTCAAAATGCGCCACAATCTTCTCGTAAAGGTGCGCCTGTCGTGCCCCTCTGCAACTCCATCAGCGACATCCTCTGTCGTGGCGGCCTCCCCTGCCATGCGCTTCCTGGCTTTCCCGCGCATCTTCCGTTTACTTACCTGCGCGCAGTCCTCCTCGCTGTCCATGCACCGAAGATCCTTCTTCGGATCCAAGCGGCGCCAACCCACCAACTCCTCCCCGACGAGCGCTCGCTTGGCCTCCCAGGCTGCAACATACTTCTCGGCCTGCATCCTGATCTTCGCATCGTTGCGATTCATCAGGTTACGCGCGCGAGTTGTGGTGCCCTGATGCCGGACGTTGCCGCCTTTGTAAGTGCGAAACCGAGACTTGACGTGGAGGTAATTGCGAATCTGATCGAGCGCGCTGCGGCACTGCGTGTCGCGCAAACGCGTCTCGATATCCACAACCTTCTTGTTGCACCCAGAGGCCCGGAGCTCCTCCGACAGTGCAGATGGAAGGCAGAGTGGTACGTTCTCCGCTAACGCAGCCTCCTCTTCCTTCCCCGGCCCCGGAGCTGGCCGTTCAGCGAGCGCCTGCAAAGCTCCAGGCATGTAGACCGCCTGAAGCTTGCGGAAGCGTGCAGTGTAACGGCTAATCTTCGTGCGCTTTTCCATGATCTCGGCCGAGCTCTTGCTTGTGTCATTCTTGCGCGCTTGCACAGCAACCTTGACGCGACACCTATATCATCTGTCAGGACTAAGCGAGCATCGCCGATAGAAAAGACTCACTGTTGCTCCTCAAGGTCTAGTCCTGCAAGGATGAATGCGCTCGGGCTGACATTGTGGATCGACAGGATTCCCATGTCCTCCTCCGCCGCTTCCTCTTTCGCAAACTGCAGGCGTACATCATGCTCGCCCAAACCTGTATGCAAGCGATGTCAGTGACACAGCCCCTTGTCAGACGATGCATTCTCACCTGTTTTGGGCAGCTCATATGGATTCGGCTTTGTCGGGTCTGCCTCAAATGCCTCGACCAGCGCCTTCCACGCGCTGACATTCTCGAGTTGGTTCTCTGTAAATATCCCGAACGCCTCTCGCTGAAAGTTGCACTCGGGGATGGCCGCCATCAGACGCTTCTTCAGCAGCGCGCCAAGTCCAATCAATTTCTGCCAATTCCAGTGGCTCCAGTGATCATCGAGGGTGTCGTGACGCGACCCAGGGCCCATCTCCCGTGTGCTTGTCGCAACGGGCCCGATGTTGGCCCACGGCCTTTCGATTCCCTCCCCATCCGTGCGCGTGGCTCCAGGTGTGTAGTTAAGGGAGAAGTATAGCTGGCATAGAAGCTTGTGGCCGTAGATGTGTAGTTTTGGAATGACGAAGCGGAGTAGGCCCAAGACCAGCGTGAGCCGCAAGCCGGGCGGCAAGGCCTTCAGGCGATCAACGAGGTATTTGCTCCATTGGCAGCAAATGTCGTACGAGAAGAACTTGAACAGGCTCGCGGAGATATGCCGTAGCAGGGATGCGACAATCCAATCCATATTCGCGAATCTATAATATCCCCGAGTCAGCACTATTTTTGCACGAGTTCCACAACACATACCTTTCCCCTCGCTGAAGGTCAGCCGCACCGGTAGGCTGAACGAACTCGTGGCGGGCACACACGCCCAGGCCCACACCGGTACTTCCATAACCGCGCGAGAATTTAGTGTTGGCGTAATCCAAAGCTGCCAGACCACTGCAAGTACTCATCTATAATCGTTTTCAGCGACTGTCAATGTCATGATCGTCGGCGCAATTACGAACCTCCTTCTGATCCGTCACAGTTAGCAGGAATTTCCGAAATGGAGCGTCTTCCGTAAAATATGCCCATCCAGTCCCGAGCCCGGGGTCTTTCGCTTCACTGGACACGAGCCGGCGTTTCAGACGGAAGCAAGCGTCAATCGCCAGAAAAATGAAGTATAAAAACCTGACACGTATTGTCAGTGCATGAGAAGCCATCAACTTGAGAGGACGACTTACTTATCCTCATTGGATGCTGATTCCCAGCCTTCCGGCAGATTGACGCCGGGTCGTGGACATGCCGGACATAACACTGCGAGCTCCCCCGGCTGCGTCTCTGACACCTTCCGTGTACCGTCGTTCACGCGCCCTCCACGCTTTGCCAACACAAGATGTCGCCACTGGCGCATAGTCCGCATGAAGGCTTTGTATCTGTCCTGGAGAACAAACGGCATGTAAGTAGCGAAGCGCAAATGATGGTAAACGATACGCACCTTCACCTTATACAAGCCCGAATTGTCCGTCAATTTTTCCAAGCCAGAGTAATAGTCGTATGTTGTGACCTTCCCCTGAAGAGTCATGATATGGAACATCTCCAGGGCCCGGAAGGTCGTGCAGGTCTGGGGCTCCATATGTGTCGCTGGATACCACGACCTTCGCAGCACTTGTTGGCGGCGCGATCTAACAACCTCCTTGGGCCTGCAGCCACAGTAATCCACCGGAACGTCGTGGATGCCATTGGTGTTGATCACAGCAAAGTTGACGGGCCCCGCAATCGGCTTCTCACACCTGGCTCCACGTTCGTGTCCAAGCTGGATTCAGAGGCCCAAAGATTGCAAGCTGACGCGCTCGAAATTCGCGCCATTCCAAAACTAATCTTCGTCAGTCACCCCGCGGCACTCAAATTTAAATAGCATACCTCTATGTGGTCTAAGGGGTGGTCAACATGGCGCACGATGCAGCACTCTTGGCAGTACAGGTCGGGGTGCATACAGTCCATGCAGCGGCACCGAGGAATCTCGCGGGGTGTCGTTTTTGGACAACTCGGGCAGTGTGTGGTGCAGACATCCCCGCGCCCTTCGAGACGAATAACTTCAGCGAGATACTCGTCTCGCAAGGGCACCCATTCAGCGAGCGGGCGGTCCTGAATAGACCGTTGTTAGCATGCGAAACACACGAGGGATTGGCCAACCTACAGACGAAAGATAATGTTTAGCTCGCGGCTTCCTATTGTGGTCTTGAGGCGCCGCCTTCGGAGGTGCCTGCTCCTGTAGGTCCTCAAAAACATACTCAAACCCATCCCCGACGTCAGCGAACAGGTTAGCACCTGCCTGCCGCCGCCGTTTTTTTAGGGGAGATGGTAGGTTGGCGACATGGGTGGTAACATGGGTATGGTGCCCGTCCTGCGAGACCGATTGCGAAGTGAATGTTGGAAGGTCACCCAGGACATCATCCAACGAGAATTCCTCGAATGCCATCGAGGCCGGATGCGCCCTTTGATGACTCGCCGCACACATCTGACCAAAGATTAGGAGTTTCAGGTAGAAATCGCAGACCCGTGAATCTCACTTGTGCTGGAATAAATATTTGCCTCAAAAGATATGCACAAATAGGCAGCAATGGATATATTCAACGCGAAAAAAAAATATAGCGAAATCAGCGCTCAATGCGTCCGGGCCCTACTCATAATCAGATCAATCTCTGGCCAAAGAGGAATGCTCACCGCTTGGCATCCTTGCCCTGCTGGGAGGTCGCGCGACGTTTGGCCTTGAGCTCCTCCTGCTCCTGCCGTTCTTCGCTTTTGGTCAAGCGAGCTAATAATTTTGCGTCGCTTTCTTGTTGCGCGCGGGCTGCCTTTTCTGACCTGCTCTTGCTGGATGGAGGATCGCGGTATTCGCGAGGCCGGCCAATGACAAAAGTGGCACCATTCCCCTCCAGGCCGTGGCCATAAGGTCCGGGCATGTCTGGCTCCGGGTGGCGACAGCGCGAGGGCGCCGGACAAAGGGGCAGCGGCGGCGGAACACGGGTGGGGGCATGATGTGCACATGGCCCAAATCCATGTGGTCGATCGCTTCGACATATTTTGCAGTTGACGGCTCCATCGCGTCGCTGGCAGCACGCTGCAAGCGGGTGAGTAGGTCGCATTGTCGCTGTACTCTTTCGTGACACTGACCTGAGACTTGCGGTTGACGGGGGTCTCAGCCATGGTAGAGGGCAAGCGTCGGGCTTGGCAGTTGCACGCTTGATCAAGATGTTCGCGCGGCGTCGCATCATACGGGCTCGGATAACGATAACAAAACAAAATAATGCTCGATCTGATTACAGGGAGGGAGGCGGGGATGGCGTAGGGATTCGTTTAGGACGGCGGGGGAATGTCAAACCTTCCCAGCTGTAACTCACCACACTGTTATCTTCCCAATCCGGGTAACGAGCGCGAATGGCCCTTTCCTCTGCTGTGTGGTCTCGGCGCCCGATTGATTGGGGCCCGGCAATCTGGGCATGACCACTTCTCCTCCACCCATAGGTGGATGCAGACGAAGCAGTGGCTGTGGGGGCATTGGCACCTATGTACAAGAACAATCAGTAACAGAATGGGGTTTGGAAAATGAAGGCCGCACGAGACTGGATGCGACTTGACATGCCGACACACCGAGCAAAGATAATCTTCCTCAGCCGCTATGAGCTCCGTCAGTCACTCGGGCCCAATATAAAGGTCGTCAAGCGTCAGACGCGTCAAACGCTCGACGCGAGAACCGGCCAGGCGGGCCTCGATCTCCCGGTTCCAGTGTATGCGTGTCACACCGGGGGGAGCGATGGCCTCTTGCTCCAGCGCCAGTGCGAGCCGTTGACGAAAAAGGCCTGCCTCCAGGTCGCGGCGGTCACGCCAGCGCGTGTCTGCGGGGCGGATCGTGGGGCCGTTCGCAAGAACTTCAGCTTCAGGGAATGCGGAGGCTTAGACTCCGTGCTCGATAGAGGCTTTATACACTTACCTTGCTCCGCGATGTCGTCCGCCATGGTGTGGTGGGAGTTGGCAAGGACGCGGCCAACTTCAAAATGCACATCAAGCTGTCAATCACTTGGCCACGTGTATGCTCATCATCAAAACAAAACCCTTGTCTCACTAGACGTTCTACCTCGACCTGCTACCCGGACTTGCACGTACTGACGGAGAAGCGGAGTGATGCCGACAGCCTCTCAAGTCCTTATTCAATGGAGCCGACTCCGGTAAGTACCCACCTCCATTCGTGTCCCCCATGAAAATCAGAAAATCAAACGCAAGCTAACTTGCTCTCGCTTTCACCTCTTTTGACAGTGTGCGTTTTCTGGAAGAAGAGGAGTTGATAGCAGAAAGGCATAGACGTTATCTTTGTGTGATGCTGGCGGTCCGGTGCGCCTCAACATATTAGTTCTTCTAAAAGTGCTGACAGCCCGCAAGACACGCTTGCACCGTCAGGTTGGGGACCCAAACCGAAGTTTCACGGGCCTCTGCATGATTGAAGACTCTCACCAGGAGAGACCAGACATTCATCAATACGGTCAACGCTGCGCGCATGGACCAGATTATTGCTTTGTCTTTGAGGTAGTTTCCGTTTTGTTCAACTCGGCCAAGACTTACCAGCCACGTTAGGGAACATCGCGCTCAATATGATCTGGATCTGGCACTGATAAGATCCGCTGGCCCACGCTCATCCAGATGGCAAAGCGCACGGCGGTCTTTATGCGTGCGCTCCCTGACGCCACGCATGCACGGGATGTCACGAAGCTTATTACACAGTAGTTTGGACACTGTACGATTGGTATACTAACATATTCCCTTGCATTTGAGGCTACTTTGCCTGTGTGAACGGCTCTTTTGGTCCGCAAGTGCATAAGTTTGCATGGGTGCGGTGCACTGCCAGCCATCTGGTGGTTGTTCTACATCAAGGGACGTGCCTTGGCCTTGTATCTTGGGGGCCGCATCATAAATTGGGCCATATTCAGCGACTGTCGACTTTATTGAGCTTTTCGAGCTCAGTTGAAACCTGCCGGAGGGTGCGGTCCGGCCCGGCCCACCCCTCTCCGATACTCAGAAAAATATTTGTGGAGGCGCAGGCACCTCGACCGAGCGCCCGAAATATTTTTTTTGGAGTGCCTATAGATTAACTACATCGAAAAATGTCCAAAACTGTGGAGGTGGAAGCTTCCACAGGACATAACGACCCAAATACTTGAGGAAGATGGCGTAGTGCAGCATTTTCGACGGTTGAACATCGTTTTGGGAGGTTTGTACATTTTTCCGGAGAGTTTCGACTTGGTAACTAAGTGCTCGGCATGTCTCAGAAGAGTTGGCAAAAAGAATCGTGGAAAACCACCAAAGTACGATCTCGATAGGGAAGGTTGCATCTTAGAAAAGTATGGTTCAGGTCGAAATAGTGAAAATGAACTTTTTGGCTCAGAATTCGTCCATCCTGGAGTGTATTATACCGAAGGACATATAAAAATTTATGGCTGCCAAGGATTGGGGATATTCTCAGAGATCAGGCGACAGCATGCCTGCCGAGGGCCAAAGTAATATAGTTCATGATTTTGTATCGGAGGTCATGAAGGCTTTACAGGCACCGAACTTTACCCGGGCCATTCCTCATATGAGAGGACCTCCCTCCGAGAAAGTCACCCTAGTATGATTAAAACTGGTGCTCCTTGGCTGCATGGTAAGGATGGCCTTTACAATACACCTTTCACATTTCTCTGAATGAAACTAGGTTGGGAAACTTCATAATGGGGTATAATGACTGTTTATACACCACTTCCGGACGTTCCGGGTGTCAAAAACGCGTGATAAGGTTGTGTTCAGAGGGACGCGTCGAGAGTTGATTTAGGCTGGATTAGGAAGGTGTCACACAAGTAACACGGTGACACTCTTCTTTCTCGCCATGCCTTCATGAATGGACGCATTGGTCGCTTCGACCAATGCCCTCTCCCTTGGGTTTTACTGCTGCGAAATGTGCTGCAAGCCTCGTGTCATTTTACTTCCTGGTGACCCCTCCCTGGACATGTTGTCCTCACTGTCAAAGCAGCGGTTCTACGTTGTCACCCACGGGGCGGTGGGCGGCGAGGGGATTTATTCACATTGGTGAGTGGAACCCAGTCTGGAGATACTTGCATGAAAACGGCTATATTAGGAGTCTCGCAAAGCCGCAGGTTGACAGTGTTTCAAACGCCGGCCATGAATCGTGTGCTACGATGTACACGGCTCTGGAGATCTGGGCAGTGCATTGCCACCTTTATCATAACCACGGTGATTCCCCAGACCTTCCCGCCGCCGCCCCTGCCGTCGCGCCCCTGCCATACGCGCCGGCGCCGCTCACCCCGCCTGCCTCCCCCCATGCGCACGACACACGGCGGACGCCACTGACATTCTATAGGATCCCCAGCAGTCCACACGTCCTGGTACATCAGTAAGTGGATCTGATCTGCATGTGTTTTGTCTTACAGTTCGTTGATTTTATTCAGGGCAGAAGCGGAGCTTGAGCTGAGGACTTCGAGGGCGGCCTCCCTACTCATTGGGAGCTCTCTAGCGAGCATCGAGAATGACGACGACAACGATGACCCCACTGCCCCGGACAGCCCTTCAAAGTTGTACCGCGTGTTCGGCAGTCGGCGGATACAGACGAGCCGGTGAGTGCCAAGCAGACCTGGTGTTATCCGTCTTGATAAGGGCACGTAGCGACAATGCGCTGGCCGAGCTCACGGCGATGCAGGCCACCGGCCTCTTGTTGGGTTCGTCACTCGAGGATTTGGAGAGCGCGTAGATTTGTCAATGTATTATTAGTGTTGCTGAAATGGAGGGCTCTTTCCTTTCCTTTTTTCTTAAAAAAAAACTTCGCTTGGGGCTTGGGGGACGAGGGAACACACATGCAATTCAGGCTACGACAAAAAAGGTACCGACACCCGCCCAGGACTACCGGATCATCGCCCACATGCTCCCATGCTAGTCGATGATTTCTCGTGTGCTGAACTTGAGATAAGTCTGATGGGCGGCAACAAACTTGATGCGACTCACCGCTCAGCATCAAGCGCCTCCAGCGCATCCCAGGCACACGCGACACCCGCGCCGTCTGAGTGGCCACGGACCCACAGCTCATGCTGCGCCCAATAGCAATGGGTCCAATACTTTTCACTGGCAGAGCGGATGGCTGCGACACATGGGGGTTCGCCGTCAGGAACTTCGCGGCTGCATAATGACCCAGAAGTTAAGCGATGGTATCAAATGGAGAGAGATGAGGCGTACCCCGATAGCGACGCCGCATCGAGGCATCCGTCGAGGGAGTCCTGGCGCACCCCGGGCGTCATCTCACGGAGGGTAGTGGGGGGCTTCACGCTATACGAACGAATGAGAATAAAAAAAGAACGGGAGAAAAATCTACAAACGAAGGCGGAAGCATAGGAACAGCGGGGTTGGGGGCCAGTTCGGGGCCGGGGTCGGGGCCGTCGGTGTCAGAGGCATCCGCATGGCCAACATGTTCCGCACGTGGAGGGACCCACGTGCGTTCAACACCCTCGCCATCGGAACTTGGGCGGATAGTCAGTGAAAGAAAATAGAATGAGGGAGCAGAAAAACTTACAATCCCAAGTCAATGAAACCGTTGGCGCCTGAGCTTGCTTGGCCCCAGCCGCTCCCCCAGCCACCTGGGGTGCCACCGCCTTGCACCCAGTCGTCCCAGCCTCCAGGGGCCCAATCGCCTTGGCCCCAGCCAGCGTTGGCAGCACTGACAGGGGGAGGAAGGGGCGGCATGTCGCTAGCAAAGACGACGGGCCAGGGATGAAGCCAGCGACGGTGGCGTTCTGGTAGCTGATCAGCAAAGATAGAAATAAATCGCAAAAAGAACTTACTGGCGGCCATGCGCTTCGCATGATGGAGCTTTGCAAAGTGAGGGGGCCGTTCTGGGGGGTTGAAAATAAGGATGTGGGAGGGAAAACCAAGGACACTTACGATGCATTGGTTATAAAAAAAAGAAAGTCGAAGATAGGAAGAGAAGAGATGATCGGGTGTTTGGAGATGGGGGTGACGCCAGTCACCGCGCCTCCTTTGTTTGGGCTACTATGTCAACTCTGGTAGATCCACCTACGGCGACTCCTGCCGCGACTCCTGGCGTCAACGACACCGCTGATCCCGTCGCTGATCCCAGCGGCGCTCCACCTGTCATCGACGCAAGACCCCCTCACGAACGACAGAGCTCCCTCGCCAAAGCTGGAGGGAAAGGCAAAGGAAAAGCCCGAGCAAAAAAAAAAGATGGTGAGCCTGCCAAGAAGGCAGGCAATCTGGGCAAATTCTTTGGGGCTCGCCTTGCCTTCCTGGAAGCTCAGCTCCCGATTTACCTGGCAGTGCAGGGCCGCGGCGCGGTGACCAAATTCTACGACAAATTCTTCCCATTGTGGTGAGCAACGTTTCCCTCGTACGAAGGGTACGGCCCTGACGGGCTGCCCTTGCCGGAGGGGGAATACACTCCTCTTGCGCCGCGCCCAGGAGCGGTCGTCGTGGAGGAGCTGTTGCAGAATGTCAGCGCTGCAGCCTCAAGCATGAACGGTGAGTTATCTGCCATGGCAGATCAGTCCGGCGAGACAGTGGTGGTGACCCCAGGAACGACAGATGCGAACGCTGCCCACGAGGAGGAAACTCCAAGTGTGCCGGCTGGATCTGTAACTCACGAGGGCGGCGCGTCTGGGCAACAATGGCGCGCGACGGGTGGCGTGAATCCGGCTTGCAAAGTGGCCATTAAGGACGATTTGACCTCGGTGCGTGTTCCTGGGAGCTGCGACAAATAAGATACTGACACTCACATAATACATAGCAAATAAAAAATTGGTTTGGGCATAGAAAGACGTCCCAGCGGCGGAGCAACAAGAACCCTTTCATCGATTGGCTGGACGGCTTCCAGCGCCCCACCGCAGCGCTGCGAAAGCTCCCGCTGTACAAGTTCTATATGCAGCAGGAGGACTATGCCGAGTTGGTGGAGGAACGCTTCCAGAAAACTTGGCCGGCTGCGGGGCTCAAGCAGAAGTTTGCGCTTGATTTCAGGTGCAAGTGCGCGAAGGACCTGTTAGAGGAGGAGGATCCGGAAGTCCAAGAGGAGCTCGCAGCCACGCACGGCGCTGAACACGAGCAGGTGTTGGCGGAGCACTACAAGGGGATCGATTGTGTGGGGAATCCGGAGTTGCCGGATGAGGTCAAGCACGAGAAGTAAGTCCATTTTGTGGGCTTGCGGGCAAGGAACTGACTTTCGTTTAGCTGTTGCAAGAACCTCGCTCAGGTGGCGCAGCCGTTCCTCGACAGGGTCGCGAAGTTGACGGGGCTGCATGTGACATTGCTCACTGGGTCGGGGCCACCAGACGGAAGCGACAAGTGCATGATGACATTGTGAGTCGCTCGTCGCCAAAGATCAGTATCTTGGATCAAAGAACTAACGATGTTGACAGGCTCCATTCCGGGCGCACCGTGAGCATCGGCGGTGTCGAAGGGCAAAAGTTTCACGAGTGGGACCCGCAAGGCTACAAGAAAAATATAATTGGGCACTTCATGAGATTCCTGCTGGAGACGACCGAGCGTAAGTACGAACAGGGCGGAGAAGAGAACGAACCTGATGATGATACACAGATACCGCTACACGGGTAGTCCCAGGCACAGGAGCTGCATGGGTGGTCCCCGAACGACCTACAAACACGGGTGCCACTAGCATTCAAGCCGTGCTCGACTTGCTGCCGAGTAGTGCCGCACCGACCACCATGGACGCCGGGGGTGCTGACACGCAGGCCAACACCAACACGAACGCCGCCGATGCCGATATCGTGCATCCCACATGGGTGTCGTGTGGGCGCAAGGCGGGGAAGAAGCGAAAACGCACGGAGGCAGCGGAGACGCCATCGCCAGCGAATTCGCATGCATCGTCTACGGAGAGATCGCGCACGCCCTCCCCTGAACGCCCCCCCTCGCCTCCCCCCATCTACATGCAGCGCACAACAACGCCTGTGCTGCCAGCGAGTCACGTGCTGATGCCCGCGATGGAGGCGCATCTAGCAGTGATGTTGACGATGGAGCGGCGCAACTGAATGGCAGAGCTCGCCTCCTTGCACCTCAGCAACTTCACGAGGGAGAACACCCTCGTGAGGAATGCTGCCTTGCTGAAGGCGCTCAATATCCAGTCGGGGAGCGCCCAGATCTTCGGCCCGCGCCCGACACCGAAGCCACGCAAAGAGCAGCTGGCAGTCCCTACCGCTCCAACGCATCGTTCGACCCGCCTCAATCAGCCAGGGCAGCGCGAGGATGACGACGGTGCTGCCGCGGGTGGGGGCGGGGCCAAGGGTGCGGGTGCGGGAGCGGGCGAGATGGAGTTGGAGATTGAGAAGGAGGCGGACGCGGGGGAGAAGGAGGCGGAGGTCGAGGGAGAGGGCGAGGGTGCGGGTGAGATGGAGGTGGAGATCGAGAAGGAGGCGGGCGTGGAGGAGAAGGAGGCGGAGGTCGAGGGAGAGGGCGAGGGTGCGGGTGAGAAGGAGGTGGGGGCGGGGGAGAAGGAGGCAGAGGTTGAGAAGGAGACACGCATGGGGGAGAAGGAGGTTGAGATGGAGGTCGAAGTTGAGAAGGAAGCCGAGAAGGAGTCGGAGGGCAGGCGCGAGAAGAACGCCGAAGGCGGCACAGGCAGCGGGGAGAGCACGCCACAGCTGGACAGGAGCGGGTGGCCGCGGTGGATGACGGAGGAGTATACGCTACTGAGCGCATGCCCCGCTGGCGACGCAGAATGGCACATGGCCGTGTGGGCTTGGGCCGCCCTCGACCGCGCGTACGGCTTCAAGACCTCGGTGAGTGAAAATTAGGCAAAAAACTTGAGTTTGCTGACATAGGCTTTACAGACTATAGCGCTGCCTACCGCATCGCGCCCGGCCGAGGTTGGGGAGTGGATCAAGTACAGGAGGTCAACTACCCGTGAAATCAAAATCAAAGATTTCGAGGCGTTCAGGGCGCTGTGGTGGAAGTGGTGGGGCGCGCTAACCCCTGATTGGTGTCCCAAAGATGCCGATGGCCTGCCCGTGACTGGGGAGGGGCGCGCTTGTCCATCCGGGCGCAAACGGAATGGGCATTGTGCTCTTGCCGTTGGTGTGGTGGAGACAAGCCGAGCAAGGCGACGTGGCAAGCGACAGCTGGCTCCATGCTGTTCGTGACGTCGCATGGGCTCTGAAGTCGCTGTTGTCTGCGGCGAAGTCGAAGTGAGTTCACATGCTTTTACGAAAGTAGATTCTACATAGTAGATTCTTACCGGTTCCCAGGAAGCACATCTTATCGGAGCCCCCGGAAGCCACGGAGCCCCCTCGTAAGAAACGCGCGCGCTGCTGATTGTATATTCTTCTTGTTGTATGGTAGCGAGAATTTATGTCTTTTGCGTCCGCAAATTGATGAGGTAATCACCGAATCGGTAAAACCCCCAATAAGCGATAACTGCGGCTAACCGACGCAGGCACTGCTCTGTCTTTCAAAGTCCGACGATTCCTGGGATACGCGAGGATGGCCGTGGTGCCGAGGGTGACCCCACCAAAATGGGTGATGAGCGTGCTACGCGAATGATGCCGAAAAGCCGCGCAGGAAGCCATTCTCGTGGATTCCCACGGCTGAAGGGCCTCGCGTTATTTTGCAAAACATGCCTGGACCCCACTCGGGATATTTGACTATTGTACTACAACTTCAGCTGGCCGTGAAAATCGCATTTTATGCATATATCATGACCATATACACTAAGGACATCTGTGTAAAAGGACTATTGTGAGCCCGAACAGTTAGTCATTGAACGTCGGACACCTTAGGGGAGCTTCGAAGCATGTTCGTATAGCGGTACTCCATACTGAGGCCTATATACAGCTTGCACTGAGGTATAACACTCCGTAGAAAATAGTGCAGCCCAGTATCCAAGGGTTATCAGTCACTTAGTGTCGGTTCCCAACCAAGGGGAAGAGTCCCGAGCCCTGTATACATGCTAAGAACGGCATATACAATCGAGATGACAGGATATTTGAACATGTTGACACTGATCCTCGTGCCGCGACACCTCACGTGAAGGGTCTAGGCTCCAGGGAGCCAAGTAGCCGGTTCGATCGGATCCGAACGGACACGGATGACTCCGTTGACGGAATCAAATATTGATCGGAAGACTCCGAAACAATGTTCGACTATCGTAAACTAGCACTTAAAGCCTATATATGATATATACCAGGCTTGGGAAGGAAACCCAAATACAATATAAGACACCTTGAAGGTGTTCTGAACACTATATACCACGGAGTATGATCGTTCGTACCTGTATTCCAACCGATCGGAGGTACGAGTCATATGGCGCCGCTGTGTATCAGCAAGGAGGAGTCATCCACGAATGTGGGAGGGCCCTCAACCAATCATAGAGGTCTCGGGGTCGATATATTCCGGAACGCGTGCTCATTTCATATATCATTTATCAGCTAGTAGTGTAATCATCGTTTGTAATCACGTATAGAAACAGTATATAAGGGCGTCTGCGCGAGAGGGAACGGCAGCGAATCGCACCGACAGCTGGTTGGAGGCTAGAAGATAGTCACAATTAGTTGTTTGGTAGGTTGTGTGCTCTGTTCGCCTTAAGGCACAGCTCAGTAGAGTCTGCTTTATAGTGTGTGAATATACCTTTGGATTGATATAAACACCTGAGCCTGGAAGTTATAACATTTGAGCCTGGAAGTACATTGGCCTGGAAGTTTAACATTTGAGCCTGGAAGTCACAATACACTGAGCCTTGAAGTTTTATTGGCCTGGAAGTTATCTGGCCTGGAAGTTCCTACAAGTTTGACTTGTTCAACCACGTTTATACAGTTCGTTGGGTCTGTTCCCATTGCGTCCTGAAGGGTTTACAAGCCCCAAATCTACCATATACACGGTTAAATACCATACTTGTCGTCTGCTCTGGCCCATATACATCGTTGTACTCGTTGTCGACAATCAAGTCGATCCGTTTACGATTGTTGAAACTCCGTCGAGCCTTGTCGAAACACCCTATAAATCGTTCGAACACAATTAGATCTCGTTCTGAGAGTCTAATACTTGACTCATCACCCCCGAACAAACAAGGGACACGTGTCTGAGAGTAGTGCAGTAGTGGTTAGGTGGTA